>JAPVLO010000147.1:0-600000 GCA_027257055.1 Cephalopachus bancanus
GCAACTGCTTCAGGTGTGGTCATTATTAAATCTTTAAGTAAGACAAGGCTAGTTACCTTTGTCAGGGCGGAGAGGCTACTTTTGTTCATAAGGGATGTTCAGGGAGGATCTTGGACATCCTGGACTCTAATGGGAGTTCATAGTTTTCAAGTTTGTCTGATTCCAGAAGCCCTCATTCCATGTCCTTCCTTACTACTTAATGCGCAACGGATGCCATCTTAACAGTAGAAACGGGTTGGGCGCGGTGGCTCATGCCTGTAATCCCAGCACTTTGGGAGACTGAGGCAAGAGGATTGCCTGAACTCACAGGTTCAAGACTGGCCTGGGAAACATGGTGAAACCTCATCTCTACAATAAATGAAAAAATTAACTGGGTGTGGTGGTGTGCACCTGTACTTCCAGCTACTCGAAAGGCTGAGGTGGAAGGCTTACCTGAGCCCAGCAGGTCGAGGCTGCAGAGGCTGCAGTGGCCGTGAGCGTGCCTCTGTACTCCAGCCTGGGCAAGGAGTGAGACTCCCACTCAAAACAAACAAACAAACAAAAACAAACAAACCCAACAGAAACTTGGTGAGGCACTTCACTGAACTTGTAATTCTGCATTCCTCATAATTAGATCTTCAGTCTGGTCCTTAACTCTCTCTGCCCGGGGCCTATAATAAATAAACAATTCTTCTAAAGTCACCGTAAAAACTCTTTGGTTTTTTGACAGTCTTGAGGTGGATTCTAAAGCCTTGAGATTATAGTTTTGTTTGTGTAAGTTTTGTAGTGTAGTACAGTAACTCTCTTCCTACCTCTCAGGGCTTACCCCATAGAGTAGACTGTGCTGCCTTAATGGTCAAGTGCATCCATGACTTCATTTCCTGGAGGCTTATCTTCAGCTGGCACTTCATCCTGAACAACTGCACGTTATAATTTAAAAAACTGTGATCCCACTGTACGCTGGCATCCCATTTCTACCTGTGAAGAGGTCTTCACCATGTTCAGGTTCAAATAGGGTGGCCATCCAATATCATACACCCATCTTGAGACCTTTTCTGATAACAAGAGCAGGTGTTACTGGGTATCCAGTCAGGAAAATAGAAACCACTCTAGAGCTTCCAACAAAGGGACATTAGTAGGGAGTGTTGGTCACACAGGTACTACAAGAGCTGGAAAGACAAATAGGGGGTGTTAAGGCATCCCAGATACTGGCGTCATTAGGAAGCTGTTTCTACTCCTGAGGTTGATAAAAGCTAGAACCGTTTGGAGAGAGCAGGGTCCGTGGAGGGAGGGACAATCCAGAAGGATCTGCAGCCGCAGGGAAGACAGGGCTAACTTGCCTGATATCTAGCCTTCTTGAGAGGCAGACATGCCTTGGCTCCTTCACTTCCTCTGCCCTCGAGTATTCCACAGTTGCCTCTCATCAGCCAAACCCATGGAGAAGCCAGTTGTTGAAGGAGCCGGAAACAGGGTTCCTACAATACAGAGCAAAGCTGGAGAAAGATAGGGAGAACTGAGAGCAGCTAAGTGACTGGCACAACTGAGAATGTGCACGTGTTAACAACTTCTGACACCAACATTGAAGTTACTTTGAATTTGTGATTAGGGTGGTTCTGTTATATTTTTTCTTTAACTGTCAGCAGATAATTATAAATTCTTACTTCATAAGTATATTAAGATACTTACTTATCTAAATTATTTAAAATTGTAAATTCTTATGTTTTATCTGCCCTGGGCCTATAATAAATACAGAGTTCTTCTGAAGTCACCTTAAAAATGAAGAGTAAGAGTAGCTCCTGCCATGCTCTGCATATTAACAGTCACTTACGGTCATTTCTTTTTTGGAATCGTACCTCTTCCTCTAACCAAACAAGCTGCTGCCTCGCTTTAGGCTTCAGTGTGGTCCTTAAGGCCTCTTCCCACCCTCTGACAAGAACAACAGAGCTAGGTCGAAGGGGCCAGACAGGTGTTTGGTGGCTACTGTGCCGTAAGAAGGAAACTTAGAGTAACTTCTGATGTTGCCCTTCAGAAATCTGTTAATCTTTTCTCAATTTGATAATTAGACCATGTATTCTGGCCTGGTGTAGCAGCTCAGTCATTTCTTGTGTGATACCTTTCTAGAATTATCTCTTTTCTACCATCTCTCTTTCTTCTACCAGTAACAAATAATTTTGCTTTTCTTCGAACTATCATAACATTTTATTTCTATCTCCTTTATAAAACTTAGCCCATATGCCTTTCTGTAACATTTAATCCCCTGATATCAGGGCCTCAGTAATATTTGTTTTTGTATCTTTCATTGCACTTAACATGCATCGAGTGATGAATACTATTTAATGAATAATTGATCGAATCATATAATTGTAACGTGGGAGAGGACCTTATAATCATCTAGTTCTCACTTTTTGACCTGTCTTCTGTCATGCTACTTCATTGAAGGTCACAAGTTAGCTATTAGTTCGTTTAAATCCATGTGAAATTGGCACTTTTATTACTTTATGCTCTATCAGTGATGTCATAAGTGAAATAATATAGACAAAAAGTATTAAACTATACTTTGATGCAGTTTTTTTTTAAATTTTAGAGAGCAGAAGGAAGAGAAGGAAGAATAAGTTTTTAAGTGCTTACTGTGTGTTATTCTTTTTTTTTTTTTTTTTTTTTAGCTATGACTATTTCTTTTTTGTGTTTTTTGTGTTTTTTTTGAGTTGGAGTCTCACTCTGTCGCCCAGGCTGGAGTGCAGTGGCACACTCCCGGCCACCACAGCCTCGACCCGCTGGGCTCCAATGATCCTTCTGCCTCAGCCTTCCAAGTAGCTGAAACTACAGGCGTGCTAATTTTTGATTTATTATAGAGACGAGGTCTTGCCAAGTTGCCCTGGTGGGTCTTGAACCCGTGGGCTCAGGCAGTCACTCGCCTCGGCCTCCAAAAGTTCTGGGATTACAGGCTAAGCCACCGAGCCCGGCCAGGTATGACTATTTCTAATCGAAACGTGATTTCTCTTTATTTTTATAATAAAAAAAAGTTTGTATAGAATTGTTTTGTCTTTGCTTTTTTTCTCTAGTGGATTCTCTAAAATAAGAAATTTAGTGAGTATTACTTGGTGAGTTAGGTAGTGCTTCTTTTCCAGTGTATTTTCCAGAAGATACATTTATAGATTCTTGCCCTTGTAAATATTATGGAAACAAGTTTTTCTAAGACATTCGATCTCGTGATCTTAGAGATGAGTTGATCTCAGAAATCTGTTTCAGCTGGCAAGCTATGAGAGCCAGATTGCCCGGCTGCGGTCCGAGGTTGAAAAAGGAGAAGCCCTGCGGCAGAGTCTGGAATATGACCTGGTCGTCGCCCGAAAGGAAGCTGGTCTTGGACGACGCGCGGCTGAAGAACGGTTAGCGGAGGCGCAGAGGATCCAAGAAAAGCTCTGCGGTAAGACTCTCTCTTTCTTCCCGTGGTTGGGGTGGTGCCTCATTGCATGTCGTTGCTCACTGTTGTGTGTGTGTTCCATGTAGGGTCAGAAGTACGGTGTTTTTTTTTGAGTTGGCGGCTCACTCGGTCGCCCGGACTGGAGCGCAGCGGCCGCTCCCGGCCACCGCACCCGGGCCCGGGCCGGGGCCCCGGCGATCCTTCCGCTAAGCCTTCCGAGTAGCTGGAACTACAGGCGCGCGCTGCCACGCCCCTGATTTTTTGATTTTTTGAGAGATGAGGTCTCGCCAAGTGGCCCGGGCGGGTCTCGAACCCGCGGGCTCAGGCAATCCGCTCACCTCAGCCTCCCAAAGGCGCGGGATTACAGGCTGAGCCACTGAGCCCGGCAGAAGTACGGTTTTGAGTCATTGACTGGCCTTTGATGGACAGACTTTACTGGGTGTTTGCAAAGTCTTCTGACAACTCTGTGAACATCTCTGTGCTATCAATTAACTTTTTCCATCCATGTTGTCCATGCATGGAAAAAGGAGCTCAGAATTCTGTTAGTCACTTTTTTAGAGTTCTTGTTCCAGAAATAATCGAACCACAAAGGAATTTTTTTGTTTTTTGTTTGTTTTAAATATACATTCTAAGCCTCCCATCACATTTAATCTGAATTTGAATCTCTAGCTTAAGAGTCTATATGTTCAAGAAGCGCTGCTTCTTTCATTGATTTTGCTAGGTTTAGACACTTCTGGGTTAGAGCGTGGTAGCTGGATTTAATTCTTAAAAGCTATCTGTTATACAACTCTTGGATTTAAAGAATCTTTTAGGCTAGGCATGGTGGCTCAGCCTGTAGTCTCAGCATTTTGGAAGGCTGAGGTGAGGGGATTGATGAGACCTTGTCTCTACAGTAAATTACAAAAAATTAGCCGGGCGTGGGGGCATGCCTCTGTAGTTCCAGCTACTTGGAAGGCTGAGGTGGAAGGATCACCTAAGTCCAGCAGGTTGAGGCTGTGTTGGCCATGAGTGTGCCAATGCATTCCAGCTTGGGTGGTGACAGAGTGAAACTCCAACTCAAAAAAAAAACCCCAAAAAGAAGCTTTTATTTTCTTGGACTTAAATAATGTTTTATTTTGGTAAGTATAATATATATAAATAAATGTGCCTAGACAACTGTATCACTCATAACAAGCACTCAGATCATGGAATAGAAAATTACTAAAAGCCCTTCCACATGGATAACTGCTATCCTAATTTTTAATAGCATGGATTAATTTTGCCTCTTTTTTGTAATTTTTTATTTTTTTGAGTTGGAGTCTCACTCTGTCACCCAGGCTGGAGGGCAGTGGCCACTACCGGCCACCGCAGCCTTGACCTGCTGGGCTCTGGTGATCCTTCCGCCTCAACTTACAAGTAGCTGGAACTACAGGCGCGCACTACCACGCCCGACTCATTTTTTGATTTTATTGTAGAGATGAGGTCTCGCCAAGTTGCCCAGGCGGGTCTTGAACCCGTGGGCTCAGGCAATCCACTCACCTCAGCCTCCCAAAGGTGCAGGATTACAGGCTGAGCCACCGAGCCCGGCTTTTTTGTATTTTATAAGAATGGAATTGTATATTACATATTCTTTTGTTTCTGGCTTCTTTCCTCCAACATTATGTTTGTCAGATTCATCCGTATTGTTGTATGAGAACTTCATACTGAAGTTTAATATTGTGGTGTGTGGACTTATGTTTATCCATTTACCATTGGTGGGCTTTTGGGTAGTGTCCAGTTGTTAAGAATAATGTTGCTAGCCGGGTGCAGTGGCTCACTCATGCCTATAATCCCAGCACTTTGGGAGGCTGAGGTGAGAGGATTGCCTGAGCCCACAGGTTTGAGACCAGCCTGGGCAACACGGTGAGACCTCATCTCTACAATAAATCAAAAAATTAGCTGGGTGTGGTGGTGTACACCTGTAGTTCCAGCTACTTGGAAGGCTGAGGTGGAAGGATCGCTCTGTCGCCCAGGCTGGAGTGCAGTAGCATGCTTATGGCCACCGCAGCCTCAACCTGTTGGGCTCAGGCCATCCTTCCACCTCAGCCTTCCAAGCAGCTGGGACTACAGATGCACACCAATGTGCCTGGCTAATTTTTATGACCTATTGTAGAGACGAGATCTCGCCAAGCTGCCTCGGCTGGTCTCGAACTCCCGGGCTCAGGCAGTCCTCTCCCCTCAGCCTCCCAGAGAGCTGGGATTACAGACTGAGCCACTGCACCCGGCCTTCTCTGGTACTTTTTAGCTATATCACTACCTGGACCTTAAGAATATAAGAATTGGAAGGCATTAGATATAAAAGTTAATTACTTTCATTGAACTAAGAGGAAACTGAAGTCCAAAGATGATGGAAAGTTACTTGCTCAAAGTCAAATAATCTCAACAGACACTTTACAAAGTAAGGTAGAGGAACGGCCATTAATCACATGAGAAATGCTTAACCTCACTTATCATTGGGAACATGCAAATTAAAACCACAGTGCCTATCATTACACACCTATCAGATGACTCTAATTGAAAAGACTGTAAATGCCAGGTATTGGTGAGGATAGGGCAACTGGAACTCGTATACTTTGTTGGTGGGAATGTAAAATGGTACAACCACTTTGGGAAAAAGCCTGGTGATTTCTTTTAGATTAAATATGCATTAATCCTATGATCCAGCAGTTTCACTTTTTAGTATTTCCCCATGAGAAAGAAAAACATTTGTCCAAAAAAGACTTGTACAAGAATTTCATAGTAGTTCCATTCATGGAAGCACAAAATTAGGAGAAAAAACTCAATGTCCATTGACAAGAGAATGAAAAAATTCAATGTCCATTGCTATATTCATAAAATGAAATGCTATTCAGCAATAAAAAAGAACCAACTTCTAATACATATGAGGGGACCCAAAAAAACTGGAATTATTTTTTTGGAAGGCAGGCCCCTTATAGTACAGGCTTCCCCTGCTACATAAGTGTTCTAAGAACCCATCAGCATCAGTGTACTAGATAGCATTGTTGTGAGAGGCTGCGTTTGGTTTCAATGAATTGTTTTTGGAGATTCTTTCAGGACGTTTGCCTGGTTCATGGTGGGTGATTTACAAGCACACCTGCCCATACCATGCTGAGTGTTCAGTTTTTGGCCAAAATGACATGACCCCCTTGTCCCACCCTCACTATTGCCCTGAGTGAGTCTTTTTTATTTCCCTGGATGAAAAAGTCCTCAAAGGAAAACATTTTGCTGATGTGGAAGAGGTGAAACAAAAAACATCATAAGCACTAAAAGGCATCAAAGTTGATCAGCTGAAAAACTGTTTTGAGTAGTGGAAAGGGCGTCTCGATAGGTGTATCGTATCAATGGAGAGTACTTGTAAGGTGATTGAAATTTAAACATGTAAGAATGAATACACAATTTTTACAAATAATTCTGTTTTTTGGGGGGTGATCCCCCCACCTTGTACAATAACATGAATAAATCTCAAAAACATTATGCGGAATTAAAGAAACTTTACACAAAAAAGGGTATTCCGTTTGGTTCCATTTATATAAAGTTTTAGGATACGAAAAACTAATTGTTGATAAAAAAAATCTAAACAGCTTACTTATGGAGTGGGTTGGCAGTAGGGATAACTGGGAAAGGGTTCAAAGGAAGTTTTGGGGTTGAAGAAAATGTTCCCTGTTTGATAGGGATCTGAGTTACAAGAGTGTATGCATTTGTAAAATCTCTTTGAATGGTGCACCAAAGATTTGTGCATTTCACTATATGTAAATTTTACCTGTAAAAAAAAATTAAACTATACAATATTTTAGTTAATGACACACATGCTGAATTATTTGGGAATGAAACGTACTGATGTTTGCAACTAATGTTGCAATGCATACAAAAGTATGATGGACTGATAGATGGATAAATGAGATGATTCGTGGACAGATGGATGAATGTCTGACAAAGCCAATATCAAAATGTTAATCCTGGAGTCTAGGTTGTGGATGTATGAATGTTCACTGCACAGTATTTTCGACTTTATGTATTTTTGGAAATTTCTGTAATAAATTATTGAGGGTAGTATAAATAACCCAATGGAGTTATAAAATATTTAGAAAGATAATCCCATACAATTGAGAGAATAGGAGATGGGACCAGCAAGGACATTTTGGAAGCGGGAAAGTAAATGAATGAGGAATAGTTGATTTAGCAGACCTGAGACATTGGAATCCTAACCCAGGGCATGGGGAAGTTGGCAGACAAATTCCTAGGTAGTCAAAAGGCTCATGAACCTGAAGCATCAGATACCTTTGGAATTAGGAATGGGAGTAGCAGTAGCGGGTGGAATAAGGAGGGGTAGATGAAAGCTATTTGAGAGACAGATGTGCCCTCAGATCTCTCTCCCAAGAGCATACTACCCGGATTGTTCCCACATCCCAGAAATCAGGATTAATCTCTGGAGATGGTGAAATAAATAGAAGGTCTTTTGCTTGGCAAAAACAGGAAGACAGCATACCCAGTGCTGAGTATTGAGGAACCATTCCTTCCAGCTTCCTTTTTTGTTTTTGTTTTTTTTGAGTCGGAGTCTCACTCTGTCGCCCAGCCTGGAGTGCAGTGGCCACTCCGGCCACCGCAGCCTCAACCTGCTGGGCTCCGGCGATCCTTCCGCCTCAGCCTTCCGAGTAGCTGGAACTACAGGCGCGCGCTACCATGCCCGGCTAATTTTTTAAAAATTTATTTTGATTTATTGAAGTCTCGCCAAGTTGCCCAGGTGGGTCTTGAACCCACGGGCTCAGGCAATCCACTCACCTCAGCCTCCCAAAGGCGGGGGATTACAGGCTGAGCCATCGAGCCCGGCTTCCTTTTGTACCTTTATACCCTTGAATTTTGAACATTCTGAATGTATGATCCATTCAAAACACAGAGTCTAATTTAGAGATAGTGCTACTGACATAGCGGTGGCAGTTTTTGTTTAACAAGCATTTTTATACATATTTCTTCCTTTAATCTTCATAGCAGCTTAACTAGGGGGCATTTTATTCCCACTGAGAGTCAGAGTCAGAGAGTGTTACTCAGGCTGCAGGCGATGGAGTCTTACCTGGAAGTCTTTCCTTCTTTTTTACCAGCTGAAACAGAGCAGTGGTGGTAATGTGTTGAGAGGTGGTGGTTATTGTCGATGTGATGGGGTGAGTGGTGAGTTGCGCCTAAATTTGGGCACATAAATAGCCACAGTTCTAAGGGATGGATTAATGGTTCTCAGCCTCAACTTCGTGATAGTCTTATGTGGAAAGTGTGTCACAACTAGTTTGTTACCAATAGTCAAATATCAAAACCACTAATCTATTGAATCTTTTAAAAAATAGTTTTTGAAAGTTGCTCTGTATATCACAGTCTTTTTAGAAGACTATTTATTCCTTTATTGTCCTTACCCCACCCCCCTAATTATTTATTTTTAACTTGAGATGGAGTCTTATTTTGTGGCCCAGTCTGGTCTATTTTTTTTTTCTTTTTTTTTGAGTCGGAGTCTCACTCTGTCGCCCAGACTGGAGTGCAGTGGCCGCTCCCGGCCACCGCAGCCTCGACCTGCTGGGCTCTGGCGATCCTTCCGCCTCAGCCTTCCGAGTAGCCGGAATTACAGGCACGCGCTACCGCACCTGGCTGATTTTTTTATTTATTGTAGAGATGAGGTCTCACCTGCCAGGAGGGTCTCGAACCCGCGGGCTCAGGCAATCCACTCACCTCAGCCTCCCAAAGGCGCGGGATTACAGGCTGAGCCACCGAGCCCGGCTCCAGTCTGGTCTTGAACTCCCGGGCACAAGTTATAATCCTACCTCAGCCTCCAGAGTAGCTGGGATTCCAGGTGCGTGCCAACATGCCCAGCTAATTTGTTTTCTTTTTTTTTTTTTTCTGAGTTGGAGTCTCACTCTGTTGCCTGTGAGTGTGCAGTGGGACCACACTTGGCCACCGCAACCTTGACCTGCTGGGCTCCGCTGATTCATCTGCCTCAGCCTTCCAAGTAGCCAGAACTACAGGTGCACGCTACCAGACCCAGCTAATTTTTTGATTTATTGTAGAGACGAGGTCTCACCATGTTGCCCAGGCTAGTCTCAAACCTGTGGGCTCAGGCAATCCTCTCACCCTGGCCTCCCAAAGTGCTGGAGTTATGGGCTTGAGCCACCACGCCCAGCCTTGTTTTCTTGAATAAGAGAAAAAGCAGTGGAATGGGTTCTGGTGCTAGAGATATCCCTAAAGTTGGACATACTTCAGAGATATGTCACACTATTTTATAGGAAAGTTACCTTTGTCTAGAGAGGAAGAAGAGATTGAGAAATTATTGAATAGATTGGTTTAGGGGCTGTGAGCATTTGAAGGGTTTGTTGGAATGAAAAGGTTAAATGTTTTATCCTACCATCATACTGTAAATGGTATCAGTTCCAGTGCCCAGGTTTTTGTTTTGGACTCCTAGTTATTTGACTCACAGTTGTAAATATAGCTGTTATTCTAATATATTTTTAATAGCTCAGAACTCAGAACTTCAAGGAAAGGCAAATGAGATTGAGAAAGCCTTTCAGACTTCCCAGCACAAGTGGAAAGAAGAATGCAGAAGATTTGAGCATGATTTGGAGGAAAGAGACAATGTGATTCAAAATTGTAATCGAGAATATGATTTACTTATGAAGGAAAAAAGCAGGCTAGAGGAAACTCTACAGGTAAAGCATTTTTATAAAGGAATTTCTCAGCATATGATATACGTTGATCCGTGTTGTCCATTAGTTGAAGTTATCCTTGGACTTCCTTCTTCCCTCCCTTCTTTCCTTTTTGGAGCATTTTCGCTGGTCTCTTTTATAACATGCTTTAAGCAAAATGTTAATATGTATACTTTTTTGTGAAAAACAGTTCTAAATCTCTGATTAAAAAAACCACTTATATGGGCATATCATAAGAAGGTTGGAATATATATATATATATAAAATATATATAAAATATATATGTATAAATATATATATAAAAAATATATAAAATATATCCTTTTGGCCTAGGAGCATGAAAATTTGGAACTTTAGATATGTGGTCCCTAGATTTTGGTCTGAAAATACAATAAGTATAGAAAAATATTTGTATGTTTGATGTAGGCTTCATTATCTATGTAGAGCATAGTTTAGTATAGACTCCTGTGTCCATATACTGGTAGCACAGATCTATATAATAAAGATTACCTTATAACTTTCACTAATAGAAAGCCAGCACAAAGACCCTTGAAGCATTTTCCCTTTAAGGGCTAAATAGTGACTCCTGTTCAGCCCCAGACTCCCCCAAGGGTCTCTGTGCAGATAAGTTAAAAGCCAATAGTCAGCCAGGCTCGGTGGCTCAACCTGTCATCCCACGCCTTTGGGAGGCTAAGGTGAGTGGATTGCCTGAGCCTGCGGGTTCGAGACCCGCCTGGGCAGCGAGACCTCATCTCTACAATAAATCAAAAAATCAGCCAGGCGTGGTAGCGCATGCCTGTAATTCCGGCTACTCGGAAGGCTGAGGCGGAAGGATCGCCGGAGCCCATCAGGTTGAGGCTGCGGTGGCCGGGAGGGGGCCACTGCACTCCAGTCTGGGTGACAGAGTGAGACTCGAACTCAAAAAAAGAAAAAAAGCCGGGCTCGGTGGCTCAGCCTGTAATCCCGCCCCTTTGGGAGGCTGAGGTGAGTGGATTGCCTGAGCCGCGGGTTCGAGACCGCCTGGCAGCGAGACCTCATCTCTACAATAAATTAAAAAAAATCAGCCGGGCTTTTGGTAGCGCATGCCTGTAATTCCGGCTACTTGGAAGGCTGAGGCGGAAGGATCGCGGAGCCCAGCAGGTCAAGGCTGCGGTGGCCGGAAAGCGGCCACTGCACTCCAGTCTGGGCGACAGAGTGAGACTCCAACTCAAAAAAAAAAAAAAAAAAAAAAAAAAAAAGAAAAAGATTGTTTATCTGTAGAACTAGAAATTATAGTCCAAACTTGCTTTTATTTTTATTTTTTGCTTTTGAAAGTTTTACTATTCTAGAGTTTCCTTATCCTGATTTGTTGCAAAAAAAACTTTTTTGTTGGAAATACATTGTTCTGTGTTAGATTTATATATAACTTGTCTGCATTTGCCTTTTTTTTTTTTTAATTGGAGTTTTACTTGGTCATCCAGGCTGGAGTACAGTGTCACACTCATGGCCACTACCCTGTGTTTATAGGTTGATTTTCATGTTAAATGGAATATACTTTGCTTTTGTCTATCATATAATGATGTTATATGTTGATATTTTTGTTCAAGTCTCTGAAAATTTTTCAGAAAAAGTGGGTCAAATATATGCCTATACATACAAGTATATATAACATGTTGTTTAAATTAAATCAGTAGTCATAACTTCTTATTCAGATCTATATTCTGATGATCAAAATGATAGTTTTTATTAATGGTTTCAACACGAATTATAATTAATTTTAATAGTCTATAGGTAAGGAGAGCCCCTTTATACATTGAAACTGGGGCTGAAGGAAGAAAGATAGCTTTTACTGATCTAATAGTAAAGCAAGGTTTTATTTGTACAAAGGAAGCGTTGGAAGAGCATCAGCAGGAAAAGAACAAGATGGAGTCTCATATCAGGGAGACGGCGTTGGAGGAGTTTCGATTGCAAGCAGAACAGTGGGAAGCAGAAAGAAGAGAGTTACAGTTGATAGTACAGGTATTTTAAAAATAATCAGTTTCTTAGATACGCCTTTTTAGTGCCTATGATATTCAAAGTTACACGTGTGGGATAATTGACTAGCTCACTCAAAAGCAAAATACTTTCTAGTCTTTGGTCTCTGGCAGGCCATGTTTCCCTGGTGGTTGCGTGGTTATCATGTCATGTTCCTGTTTCCAGGAGGTACCATCAGTGTTAGAGTTGGGTGATTTCCAGCGCATACAATGTACGATTTTTGAGATGGATATGTGTATTGGGTATTTTATTTTTTCAATTTAAAAATGTGAGACTAACAGTTGTCTTTAATAAGGATAAGGAAATAGAAAAAATGGGATTTTGGACATTAAAGGATCCTCACAAATCATATAGTGCAGTGATTTTTGAACTCTTTTTAAGAAGTGCAAATTTTTTTTTTTTTTTTTTTTTTTTTTTTTGAGTTGGAGTCTCACTCTGTCGCCCAGACTGGAGTGCAGGGGCGCTTCCGGCCCCCGCAGCCTCGCCTGCTGGGCTCCGGCGATCCTTCCGCCTTGCCTTCCGAGTAGCCGGAAATTTCAGGCATGCGCTACCATGCCCGGCTGAGTTTTTGATTTATTGTAGAGATGAGGTCTCGCTGCCCAGGCGGGTCTCGAACCCGCGGACTCAGGCAATCCACTCACCTCAGCCTCCCAAAGGCGCGGGATTACAGGCTGAGCCACCGAGCCCGGCTTAGTGCAAATTTTTTAGCTGGGTGTGGTAGCGCGCACCTGTGGTTCCAGCTACTTGGAAGGCTAAGGTGGAAGGATCTCCTGAGCACAGCAGGTCTTGACTGTGGTACCCATGAGTGTGCCACTACTCCAGCCTGAGTGACAAAGTGAGACTCTGATTCAAAACAAAACAAAAAAAAAAAAAAAAAAAAAAAGTGCAAATTTTAAATTATCCTTTGTTCCTCTACCGTCCAAACACAGAATCCCCAGGGCTTCTAATAGTTCAGTTTGAAAATTGCTGATTACTTCTACTCCCACTTATAGATGAGCAGATAGAGATTTGGAAGGTACTGATATATTCAGATTATAGATTGAGTGATTAATGTGGGAAAAAACTATAAGTCTCCAGATTCTCACTCCAGTGCATATTTTTCAGGAGATTATATGTTTTTGTTTTGAAGGAGAGGTAGGAGAAACTAAAACTGTTTATTGTGTATTTTTTTGTTCCAAAGGTGATTTTGATAGTTTTTCTTATGAATCAGAGCTAAATATATTAGATACCAACCATCATTCTCTTATACTTTGTAACTTGCAGTCAAATATTTGCATTGTATATAGTGCAAACATTTCCCCATATCAGTCACTTTCAATTGGAAAGTGCCTCTCCTTAAAAAAAAGAATAGGCCCAGTGTGGTAGTTCAAGCCTGTCATCCCAGCACTTTAGGGGGCCGAGAAGAGGGGATTGCCTGAACTCAGGGGTTCGAGAGCAGCCTGGGCAGCTTGGTGAGACCTCATCTCTACAATAAATAAAAAAATAAGCCAGGTGTGGTAGCGGGCGCCCGTAGTTCCAGTTACTTGGAAGGCTGAGTCAGAAAGATTGCCTGAGCCCAACAGGTTGAGGCTGCAGTGGCCGTGAATGTGCCACTGCACTCCAGCCTGGGCGACAGAGTGAGACACCAACTCAAAAAAAAAAAGAATAAAGCTCACCTTCCAGGTAACTGATCACTATATGTCTCATGGAGGGAACAAAGACAAAATATTTATAAATATGAATCTGCCTCTAAACAAGGCACATTTTCATCAGTTGTATAAAACAATCACATGAAGATCACCTTGTTTTGTCTTCTCCAGTGAAAAGTAAAACATTTCGCTTCACACATGAACAGATGATTCATCTAATGTTGGCATGCTTATTTAAATTCTGAGCAATACACAGTTCAAGATTTTCCAAAGATAAGAAAGCCAGTTTTCATTTTGATAAGGTGCTATCCTCGACATAGCTGCAGAATGGCCGCCTACATTTTCCACTTCGTTCTGAGTTCACATTATGCCAGAAGTCTGCATGTTTGTTAGCAGGTAACAGAGAAGCATTTCATGGTATATAGTAGTGTACGGAGTTGACTGCCTTCCCATGGGAGTCTGGGACTCAGCAACTGGCTCAACAGCAAACACCAAACTGACCCCTTTAATAAAAGGTGCCCACGCTCAAAGGCTCTAATACATACAAACATAACACAATTGAAAAAGTAGAAGTAACGTTAGAGTGAGATGAAGTTCTTCCAAAAAACTCGGTCCTAGGATGTAGTTGAGCATCCTAGGAGTTTGAGCCAAAGAAACAGCCACATTTTGTCCCCCCACCTGACCTAACTGCCTCTGAGCTGCTTTCACAGCCAGCTAACCGGTGTTCCCCCGGGAGAGGGTTCCCCGCCACCCCGGGTTGGCCAGAGTTATTGCATATATTAAAGGAAATTTATGAACAGTTAATCTCCTTTAAGAAAATAAAATCTTAAAATGTCATGAATTTTCATCACTTCTTCAGTTATTTATTTTGTAATAACATGAGCAATGGGTCTTATGTAATTTTTTTTCTACAAAAAAAAAGGACAAAGCTGGGCTCGGTGGCTTAGCCTATAATCCCGCACCTTTGGGAGGTTGAGGTGAGTGGATCCCGCCTGGGCAGTGAGACCTCATCTCTACAATAAATAAAAAAATCAGCCGGGCGTGGTAGCGCGTGCCTGTAATTCTGGCTACTTGGAAGGTTGAGGCGGAAGGATCGCCGGAGCCCAGCAGGTCGAAGCTGCGGTGGCCGGAAGCGGCCACTGCACTCCAGTCTGGGCGACAGAGTGAGACTCCAACTCAAAAAAAAAAAAAAAAAAAGACAAATTGAAATAGCCTTGATACAGATGTCAAAGACAGGTATTCTTCACAAGAATGAAAAATATTCACCTAAAATATATTTTGGAGTAACTTTGTGTCAAAAACAACTTTGCAAGACAGAAGCTGGCCAAAAATATGCAGAGAATAAGAGCCACTTTATTTCTTTACGAGTGAAAGCTGACCGTGAACAGTGGAAATACTTTTTTTTTGGTCTTTTTTTTGAGTTGGAGTCTCACTCTGTCGCCCAGACTGGAGTGCAGTGGCCGCTTCCGGCCACCGCAGCCTCGACCTGCTGGGCTCCAGCGATCCTTCCGCCTCAGCCTTCCATGTAGCTGGAATTACAGGCATGTGCTACCACGCCCGGCTGATTTTTTGATTTATTGTAGAGATGAGGTCTCGCCGCCCAGGCGGGTCTCGAACCCACGGGCTCAGGCAATCCACTCACCTCAGCCTCCCAAAGGCGCGGGATTACAGGCTGAGCCACCGAGCCCGGCTTTTTTTTTGTCTTTTAAGTATTCAGAATACCAACAAAACCACAGCTTTTCTAAACTTTTGGTCTTTGCAATGCTTTTCTTCCCAGTCACCCCCTCTGTAGAATCTGGAAAGATGGTACAACCATTCCTTAGGCCTTTTGTATTGTCTGTTTGTAATTTTTGTAATTAATTGGTTGGTTCACTCATTCATTCATTTCCTAAGTTCTTACTGAGTTACTGTTGTGGATACTGAGGATATGAAATTAACTAAAATATGGCTTCTGTCCTGGAAAATATTTCAACATAGACAAGAAAACGAGAAAATATGTGATAAAAGTGTCAACAATATGCTATAGGACCATAAAAGAGAAATTGATTGACTGCTTGGGAGACTGGAGAAGTCTTCACAGAGCAGTTGTTGTTGGTAATTGTCTTTACATATGCCTGGAACAAACACGCAAACTTAAGTAAATTAAGTCTAAACACTCAGAGACAGTTTTGTTGTCAATTCTTTAAGTCTTAAGTGAAACATGTGGTTGTACCAAACTTTATGTTAAGAAGTACTATAAGGATTTAAAATTCTGTATCAGTCTTTAATTATGATATGTGCAGAAGAATGGGTGAATATACTTCCTAGTGATGACCACCATTATCTGCCCTGCTGCTTTTGTAAGAAGTTTTATTATATTTTGTAACTGGAATGTTTAGAACTCTGTTTCTCAATTTCTTCTTTTCACATTAATAAAAGAAAAATGCTTTTCTTTTTATAAATAAACCTTAAGAAGCGATTATATGATTTTATATGTAAAAAAAAAAGGCTTTTTAAAAACAACCTGAAAAAAAAAACAAAAGAAAAAAAAAACCCCGAGGATAGTATGAAATTCTCTTCTCTCTTTATTGGCTGTTGGTGGGTTTCGTTTTTCATTCTATAATTAGGTGTTAGTATCATATAGTGTTCTCTTTGTGTAGCTCTCTAAGGGAATTCAGTTTTTAAAATAAGCACAAAAACCTTTTCTCAGTGAAACCTCATCTTTACCAGACAAAGCTGGTATACTATTTCTCTCATCTGGGCTTTAGAATTCAGACCTACTATAAAAAGAAAATCTCAGTTTTATGCCATGGCTCTTTTCTTTCTCAGGAACTGGAGCACTAAATAGAGGTGTCCTCTGGAATATTAATGTGAATTCTTACTGGAGTTACCTCAAAAGTTACCTCCTTTTAAAATAGAGGTTCTCATTTTTAAAAACCCATGCCTTCTTTTGATGAAACCTAAAAATTCTATGTCTGTCTTTAGCATTATTTGAAACTTCAAAGGAATCAAAGCCATGGTAATTTTAGAAGAAAGTATATTGATCTTGACAAATACATAGAGATTATTTTATTTTTATTTTAATCTCTATTGATTTAAAAGTTAACAGTTATTTTATGTATTTACTTAGTCTTTGTTCCTACAATTGCACTGTGAGCGTTAAAGCTAGGTACTTTTTTGCCATAAGCCTTTGTGTTATTGTAGGCATTGTGGAACAGGCAGTGGTGACGGTTTGCCTTTTAAACCGCCATGCCCCTTTTCTGTAATTTTTCTAGTTCATTTTAAAGTATACTTGGTCCGTAGGATTGAAAGCATTTAGAAGATGAATACATATGTTTTTCATATTTATTTCATTAAAAAAATCTCTAGCTCAGCTAGGGAATCACGTTACCCTTTTCTCAAGCCATGAGAAATCTAGATTAAAAATAAATGAAAGAGCTGGGCTCGGTGGCTCAGCCTGTAATCCCGCGCTTTGGGAGGCCGAGGTAAGTGAATTGCCTGAGCCGTAGGTTCGAGACCCGCCTGGGCAACTGGCGAGATCTCATCTCTACAATAAATCAAAAATTAGCCAGGCGTGGTAGCACGCGCCTGTAGTTCCAGCTAATTGGAAGGCTGAGGCGGAAGGATCGCCAGAGCCCAGCAGGTCGAGGCTGTGGTGGCCGTGAGCGTGCCACTGCGCTCTGTCCGGCCCTGGCTACGGAATGAGGCGCCAAATGAAAAAAAAAGTTTGTCTCGCCTTTCAGCTTTAATCAAGGAGCAAACACAAAGAGGGCTTCTGTGAACATTTAGAAAACATGGGCACCCTGTGCTCCATGCGGCACCAAGGGGATTTGCAAAAAAAAAAAAAAATTTGGCCTCAAATGGTCAAGGAGCATTTCTTTGTAGTTTCCTGGAAAACTATCAGTGTTCTGTTAGCAAATGGCATAGAAAGTGACTCCGGCGCTGGTGCTGCCTGTTTTAACCCAGTCAGGAAAGAGCTTAATAATTAATTCATAAGATGACTGTTGAGTTCATTGCAAAAATGCCCCAACGAAGGGAAACTTACTATTTTTTGTTTATTTGTTATTTTATTTTATTTTGAGCCGGAGCGTCACTCCATCACCCAGGCTGAGCGCAGGGGCACGCTCCCGGCCACCGCAGCCTCAGCCCGCCGGGCTCAGGCCGTCCTTCCTCCGCAGCCTTCCAAGTCGCCGAACTGCAGACACTTGCCACCATGCCCTGCTAATTTTTCGACTCATCATTTGTGGAGACGAGGTCTCGCCAAGTTGCCCAGGCCGGTCTCGATCGTGCGGGCGCAGACAGTTCTCTCACCTCGGCCTTCCAAAGTGCTGGCACTGCAGGCGAACCGAAGGGACATTTAAAAGCAGACTGCGGCGTTCCCGCCTCGGCCAGCCCGCCAAAGCGGCCCCGGGTCCCAGGCAGCCGCGACCACCCGGGCCCGGCCAGACGCGCCCGGCGCGCCCGCCGCCGGCCCGGCACGGCGCCCTGCCCGGCTCCGCCTCCCCGGGCGGCCCGGCCCGGCCCGCGTCCCCGCGCGCCTCCGCTTCCGCGCCCGGCCCCGGCCGCCTCGCCTCCAGCCGCACGCGGGGGGCCCGCCCGCCCGGGGAGAGCCGGCCGCGGCGGGAGGCGCCCAGACCACGTGCGGCGTGGCTGCGCGGCCGCCCCCGGCCGCCCGCGCCTGCCGGGCCCGCGCGACCCCGCTCTGCGCCCCGGCTTCGGCCTCCGAGGCGCGGGCCCGCTCCGGCCGGCGCGCGCCCTCGTCGGCGTGCCGGGACCGGGGCGGGGAAGAGAAACGGGCCGGCCGCTGGGGAGCCGGAGGAGGCTTCGCGGAGCAGCCGCGATGGCCGTCGACCTGGCGCTGGTAATGGACGCTGTGCCCGGAGCCCGCGCGCCGACCGGAGTCGCGCAGAACAGCCTCGGCCCGCCCGAGGGCTGCCCCACCCGCGCACACGCGCCCGCCGCCGCCTCCCGGGCCGCCCGCGCCTGGCCTGCCTTCCCTGGCGGCCGACCCCGGGCTCCGGCCGCGGCGAACAGGCCCCTCCGCGGCGCGCGCCCGGCCGGCCGCCCTCTGGCGCCCGGCCGCCTGGTGCGTGGGGAGGCCGGGGCGGCCGCCGCTCCCGCCCCGCCGCCAGGGGGCGCGCCCTCGCCCCCGCCGGCAGGGCGTCCCACGCGACGACCGTCTCGAGGGCTTCGGGAACCGGAGCCGCCGGCCCCCGCCCAGCCCGCGGAGAAGGGATTCCGAGCGCTTCTCTCCTGCGGGTGAGGAGGCAGCCCGCGGCCCGGAGACGGGAAGCGAGACGCAGCTCTGGCCTCGCCCTCCCCCGGCCTCTGGGCCCTGCCGAAGATGGGGGAGGGCCGGGAAGGAAGGACGCGGGCCAAGGCCGACGCCCGCACGGGCGCAGGGCCCTCCCGCAGCACCGCCGTGAGCCGAGAGGCCCTGGCAGGAGTTGAGCTGGCGGGAGAGCTCAGTCTTCCGTGCTGGAGAGAGTCCTGGGGTTCACAGCCACCCCCCCGTGCTCGGCCCCTCCACAGCGCCTGTCACCGAGGTCAGGAACCACCACCGCCGTTTCTCTCCACAGGGTCACTCTCCTGACTGATGCTTCTCGTGGTCTCTCGTCACATCCAGGCCTGTGGCCATAGTCGCCCCAAGGCTCTCGGGTGTTCTCGTCCTCTCTTCGCCTTTGATTTGGTGTGTGCCCTTCCCGGTGGACTCCTCAGCGTGTCCGTGTGTGTGATGGACCGTGGGCTGTGGGATTGCCAAGGACTCTGCCGGCCTGTGGTTCCGATGGCGGTGGCGGTCTACACCTAGAAGGATAACTTCTTCCAGAAAAAAAGCACCAGCGCAGCATGTGTTTCCCTTCTCTCCTGATTCTCTTTTGTAAAGGTGTGGGGTGGGGGGACCAGAGGCATCGATCCCCACCCCCAGATGGGCTCCCTGAGTCCCTCTGTCTTCTCTAGTGCTCCAGACCCTGAACTCTTTGCTTGTACATTTCATTTTAAAGGACAATACGCTTTTTTCTTTCTTTTTAAAAAAAAACTTTTCATTTTTTATATTAAAGATGTGGAGTACGATTCAGGGTTAGGCATACAGATGTTCATTATGCAGGTACCCTTGTTGAGGAGGTGTGCCCCCCCTTCTCCAGGCAGATTCCCACTACTGCCAATTCCACCTCCCTATCCCCCCAGCAGTTTCCCGCTACTGCCAATCCCTTTCTTACAGTATTATGATAATTGTTCAAAGTCCGCTTATGAGTGAGAACATGTGATACTCAGTTCTTTGTTTCTGGGATACCTCACTAAATATTACAGACTGTAAGTCCATCCAGGTTGCTGCACAGTTCATGATTTTGTTCTTCTTTATGGCTGCGTAATATTCCATCATGTATATGTACCACATTTTTTTTTTTTACCTAGTTCTCTTTCGATGGGCAGTCCGGTTGGTTCCATGTTCTTGCTACTGTGAACAGTGCTGCAATAAACATACGTGTGATTTGAGTTCTTCCAGTTATATTCCCAACAGGGGGGTTGTGGGGTCATATGGAAGTTCGACTTTTAGATCTTTTAGGAAAGGGAAATAAACTTTTTTTGCCAAAAAAATAAAAAATAAAAGACAGTAAAGGTCTTGCTCCTTTCTCCTCTGATTTTACTCCTCATCTAAGGATATATAGACATATGTTAATGTATTTACGTAAATGAAATTATGTACCGCAACAATATTTTGCTTCCATCTTTTGATGTTCATGTCTTCTTTTTTGGCGTTTGCATGGTATTCTGTCATGTGACTGCTCCCAATATAAACAGTAATCTTTATCCCATGGGGCGATGATTCCAAGACACCCAGGGGATGCCTGAAACTGCAGGTAGTATCGAATCATATACTCATATGTATTCTATATTTTTCTTTTTGGGCTGTGTTTCTGGAAGATACGGAAAGAAACAATTGTATTTTCTTTTCTTTTTTTTTTTTGAGTTGGAGTCTCACTCTGTCGCCCAGACTGGAGTGCAGTGGCCGCTCCCGGCCACCGCAGCCTCGACCTGCTGGGCTCCGGCGATCCTTCCGCCTAACAGCACAGTGTGGTTTCTTGTGATATTAAATGTCAGTTCAAAGACAAGCTTTATTTAAAAATATTTTAAGTTCAACAACTCCCTCTAGTGGAATAAAGAAGAAACTCTCAATTTCTAGTGTTCTTCATGTGATTTATTTCACATACATAAACCCACACTTTTCCACTGCAAAGATTCAAGTCTCTTTTGATTTTACTAGATAATAAATTCTGTGACAAAAATTTTAAAGTTAAAATTTTTTGAGGGGAGGCAGAAGAATCTTTATGTAGACTGTATGAGGCATTTTGCAGATTTTTTGGAATTTGCTTGTGTGTTGCTATGCATCCCAGACTTGGATTGTGTTGATAAGACTATAGACTTTCAACAAGGATTTGAACACACAACAACCCCCAGGGATTTATCTAATCAGTACTCAATATGGCCCACCAATATCATTAAAGTAACCAATACTCACCACCTAGATCATGTTAGTGTTTGTCATATTTGCTTCAGAATTTAAATAAAACCCAGTACGTTGTTATGTTGTGGAAGGCTCTTCTTTATCCCTTCCACATCCTGTCATTGCTCCACCCCCCAGAAGGTAACCACCCTTCAGAAGTTGGTGTTTGATTTTCTATTGATGATATGTTGTATTGTTTAAGTTATTTTGTATGTTTAAAAATATAGAGTATCAGGCAGTGTGCGTCTTTGTCCAACTTATAGTCTTCACTTGTGCTTTTGAGGTTTATTCAAGTTAATAGCTCTGTTTCATTCAATTTAACTGCTATATAGTATACCGTCCTGTGTCAGTAACCATAATTTAGTCATTACTGGACTGTCTTAGTTCATTTTCTGTTGCTTGCAATGGAATGCTTGAAAATGGGTAATTTGTAGCAAAAGGAATTTGTGTCCGACCATTCTGGAGGCTAAAAAATCCAGCATCGCCGGGGCTGCGTCTGGTGAGTGGGCTAACCTGGATAGCTCAGGCCTCTCTTCCTCTTCATATGAAGACCCCAGTCCCATTCCTATGATAGCTTATTAATCCATTAATTTGTTAATTCATGAATGGAGTGATCCATTATGGGAGTAGAACACTCGTGATCCAGTCACCCCTTAAAGACCCCACCTCTTAATACTGCCACGCCAGGGATTAAGTTTCAACATGTGTTTCAGAGGAGACAAACATTCAGCCTGTAGCACTGACTGACTGAGATGTAAGTTCTTTCCAAGTTTTACTTACTACACACAGTGCTTCCATGAACATCAAATGTTTTTATTTATGTGGGCACTTGTTTAATGTATATACAATTATTGAGAGATAATATACATGCCACATTGTTCTCCCAAGTAGGTGGAACGATTTGAGAGAAGAGGTTCTCTTCCCTCACAGCCTCTTGGTGTTTTCCAGATTTAATTTCTTTTGCAACAGGGCGTGTGTCTTATTTTTGCTTAAATATCCACTTCCCTGACATTGAGCATGTTCTAGTTATTCTTCATTCTTGTTTCTTCTTTTGTGACCTGCTAGAATACATTTTTTATCTCTTTGAAGTTTTTTAGCATATATTATTTACCAATAGTAACTTTTTATATATTTGGTTATTAAAACTTGTTAATTATATTCTCTTTGTTAACATCTTCTTTGCTTGATGAACAGGGTTAGATTTTAATGTAGTTGAATTTATCAATATTTTTCTTTTAAGAGTAATTTTGTATTTTTATTTTTTGAGTTGGAGTCCACGCCATTGTCCAGGCTGGAGTGCAGTGGCATGCTCACGGCCACCGCAGCCTCGACCCGCAGGGCTCCAGTGATCCTTCTGCCTCAGCCTTCCAATCCGGCAGTCCTTCTGCCTCAGCCTTCCAAGTAGCCGAAACTACAGGCAGATGCTACCTCTCCTGGCTAATTTTTGATGTATTGTAGAAACGAGGTCTTGTCAAGTTGCCTGGACTGGTCTCGAACCCACAGACTCTGGCAATCCACTTGCCTTGGCCTCCCAAAGTGCTGGGATTACAGGCTTGAGCCACTGTGCCTAGCTACTGTAATTTTGATTAGAATTGGGATTGTATTTATAGATCAGTTTTGCATAAAGTTGACATCCTAATAATGCCAATCTCATCTATTGTCAATAGTTTTGTATTTTTACTTCATTTTCTGGGAGATTTCTTCAATTTTATATTGTGACCTTCCTATTGAATATTCATTTCTGCTTTTGGATTTTTAATTAGCAAGAGCTCCTTCTTGTTCTTTGATTATAAATTTTTATTAGTATACTTTTCTGGTTTCATGTTTGTAATGTCTTAATTTCACTAACTTTCTGAGGATGAAATTCATGCTTGTTCTGAAGGTGATTTCCCCTAGTCCTCCCTTGCTAGTTTTGTCTTTGAGTGTTTGGCCTCATTTACTTGTAGTAGTCACTGAGCAAATGTCTGGTGATCTTTGGCTATGTGCTTGCTTATATTTAAGAATAAGGCAATAAAAAGCCGAGAGGAAGCTCTTTGCAAATGCAACCCTTGCATTTAATTAGGGAACCTACCATGTCAGTATCTAGAGCTCTTTTCTCTTGGCCTAGTTGATTCCTCAGAAAGGAATCTTTTTTGTCTCGTTCTGTGAGTGTAGGAGTCAGTATTCTGGGAGCCGAAGAGGGAAAGGGAGCCATGAGTTTTAACTGCCCACTCTACAGATTTGGCCTAATCTCCTAATTTTTTTTTTTTTTTGAGTCTGAGTCTTATTCTGCCACCAGGCAGGGGTGCAGTGGCCGCTCCCAGCCACTGCAGCCTCGACCTTCTGGGCTCTGGTGATCCTTCCACCTCAGCCTTTCAAGTAGCTGGAACTACAGACATGTGCCACCATGCCTGGCTAATTTTATTTATTGCAGAGATGAGGTCCCGCCAAGTTACCTGGGTAGGTCTTGAACCTGTGGGCTCTGGCAATCCACTCGGCTTGGCCTTCCAAAGTGCTGGGATTACAGGCTGAGCCACCGAGCCCAGTCTTCTCCTAATTTTTTTTTTTTTTTTTGAGTTGGAGTCTTGCTCTGTCGCCCAGACTGGAGTGCAGTGGCCGCTCCTGGCCACCGCAGCCTCGACCTGCTGGGCTCCGGCGATCCTTCCACCTCAGCCTTCCGAGTAACTGGAATTACAGGCATGCACTACCACGCCCAGCTGATTTTTTGATTTATTGTAGAGATGAGGTCTCACTGCCCAGGCGGGTCTTGAACCCGCGGGCTCAGGCAGTCCACTCACCTCAGCCTCCCAAGGTGTGGGATTACAGGCTGAGCCACTGATCCCGGCTTTCCTAATTTTTAATAAGGTGTTTCACCCTGACTCCTGTTTGTATCTGTTTTTCATGATCTCAGAAGCTCTTTGGATCACCCTTTCTAGTTAGCGAACTCCTTCCAGGATGGAGAGGAGGATTTTTCACTGGGGCAGCTGGCAGAGGCTCCCTGAAGATACAGGTGCTGCTTATAGATGCTTCCAGGAATGTTCCTGAATTCACTTTTACCCCATGGCTTGGCTTCTGGGTTAACTGGTTTGCTATGGTCTGAAAGTTTGTGTCCTTCCCAAATTCACATGTTGTGAACTAATTACCATTGTGATGGTATTCGGAAGTAGGGACCTTGGGAGGTGATTGGGTCATGATGGCGGAGACCTCTTGGGCGGAATTAGTGCCTTTATAAGGGGTGAAGAGACCAGAGTTCTTCCTTTCTACCATGTTAGGACATAACTAGAAAGCACCACCTATGAACTAGAAAGTAGGCCTTCACCAGAAATCTGCCAGTACCTTGATCTTGGAATTCCCAACCTCCAGAAGGCTGAGGAATACATTTCTGTTTTTTTTTTTTTTTTTTTTTGAGTTGGAGTCTCACTCTGTCGCCCAGACTGGAGTGCAGTGGCCGCTCCTGCCACCGCAGCCTTGACCTGCTGGGCTCCGGCGATCCTTCTGCCTCAGCCTTCCAAGTAGCTGGAACTACAGGCAGGCACTACCACGCCCAGCTAATTTTTGATTTATTGTAGAGATGAGGTCTTGCCAAGTTGCTCAGGTGGGTCTCGAACCCATGGGCTCAGGCAAATCCACTCACCTCAGCCTCCCAAAGGCACGGGATTACAGGCTGAGCCACTGAGCCCGGCATTTCTGTTTTTTTAAAGCTACCTAGTTTATGATATTTTGTTATAGCAGCCTGACTGGACTAAGACATGGCACTTCCAATTTCTGATCTTTTATGGATGTAAATCAGCTTGCTACTAAGTTTTTCCCTTTGTATATATTTAGCAAAATTGGAACAACTGAAACCTCAGTCATGTATCACTTATCTGTTTGCTTTGCATCTTCCAGATATATCTAGTTCAATCATGGTCCCCCTTTTCTGTTCTTTTTGATTTGCAATCTTCTGATAGACCCGCAGTTTCACTTTTCATCTCAAATTTGAATTCTAGTTTTATTGAATATTTTTAGTATTAAAATTAAAATTATTTTATAGCAAGAAACTGTTGTACAGAATTTACTTCTGTTCCTTCAGTTTTGAATTTTTTCCCCCTTGGTTGGGCTTTTTTTTTGTGTGTTTTGTTCCTTCTACCTTTGCTATTTTTTCTTTCTTACTTTTGCATAGTTTGTGTGTTTGTACTGTTACCATTCTATTCTTTTTTTTTTTTTTTGAATTGGAGTCTCACTCTGTTGCCCAGACTGGAGTGCAGTGGTTGCTCCCGGCCATCGCAGCCTCTACCTGCTGGGCTCTGGCTATCCTCCCGCCTCAGCCTTCCAAGTAGCTGGAACTACAGGCGCGTGCTACCACACTCGGCTACATTTTTTTTTTTTTTTTTTTTTTTTTACTTATTGCAGAGATGAGTTCTCGCCAAGTTGCCCAGGTGGGTCTTGAACCCTCAGGCTCAGGCAATCCACTTACTTCGGCCTCCCAAAGCATGGGATTACAGGCTGAGTCACCAAGCCCGGCCACCATTCTATTCTTTGTAGCTTCCTAATACTCAGGTGGCTTTCTGTAGGTCTTCTATTTGCTATAAAAAAATGGAGTTCTTACCTTTCTTACTGGTTTGTTTTTCCCTCTGAACTTAGGTTTGAGGACTGAAGTCCTATATTTTTCTCTATTTTCTGCAGGCTTAGGTAACGATGGTGGGACAGTAGGTACCCAGCTGATATGGTGGGTGTTCCCAGGCTCTGTCTTCTCTCTGAGATTTATTAAATGCCTTAGACCATTTTGTTGGAGATTCTATACCATTTTTTGTTGTGTTAAGGAATAAGACTTTTGGTCTTTGGATTTTTTTTTCAACTCAGTGTGTGGGCCCCTTCATTCTTATTGTCTAAAAGAAGGCAGAGAAGGAAGAAAAAGGAAAATAAAACAGAAAATACATGCCAATTTAGATAGTATCTTATTGTTACTGTTTTGGTGAATTATTTTGAACATTTGAATATACACTTGTGTGATGGTGGAGATGTTAAACTGGACTTAACATGAAGATAGAGATAAACTTACTGGTATTTTTCAGAATGTTTCAAGTATGCTAATGGTTGTTTCTTTCTTTCTTTCTTTTTTGAGTTGGAGTCTCACTCTGTCGCCCAGGCTGAAGTGCAGTGGCACCTCACTCCACTGCAGCTTCGACCTGCTGGGCTCAGCCTTCCAAGTAGCTAGAACTACAGGCATGTGCTACCACGCCCGACTAACTTTTTGATTTATTGTAGAGATGAGGTCTCACCAAATTGCCCAGGCTGGTCTGGAACTCCTGGACTCAGGCAATCCTCTCGTCTTGGCCTTCCAAAGTGCTGGGATTACAGGCTTGAGCCACCATACCTGGATGTTTTCATTTATTATATCTGTTATGGTAATCTGTGACCAGGAATCTTCATGCTACTGTTGGTATTATTTTGGAGCCCATGAACTACACCCATATAGGATGGTGATTTAATGGCAAAATGTGTATGTGGGGTATGCTCTGACTACCCCACCAACCAGATGTTCTGCTTTTTTCTTTTCCTTCTCAGGCATTCCTATTCCCTGCTACACAACAAGAATGAAATTTGACCAATTAATAACCCTATAATGGCCCCTAGGTATTCAAGTGAAAGGAAGATTCACATATCTCTCACTTTAAATTAAAATCTAGAAATGATTAACCTTAGTGAAGAAGGCATGTTGAAATCTGGGATAGTCTGAAACTCTTATACCAAACAGTTAACCAAGTTGTGATTGCAAAGGGAAAGTTCTTATAGGAAATTAAAAGTGCAGCCGGGCTTGGTGGCTCAGCCTGTAGTCCCACGCCTTTGGGAGGCCGAGGCGAGTGGATTGCCTGAGCCCTCGGGTTCGAGACCCGCCTGGGCAGCGAGACCTCATCTCTACAATAAATCAAAAAATCAGCCGGGCGTGGTAGCGTGCGCCTGTAGTTCCAGCTACTCGAAAGGCTGAGGCGGAAGGATCGCTGGAGCCCAGCAGGTCGAGGCTGCGGTGGCCGGGAGCGGCCACTGCACTCCAGTCTGGGCGACAGAGTGAGACTCCAACTCAAAAAAAAAAAAAAAAAAAAGAAATTAAAAGTGCTACTCCAGGGAATACATGAATGATAAAAGAAGGATAAACAGTCTTATTGCTGAGATGGAGAAAGTTGTAGTGGTCTGGAGAGAACAAACCAGTCACAATATCCCCTTGAGCCAAAATCTACTTGGGAGGCTGAGATGGGAGGATCAGGACCAGAGCAAGGCCCTAACTCTCTTCAGTGCTGTGAAGCCTGAGAGAGATGGGAAAGCTGTAGAAGAAAAGCTTGAAACTAGCAGAGGTTGGTTCACGAGATTTAAGGAAGGAAGCCTTTTCCTTAACATAAAAGTACAAGCTGAAGCAGCTAGTGCTGATTGAGAAGCTGTAACAAGATATCCAGAAGATCTAGCTAAGATCATTGATGAACGTACCTTCACTAAACAGTAGATTTCCAGTGTAGATGAAACAGCTGTGCATTGAAAGAAGATGCCTAGAGCAAAGAATTCAATGTCTGGCTTCAAAGCTTCAAAGGACAGGCTGACTTGTTAGGGGATGATGCAGATGGTAACTTGAAGTTGAAGCCAATGTGTATTTGCCATTCTGAAAATCTTAGTGTCCTTAAGAATTATGGGAAATCTACTCTGTCCGTGCTCTATAAATGGGACAACAAGGCCTAGATGACAGCACATCTCCTTTTAGAATGCTTAACTGAATATTTGATGCCGTCTGTTGAGACCTACTGCTCAGAACAAAAGAGTCTTTTCAACATGTTCCTGTTCTTTGACAATGCACTTGGTCATCCAAGAGCTCTGATGGAGATTTGCAGAGATTAATGTTTTCATGTCTGCTAACACATCTATTATACAGCCCATGGATCAAGGAATGATTTTGATGTTCATCTTATTATTTAAGAAATACATTTTGAGCCGGGCTCAGTGGCTCAGCCTGTAATCCCGCGCCTTTGGGAGGCTGAGGTGAGTGGATCACCTGAGCCTGCGGGTTCGAGACCTGCCTGGGCAAGTGAGACCTCATCTCTACAATAAATCAAAAAATCAGCTGGGCGTGGTAGCGCATGCCTGTAATTCCAGCTGCTCGGAAGGCTGAGGCGGAAGGATCGGTAGAAATGGGAAACCTAGAAGGAGCGCCTCAAGATATGAGTGAATTACTGCAGTCTCATGATAAACTGGAATGGATGAACAACTTCTTATGGATGAGCAAAGAACGTAGTTTGTTGATACGGAATCTCTTCCTGGTGAAGAAACTTGGAACATTGTAGAAATGACATCAAGGGATTTACAATATTACATAAAGTTAGTTACTAAAGCAGTGGCAGGGTTTAAGAGAATTGACTTTAACTTTGAAGACATTCTACTGTGGGTAAAATGCTATCAACAGTACTGCCTGCTACAGAGAAATATTTTGAGAAAGGAAGAAACAATTAGTGTGGCAATCTTTATAGCTGCCTTCTTTTAAGGCATTTCTGCAGCCACACCATTCTTCAGCTGCCATCACCCCTGGTCAGTCAGCAGCCATCCACATCGAGGTAAGACCCTTCACCACAAAAAGAGTATGGCTTGCACTGTGTGCAGTGGCTTGCACCTGTACTCACAGCTACTTGGGAGACTGAGACGGGAGGATCCACTGAGCACAGCAGTTTGACTGTAGTTGGGTGATATGATTGTGCCAGTGCTCTCTATCCTGGGCAATAGAGGAAGACCCTGTCTGCAAAGAATAAAAAAAAGATTATGACTTACTGAAGACTCAGATGATCTTTAGAATTTTTTAGCAATCAAATATTTTTAAATTAAGGCATATACATGCTTTTACAGACATCATGCTATTACATACTTAATAGACGACAGAATAGTATAAACATACGTTTCATATACATCAGAAAGTGACAAATTCCTGTGACTTGCTTTATTGCAACATTTGCTTTATTATGGTGGTCTGAAACTGACCCGGCCGTATCTCTGAGGGCTGCCTGTATTAAGAAGTTTCTAGTACCTGAAGAAAATAATTAAGAGTTTGTGTATAGTCAGCTACAGAACAGTGATCTTATGAATGAGGAGGTGTGGAGACAGGGAATTGAATTAAGACTTTTTCCTCATCCCTTGGCTGTGGACTTAAACTACTGGGTACTTTCTAAACTAGAATCATTGATAGAAAATTATATTTGATGCATGCAACATACTCACCCATACTCTGATGATATCTTTTTGGTGGCTAGGAATTCTTGGGAGTATATATATATATTAAAAAATGTGTGTGTGTGTGTGTGTGTGTGTGTGTGTGTGTGTGTGTGTGTGTATATATGTATATGTGTATATATATAGTATATATATTTTGAACTGGGACCAAAAGCTTATGTTTATTTTATTTATTTATTTTTTTCTTTAAAAAAATTTTTTTTATTATAAAGATGTGAGGTACATTTCAGGGTTAGGTATGTAAACATTGATCATGCAGGTACCCTTGTTGATGAGGTGTGCCCCTCCCTCCCCTAGCAGTTTCTCTCAACTGCCAATCCCACTCCCCTCCCCTGACAGTTTCCCACTACTGCCAGTCGCTTTCTTATAGCATTATAGTTGTTCAAGGTCTGTGGGAGCATATATAAATATTTATATATGAAGATCCATGAATAAGATTATGCTGGTGAGGGAAACATGGGAAAGAGGGATCGGTTAAAGACCTTGAATGAGAACGATGAATCTAGATCAGTGTGGAGGATACCTTTGATATGCACGTGAGCTTTGTGTTTGCACTTCCATTGACATTTAACTCTTATTTCTGAGTTTAGTTGGAAAAGTAGATTGAGAGATTTTAGTACAAGACTACCTGAAATTATTTTTCTTTCAGTAGTACGGCAAAGGTTTGAAAACGTTTGAAAGTTGAAGGGGAGATGAAACACAGCCATCTAGTGGATGAAGTTTTAAAAGCTTATACGCACGTAGTTTAAGCACCACAAGCTCACGTGAACGTTATTAGGTATTCAAGGCAATCATTCCATGTCACACAAATGAACAAATACATTGTATTATGAAATACTTTTAAAATTTTTTATGGGAGAGGGAAACATAAATTACAGTACAGCATTTTTGTAAATACCCTCAAGATTAATTGAACTAGCCTAATGTTCTAGAACGTCATAGACATTTTTCATTGTGATTTGTACTCATCAGAGTTTTTGAATTGTAAAATTTCAGTAGTGCTTTTCAAACACATATACGTTCTGAAACATTGCTGAAAAATATTTAGGCCTCTCTTGCCTTTATAAATTAGCATGTTAGGCTGGGCTCGGTGGCTCAGCCTGTAATCCCAGCACTTTGGGAGGCCGAGGTGAGTGGATTGCCTGAGCCCGCGGGTTCGAGACCCGCCTGGGCAGCGAGACCTCATCTCTACAATAAATCAAAAATCAGCCGGGTGTGGTAGCGCGCGCCTGTAATTCTGGCTCCTTGGAAGGCTGAGGCAGAAGGATCGCCGGAGCCCAGCAGGTCGAGGCTGCGGTGGTCGGGAGCGGCCACTGCACTCCAGTCTGGGTGACAGAGTGAGACTCCAACTCAAAAAAAAAAAAAAAAAATTAGCATGTTATTATGGCTGAAGCACAGGTTTGGAGCAGCTTTTAGCCATTGGTGATCTATAAAGTTGTTGATGCAAAAATTAATTATTTTCTAGGAACAAGATAGTGCTGTACAAAATATGCACAAGAAAGTAGAACAATTAGAAACAGAACATATGGACTGCTCTGAACTTTTACGACGACAAACAAGTGAACTTGAATTTAGCACTCAACGAGAGGAACGTCTTAGAAAAGAATTCGAGGTACGTTTTCTTATTCTTTTATTTTGTATATATTTTATCCATTTAGTGATTTAAGGTTAGAGAAATTTTTACTCTACCATAATATGTAGTAATAATAAAAAATAACCTAATTTTGGAGGCATTTATTTATATGTTTGATTTCTTTGAAAACTTTGGCGTTTGAGTAAAATATTTTATATTTTCCCCCTAATTAAAAAAAATCTGTTCATTTTTGACAGTGAACTCTTATTAAATATTTGAGAAGTTTGAGAGAAATTGTTTACATTATAAGGTTGAGAAAGCACACAGGAAAAAATATGGTTTACATAAATTCTAAATGATAAAAGTAAAATGAAATTCTAATTTTATAGTTTGAATCATGTGTACTAGCTGGTTTCGCGGAATGCTTTTTAGAGGAGACTTCAGATGGGAAACGAGCTTTAATTTAAAAATGAAAAATAGGACCTTAATTAGTGAATGATGATGAAAATAATTTTGAGAGAGATCAAATTGATTTGTTAATTCATCTTATTTTTAAAATTTCCTTTTGCTTTGTGAGAAATCAAGTATTTAAACAGATGAAGAGTTTTGTCCTAAACATAATTTATAACATTTATTAGGTAAGTAAACATTTATAAAGAGTATTTAATGGTAGAGGTATATTTATTAAACTTACCACTGTCATTTAATATTGTTCTGGGAATTTTAGCCAAAGAAATATATAAAGGAAAGATCAGCAATAAGAATTATAACTTTTAGAAAGAAAAGATATGATTCTTATTACTTTTAGATGATATGCTTATACCCATGAATAGTAAAGAAAATCAGCTTTAAAATTATTGACATTAGTGAGAACATTCAATAAGGAATCTAGGCAGAAAATAATGTATAATAATTATGTTTATATTCTTTTTTTTTATTTTTTATTTTTTTTGAGTTGGAGTCTCACTCTGTTGCCCAGACTGGAGTGCAGTGGCCGCTCCCGGCCACCGCAGCCTCGACCTGCTGGGCTCCGGCGATCCTTCCGCCTCAGCCTTCCGAGTAGCCGGAATTACAGGCATGTGCTACCACGCCCGGCTGATTTTTTGATTTATTGTAGAAATGAGGTCTCGCTGCCCAGGCGGGTCTCGAACCCGTGGGCTCAGGCCATCCACTCACCTCAGCCTCCCAAAGGCGCGGGATTACAGGCTGAGCCACCGAGCCCGGCTATGTTTATATTCTTACTAGCAATAATCAGAGAATATAATACTGAAAGATCTTCTTCACCACAGTGGCAAAAATAGGAATAAAATTAACAAATACACAAAAAATAATGAAATTTAACTGAGAGGCTTAAAAGAATATGATAGGATGGGTGGAGGTCGGACAAGGGAGGGAAAAGAAAAGAACATGATAAACCATTTTGAGAGGACTTAACACCACAAAGATGTACATCCTCCCTAGATTATATCATGGGTTAAAGCATTGATATAAGGAAAATCAGTATGTTGTTACCGAAAGCAAGGGAAAAGGTGGCTGTGGCCAAAAAGTGCAATAACTCTAGGACCAGACTGTTTTAGTCAGGGTTTTCCAGAGAGACAGAACCAATATTTACACACAGATAGGTATAGATATAGATATATGAGAGGGGGTTATGTGAATTGGCTCACACCATTAAGGAGGCTGAGGAGTCCCAGCACAGGCCATCTGCCGTCTGGAGACCCTGAGATGTCACGGCATGGGCCAGTCCAAGTCTGAAGGCCTCAGAACCAAGGAAGCTGATGGTGTGATTCTCAGTCCTAGGCAGAAGGCCTGATGTCCAAGGACAGGAGGAGGAGAAGGGGAGAGGGCGAGTGAGAGGGAGAAACACGAACACCCTTGCCAATGCCTTCAGAAGTCATGGGTGTCGTGCTTTATTACTTCTCTATGTATTTCTTAATCCAGTCAAGTCAATATCTAAAATTAACTGTCGCACAAACTTTCTTTTTTTTGTTTTTGAGTTGGAGTCTCACTCTGTCGCCCAGACTGGAGTGCAGTGGCCGCTCCCGGCCACCGCAGCCTCGACCTGCTGGGCTCCGGCGATCCTTCGCCTCGGCCTTCCGAGTAGCCGGAATTACAGGCACGCGCTACCACGCCCAGCTGATTTTTTGATTTCTTGTAGAGATGCGGTCTCGCCAAATTCCCCAGGCAGGTCTCGAACCCGCGGGCTCAGGCAATCCAACTTACCTCAGCCTCATATTCATAATTTAAAAAATTTTACTGAAATATAATTTGCATGCCATACATTCACCCATTTAAAGGATATAGTTCAGTGTTTTTTAGTATATTTACAGTATTGTGCAACCATCACCATGATCAATTTTAGAACATTTTCATCACCCCAATAAGAAACCTTATCCCCTTTAGCTATTGCTTTTCTATCCCCCATCCCTCTCAGGCCTAAGCAACCACAAATCTACTTTTTGTCTTTATTTTTTGCCTAGTCTAGACATTTCATATCAATGGAGCTACAATATGTGGTCTTTTTTGACTGACTTCTTTAATTTAGCTTTGTGTTTTCAAGGTTCATCCATGTTGTAGCATGTATTACTATCAGTAATTCATTTCTTTTTATGACAATAAAAAATTAAATAAAAAATTAATCATTTTATGATACGCTTTGGGTATTCATTCCTCCATCAGTTGATGGATATTTGTGTTGTTTCTACTTTTTTTTTTTTTGAGTTGGAGTCTCACTCTGTCGCCCAGACTGGAGTGCAGTGGCCGCTCCTGGCCACCACAGTCTCGACCTGCTGGGCTCCGGTGATCCTTCCGCCTCAGCCTTCTGAGTAGCTGGAATTACAGGCGCGCGCTACCACACCCGGCTAATTTTTTTAAAAATTTTACTGTAGAGATGAGGTCTCGCCTGCCCAGGCGGGTCTCAAACCTGTGGGCTCAGGCAGTCCACTCACCTCAGCCTCCCAAAGGCGCGGGATTACAGGCTGAGCCACCGAGCCCGGCTTCTACTCTTTTTGGTTGTTAAGAATAATGCTGCTGTGAACATTCATGTACAGGTCTTTGTGTGGATATATTTTTAGTTCTTTTGGTTATAAACCTAGGAGCAGAATTGGTGGGTCACGTGGTAACTGTATGGTTAACTTTTGGAGGAACTGTCAGACTGTTTTGCACAGTGGCAACACCATTTCACATTTTCACCAGCAATGCATGAGGATTCTTGTTTCTCCAGATCCTTACGAACACTTGGTATTGTCACTCTTTTTTATTATAACCACACTAGTGGGTATGAAATGGTATCTCATTGGTTTTGATTTGCATTTCTCTAATGACTAATAATGTTGCATATTATTTCATGTGCTTACTGGCCATTTGTTGACATATCTATTTAGATCCCTCGTCCATTTTAATTTTAATTTTATTTATTTATTTACTTTTGAGTTGGAGTCTCACTCTGTTGCCCCGACTGGAGTGCAGTGGCAGGCTCCTGGCCACCGCAGCCTCGACCTGCTAGGCTCCAGTGATCCTTCTGCCTCAGCCTTCCAAGGAGTCGGAACTACCGGTGCATGCCACCATGACCAGCTAATTTTTGATGTGTTGTAGAGACAAGGTCTTGCCAAGTTGCCTGAGTGGGTCTCGAACCTGCAGACTCCGGCAATCCACTCACCTTGGCCTCCCAAAGTGCTGGAATTACAGGCTGAGCCACCGAGCCCAGCCCCCTTGTCCATTTTTAAAATGGGTTATTTGTGCCAGACTTATGTAAGATGTTAATAATAGGGGATACTGGGTATGGGATATTTACAGGTTTTTAGCAGTAATGCCAAATACGAATGCAGCAGAGATAAAATTACTTACACACCTACCACACGTGATCTATTTTTTACAAGATGAATAAAAAAAAGAAATTTAGCCGGGCACGGTGGCTTAGCCTGTAATCCTAGCACTTTGGGAGGCCGAGGCGAGAGGATTGCCTGAGCCTGGGAGTTCGAGACCAGCCTGGGTAACTTGGTGAGACCTCATCTCTACAATAAATCACACACCCAAAAATAGCTGGGCATGGTGGCGTGCGTCTGTAGTTCCAGCTACTTGAAAGACTGAGGCAGAAGGATCGTCTGAGCCCAATAGATCGAGGCTGTGGTGGCTGTGAGCGTGCCACTGTACTCCAGCCTGGGCGACAAGAGTGAGACTCCAACTCAAAAAAAAAAAAGAAATTATATTCTAAATATCTTAACTTTTTAAAATACTTGTATGGAACGTCTTTTTAGAACATTAAATTCAAGAATGCATCATTTTACTTATTTTATTTTTAAAACAATTTCAGTACATTTAGGAGGTACAAATAGTTTTTGGTTACATGGATAGGAATGCATCATTTTATTATATAATCATTTTTGATACTATTGGTTTGTAGATGGCTTGATAAAATGGTTAGAATAGAGTTAATGTTCTGAATTTTAAATTTAAGCAGTCACTTAGAAGTCACTTAAGGATGCTATAGAACTTTATGATAATCACTAAAAACATTTTAATTGTGTTATAATTGTGAAGAAGTACTAGGTAATAGTAATTTCTTTTTTGTTGATAGAATTCTTGATAAGCTAGTTTTGACTCAGTTGAGCAAATGTCTAATGCCTAAACTTTAAGATGTATTTATGGATAGCTTGGTATTAATTTTATCCTGTAAGATACTTAATTTCCCCAATATCTGTTTTTATGTTTTGATGTTATAGTATAAAATTACTTTAGACTAGTTTTATTTTTCTTGATGATTTTTCCTTGCTGCTTTGCAAATACTTTTGATACTCTGCTTTTGGAGAATTTGAAACGTTGAAGGTAGTCTAGATAGTCTCTGTTTTTATTCTATCCGTAATAACTTTATAAGTGTTCAGGTGTAGTCTTCTGATTTGTTTATGATTTCTCATATTTATATTCTTTTTAAGAATTTTTCTTTGTTTGTCAGGTACAGTAACTCATGCCTGCAATCCCAGCACTTTGGGAGGCAGAGGTGAGAGAATTACCTGATCCCAGGGACTTGAGACCAGCCTGGGCTACTTGGGGGGAACTCATTTCTATAGTAAATAAAAAAATTAGCTAGGCATGGTGGCACACACTTGTGGTTCCAGATACTTGGAAGATTGAGGTGGAAGGATCTCCTGGGCCCAGCAAGCATATCAAGGCTGCAGTGGCCGTGAGTGTGCCACTGTACTTCAGCCTGGGTGACAGAGTGAGACTCCTACTCAAAAGAAACAAACAACTTTGCTTTATGTTATATATTATATTATGCATCTTAAATATGATGTAAGTGGAATGTATTGTATATTGGCTGTTTGACCAATGACATAATGAACAAGAAGTTAAATTTCTAGATAGCATTTTATGATTGTTTTACATTCAATTGTGGAGACATTAACCACCAGTAATTCTAGGCTCTTAAGTAATTGTCAGTGATATTTCCAAAAGAATTCAGCTAAGATAGGATAAAAATAAAGAGGAAAATTGTTCACATTTTAATTTAATAGAATATATTATTTAATATCAGTAATTATCAAACTAACTAATATAACAGAAATTTAGCCTAACAAATGTTTGAAATTTGAGTGGAGCTTTTAAACAATTACATTTCATGAAAGGTTAGTTCTTTATATGCCTGGGCAAAAGAAGTTTATTGTTTATATATGTTCATATATATAATAATTTAAAAATAAGCTGTATACCATTGTGTGACTTTATCATCTTAACATGGGTCAATGCTTTCTTAGATAAAAAAACAAAAAACAAACTCCCAACCCAATATTTTAAATGTGATGCTGGATACCACAGAACCAAGGGAAAAGTGAACTGGAAAAAGAAATATCCACGGCTTTTATAAACCTCTTTACAGCTAGGGAAGTTTATTATCATGGGAAATAAGCTCAACTCAATAAGAAAAGAGAAGAGAAGATGCAAACCTAATTCTAAGAGAACTGAAGAATCTCATGAAGGTTATAGTGGTGAGAGAACAGTCTTTGCAAATAAATTCTGAATTGCTGCTGTCAGTCATATTCTATATTATAGTGACATAAAGAAGGTAGAAGGTGACTTTTTCTTTAAATGTGTACTGCACTTGTGAGAAAGGAAAAGAAAAATGTGTTTCACCTTTTATAATTATCAGTAATGACAACCTTGTATGAATCATCCTTTTTAAAAGTCATCAGTGTTTGTAGGAATCATTTTTGTTTTTGTTTTCCTGTCTCCATATGTGTATGTGTAATATATATGTATTTATTTATTTTATTTTAAAGATGTGGGGTGCAATTCAGGGTTAGGTATATAAATGTTCATTATGCAGATACCCTTGTTGATGAGGTGTGCCTCCTCCGGCAGTTTCCCGCTACTGCCAATCCCGCCTTCCTATACCCCTGCGGTTTCCCTCTACTGCCAGTCCCTTTCTTATAGTATTACGATAGTTGTTCAAGGTCCGCTTATGAGCGAGAACATGTGATACTCGGTTCTCTGTTTCTGCAAGAGATCACTCAGTATTACAGTCTCTAAGTCCATCCAAGTTGCTGCGAAATTCATAACTTTGTCCTTTATGGCTGTGTAATAGTCCATCATGTATGTATACCGTATTTTTAAAATCCAGTCCTCTTTTGATGGGCAGCACGGTTGGTATCATGTTTTTGCTATTGTAAATAATGCCGCAGTAAACATACGTGTGCAGGTATCTTTTTCATAGAGTGATTTGAGTTCCTCTGGGTATATTCCCAATAGGGGGAGGAATCATTCTTGAATGCCCATTTGTACTGATGACTAATTATACAGGTAAGTGATGAAATCACCTATGCTACAGTCATATCATCAGTGTTATATATGCTTAAATACAATATTTTATGTCCATAATGGATTTTGAAATTGGAATTTTATTTGAAATTAAAAAAAAATTAAAAAAAATTGTAGAGACAAGGTCTATGCCAAGTTGCCGTTGCCTGGGATGGTCTTGAACCCACGGGCTCAGGCAGTTCACTTGCCTCGGCCTCCCAAAGCTCTGGGATGACAGGCTGAGCCACCGAGCCCGACTGGAAAATTTTTTTTTTAATACTCAAATTTTTGTTGCCAGAAAAGGTAAAGATGATTTTTTTTTTTAAGTTGGAGTCTCACTCTGTCGCTCAGGTTAGAGTGCAGTGGCACACTCATGGCCACCACAGCCTCAATCTTTCTGCCTCAGCCTTCAAAGGAGCTGAAGCTACAGGCATGTGCCACCACGCCAGGCTAATTTTTTTTGATTTATTGTAGAGATGAGGTCTCACCATGTTATCCAGGCTAGGTTCGAATCCCTGTACTCAGGCAGCCCTCTCACCTCTGCCTCCCACAGTGCTGGGATTGCAGGCATGAGCCACCATGCCCATCTGGTAACGATGATTTTTAAAGAAATTAAATTAGTTTATTACTATGCTAATCAGAATTTGGGACCTATACATGCTAGGTTTCTGATATTTCTTATTTTTTTTAATCTGTGGTTTCTTTTATTACACCTAAAAGCAATAAACATTTTTTCATGACACTTCTATAATCTGAATGGTCTGTTTCGTTATTCGTTCCTTGCCGAATGAAGAAATTCCCCTTTTCTCCATTTTATTTCGGTCGCCAGCCTGTTCCCTTCATATCTCCCTTCTGAAACTGTCAAGGCTGTGTCGCCATCCTCAGTGACCTTCTGTTTCCTGTCCTCAAAACTGCCCAGTTAGCCATGGTCGGGATGACTGGCATAGGACACTCTCAACATTTATATGTTCAGCTGCGCTTTAAGTGAGCCTGTTTTTGGAAATCATCTAGAGGATTCTGAAAAATAAGTATGGTTTGGCCATTAATAAAGCAGTTGCAAATGAATTGTAATTTACAGCTGAGAAGTACAAGGAGTGGCCCTTAGAGGCAAGTCAGTTTTCATCTACATCACCGGCCTTTTGTTTACTTCTGTGTTTTAGGACCCATTTTGGCCATTTGGCTGGAACCTAGTATAGTATCTGGCGTAAATGTTCCGTTCTCTTTTTTAATGGATCTTTATAGTAAAATAAATATCAGTGAGATCATCATGAAAAGACACAAACCTATTCGTTTGTTTTAAAAATAATCTTTTAGGTGCTTTTATACAGTTGTATTTGCTTGGTGGGATTGAATATAAATGTGACCTGTTCAACTTCAGAGAGGGTAGAATTCAGTAGATTGGACTTCCCTGACCAGGCGATCAGCTGTTCCTTTTACACAGCCGTTCACATGTTCTGAGCCAGAAAGCAGCTTTAATTTTGCCTCACTTCTGAGTTGTTTCCTTATATACTGTGCTGGCTGCATGGAAAGTAAGAGAGCTGCTTAAACAAAAAACACCTTCAAATCAGAATGTCTTTTTAAGATTTAAAATAGCGTGTACTCTGTTAGCCCTTTTTTTGGTGACATAGATCAAGTTGTTGTAAAAGTAAAATGAGAAAAGCTGTAAGACTTCTTTGAAAACTGTGGAATATCGATAGCCAGTTGAAGAATGGATCTCATGGCGATGCTAATGTAAATACACTCTCTCGTGTAGAAGTGATAACAATACAATTGCTTGCTTTTAAAAATTTTTTTTTATTTTTTGAGTCAGAGTCTCAACTCTGTCACCCAGGCTGGAGTGCAGGGGCACGCTCACGGCCACCGCAACCTTGACCTGCTGGGCTCAGGTGAACCTTCCTCAGCCTTCCAAGAAGCTGGAACCACAGGTGTGCTCTACCATGCCCGGATAATTTTTTAATTTATTGTGGAGACGAGTTCTCGCCAAGTTGCCCAGACAGGCCTCGAACCCCCAGGCTCAGGAGTCCTCTTGCCTCGTCCTCCCAGCGTGCTGGGATTACAGGTTTGAGCCACCGTGCCCGGCCACAGACACTTACTTTTACAAAAGCCCACATTAAAGTTCAGACTAATTGAATTATATTATTGTATTTTAAGATATTTGGTTAGAACAAGGATGATAACACAGGTAGTGAGGCTCATAGACTGTCCTCCATTGTGACCCTTCAGTATATGACTCTTGTAAGTTGTGTAGTACAGTGGTGCCTGTTTTTCAAATACTTATCCAGCATTTGGCGACTTTGACCCTTTGAGGTGTCTTTTTTGGCAATAAAAAATACTTTGAGGCCTTGAGTTTCAGGGCTCAAAGTATAGTAACTACCACCTTTCCTCCAGGTAAGGAATAAGTACCTTAAGTTAAATGTTAACTCACATATTGTAAATTATTCACAGTCATTAAAATAAAATATAAATAAAATATTCTCAGCACTAAACATTGTAGAATTAATCAGCCTATGATGATTCTGTCCCTTGGAATTATCTTTTTGAAGGTGGATGTTTACTGCGTTGGTTACTTGTGAAAGTGTTCATGAATGGGAATTATCAGGTGATAAAATCTGAGAAAATAGTTATATGAACACTTTCTATTTACACAAGTTATTGATATTCTGGGGCAAACTGTATGCAACTGTTTAGGAAATAGTAATATATAACACACTACTGAAAAAATCATTAGCTAGTATGTACCTGCGTGGTAATTCCTACCCTATTTTTCTTGAAGTTTGTTTCAGTGGGCTAAATTTTGTATATAAAAGTTTTACTGCTTGACTAATTCAGTTCATCTATATCATTTAAGCTGGATATAAGTGCGGAGTACATTTGCAGAGAATAGAATAAAGTAGTGGTTTTTCAACACATTCGTTGTGCACATGTGTTTTCACAACTTTTGTGGCGCTTTTGGAATAGGCAAAAACTGTAGATGCAAATGTGTAGAGTATCTAGGTATGTTTGGTTGATTCTACTGCTGAACTGAGTCATCAACTTGTGCCGGTTTATGATAAAGAAACATGTGTTGAAGAGTTGTCTAGGAGATAGCTCCATATTGCTTTCTTCAAAGAGTGAAACTTACTTTTCTTAAATTTAGTAGATTATCTAACTGGGCTTAATGAGAAAAAAAATCAGACAAAAAAGTGGTGGATTTAGCACATAGTATTTACTAAAATAAAAATCTCTTGACAGTATATTGCAGTAGGAAGGGATATGGCAACCAGCCAATAAATGGCAACATATATGACTTTTTTTTGTGTTAAATAAAGAACTCTGTTGTTCATGGCGTTCATAGTATAGTGTAATACTTGTATTACAGGCAAAGTTGTATGCCATTTATTTGACCTGAGATATATGTGAATTTGTGTTAGATTTTGTATTTTAATCATAATTCAGTTATGCTTTCTGCCGCTGCTTTGTTGATAATATGAACGAAACAGTTCATGAATGTTATACTAGTTCTTTTAGGCAGTGCTACTAGAAAAACATTTTTTGTAAGCAGCACATTGACGTTCCTCTAGCACCCTCTGCTGGACATAAGAATTAATTCACCAGACTAGAAGATTTAAAAAAAAAATTAGGAGGGCTTTCATTTAATTATATCTATCAACAAAGCCCACTCTTGGAAGAAGTTTGGAAGGAGTTTAAAGATTTGAAGGTTTTTTGTTGTCTTTACTGAGTAGTTGATAGTTTTCGTAATGATACACGGTTTATAAATTTAGTTTGTTTTTTTTTTGAGCATTTCATTTAAAATAGGAAGATGTGAAGACAAAGAAGTGATCTCTGGTTTGTTATCTCAGCCCATTTGATTTTGGTCTAGGCAGGAAAAACAGAACTTCTTGACTTTTTGAGTGAAAACCAGATAACTAATTACTTAACTAATTAATACACATATATAGTAAATGAAAAGACTTGAATTGTTGATTCTTTTATCACAGAGTCACTGAATGTTGTGTATTCTAATAAACCATATGACTACCATTTTGATAGAGAGACTTACATATATGCCTTTTGGAACTTGAAAAAATATTTTAAGCACTGTTAGATTGGTTTCTTCCCTCTATCTGCCGTTTATTAGCTTTTTAAATTATTTGTTCTCAATGCCTATGGGTTAATATCTTGTGTCTGACTAGACTCTGACTTACAGAATCTAAAGCGAGTATACTGAGAAAGCTCATTTTAGTTTTAAGGGTAAGAACTTTATACTGTGGAGATTCCATTAAATGAAGAAAAATCAGCATTGGGTCTACTTAGGGTAATACTCATTCTGGTCTGGGCTAGATATAAACATTTCCCTGCTATGGTATGCATCATGCTTTATACCTGTAATCTCTGGGGGATCCCTGTTCTAAAGATTCAAAGTAAGCATTTGGAAGGAACTTGTTTTCTTTGGGTTTTTTTTTTTTTTTTTTGGTTTGAGTTGGAATCTCACTCTGTCGCTCGACCTGCTGGGCTCTGGCGATCCTTCTGCCTCAGCCTTCCAAGTAACCGGAACTACAGGCACACACCACCATGCCCGGCCAATTTTTTGATTTATTGCAGAGACGAGGTCTCACCAAGTTGCCTGGGTGGATCTCGAGCCAGCGGGCTCAGGCAATCCTCTCAGCTCGGTCTCCCAAAGTGCTGGGATTACAAGCTGAGCCACTGAGCCCAGCCAGAACTTGTTTTCGACAATGGGAATCAAGTTTAAATGAGGTGACTTTCACTTCTTTGACATTGATCTTGGTTCTTCTACTCAGGTATTCTTTTATTTTTTATTGAGATATAGTTCACATATCATCAAATTCGCCCTTGAAAAGTATACATTTTAGTGGTTTTAATATACTAACAAAGTTGTGCACTTATTAGCACAGACCAATTGCAGAACATTTTCAGCCTCCACCTTTTTTTTTTTTTTTTTTTTGAGTTGGAGTCTCACTCTGTCGCCCAGACTGGAGTGCGGTGGCTGCTCCCGGCCACCACAGCCTTGACCCACTGGGCTCCAGCGATCCTTCTGCCTCAGCCTTTGAGTAGCCGGAATTACAGGTGCGCGCTACCACGCCCGGCTGATTTTTTAAATTTATTGTAGAGTTGATGTCCTGCCAAGTTGCCCAGGCGGGTCTCGAACCCGCGGGCTCAGGCAATCCACTCACCTCAGCCAGCCTCCACCATTGTATCCATTAGCAGCGACTACCCAGTCCCTCTTCCTCTTCCCATTCTCTGACAGCCACTAATATACTTCCGGTCTCTGTGGATTTGCCTGTTCTGGACATTTCATATAAATGAAATCATACAGTATGTGACCTTTTGTGTTTGACTTCTTCGACTTCTTTTGTGGTTTGGGGTCTCACTCTGTCGTCAGCCTGGAGTGCAGTGGCACAATCTCGGCTGGCTGCAGCCTCGACCTCCTGGGCTTTGGTGATCCCCCTGCCTCAGCCCCCATCCGCCCACCCCTGAGGAAGCTGGGACCATCATGCCCGGCAGATTTTTTGGTCTTGCTGTGTTGCCCAGGCTGGTCTCCAACTCCTGGGCTCAATTAATCCTCCTGCCTTAGCCTCCCAAAGTACCTGGATTACAGGTGTGAGCCACCACGCCCAGCCTCTTTTACTTTTTTATATATGTTTTCAAGGTTCATCCGTGGTGTGTTGGCACTTCAGTCCTTTTTCTGCCTGGATAATATTCCATTGTATAGATAACAACATCTTATTTATTTATTCATCAGTTGATGGACATTTGGGTCCTTTTCATTTTTGGCTATTATGAGAAATGATGCTATTAACTTTTGGGTATCACTTTTTTGTTTGACTGTGTTTTCATTTATCTTGGGTATATACATGGGAATGGGAATGCTGGGTCATAGGTTAACTCTGTGTTTAACTTTCTGAGGGACTACCAAATTGGTTTCTATAGCAACTGGAGCATTTTTACATTCCTACCGGTGGTGTTTGAGGTTTCCGGTTTTTCCACATTTTGCTGATACTTCCTTTCTGTTTCACATCGGTGGATGTGAAGTATCTCTTTGTGGTTTTGATTTTCATTTCTCCAATGATTTATAATGTTGAGCATCATTTTATATACTTATTGGCCGTTTGTATATCTTCTTTGGAAAAGTCTTTTACCCATATTTTGATTAGATTTTAACTGAGCCTGTAGTCCAGTTACTTGGAAGTCTGAGGCAGAAGGATCACCTGAGCCTAGTGGTCGAGGCTGTGGTGGCCATGAGCATGCCACTGCACTCCAGCCTGGGCTACAGAGTGAGACTCCAATTCAAAGAAAAAAAAATACGAATCTTTGCTATAGTGAATAGTGCTGCAGGAAGTTTTTAATTTTGTTGACGTCCAATTTATCTATTTTTGTTTTGTTGCTTGTGCTTTTAATGTCACAGCTAAGAATCCATCGTCAATTTTAAGGCCATGAAAATTTACCCCTATGATTTCTAAGAGTTTTATGGTTTTAGCTCATATATTTGTGTCATTGATCCATTTTGAAGTTTTTTGGTATATGATGCGGCGTATGGGATCCAAATCCATTCTGTATATTTCTTTGTTCATTGCCTGAGAATCATTTAATGAAAAGATTATTTTTTCCTCATTTAATGATCTTGGCACCACTGTAAAAAATAAATTGACCATCAATTCATGTGCTTGTTTCTGGACTCCCAGTTCTTTTCTGTGGCTCTTTTTTAAAATTTTAATTTTTGAGTTGGAGTCTCACTCTGTGACCTAGGCTGGAGTGCAGTGGCACACTCATGGCCACCCCAGCGTCGACCTGCTGCGCTCCAGCGATCCTTCTGCCCCAGCCTTCCAAGTAGCTGGAACTACAGGTGCGCGCTACCACGCCCGGCTATTTCCTTTTTTTTTTATTGTGGAGATGAGGTCTCACCAAGTTGCCCGGGCTGGTCTCAAACCCACCGGCTCAGGCAATCCACTCACCTTGGCCTCCCAAAGTGCTGGGATGACAGGCTGAGCCACTGAGCCCGGCCTTCTGTGACTCTTGATGGATCTGGGGTCTATCCTTCTGCCACATTGCTTTGATCATTGTTGCTTCAGAGTAAGTTTTAGAATTGTGAAATCTGTCTTTTGACTTTGTTCTTCAAGATTGTCATATTAATGTTTTTCAAAGTCTTCTGTAAAGAAAATTGTCTGGTTATTTAGAGCTTTAGAAAAAAAAAGAAAATTGTTGGCTTTAATTCTGTATTTCTCACATACAGTATGATAGCATTGCTTTTTCATATAATAGCTAATGACATCTCATGAGACTGGTATTTTGTGGAAGCATCTTTCGAGGAGGGTGGGAAAGAAGTATGCAAGGAACATTTTCTTTGACTCATCTGTGTCAACAGTATATGTAGGAATCGATAGACTTCAACTTCCACTTCCCATTTCCTTTTTCTGTTTAAGCATGCGTGGCTTAATTCATTCTCATGAATATTTGTTGTTGTTATCAAAATATGATTTTGTTAATTGGGTAAATAATGATACCGGCCCCATATTTCCTCTCTAGCTTTAATAACTTTGCTTTTGTTGCTATTAAAGAATTTTTGTGCAACATGGAAATCTTCAAACATGCAGGAAAGTAGAAAAATAGTATAATGAATTAATATAAGAATAATACAATGAATATAACAAACGTGCCCTCATTTAGTTTCTTTTCTTTTTTTTTTGAGATGGTCTCACTCTGTCACCAAGGTTGGATTGTCATGGTGTGACCATAGGTCATGCAGTCTCGTCCTCCTGGGCTCTGGAGATCCTTATGCCTCAGATGCCTGAGTAGCTTAGACTACAGGCGTAGGCCGCCACGCCTGGTTCATTTATTTTTTGCAGAGATGAGGTCTCACTGTGTTGACTAGGCTGGTCTTGAACTCCTGGGCTGAAGCCAACCCCCCACCTAGGCCTTCCAGAATGCTGGGATTACAGGTGTGATCTACTGAGCCCAGCTTTATCTTCAACAGTTGCTGGTTTATGGACAATATTATTTCATGAATACTGACCCCCACCCCAACCCGCAGCTTGATGATTTTAAAGCATACCCAGATATCACATAGTCTCATTCATGAACACTTCAATATGTATTTTTAAAAGATAGAGTTTTGCTGGGCTCGGTGGCTCAGCCTGTAATCCCGTGCCTTTGGGAGGCTGAGGTGGGTGGATTGCCTGAGCCCACGGGTTTGAGACCCGCCTGGGCAGCGAGACCTCATCTCTACAATAAATCAAAAAATCAGCCGGGCATGGTAGCACATGCCTGTAATTCCAGCTACTTGGAAGGCTGAGGCGGAAGGATCACTGGAGCCCAGCAGGTCAAGGCTGCGGTGGCTGGGAGCAGCCACTGCATTCCAGTCTGGGCGACAGAGTGAGACTTCAACTCAAAAAAAAAAAAAAAAGAATAGTCTTTAGACCCCAAAAGATCATATTTGAATTTACTGCTTCCTGGCCTATGAGAAAACTATTTTCTGGTGTAATATCTTATTAAGAAATATTATTGAGGCTAGAGGATTGCCTGAGCGAGTTCGAAATCAGCCTGGGCAACTTGGCAAGACATAGTTTCTAAAAAAAAAGAAATATTGATAGGAATGCAAAAATCTAAATAAGCAAATGATTCAATGTTAAAAGATATTTTGTGAGTTTCATGTTTGTGGAACTCAGAATGATTAAACCCCAACAGAATTGCTCCTTGACTATGAAGACCATCGATATAACTGCATCCAAAAAAAGCTTCTAGAGAAGGGATGTTTGTGTTTATGCTCTGCACGGTAATATATGGGCATATGCTTTGCCCAAAAAGAAGTGTCGTCATTTCTTAATTGTTCACAGACTGCTTGATTAGTCTGTGGATTATCCAATCTCTTCTTGTTGTGACCCACCACCGTCTGTGTAAACAGAAAGAAATGGGAGAAAAGAAGAAAAATCAGATTAAACAAGTTGAACACTTTTTAAAAACTTGACTTGGGCTAAATGGTTGAGTAAATGTAATGAATATTAACTTATTTCTTACCCAGATTTTCTCTAGAAAAGGAAATCAAATTTGAATGCCTTTCTCTATCTCCCACTCAAATATTTACGTCTGACAGGCAGAATTCTAGACATGGCTTTCCTGACTACTGTCATCCTGTGACATACTGGGTGTTCCCATAGTTTTGTTTTCCCTGTCCCCCGACAGGCTTTAAGTCATGACCAGTTACGTTCTCTCTTCGGGACTAGTAATCTGGTGCTTTCCTAGGGTTGCGTTTTCTTAACAAAAATGGCATTCAAAAATAAAGGTCTTGACTTCTGGCCTGAAACTGACTCTTGCCTGAAAACTGACAAATTAGACTTCACCATAATGAAAACTTTTGCTTTGCAGGTGGCACAGTTAAGAGAATGAAAGGACAAACCTTAGACTGGGAGAAAATATTTGCAAATCACATCTCCAACAAAAGACTCGTATCCAGATTATATAATTAACTTTCAAAACTCAAGAATATGAAAGCAACCCAATTAAAAATGGCAAAAAATATTTGAGTAGAGACTTTACTAAAGAAGATATATGCATGACAAATAGATACAAGAAAAGATACTCAATATTGCTCAACAGGGAATTGCAAATTAAAACTAAAGTGAGATAATATTACGGACCTATTTGAATGTCCTAAACCCCCCCTCCAAACCCAACGACAGCAGCAAAAATGACCATGTCAGGTATTGGTTGAGGAAGTGGAACAATGGAATATTTCATACATTGCTGTTAGGAATGTAAACTGGCACCGCCACTTTGGGCAGCAGTGTGACAGTTTCTTAAAATATTCAACATACACCCATCATTTGACCCAGTCATTCCATGTTTCATTATTTACCCCCAGGGAAATGAAAGTGTGTGTCCCTACAGAGACTTATACACAAATGCTCATGGCAGCTTAAACAAGAAGCGTCTCAAATGTCCATGAGCAGGTGAACAGTAAGCCAGCTGTGGTATATCAACCCAGTGGAATACTATTTTAATGATAAAAGGAATTGAACTATTGATACATGCAACCGCATGCATGAATCACAAAGTAATTATCTAGGGGGAAAGAAACTAGACAATAAAAAGTGTACATGTATGATTGAATTTTTTTTTTTTTTGAGTTGGAGTCTCACTCTGTCACCCAGACTGGAGTGCAGTGGCCGCTCCTGGCCACCGCAGCCTCAACCTGCTGGGCTCCGGCGATCCTTCCGCCTCAGCCTTCCGAGTAGCCGGAATTACAGGCGCGCGCTACCACCCCCGGCTGATTTTTTTTGATTTATTGTAGAGATGAGGTCTCGCTGCCCAGGCGGGTCTTGAACCCGCGCACGGGCTCTGGCAATCCACTCTCCTCAGCCTCCCAAAGGCGCGGGATTACAGGCTGAGCCACCGAGCCCGGCTGTATGATTGAATTTATAGAAAATTCCAGAAAATTCAGACTGCTCTAGATTGACAAAAATCAGAGTGGTGATTTTTTGGGGAAGGGGTGGGGTGGGGTAGAGAGGACTGGAGGAAGGCACAGGAAAACTTTAAAAGTATACACTTTCAACATGTATATGTTATTATATGTAAATTGTACCTCCTGAAAGCTTATCGAAAAAAAAAAACCCATCTCTGGAGCATTCATCCTGGGCATAATTTTTACCTTCCACTCCTGCAAAGAAAAAAAAAATGAGGTTACAGCTGCAGTAATCTACAGTGTTCATTACAATTCTGGAATAGCGTGATCCATACCTACTTTAAATACAATGTTGATGAGTTTCAACTTTGAATTTGTTTTCAGGCAATGACTCTAAGAGTGAGGAAATTAGAAGAAAATATTGAAGCAGAAAGAGCCGCCCATTTGGAGTCAAAATTTAATTCTGAAATTATTCAGGTAAAATGTAAACAGATACTTTTGGTGTGGATTTTCTTTCTTTTTTTTTTCTCTTTTATTTTTATTTTATTTATTTTTTATAATCAATATTTTTATTATGATGTTGTGGGGTACAGTTAAGGGTTAGGTATACAGACACGTTTCATTCAGACACCCTATTGATAAGAGGTGCTTCCCCATCCCCAGACAGATATTTGCTACCGTTAATTAATGGTGTGGATTTTCTTAAGCTGTGTTACAATAGCTGGGAAAAACAGCACGACATTCAGAGAACTAAGGTGTGCGTTTGGAGTGGGGTGGCATGTTATGATGCTCACTGCTGTATTTTGCGGTAAGGACAGAATTCAGGATGTGCTACATTCGTGGAGGAGTTGACAGTCTCTAGCCTGCAGGTGGGTCTCCCTCATTGTCCTGAAGTTTGGTCTTTTTTATGGCCTCTTTTGTACTGCAGTGGCAGAGTGCAGTTTTGAGACAGAGGCCTGAGACCATATGGCCTTTGCAGAAAAACTAGCTAGAGTGCTCTTGTTATCAACAACCATGAGATCAATTTCTTTTTGAGAACATTTTAAGAATACGCGCCTTATGTAAAGAGTACATATACTGTACATATCACCTTTCACTCTATTAAGAGCTGAAAGTGTAAAAGTAAGTAAGCTTTTTTTGGAAATTACATTTCATTATCAGAGATACACTTATATGCATATAGCTGTGTATATATGGATATGTAGGTGCATAGATAGCTACACAAAAAATTAAAATACTATGGGAGCATAATTTAAAAAAAAGGATTAAATCTAGGAGAGAAAATGGAGACAGCCTAAGGAAAAAAAATTTTTTTTTGCTGGGTCTTAGTGCAGGAGTCCCCAGTCCCCTGGGTGGGGACCAGTCGGTGGTCTGTTAGGTCCTGGGCACATGGCAGGGGGTGAGCAACAGGAGAGTGGAGCTCTGCCTTCTGTAAGATCAGCTGCCACATTAGATTCCCATAGAAGCCAACCCTATTGTGAATGGTACGTATGGGGGTCTAGGTTGTGCGCTCCTTATGAGACGCAACCTGTCATCCCAGCACTTTGGGAGGCCGAGGCGAGTGGATTGCCTGAGCCCGCGGGTTCAAGACCAGCCCGGGCAACTTGGAGACCCCTCGTCTCTCCAATAAATTAAAAGTTAGCTGGGTGTGGTGGTGTGCACCTGTAGTTCTGGCAACTTGGAAGGCTGAGGAGGAAGGCTCTCCAGAGCCCAGAGGGTTGCGACTGCGGTTGCTGGGAGTGTGCCACTGCACTCCAGTCCGGGCAACAGAGTGAGACTCCAACCCCCTAAAAAAAAGAGAGACTCTAACGCCTGATGATTATACCTTCTATCCCTACACCGTGGAAAAATGGTCTTTCATGACACTAGTCCTTGATGCAGAAGGGTAGTGACCTCTGTCTTAGCAAATGAGAAGAAATTTCTAGAAGTAAAGGCCTAGCATTTTACCTAGGGGTTGGCAAACGACTGCCCTAGGACCAAGTCTGACCTGCAGCCTGTTTTTGTAAATAAAGTTTTATTGGAAGATAGCCATGCCCCTTTGGTGACATATTGTCTATGGCCCCTTGTCAAAACCAAAACCCTAAAGCTGACAAAACCTAAAATATTTACTCTCTGGCCTTTTACAGAAAAAGCTTGTTGACCCCTCTTCTAAGTAAAGAGAATTACATGAATAAAGTCACTAAATAAGAGTGTGCTTGTTTTTTGTTTTTTAAATACTGTCCAGTGTTGTGTGATAGACCGTAGGTGAAAGTTTGGAGAAAATGTTGAAAAGATGTGATGAAGACTCATTTTGGAAGTTCTTTTTCATGCTAAGAAACTTGTTTGAATGCAGTGGAAAGCCATTGCAGCTGAAATTTTAAATTCATTAAGGAAATATATTTCAAAATTTAGTTTTTGTTGTAGTTATAACACTGGGAGTATGTAGGTAATTGCTATAAGAACAAAAATCATTACCTACATATTTTTACTTATATTAATATTTGATATCTAACAGTGGTATGACTTAGAAAAAAGCAGAATTTTATATTTGACCTATAAATCTATAAATATTGACAGGTATTTTTCAATGAGGTACGTCTAGTAGCATTCATTTGCAGAGTAGTTTAAATGCAAAGGAAACTACTAAGTAATCATCACCTTTTCATAAATTACAATTTAATGTATATTTGAAGTCTTCTGTTATTAAATTTGATTGAATACTGTGGTGTAAAAATGAGAAATGACATTAAAACAGAAATAGTTGAATCAAAATTGTTCATTTGCAGTCTTTTTTTCTTTCAATTGGGTTGTTCATGTGCCGTTTATGGTTGAATGTGCTTATTTTCCAAAAGAAGATAGCAATGTAGATAGGAAGAAAATATTTCCTTGATCTACTATTTGAGTTGTGAACACTGAAGTTAGACAAAACAGCAACAAGTAATAGAGTTTAAAAGGCACAGTTTGAAAATTTAAATGGAATTGAAGCTATATATCTGTTTTATTTCCTAACTTTAGTGTAAAAATAAATGTTTCCGTTATTCCAGACTATGTTGGACAACTAGAAATAATTCTGATCATTATCATTCACAAAGATTGATTTCTCAACCGTTTCCACACTGTAAGGCTTTGTGTCTTGAAGAATTTGTCTTTCCCAGCTCAGGCTGCAGACTGCATCCCTGTGCGACTTGCCTCGCCCCGAGTTCGTAGCTCTTCTCTGATGTCGTGGCCCTTTGTGCGCGCCTCTGTCGCAGGAATCACTTACCACGAAAGACTGAATTCCTCAAGAACTCTCTCTCTCTATTTTCGTGATCATTGTATATATCTCGAGCACCAGCACATTGCCTGGCACATATTACATACTTAAAAAAAATTGTTTTTAAAGCAGGATTTATTGAGAGGAAAGAAATCTCCCACAGAGGGAGGGAACCTGAAGCGATTGCCCTTAAGAAATATTTGTTGAATAACTTTGCCTCACTAAATCATTGTAGCAACCCCATGAAGCAGATAGTTTAGATACTATTATTCACTGTTTGAAGATGAGAAACCTCTTTTTAAACTTTAGCAGACTACTTTTATTTTAAACATAGATTTCTGAAAAGGTAGAGTTCTTGCTTTATTCCTGTCCCTCTCATCCCTTTACCCTCCTGCCTGCTTTTTATTCTTTCCACTTATTTAGCCTGCTACATATCCCCAAATTTAGCATACTATATTATATACACTGGTATGGAACTTGCTGTTTTCAGTATTGTCAGCAATACTTTGTTCTTTAATTTTACATAGATAACTATATAGAAAACTTTCCTTTTAAAAGTTGTTTTGTAGGCTTTTTACAGCTGCTATCATTCTTTTGTGGGGGTGCACTTTGTTTATTCATTCTACTGTTGGTGGACACAAGGAATCTAGTTTTTAATGTCCTATGTCGGATTTCAAGAGTAGAATAATACAGTGAACCGTCACGTACTCATCACCCAGTTTCCATACTTACCTCGGGCCAGTTGTGTTTTATCTGTTATCCCCTTGAACTTCCCCACCTCCAGATTATTTTGAAGCAAATCTCAGAGATCAAATCACTACAACCATAAATATTCCAGTCAAATAGTAGTATTTGACAATAAAAACTTCACCTTTCAATCGTAAGAAATCTCTAGGAATGAAAAGATCTGTTAAATTTCTTGGGCTTAGAAAGATGTTCATGTAATAATGTTTCTCATAAGAGAGGCGGAAAACCACCCTTTAGTTTTTCATCTTTTTTTTTTGAGTTGGAGTCTCATTTCTTCACCCAGGCTGGAGTGCAGTGGCATGCTCACGGCCACCCCAGTGTCAACCTGCTGGGCTCCGGCGATCCTTCTCCTTCAGCCTTCCAAGTAGCTGGAACTGCAGATGCGCGCTACCACGCCTGGCTATTTTTTATTTTATTTTATTTTAGTGTAGAGATGAGGTCTTGCCAAGTTGCCCGAGCTGGTCTTGAACCTGCGGGCTCAGGCAATCCACTCACCTTGGCCTCCCAAAGTGCCAGGATTACAGGCTGAGCTACCGAGCCTGGCCTTTCATCTTTTTTTATACTTAGATCTCCCTGAAGATTTTTAAACTTAGATCCCCCTGAAGATTTAGTTTTCAGTAATCATTTAATTTTTCATATTTTATAATAGAGATGTCTGAATGTAGGTCAAAATTAGAAATCTGGAAAATTTAAATTGAGTCATGTCCACGTATCTATTTTACTTTGATGGGATGAGTTGTGTGGTGTCAGCCTGTCCTTTTTCATAACCCAATTAATTCTTCTCTTTATTCTTTCATTCACTCTTCCTCCCTTCCTTTAAATATATCGAGAAAGGGAAAGCATTCTAGTTTATTTCCCTTTTTAAACCAAAACAGAAAGAAAGAAGTATTTGGGTGAATGATAATCTGTTGTTGAGAAAGTATTCTGCTCAATTTAAGATTGATGCTAATATTTCTTAGCCTGATTTAATTACTTCTCTGTCATTGGGTAGTTACGGATTCGAGATCTTGAAGGGGCTTTGCAAGTAGAAAAGGCCAGCCAAGCAGAAGCTGTGGCTGATTTGGAAATGATCAAGAATGAGTTCAAAGAGGTTGAAAGTGCATATGAGCGAGAGAAGCAGAATGCACAGGAGAGCTTTGCAAAACTAAATCTGTAAGTATTTTATCGTAAAATTCTCTAAATTAACATAACGATTTTATGAAGGTTATATAAGTAGGAATGTGTAATATGTATTTTAGATATAGCTCCCATTAATGTCAGTGGCAGATTGGGGGTAAAGGATTTCATAAAACATAACTGTATTCCCTGCGTAGGTAAATGTGGAAATGCTCTTTTGGATTTTGAAGTAGTCTCAGGAATGCGGTTATGTACTAGAAAGTAACTGTATTCATGTATTTCACATTATATTTATTGATGTCATGCAGTCTCTCTAAAGAACTTGGTTTCTAGGCCACATAAATTGTGGATGGATACTGTTTGCGATTTTCTCAAACTGCAGAACAATAGCAGTAGCAGTAACACCTACTGCTAGCGGCTGACATGCATCGAGGCTCCCCACTTGTTCCGGGCATTACGTAGTTTCATTTAATGTATCCAACACCCTAAGTGGTAGCTACTTTCAAAAAATCCCTCTTTTTCAGGTATGGATTTTGAGGCTCAATAAGGAAAGGGCACATAGCTCATGCGTGGCAGAGTACAAATCTTTCTTACTCTTAATGATTTCAACCTTTTTCGGTTCAAAAGCCTTTCATCTTGAAAATTCTGTGAAGCGCTTTAAGTTCAGAATTCCTTAATATGCTTCCAAAAATAAGTCAATAGTCAGCATTTAAAATCATTTCTCCCCAGAGGGTAAAATTCATACTCTCATTAGTATGTCACATGATAGTAGATTGGTATATTAGAGTCATGTATGTATTTATTAGTTTAGTTTAGTTTATTTTGAGTCGGGGTCTCGCTCTTGCTTGGGCTAGAGGCACGATCACTGCTCACCGCAGCCTCAACCTCCTGGGCTCAAGGTGCTCCTTTCTCCTCAGCCTCCTGAGTAGCTGGGACTACAGGTGTGCACCACTCTCCCCATGTCATTTTTTGATGTTTTGTAGAGGCAGGGTCTTGCTATGTTGCCTATGCCGGTCTCAAACTCCTGGGCTCAAGCCGTCCTCCTACCTTGGCTTCCCAAAGTGCCAGGATTATAGACATGAACCACTGTGCCCAACCTATGTATTTATTTCTAATCTTAGTTTTTTTATGACAAGTAGCTAATGGTTTTCCACTTACCGTGACAATGTAAAGAGTTCTTTTAAAACACTTTATTATAAGAAGTGATTTGATTTAATGAAATCTATTATTTATATAGTGGTAATTTTTGTGGATATGGCTAAAATCATAGATTTCACTTGAAAGACTGAAATTTAAAAAAAATGTAAAACTATTTTAAAACTGTGGTTATTTTTATTATTAATGCTTATGATATTTTAAATCAGTAATTCTTTTTTTTTTTTTTTTTTTTAGTAGGAGTCTCACTCTGTTGCCCAGGGCAGGGTGCAGGGGCACGCTCACGGCCACCGCTGCCTCAACCTGCTGGGCTCAGGCGATCTTTCCACTTCAGCCTTCCAAGTGGCTGGAGCTACAGGCATGCACCATCACGCCCAGCTACTTTTTTGATTTACCGTAGACATGAGATCTCGCCAAATTGCCCAGGCAGGTCTCAAACCCATGGTCTCAGGCAATCCTCTGACCTCGGCCTCCCAAAGTGCTGAAGCCAGTAATTCTTAACTGAATTTTTTGGCTTCCTCTATTTTGACTGAAATGACATTCTTTGAATGTTATTCTAAAAACTTATTCTCCGGCTGGGCGCGGTGGCTCAGCCTGTAATCCCAGCACTTTGGGAGGCCAAGGCGAGAGGATTGCCTGAGCCTGCGGGTTTGAGACCCACCCGGGCAACTTGACGAGACCTCATTTCTATAATACAGCAAAAATCAGCTGGGTGTGGTAGTGCGCACCTGTAGTTTCAGCTACTTGGAAGACTGGGGTGGGAGGATCACTGGAGTCCAGTGGGTGGAGGCTGTGGTGGCCGTGAGCGTGCCACTGCCCTCCAGCCTGGACGACGGAGTGAGACTCCAACTCAGAAAAAAAAAAAAAAAAGAACTTATTCTCCTTTATTTCCTTTGAACCATTTCTTGAATCAGCACATTTAATGTATTAGAATGTATCAAATATTATTCAAATATGTATTCAAATATTATATATTAAATATATTTGAAAAGCTTTTATATAAAATATAATGCAGTCTTCTTTACTGTAGCTTTGAGGTGATGATTAGGACCTACAAGAGAAACTGGAAGAGGTCAGATTTTGCTTCCAATAATTAATGCTTTCTAACAATGAAATAAATAATAGACGTCTTTGGGGAACTAGTGAGCGCTCTGCCTTGGGAAATTCAAAGCAGAGGGTGGATGATTCCCTGTCATGGATGTTGAAGAAGAGAGTCCTTCAAAGGTCGGACTAGAGGAATTTTAATATACCAGCTAACAACTAAGCTCTAAGAGTCCAACCTACACATTTTTCTAATTGGACCCCAAAGCACATTGTTTCCTTAAGTTTTGTTTTGCTGTTATGTGTTTTTGCAGTTGAAATTCTTCACTCAAATTTTTGTAATTCAGTAAGTATCAAGTGATATTTCTAAATATTAGATACATATTCCAACTAAGCACTAGTTGACTATCAATCCTTAATGCTTTTTTTTTTTGAGTTGGAGTTTCACTCTGTTACCCGGGCTGGAGTGCAGGGGCACGCTCACGGCCACTGCAGCCTTGACCTGCTGGGCTCAGGTGATCCTTCTGACTCAGCCTTCCAAGGAGCCGGAACCACAGGCACACACTACCACGCCCAGCTAATTTTTTGATTTATTGTAGAGATGAGGTCTCACCATGTTGCCCAGGCTGGTCACGAACCTGTGGGCTCAGGCAGTCCTCTTGCCTTGGCCTCCCAAAGTGCTGGGATTTTAGGCTTGAGCCACCGCGCCCGGCCAATCCTTAATGCTTTAACATAATGTCCCTTATCTATTCTCTGTCTCTGTATAGATATACTATAATATCAAAAATTAAATAATCGTAAATAAATGATAACAATTACATGATAATTAAAGCGCAGTTGTCATTGAAAGTTTCTGTGACTTCCCATCTCCCTTCCTGTCTTCCATTTCTTTGTGTGTAATATCACTGCCACTTCCATCCCAAATGGCTATGATATAAGGACTGATGTGACTCGAGGGGTGATTGGATAAGTTCTTTCATTTTCTCCCTGCACTTCTGAGTATTCTTCAGGGTCCTCTTTAAAGAATATTTCAAAGCCTTTTAGAGTCACAAACTCTCAAACATTAATTTTTCAAAGCAGGTCTTTAATATATTTCAAAAGGAGAACTGACCGATTTTAGGTCTTCAAGATACTACTGGCCGCGCTTGGTGGCTCAGCCTGTAATCCCGCGCTTTGGGAGGCCGAGGTGAGTGGATTGCCTGAGCCCGTGGGTTCGAGACCCACCTGGGCAACTTGGCGAGACCTCATCTCCACAGTAAAAATCAAAAAATCAGCCGGGCGTGGTAGCGTGCGCCTGTAGTTCCAGCTACTCGGAAGGCTGAGGTGGAAGGATCGCCGGAGCCCAGCAGGTCGAGGCTGTGGTGGCCGGGAGCGGCCACTGCACTCTAGTCTGGGCGACAGAGTGAGACTCCAGCTCAAAAAAACCCAAACAAAGATACTACTTACCTTTAATTACAACTTTGAGAGTAGGGAGTTTTGGAGTAGGATATTACTTTACTTGTTGGGAAGAACTAATGAGGTTACAGAGAAAGTGCTGCCTTCGTTGGAGTATGTATCTTGCCATTGGTTAAGGTTTTTAGGCTTCTGTTTCTTGCCAGGCAGATGAAAAAAGGCAGGAGAAAAAAGCTATGTATTTCAGAGTTATAATTTTGCTCTCCAGTTTCATAACAATGAACATGGCTGTATGATGTTATTTTAGGTGGAATACATATATCTCATAATTCTGTTACCACACTCTCTTAGTTATAAATTCTTTTCTATTTAAGACCTGCAGTATGCAGCTAATCTTTTCAGTAATCTTTTTTTGATTTTCTTTAAATATTTTTATTTTTAATTATTATGGATATATAAATAGTTGTGCCTGTTAATGGGGTACATGTACTATTTTGATACAAGCATACAATGTGTAATGATCAAATCAGGGTAATTGGGATATCTATCACCTCAAGCATTTAGCATTTCTTTGTGCTAGGAACATTCCAATTCTACTCTTTTAGTTATTTTGAAACATACAGTCAGTTATTGTTAACTGTAGTTGCCGTATTGTGCCACTGAATACTAGCTCTTATTCCTTCTATCTATAGTGTTTTTGTGCCTATCAATCATTTGAGTTCTTAAATATAGTCAAGTCTTTTTAAATTTTATTTTATTTTTGAGTAGGAGTCTCACTCTGTTGCCCAGGCTGGAGTGCAGTGGCATGCTCACGGCCATCACAGCCTCGACCTGCTGGGCTCAAGTGATCCTTCTGCCTCAGCCTTCCAAGTAGCTGAACCACAGGTGTGTGCCACCACTCCCAGCTAATTTTTTTTTTTTTAATTTATTGTAGAGTCTAGGTCTTGCCAAGTTGCCGAGACTGCTCTCAAACCCCTGAACTCAGGCAATCCTCTCACCTCCGCCTCTCAAAGTGCAGGATGACAGGCGTGAGCACTGAGCCCGGCCTATAGTCAAGTCTTTATAAGCCTTGGTAACCAATTGCTGGGCAACAGTTGAGAGAAGGAGATCATGGTAATCCGCAAATATGGTTTAAATTTAACTTAAAACCACAGTGGTCTTAGATATGGTGCTGAATGGACTGGATCTAAATTTATTTATTTTATTGAACTCTGTATTTAGGAACTTTGTGGTTTTTCTAAACATATCACCCAAAAATAAAAATAATAAGTCTTGTAACTCAGCAGCACTGTCATTGTTTACATTCTTGGTAAAAGATAGCCCAAAGATGACTATTTGTTAAAATAGCCCGTTCTTGTTTTGTCAAAAACAGAAAAGAATGGGAATCCAGTAGAAAAGACGGCATCCCCCAGCTCCAGTTTTCTTTTTCTCCCTTCCCTTTCTTGCCTACATCCTCCACGTTTCGTTCCTGGCTCTTCTCCGCCAAAATTCAGAGAGACCGGGGTGCCCCGCGGAGCCCCCCTCGCTTGGGGCTGTTGGCCGAAGCTGTAGGAGCCAGCCTTTTTGGGTCATGCATCAGATTTCTAACAGCAAAGAGTTTGGGCTTTATGTATACAATAGTACAAAATGCCAAGTGCATTTGCTTTGCTGAATAATAGCAGTTGTTAAGTAGCCTCTTGATTTTATTAAATGACCACTTGTACATAGTCTAAAAAGCAAAATAGTACTGTTGGGCTTAGGGAAAACGGCAGTTTCAGGCTACAGTGTGCTCTGCTACCAGTTTCCACTCCTTTGAGGCGACTACTTTTGTAATTGCTTTCTTCTGATATTTGACTTCACATTTCTAAATAGCAAGCATATTCTGCCACTTTTTCAATTACCACCGTTAGATCGTATCTCTTGGCCTCTATGTATTTATCTCTGCTTACGCTACTCCCACAAAACGGGCACTTATTCCTTCTCTCTTCCCCCTCTTCCCATCCTCTTAATAGAGTTATGTTTTGGGGTACAGCATAGTTTATTCTTTTCTACACAATTGTTTTTGGTAGCTCATCTTAATTTTTTTTTATTAATCAATTTTTATTATTATAATATTTTGTGGGGTACAGTTAAGGGTTAGGTGTACAGTTACGTTTCATTCAGGCACCCTGTTGATAAGAGGTGTTTTCCCATCCCCAGACAGATATTTGCTACTGTTAATCCCATCCCCCTCACCCCCCCATATTTCCCAGTACCGTCAGTCATTTTCTTATAGTATTACAGTGGATGTTCAAGGTCCATTATATGAGTGAGAACATGTGATACTCGGATCTTTGTTTCTGTGAGAGGTCACTCAGTATTATAGACTCTAGTTCCATCCAGGTTGCTGCAAGTTCATTATTTTGTTCTTTTTTAACATCTTAATTTTTTAATAGCACAATTTATTCTATACTTCCTTGTTTATTGTCTGTCTTATATAGAGAGAGGAACTTTGTTTATTTCATTGCTTTCCCAATGCCTAGAATAGTGCCTGCTTATAAAGAGCTGCTTGTAAAGATTTGCTGAATCAAATCTTTATTTTTAATTTTTTTAATGTGATTAACCAATCACTCATTAGGTTGTTCTTAAGCTAACTTAACTGAAAATTTGTCATTAATATTCCTACACCTCAGAAATTCTGTCATTTTCAGTTTCTTCTAAGAGCCATTCCTCCTAAGCTCTTCTCTCTTCTTTCTTCTTGCTGTACATTGTTTTTTAGGTTCCCTGTACACAGTAGTTCTAGGGCCTCCCTTTAACACTGTCCTTGGCATTCCCTCTATTTCTTTTCTATCTTGGAACCCTTGTTTGCTTATCTTGTGCCTTCTTCCTGTTTGATTTACTCCATTGTAGAGTCATTTCTTGAGAAATTATTCATCAGAGGAAAATTTTAAACTTGCATTTTGAGAGTTTTTGATCTTCATCTTTTTTCATAGTTCGGCTGGTATCCATTCAGTTCTAGTGTTTGAGAAGTCCTAATCTTTTTTGTGTAGTTCATGTTTTACTTTGGAATTTACGCAGAATAGCCATCAAGTCTAAAATCTTAGGCCAATATATGAAATGGTTTACTGATGTTACATTATAATACATGGTAAAATAATAATATATATGCACTTCCATACTTTATGCACACTCTCTCGAATCTTCTCTTTGTTCCCATTGTTCTGAAATTTCATGATGATGGGCCTGGCATGGATTCTTTTTCATTCATTTTCCTAGGAACTTTTTGAGGTCTTTCAATTTTAGAGACTCAGGTACTCATTTCTGGGAAATTCTCCTGTGTCATTGATTTGGTCATTGTTTCCTTTCCATTTTTTTCACCTTTATTTTCTGGAACTTCAGTTGTTTATACGAGGTATATTGAGACTTCTGGAATGCTTTTCTTATCTGTTTTTCTACCTTGTTCTATTTTTATTGTTTAGTTCTATTCTCTGGGAGGTTTGCATAACTATAGCAGCCAATCCTGTACATGTTTATAAAAATATAAACAAAAAAAATTAAAAATTTTAGCTACTCTACCTTGGAATTTTCTTGATCAAAGGAGGATGTACAAAAGATTAGCACTGGAATTGTCTGTGATCAACCCTAGAGAAAGTAAAGTTGACTGTTCAGAGTAAGTTCATGTGCCATTCAAAAATTAGCTCTGTATTTGATTATAATAGTAGTAGTATGGATTTGGTTATCCTGAGAGTCACCCTGTCCCCTGCCTTACAGTTTAAACATCAGAGGAAATAGTCTACGACATTTATTCTGAAGATCTCAGATCAAATATAATGGTTAGCCTGGGTGCAGTGACTCACGCCTGTAATCCTGGCACGTAGGGAGGCCAAGGTGAGAGGATTGCTTAAGCCCAGGAGTTTAAGACCTGCCTAGACAACATAGTGAGACCTCATCTCTACAAAAAATAGAAAAGTTAACTGGGCATGGTGATGCACACCTGTAGTCCCAGCTACTTGGGAGGCTGAGGTAGGGTTATCACCTGAGCCTGGGAGGTGAGCCATGCTTGTGCCACTGCACTCTAGCTTGGGCAACAGAGTGAGACTCCAACTCAAAAACAAAACAAAATAGTGACAACACTATTATATTTTTTTTTTTTGGTAGAGACACGGTCTCACTGTGTTGCCCAGGCTGGTCTCAAAACTCCTGGCCTTAAATGATCCTCATCTCAGCTTCCCAAAGTGCTGAAATTACAGGTATGAGCCACCATGCCTGTCCCAACATTTTAATTTGAATTAAAATTATCCGTTTGGTAGATTATCTACAGTGGATTATCTACTGTAAAAGTTTAAAAAATTTTAAAAATTAAAACAATTTTTTTTAAGGAGTCAGAGTCTTACTCTGTCGCCCAGGCTAGAGTGCAGTGGCACGCTCCCGGCCACCGCAGCCTTGACCTGCTGGCTCCGGCAATCCTTCCACCTCAGCCTTCCAAGTAGCTGGAACTACAGACGTGTGCTACCATGCCCAGCTAATTTTTGATTTATTGTAGAGACGAGGTCTCGCCAGGTTGCCCTGGCTGGTCTTGAACCCGCGGGCTCAGGCAGTACACTTGCCTCGGCCTCCCAAAGTACTGGGATTACAGGCCGAGCCACCGAGCCTGGCCAAAGTTTTTTTTTTTTTTTTTTTGAGTTGGAGTCTCACTCTGTCGCCCAGACTGGAGTGCAGTGGCTGCTCCCGGCCACCGCAGCCTCGACCTGCTGGGCTCCGGCGATCCTTCCACCTCAGCCTTCAAGTAGCTGGAACTACAGGCGCGCGCTACCACGCCCGGCTAATTTTTTTTTTTTTTTGAGTTGGAGTCTCACTCTGTTGCCCAAACTGGAGTGCAGTGGCCGCTCCTGGCCACCGCAGCCTCGACCTGCTGGGCTCTGGCGATTCTTCCGCCTCAGCCTTCCGAGTAGCGGGAATTACAGGCATGCGCTACTACGCCCGGCTGATTTTTTTTTTATTTATTGTAGAGATGAGGTCTCGCTGCCCAGGCGGGTCTCGAACCCGCGGGCTCAGGCAATCCACTCACCTCAGCCTCCCAAAGGCACGGGATTACAGGCTGAGCCACCGAGCCCGGCTTTGATTTTTTGATTTATTGTAGAAGTGAGGTCTCGCTGCCCAGTCGGGTCTTGAACCCGCAGGCTCAGGCAGTCCACTCACCTCAGCCTCCCAAAGGCGCGGAAGTACAGGCTGAGCCACCGAGCCTGGCTTTTTTTTTTTTTTTTAATTTGAAAGATGTGGGGTACAATTCAGGGTTAGGTATGCAAATGTTCATTATGCAGGTACCGTTGTTGGTGAGATGTGCCCCCCTCAATTACAATTTTGTAATTGTTTTGTAATTATTTTTTAGAATACTACTCTACCGTAAATTGTAAACAAAAATAGTTCCAAGCTACCTTTCATCATATGTCCATACAGAATTCAAACACAGTTTAATATCACCCTGAACAAGTTTAAATAGGAAGGCCAGTCCTTTGAAAATAAATGAACACATCTTCCAAGTGGATGTGAATGATTTTTGGTTATTATTTCTTTAGGATTTTCTGTGCCACACACCAGTCCTACTTGCATAGACATTCAGAAATAAAGCATCTGCTCTCTTTCTAATGTTGAACTTTAATTTTAGAATTGTGTGGTAGGACTGTTTTCTCATTCTTGAGGCAGTTTCTGAGTGAACTGAACTGTGGAGGGTAGCTTTTGTTCATCAAAAAAATAATGGTGAGACCAAATCAACACCTACCAAACCTATTTGATTTATAGCCGTGAACATAGTACAGATACCTGTTATCAAAGGGGAAGTATCAGTACCTTAAAGTCTTTTATTTAGAGTTGTACAATTCTTTTCATTTGGAAAAAGGAAAAGTGGCCTTTAAAAAGCTTTTAGGCATGAAAACATGATATATAGCACGTCTGCCACTTGTGTTAAAGGTGTATAATAGCAGTTGATAAAGCATATTTGAAAAACCTGCTCTGACACTTTAACTTTTCAGGTTAGAAAGAGAGTATTTCTCCAAAAACAAGAAACTAAATGAAGAGATCGAGGAACAGAAGAAAGTAATTATAGACCTTTCAAAGAGACTCCAGTATAATGAAAAAAGTTGCAGCGAATTACAGGAAGAACTTGTAATGGTAAGGATAAAAAAAGAAAACCCCATGGCAAGTACTTTATTGGGTCATATTTGTTACGTAGCAAGTTTTTTCACCCCTTCACTACATATCGTGAGATAATAGTGTGAAAATAATTTTGGTGACACTGATATCAAATTTCAAAACCAGAAATGCTGATTACATCAAAGGTATGCATAATAAAACCTGTTTGATTTGGAATAATTGGAAAACTAACTGAATTAGTAAAAACTCGGAGTATAGAATTTAAAAAAATGTATTGAGGGCCTTTTTTTTAAGTGCATGAAACAGCATTACTTAGGTTGAGTGGGGATCAGGGTTTATAATTCCTGGATCTGTTTCGAAGACTTCATTTTGTAATTGTTTTGTACCCGTTCACTGTCTCCATTCCGCAGTAATCTAGCTTTCACACCATCACCACATTTATCTCTCTAAAATATTGGTCTGCTCTTGTCAACCTCCCTTAATTCAGAACCCACCAACGTTTCCCTGTTGTTTTCAGAATAATGTCCAACTTTTTGTTGAGTAATCTGTGTCCTTTTGGCTTCGTGTGAACTTTCTAGTCTCTTTTTCCTTTGCCCTTTATCATGCTTCAGCCACATTTAGTGCTCCTGGCTTGTTTTTATATGTTTGTTTAGGTTATTCATTTGTTTGACCCACATGGACCAAAATGTTCCTTCTCTTCCATGAACACATTTCTTTACATCTGCAACACCCAGCTCTGATGTCTTGTGGTCTGTGAAGCTCTCTATGATTCTGTCTTCTCTATTCTCCCATCCCCTTAAGTGAGAATTCTGCCTCTCCATCAATGTGTTTCTTAAATACTTAGCTCAGCGTTTTAATCCTAATACTCACCAAAATTTGATGTGATTTATCTCTCCTAAGAGACGGTGAACACAGTGAGGCTAACGTAATTCATTTAACATACTTGTATTCTCCTAGAGTACTTGCCTCAATAAACATGTGTTGGATGGATTTATTTGACTGATGCAGAATACTCCTATACTGCAGTTTGCTGGGAACCCTGATAGGAAGGGTGTAAAGTTTATGGCTGTACCCTATTCCTTCTTTGTCTTGTTCTCCGTGAACATACCTTCCCCAGTGACTTGACCTCTTTCAATTATATCCCACAACTCTTAGTGATTTCAGTTATTGAGGAAAGTGAATATAATTTCTTCTTCTTGAAAAAGGTAGAAACAGTGGGTTATACTGAGAGTCGGTGGCCAAATCTGTGCTGCCTGGATAGAAAGCTAACGATGGGATAACTGACCTCTTCAGCATTTGAAACGACCCAATTTTCTGTACAGTTTCCATTCATCTCAAGAGACTTAGTGTGTTCTGATTCAGGTCTTGGTATCATTGCTTGTTCTAGAGTTCAGATTGTGGCTTGGTATTTTGAATGTGGGGTTTTAGAAATATGGGAACTGTCTGCGTAGTCCACTTTAACATCTGTTCACTGTTATGTGTTATCCTAAATTTTATTTATTTATTTTGAAAGCAGGGTTTATTGAGAGGACAGAAAAGCTTCCACAATGGGAGGGAACACGAGGGGGTTGTCCCCTACGTTTTATGGGCTGCCCTACTTCTTACCTCTTGGATCAGAAGGATGAATCAGTGGTGGAGAAAAATATGTCAGGGTCATTGCACTGAGTACTTGATTTGGTCTGCTTGATTATTAGACATCGAATTTAATAATTTAGGAAACAAGCCAGAGTGATAACGAAGCGTGCACTAGTTAAGACATAGTTACCAATATAGGGTGCATGAATTCTCCTAACTCTGACCTTCTAGAACTTCAGTGACTAGATACAAAATAAAATGAGAGTGGCTTAACTCACCACCGAGCATATGGGTAATTCGTGATTAAAAATATATGGTTAAGCCGGGCTCGGTGGCTCAGCCTGTAATCCCACGCCTTTGGGAGGCTGAGGTGAGTGGATTGTCTGAGCCCGTGGGTTCGATACCCGCCTGGGCAGCGAGACCTCATCTCTACAATAAATAAAAAAATTAGCCAGGCGTGGTAGCGCGCGCCTGTAGTTCCTGCTACATGGAAGGCTGAGGCGGAAGGATCGCCGGAGCCCAGCAGGTCGAGGCTGCGGTGGCCGGGAGTGGCCACCGCACTCCAGTCTGGGCGACGGAGTGAGACTCCAACTCAAAAAAAAAAAAAAATCTATATATATGGTTGTTGCCAACAGATTTTTTTTCTAAAACTTTTACAGTTTGATGGATTGTCTAAAATAAGGCAAATGCCAGCTTACCAGCAACGTTTGTTTCTTGTTACCTTGGTGCACATTCTGTTAAACACTATTGTTTTGATAATGGTGCTGAACATGGTAGACGAATTGTCTCTTCAGAGCCTGATGGGTTGCTAAAAGTGCTTGCAGATCTGTGAATAATAATTCCTTGCTGAAGAGCTAATGGGATGAAAAAAAGAAAGCTTATTCAGCTTGTAGCCTAAGTGACATACAGTTTCTGTGACTCCAGCTGTTAATGTGTTCCTCTCTCTTCTTTCATCTCTTAAACTCCTAGCTTTGTGTCTTCTTTTCTTTCATTTTTTTCTCTTCTTTTTTCCTTCCCTATGAGCTTTCTCTTTTAACTTTTTGTTTTATGCTTATTAGAACTGTTGTTCTCTGTTTCTTTAGCTGACCATAATATTAATTTAAAAATTATTCAATGAAAATTACTGCAAATAGTAAGTATATTTTAAAAATAAAAGTTATTCTATCACTCTTCCTAAATATTTTTTCTTGTACATATTTCTTTGTTGACCTTTTTCAGTAGATTAGTGGCCTTTGTGGGGGAAAAAAGCTTTTAGAGATTATGCTTTAAAGCTATTTTTACCAAATTAAATTTTAGGCCATAAAATACAGAGTTTTTCAGCGGGGCACAGTGACTCACGCCTATAATCCTAGTCCTGCTTGAGCTCAGGACTTGGACACCAGCCTAACTACATAACGAGATCTCATTGCTACACAAAATCAAAAGAATTAGCTGGCATGTTGGCATATGCCTGTAGTTCCAGCTACTTGAGAGGCTGAGGTAGGAGGGTTACCTGAGCCCAGGAGGTTGAAGATGTGGTGAGCCGTGATTTTGCCACTGCACTCCAGGCTGAGTGACAGAGTGAGATCCTGACTAAAAAAAAAGTTATTTTTCTAATTCTGCATCCTCAAAGTCTTGCTGTTATTTGTGCTTTGAATTCATAATTATTGATTGGGTGTGGTGGCTTACCCCTGTAATCCTAGCACTTTGGGAGATCTGAGATAGTTGAATCATTTGAGCCCAAGAGTTCGAGGTCAGCCTTGGCAACATAGGGAGCCCTCTAAAAAATGAATTCATAGTTGTTGTTGACTGAAGAGAAAATGACTTATCAGGAACTTTTCCCTTTCACTCTTGGAAATAAAGTTGTTTTAATGGCATCCTGTGTTCCTATGTACCCTAGAGTGTCATTTCCCATGGTTATTTTGGGCACAATCATTTTTTATAGACTATAACTGGGAAGCGTAAATTACCTACAGGTAGTTTTTCTTCCCCTTCGAGGTAACAGCTTGTTTTCTAGTTTAGGTCATGCTCATGGCCATTACTTAAGTCTTGGTCTTTATTTTCTCTGTTGCATTGGAAGAGAAAGTTAAAGCCATTTTTCTGTATAGGTATAAAGACTTGAGGAGATTTGGAGTCTTAAAAACAACACTTACATAACTTAGTACGGCATAGCCTTTCAGAGCTGGAAGGGGCTTTAGAGATTATCTGGCCCAGGGTATACAATGTGTTAATGAACCTTCTGAAAAGTAATAGCTCCCCCTTGTAAGAGATATAATACAAATATAGAACATAATTTTGGAAAAGTCTAAACTGGTATGTTGAGTCCTTTGTGGACATTTAACAAACATAAACCCAGCTGACTCTAATTGTACTTTTATGTATTTGTTTTTAGTGGTCACTTAAAATTGGACTTATTTATAGGGTACATTGTGATGTTTAGATATATACAATGCATAGTGATCAGATGAGGACAATTAGCATATCCATCATCTCAAACATATATCATTTATTTATTTAAAAAGATTTTTTGAGCCGGGCTCGGTGGCTTAGCATGTAATCCCGCTCCTTTGGGAGGCTGAGGTGAGTGGATTGCCTGAGCCCGCGGGTTCGAGACCCGCCTGGGCAGCGAGACCTCATCTCTACAATAAATCAAAAAAAAAAAAATCAGCCGGGCGTGGTAGCGCGTGCCTGTAATTCCAGCTACTCGGAAGGCTGAGGCGGAAGGATCGCCGGAGCCCAGCAGGTCAAGGCTGCGGTGGCCGGGAGTGGCCACTGCACTCCAGTCTGGGCGGCAGAGTGAGACTCTGACTCAAAAAAAAAAAAAAAAAAAAAAAAGATTTTTTGAGTCAGAGTCTCACTCTGTCACCCAGGCTAGAATGCAGTGGCATGCTCATGGCCACCACAGCCTCAACCTGCTGTGCTCAGGCGATCCTTCCGCCTCAACCTTCCAAGTAACTGGAACTACAAGGTGCGCGCTACCATGCCTACCTAATTTTTTGATTGATTGTAGAGACGAGGTCTTGTCAAGTTGCCCAGGCTGGTTTCAAACCCCTGAGCTTTAGGCAGTCCTCTCACCTCCCAAAGTGCTGGGATTGTAGGCTTGAGCCACCATGCCCGGCCTAACATTATCATTTCTTTGTATTTGAATTGTACTTTTGTATTGATGAAATTCTTCCTGTTCAATGTATGGATTTAAAATGAGTGGTGAATAAATTAATGGTATATAATTTTATTTTGAATGTCATAGAGTTAATAGAATTTCAACATTGGCTATCTAAGGACTTAGCAAAATTAGTTTCAGTTCACATAATAGGAACACAGACTATGAAACTTGACTTTAAAAAGTTTTGATTAAAAATGGAGCTATTAATTTCAAAACCTGTGACTTTAATAATGATTTAATCAACTACTAAATAAAACTAAATTTCTAGTTTCGGTTGTGTAGTGGTCCTGCTTATTAATGCCCGTCAGAGACTCAACAGATCCAGTTGGGTCTTTCAGACATTGCTGTGAGTTTTTATATCTGCTTCTCTTGAAGCAGGGGAGCTTTCATTTTCAAATTGGTATTATTGCAACTTGCTTTGTGCTTTCTTCGATAAAATTTTCTTAAGTCCGTCATTTCTTGAGATTTGTTTTTCTGCCACTCAGTCATATTTAGTTACAGCTCTAGGAGAGACCATATATTGAAAAGGGAATTCTAGTTCTCATGAGGTTTTGCTCAAAGAATGTTTTATTCTCTAAAGAACTTGTGATTGAAAATGATCAGGTATATATTTTTTCCCAATTCTTTGGGGGCTTAACCAATTATATAATAAAAAATGATTGCTAGCATTAGATAGGATTTTGGAAAGTACTTTGATTGTTATGCTTTGTGTGAAGATAGTATTTCTTGATAACTCTTTTGCTTAAAATGCTCTATTAGGTTTGCTTTAAAAGGATGTGTTTCTGATTTTGTAGGAGGTATCCAAAACTAACGAGCTAATAAATATTCTAGTCTGAATTTTTACTAAAAAAATGGTTAATTCCTATTTTTCAGCCAGAATAGAAGTAGTATTTATATGTGAGCATTTTTTTCTGCTAATGTAAACATCGCTTTTGTTTTCTCTTAGTGGCCCTTAAAATTTAATGTTATTAAATAGTATTCATTGAGTGTGTGTCTTTGTATATTTAAATATTCATTATACATGGCTGACTTCCTAAATTTCTCAGTTTTGACCTGAGAAAAAATAAAATGGTATTGTCTGTGTGTGTGTGTGTGTGTGTGTGTGTGTGTGAGAGAGAGAGAGAGAGAGAGAGAGAGAGAGAGAGAGAGATATTAAGGCCCATCTTTCTTTGCAGGCTCAAATAAAGATGATTATGAAACAAACAACAAAGAATTGCATGTTAAAATAAGCCAGAAATGCATTTGGTTCAGCAATGTGAGAGATATAGTATAGTATTATAGTATATATCAAGGTGGAAATGAAAATAGTTCTTTGTCATCTCATTGTTTTTTCTGGCTAAAGATATTTTATTTTTTATATTTATATATATTATTTTAAAGATGTGGGGTACAGTTCAGGATTAGGTGTACAAATAGAAATCATACAGGTAAAGTTTGGACCTCCCTTTGATCCCCATAAAGATATTTTATAACCAACATTTACTCCTCTTTGATAATAATACACTAAGATTGATCAACATTTTTGAAATTTCTTTGAATATTTTGATATTTTTAGTCCTCTGTCTACACGGGTTAGAGATTCATCACAGCATCTAAAGTAGCCCTTGGTTCATGGTGGGTGATCAGTAAATGCTCTAAGCATCAGCTGGTTAGCCAATATGGCATTAAGGGACTTTCATTCCTAGGGTAACAGACTCTTTTTGTGAATTGCGTTTGAGGCAAAGAAGTGAGACTTTATCCCACAATTTAAAAAAATGTCTAGGAATGTTTAAAATTATACAATTTGTTGATTCAACAATCTAACATTTTAGCCTAAAGTTATTTATGTCACATTATAAAACATGTTAATAAAAAATTAGAAACAATATTATATCTTTGGTTGGTATTTTGTTTTCAACTTGACAGTTTTGTTTATGTAGGTGACAGATTTTGTTTTTGTTTGTGTTTTTATTTTTGTTGGGGTCTCACTCTGTTGCCCAGGCTGGAGTACAGTGGCGAATCACAGCTCACTGCAGCCTTGACCTCCAGGGCTCAGGTGATCCTTCCATTCAGCTTCCTCAATAGCTGGGACTACATGCATGTGCCAACATGCCTGGCTAAATTTTGATTTCTTGTAGATGGAGTCTTGCTTATGTTGCGAAGGCTGGTCTCAAGCTCCTGGGCTCAAACAGTCATCCTGCCTTGGCCTCCTATAGTGCTGGGATTACAGGCATTGTGCCACCACTGATTCTGTTTTCTTTCCAGAATTCCTTGTTTGTAAAAAGACTACTAAGAAATTAACAGCTTTGGGAACAGAATTTAAATATAAGCACAATCCAGCACTTAAGAAAACACCCAGACACTTTCACTATATAAATGAAGAGCAGAAACTTTATTTATAAAACCAAAAGAACTTATTAGGAATAAAAACCTGTTGTTTGTAAAATAAATGACAGTTTTCTGTTCATTAGCTGACTCATAAATGTGTTTATTAATTATGAGCTACACTTCTGACTGTATTGTAAGACTATTAGCTGGATATCTCTGTAGAATGAAATGAAAATTATAATATTACTAATTTTATAAACATAATAGTAATTTTGGGGTATATTTAACTTTTTTCTTTTAAGCCTAATATAGTAAGTAAATCTCCTCTTTGCTCTTTGAAAATTTTATGTCACTCATTGTTTTCTGGATAATTTGACCTTAAATTTGATATTATATTGTAACTATTGAAATTTTAGCTCATATTTTAGTCAAGATCAAGCCCTATACGTGAAAGGAAATTTTTGTTGAAACTAGGAATTTGATTGTACCTTGATGTTAAGCTTACTCCAAGTATGCAATTTATCTGACGCTCTGTACTTATGTTTATGCAAACTTTTATACCTTGATATTGATGGAGACTTAGCCTCCATTATCATGGCATAATAGAAAGAACATATATTTTAGAGAGAGATGGATAGATTTTTTTTTTTAAGAGACAGAGTCTTGCTCTGTCACTCAGGCTGGAGTGCAGTGGCATAGTCCTAGCTCACTGCAGCCTCAAATTCCTAAGCTCAAGTTATCCTCCTGCCTCAGTCTCCTGAGTAGCTGAGATTGCAGGTCTGCACCACCATGCTCAGCTAATTCTTTTTTTTTTTTTTGAGTTGGAGTTTTACTCTGTTGTTCAGGCTAGAGTGCAGTGGCATGCTCATGGCCACCCCAGCGTCGACCTGTTGGGCTCCATCGTTCCTTCTGCCTCAGCCTTCCAAGTAGCAGGAACTACAGGTGCATGCTACCATGCTCGGCTAACTTTTTGATTTATTGTAGAGACGAGATCTTACCATGTTGCCCAGGCTGGTTTCAAACCCATGGGCTCAGGCAGTCCTCTTGCCTTGGCCTCCCAAAGTGCTGGGATTACAGACTTGAGCCACCATGCCTGGCCTAGCTAATTCTTTTTCTTTTCTCCTCCTTCCCTCCCTCCCTCCCTCCCTCCCTCCCTCCCTCCCTCCCTCCCTCCCTCCCTCCGTCCCTCCCTCCCTGCGTCTTGCTATGTTGCCCAGCCTGGTCTGGGAATTCCTGGCCTCAAGTGGTCTTCTTGCCTCACCCTCCTGTGTAGCTGGGATGGCAAGCATGAACCACCTTGCCTGCCTGATCTGGATTTTAATTCCAGCCCCATCTCATAATAGTTGTGTGACCTTACTGATATTATTCTTCTGAATTTGTGTGCTCATTTGTAAAATGGTGCTCATAATCTCTATCTTACAGGGTTTTTGATGAGCTAAATTAAAGATAATGTGTGTCAAAGTAGCAGACGATCGCCGGGCTCGGTGGCTCAGCCTGTAATCCTGCGCCTTTGGGAGGCTGAGGTGAGTGGATTGCCTGAGCCCGTGGGTTCGAGACCCGCCTGGGCAGCGAGACCTCATCTCTACAATAAATAAAAAAATCAGCCGGGTGTGGTAGTGCAGGCCTGTAGTTCCGGCTACTCGGAAGGCTGAGGCGGAAGGATCGCCGGAGCCCAGCAGGTTGAGGCTGCGGTGGCCGAGAGCGGCCACTGCACTCCCGTCTGGGTGACAGAGTGAGACTCCAACTCAAAAAAAAAAATGTAGCAGACGATCCAAAAACGATTCCGTGCATGCAGCAAGCAGAAAGAACTGATGTAGTTGTACTAGAGATGAAGAGGGACATCTCATAATGTTAAAAAGGTCGATTCACCAGAAAGATCCAGTCGTTACAAACCTAACAACAGCTCCAAAATATGCAAAACCTGACATACTTGAAGAGAGAAATAAACAGCAGTAATATTTGGAGACATCTCTACCCCATTTCTGTAATGGGTAGAACAACTGGAAAAAATACCAACAAATAGATTGGAGACTAAACAGTACTGTAAGCAAACTAAACCTTAGGGATATTACACTATCAGTAGAATAATGTCATACATTCTTCCCAAGGACTCAAGAAACATTCTTATGGTTAGATTATGTGATTGGTCATAAAAGAAACCTCAATACATTTAAAAGGACTGAAATTATACAAGTTATCTTCTCTGACCACACTGGAATTAAATTAGAAATTAATAACAGAAGGCAAGAGGGAGAAACTTATGAATATATGAAAATTATATGTCATGCTCCTAAATAACCATTGGTTCTAAAAGAAATCACAAGGGAATTAGAAAACACTTAGAGACAAGTGAAAATAAAAACACAGTATACCAAACTTCATGGGATGCAGCTGACACCATGCTTAAGAGGGAAATTGATAGCTGTTCCAAAACAACAACAACAAAAAAAGTACGCTGGTTGCAGTGGCATGCCCATTGAGTCCCAGCTACTTGGAAGGTAGAGGCAGAGGACTTGTTTGAGCCCAGGAGTTTGAGGTCAGTGTGGGCAACATAGTAAGACCCTGTCTCTAAGAACAATCAATTTCAAAGAAATAATATAACATTCTGAAAAATAAGAGCAAGCTAAATCAAAAACAAGTGGACAAAACAATAAAGAGTAAAGGTGAAATTTAAAAAGACAATAAAAAAAGTAGAGGAAATCAATGAAACCAAAATTTGATTCTTTTAAAAGATAACTAAATTGACAATATTTAGACTGATCAAGAACAAGAGAGAGGAGATTCAGATGATTAAAATCATGAATAAAAGAGAGGATGTAATTACTGACTGTACAGAAAAATAATTATAAGAGAATACTGTGAATAACTACATGCCAACAAATTAGATAATTTAGAGATGAAATGGGCAAATTTCTAGGACACAAACTACCAAGGCTGGCTAAGAAGAAATGGAAACTCAAGTAAAGAGATTGAATTAGTAATCACAAAACTTTCTTTCTTTCTTTATTCTGAGTTGGAGTCTCACTCTATCGCCCAGACTGGAGTGCAATGGCCGCTGCCGGCTACCGTAGCCTTGCCTGCTGGGCTCCAGCGATCCTTCCACCTCAGCCTTCCGAGTAGCTGGAACTACAGGCACGCGCTGCCACGCCCGGCTGATTTTTTGATTTATTGTAGAGATGAGGTCTCGCTTGCCCAGGCGGATCTCGAACCCCGGGGCTCAGGCAATCCACTCAACCTCAGTCTCCCAAAGGCGCGGGATTACAGGCTGAGCCACCGAGCCCGGCAATCACAAAACTTTCTGCAAAGAAAAGCCCAGGCCTGGATACCTTCACTGGTAAATTTTTCTAAGTGTTTAAGAAGAATTAGCATTGTTTTTCACAAATTCTTTAAAAAAAAAAATGAACAAGAGGAAGTAACACTTCCCATCCTCATTCTAGGAAGTCAGTGTTATTACCTTGATACTAAGATCAGACAAAGATATTACAAGAAATAAAACCACATACTGGTATCCCTTTTGAATATAAATGCCAAAATTCTTGACATTATACAAGCAAGCTGAAGCCAGCAAGATATAAAAAAGATTTTATTTCATTATTAAGTGGGATTTATTAATGCAAGACTGGCTTAACATCTGAAAATCAATTAATGCAGTATGCCTTACTGAGTAAATGACAAAAGACAAATTATTATCTCCATAGACAGAGAAATCCAGCATGCTTTTAGGATAAAAATACTCAACAAACTAGGAATAGAAGGTAATTTCATCCTTAACCTGATAAAGAGCATCTATGAAAAACCTACAGCTAATATCATAGTTAATGATGAAAGACTGAATACTTTCTTCTTAAGATCAGGAATATAACAAGGGTGTGCATTCTTACCATGTCTTTAATGTTGTACTGGAGGATCCGGCCAAGGCAGCCAGGCAAGAAAACAAAAGTCATCCATTTTGAAAAGGAAGAGGTAAACTATTTTTTATGTATGTGCAGATGACATGAGCTTGTATATACTAAGGAATTCACACACACACACACACACACACACACACACACACACACACACACACGATCATTAGAACTAATACATGAGTTTAGCAAGTTTGTAGGATACAGTGCAAGATCAAGGCACAAAATAAGTTGCATTTCTATAACTAACAATAACCAGTTAATAAATGAAATGAAGGAAACAATTCCACTGACAGTACAATAAAAAAGGACATAGTACTTAGGAATAATTTAACAAAGGAAGTATAAGACGTGTATGCTGAAAACTACAAATTATCATTGAAAGAAATTAAGTAAGACCTAAATAAATGAAAAGATATCCTTGTTCACGAATTGTAAGAGTATGGTTAAAATAGTAGTACTCCCCAAATTGCTGATTCAGTGTAGTCTCTGTCAAAGTCTCAGTTGGCTTTTAGCTGAAATTGACAAGGTGATCCTAAGATTCATATGGAAATAGGTGACCTCGAATAGCCAAAGTAATCTTGAAAAAGGAGAATAAAGTTGGAGTCACTCACCCCAATTTTAAAGCTAACTGCAAAACTATGGTAATCAAGGTAGTGTGGTACTGGCATAGTGATAGACATGAAGATCAGTGGACACACACACACACACACACACACACACACACACACACACACACTTCACACTTAATACAGCATAAGCACGCAGATTCCCCATTTTTTTTTTTTGAGTTGGAGTCTCCCTCTGTCGCCCAGACTGGAGTGCAGTGGCTGCTCCCGGCCACCGCAGCCTTGACCTGCTGGGCTCCGGTGATCCTTCCGCCTCAGCCTTCCGAGTAGCCGGAATTACAGGCAAGTGCTACCATGCCTGGCTGATTTTTTTTATTTATTGTAGAGATGAGGTCTCGCTGCCCAGGCGGGTCTCGAACCCATGGGCTCAGGCAATCCACTCACCTCAGCCTCCCAAAGGCGCGAGATTACAGGCTGAGCCACCGAGCCCGGCTACACTTTTTGTTTTCAACTCAACAAGATGGCTTAGAGATCTTTCCATGTCACTACTTGATGGAGAGCCTTCTTCTATTTAAAGTCTGTGTAGAAGAATCATAATAGATTTAACTTTCTTCTTTTGATAACATGTACTGTAATTCATTTATTTAACTTGCATTTTAGATAATAGGTGCTATCTAAATACCTATTTAGATACACTGGAGATACTCTGGTGAGGACAAAAAAAGAGACATTTTCTTCCTCCATGGCTTAAATTCTGTTAGATAGACACATTAATAAAAGATCTACTCAGACAAAAGTAAAATCATAAGTTTGATAAGGGCTGAGAAGAATGTCTAGAGGGAATTGATATAGTTAGGGAGGTAAAGGACAGTTTTTCTGAAGAAGTGATTATTAAGCTGACGTCTAAACAAAGAATTATTAATTTTATATACGGGGTGCCAAAAATGTATACACTTTTCAAGTGATGTTATTTATGTATTACTTTTCAAAGTTGAATTAAATTATAGTAGTGATGTATAGTATGACATTTGCTCAATTGTGCTTCTGCCATTTTCTTTAACTATCCTGCCTGTCACATGGTGATGCTAGCATTCATTTGATTAATAAATCTTTTGAACGAACGTCATACTTAAAATATGGATACTTTTTTTGGCACTGCTGTATTTTAAGGATATAGATGCGATGTCTATCCTCCCATTTCTTCTGTCTCTGTACACATTTCTCTGACTAGTAACTCATCAGCTTTTAAACATGCTTGTGTTTCTCACACATTAAAAAGAACAAACTCTTCTCTGATCCCACCCTCCTTTCCAACTACTGCCCTTTATCTTCCCTTCTTAACAAGAAAGGGCCGTCTACACTGTTTCCATTTAGTTATCTGTCACTCAATTAAGAAAAAAAAATTCAGGCTTACTCATTTTTTTAGCCTATTCTGGTCTATGTTATACTTTACTACAGTGACAGATTGCACCAGGGTCACCAATAGCCTCCGTGCCCAATGGATACTTTTTAGTCCTCATTTTGCTTGAACGTTCTGTGACATTGAATTTAATTGATGTCTCATCTTGAAATTTTCTTATTTGGTTTTTATGATGTTATTTAATTCTTCTTTTTCTTCTTCTTTTAATGTTCTTTGCTGGCTTCTTTTCTAACTGCTAAATGTTGGAGTTCCTTAACACCTTGTCCTAGGCTTTTTTAAAATTTTTATTTTTGAATCAAGGTCTCACTCTGTCACCCGGGCTGGAGAACAGTGGCACGATCACAGCTTACTGCACACAGCCTCGATCACTTGGGCTCAGGTGATCCTTCTGCTTTAGCCTTTGAGTAGCTGGGACTATAGATACATACCATCTGCTTGAATAATTTTTTTATTTTTATTTTTGTAGAGATGAGGGTCTTGCTATGTTGCTTAGGCTGCTCTCGAACGCCTGGGGTCAAGCAGTCCTCCCACCTTGGCCTTCCAAAGTTCTGGGATTACAGGTGTGAGCCACTGTGCCCACTCTTGTCCTAGGCTGTTTTCGCTACCCATCACTCTTAAGCCAAGCTTCAGACAGTATCTATAGATGATTCCCAGGTGTATACCTGGCCCTGCTTCTGAACTTTGCACCGGTTATGTTCAGCTGCCTCCCATATTTTTCTACTTTATTCATTATTTATTTATTCAAATATACTTATTTAGGGCTTGTTATTTCCTAGGTATTGTGCGGGTGCTGGGAGTATCTTATATATCTCCAGGGGTATATGATCAAAACAATTGATCATAATTGATACCCCCTGCCAGAAACAAGTAAGCAAGTAAACAAACAAAAACAGCCAAAAGAAGACCTGCTTCACCTCCATTGTTCTCGTTCAACTACTGGATCCTACCCGGTTCTTCTAGCTTGAAACTTTGGGATCAATCTTGACCCTTTCTTTTATCTGAGTGTTTCCCCTATCCTCATCCAATCCAGTCCAGTCCAGTTCAATTCAGTCAGTGTAATCTAACCCAGTGCAGTTTTACTAAAGCCTGGCTATTCTACCTTCTAAGTATTTTTCCAGTGCGTCTACCCCCACCCTTACTCCCTTTTTTACTGCTAGTACTCTACACCAAGCTACCATCACTTTGCTGCAGAAGCTTTAAACAGGTCTTAACTGCATTCTCTTTTGACTGCCATCCGGTAATTTGTCACATGACTGCAAGCGTGATTTTTAAAAAAGTGTTCTTTAAGTCCTATGTCTCAGTTTTCTTATCTGTAAAATTGGGATAATCACCTTTCCATCACACGATGATATGAGGATAAAAAGAATCACAACATATAAAATACAATAAATAGTGTCAAGCACTAAATACTCAGTAAATTGTACATGAGGTCTTGTACAGTTTTACACTGAGCCAAGTAAAATGTATGATTAAACAAGAAAGAGGGCTCAGCGATAATATATTTGAATGGAAAAATTATTACTTGTTTATACCTACTTGTGTTGTATATGCTTACACTAAAAATATGCAGCTCTTGTGATACGTGACCTTATCATGTGTAATTTTTTTTCTGAATTAAAAGGCTAAGAAGCACCAGGCCTTCCTAGTAGAGACATGTGAAAATAACGTGAAAGAATTGGAATCGATCTTGGACAGCTTTACTGTGTCGGGCCAGTGGACATCAGGTTAGTTGAAGGTATAAAATGACAGATGCATCTGTCAGTGTTCCAAAGTCACTCCATTTTGGGAATTCTGCAGATGCCTCTTCTAGTCCCTCATCTCAACATGTTTTGATTTGATGACATGATAAGAGCAGTTCTCACAGCAGTCAGTTGGCCTAGCTGGCTGAGAGGGGGTGACGGAGTGTGGACCTGCTGTTGTCCTCCCAGAACTTGATTTACAAGTGTTGGGGTCTGTGTGATTGGACAGACAAGGGCTCGCTTGCTGTGTTCTGAATCCAACTGAGAAAAAAGTCCTTACAGTATACCTGCGAGGGGAACAGATGTTTCGATCAGACCGAGCCAAATTCTGAGGCAACCTTCAGCAACTTAAAGGTCATGTATTTAAAAGGTTATGTAGGACACAGACTGTAACATAGTACGTATTCTATACTTTCTAAGCTGGTTTTCTCCTTCGTTTGCCACTACTGTGTACATCTTCTTTCTAGATGAAAATGCGTAGGTAAAATGTTTTGATTCTAGTTTTTGCCCACTTAAGATGACAAAGAGTTATAGAAAGCATATGATAGATAAGACATTGCTAGAACCAGCAAGAGCATTAGTTGGTGAATGAGAATTCTGTTCACTGACCTTAATTTTGAGTGTTTGTCCCATTGTGTGTGCTGGCCTAGCTTTGCTATAGGTGCTTTTTTTCTGTCTCGGTTTTCTTTTGCCATACCGTCAGCCTCGAATTCTTTGGTTGTCATCTGAAACAGCCTCCTTAATATTCTTCAAAAGGCACATAAAATTAAATTTCTTGCTCCTTAAAATCATGCTATAGTACTCTGTTTTTAAAAAAAACATTTGTTAAAGGAATCAAACAGTAATTTGGCAAATGAGTTTTCAGAAAATTCTTAAGTTAAGGAAGTTTGTTGTCCTTGAAAAAGTGGAAGGATCTAATCAAGACTCAAATTTTTACCTTATGGATCTGAAGATTTCTCAGCTGGTGAACTATTGGAAATGTAGTGTGCTTTGCTGTTATGGATCTGTTTTTTAGTCTGTGTGTTTTTAGCTGTAATTTTCTTTTCTTTTAAAGATAAGGTCTTGCTTTGCCACAATTAGAGCTCATGATAACCTCAACCTCCTGGGCTCAAGTGATCCTCTTACCTCAGTTGGGACTACAGGCATGCACCAGCACACCAGGCTAATTGTTTTTCTTTTTTGTAGAGACAGGGTCTTACTGTGTTGCCCAGGCTGGTCACTAGCTGTGATTTTATGAAATTAATGTGTAACTTTGTTTTTATTTAAATTTTACCCAATAGCATTTGTGTTTCATAATTTGTTAAATCAAAGTATATAAAAGTGACATAAAAAAGAGGATAAACATTTCCTTTATAATGGTACTTTTTATAATTGAGATATATTAGTGGTGTTTAATGGTATAAGGATCTTAAAATTTGTTAAATACTGTCATAGCATATTATACTACCTCATATTATTTTAAATATTTCTTCAGAATTGAATTGGAAAGCTTAGAATAATGATGTCGTGACTCCTTTGAGTTTTAAAATGAAGCAACTCACAAGTTATTACTAAGCCTAAAGAAAAAGAATAGTTGTCTATTAAAGTTTTTCTTTATTATTTTTTAGTAACAATCCTTTTTTAGCTTCTGATTTCCCTTGTACATTCATACTCTCTGTATTACAGGGAATGTGATCCTAGAAAATGACTTGCATTGAATTAGTGATTTTTGGATTGTTAGAGAGTAATGCTGGTTTCCATATTGTGTTGGTTATTCACTCTTTCACGTCCCCGCCCGACTGATCCGTTTTTCTCTGCTGTCTGTTTTGCCTTGTGCCTTGGGAGGCTGACTTCTACAGATCTGGACTCCTTTGCCTCTAACTCCTGGTTGGGTTTGGACTGTAGGCACGCCTGCAGGAGATTAAGAGGGTGAGAGAAGAAAGCAGTCAGGGTATTTATTTCCTCTGCTCCTGTGCTTTGTTGGCAATGGCTTTGATTTTCAATAGGTAAAGCTCCTGTTGGGTGCATCTTCTTATAGCTGTGGCTCTTGTTGGACTGTGGTGAAAACATTCCTTCTACTTGAACTTTTAGGCTAAGGCATGATGTCAGTTTCTACTCTTGCTGGTTCTTGGTGCTTCATCATACCTTACGGGGTCTGTTAACCTATCCACGTTTTGGTGATCTTTTCATTAAATTCTCTTGCTGTTGAACTCTTATGACATTCTGTTTTCCTGCTGGTTCCCTGATTGATTTACATACCTGCCTGGGACCTAGTTTCAGTCCTGCTCTTGACTTCTATGAAACAGCCCTGTATCTTCATAATGGACTTCCTTTCTGCTTATGACAGCTCAGGTAGTCAAGAAGAACATAACTGATAAAACTCTGTTGCTGATAGTTTATGGCAGAACTCGATCACTTTTTTTTTTTTTTTGAGTTGGAGTCTCACTCTGGCGCCCAGACTGGAGTGCAGTGGCCGCTCCCGGCCACTGCAGCCTCGACTTGCTGGGCTCCAACGATCCTTCTGCCTCAGCCTTCCGAGTAGCTGGAACTACAGACGCGCGCTACCACGCCCGGCTAATTTTTGATTTATTGTAGAGATGAGGTCTCGTCAAGTTGCCCAGGCGGGTCTCGAACACACGGGCTCAGGCAATCCACTTACCTCGGCCTCCCAAAGTGCTGGGATTACAGGCTGAGCCAACGAGCCCGGCCAGAAGAACTTCTTTAAAAATTGAACTCAGTCCTCACAAACCCTGCCACTACTTTATCAACTAAATTTATGTAATATTTTAAATCCTCTTCAACATAGTCAATATTCAACAATGTTCACAGCATTTTCACCAAGAGTAGATTCCAGGTCAAGAAGCCAACTTACTTTGTTCATCTATAGGAAGTAACTCCTTGACCATTTATTTAAGTTTTATCGTGAAATGGCAGAAATTCAGTCATACCTTCAGGTTCTACTTCTCATTCTGGTTTTCTTGCTGATTCTACCCCATCTGCCATGACTGCCTCAGTTGAGGTCTTGAACCCCTCAAAGTCATCCATGAGGGTTGCAATCAACATCTTCCAAACTCTTAATTAATGTTACTATTTTGACCTCCTCCTGTGAATGTTCTTTATGGCATCTAGAATGGTGAATCCTTTCCAAAAGGTTTTCTATTTATTTTATCCAAATTCGTTACAGGAATCATTATCTATGATAGTAATAGCTTTACAAAATGTATTTCTTTTTTTTTCCTTTTTTTTTTTTTTTTTGAGTCAGAGTCTTACTCTGTCACCCAGGCTGGAGTGCAGTGGCATGATCATGGCTCACTGCAGCCTTGACCTCCTGGGCTCAGGTGACCCTTCCGCCTCAGTTTCCCAAGTAACTGGGACTACTGTGTGCACCACCACACCTGGCTGGCTACTTTCTTTGATTTTTTTCTTTTAGAGGCGAAGTCTTGCTATGCTGTCCAGACTGGTCTCAAACTTTTGGGCTCAAGTGATCCTCCTGCCTCAGCCTCCCAAGTGTGGAGATTACAGGTATAAGCCATCAAGACTGGCCTACAGAATGTATTTCTTTTTTCTTTTTTTTTTTTTTTGACCTGCTGGGCTCCGGCGATCCTTCTGCCTCAGCCTTCCAAGTAACTGGAATTACAGGCATGCGCTACCACGCCCGGCTGATTTTTTGATTTATTGTAGAGATGAGGTCTCGCTGCTCAGGCGGGTCTCGAACCCGCGGGCTCAGGCAATCCACTCACCTCAGCCTCCCAAAGGCGCGGGATTACAGGCTGAGCCACCGAGCCCAGCATGTATTTCTTAAATAATAAGACTTGAAGGTCAAAATTACTCCTTGGTCCATAGGCTGCAGAATGGATGTTGTATTAGCAGGTGTGAAAACAACGTTAATCTCCTTGTACATCTTCTTCAGAACTTTTGGGCGATCAGGTACAGCATATTTTGAAAGGAATCTTTTTTTCTGTGCAGGAGTTCTCAATAGTGGGCTTAAAGTACTCATTGAACTGTGATGAAAACAGATGTGCTTTCATCCATGCTTTGTTGTTTTATTTCTAGAGCACAGGCAGAGTAGATTTAGCATAATCCTTTTTATTTTTTTTGAGTTGGAGTCTCTCTCTGTCGTCCCGGCTGGCATGCAGGGCACACTCACGACCTCCACGATGTCTGTCTGCTGGGCTTGGGTGATCCTTCTGCCTCAGCCTTCCAAGCAGCCAGAACTACAGGCACTCACTACCATGCCTAGCTAATTTTTGATTCATTGTAGAGATGAGGTCTCACCAAGTTGCCTGGGCTGGTCTCGAACCCGCGGGCTCAGGCAGTCCACTCACCTCGGCCTCCCGAAGTGCTGGGATTACCTACTGAGCCACCAAGTCCGGCCAGCATGATTCTTAAGGGCCCTGGGATTTTGGAAGTGCTAAAAGACCATTGGCTTCAGTTTAAAGTCACCCGCTATGTTAGCTCTAACAAGAGTCAGCCTGCCTTTTGAAGTTTTGAAATCAGGGGTGGACTTCTTGATGGCTGTGGAAGTCCTAGATGGCATCTTCTTTCATAGAAGTCTACATTTTAAGGCTACCTTAAAAACTGAATGATTGGCCTTCATCAGCGATTCTAGCTAGATCTTCCCGATAACTTGCTGTGGTTTCTACATTAGCACTTGCTGCTTCACCTTTTCTGTTCTGCTATGGAGAAGACTTCTTTTCTTAAGCCTCATAGATTTTCAGCTTCCAGATTTTCTTCTGCACTTTCCTCTTGACCTTCATAGAATTGAAGAGAGTTCTAGTCTTACTCTGACTAGGGAATGTTGCGACTGGCTTGATCTTTCCAGACCACTACACCTTTCGCCATGTCAGCAATAGGACTGTTTTGCTTTCTTTTTATGATTTGTGCATTCTCTAGAGTATCATTTTTTATTTCTTTCAAGAATTTTTTTCTTTGCATTCATAGCTTGGCAAACTGTTTAGCACAGGAGGCCTAGTTTTTGGAGTGTCTTGGCCTTTGAAAGTCTTTTTTTTTTTAATCGGAGTCTCATTCTGTCACCCAGGCCGGAGCACAGTGGCACGCTCACAGCCGCTGCAGCCTCAACCTTCTGGGTTCAGGAGATCCTTCCACCTCAGCCTTCCAAGTAGCTGGAACCACAGGCGTGTGCCACCATGCCTGACTAATTTTGGATTTATTATAGAGATGAGATCTTGCCAAGTTGCCCAGGCTGGTCTTGAACCCCTGGGCTCAGGCAATCTCTCGCCTCTGCCACCCATAGTTTTTTTTTTTTTTAAGTGAGTATCTGTCATGTGTCAGATCTGTGTGGTCTTTTGGTTTTTAAATTTTATTTTATTACAGAGATGTGGGGTACAAATAAGGACTTACTACACAAGTAGACTGCATGCTGAACTGTCTTCTTTACTCAGCTCAATCATTTCTAGCTTTTGATTTAAAGTGAGAGATGTGTTGAATCTTCCTCTCACTTGAACACTTAGAGGCCATTGAAGGGTTATTAATTGGCCTAATTTTAATGTTTTGTGTCTCAGGAATAGGGAGGCCTGAGGAGAAGAGGGTGGTTGATGGAGAAGTCAGGACACAACATTTTAAAAACATTTATTTGTGTATTTTATGGATACATAATAGTTGTACATATTTGTGGAGTACATAAATATGATCAAATGATCAAATCTGGGGAATTAGGCTATTTATCATTTCAAATCTTATCATTTGTTGTGTGCGTGTGTGTTGGGAACATTCCAAATCTTCTTTTCTGGCTATTTTGAAATATACAATAAATTAATGTTAACTGTAGTCACCCTACTGTGCTACCAAACCACTGTATCTCATTCCTTCTATCTAACTGTATTTTTGTACCCATTAACCAGCTCCTCCACATCCCCCCTCCTCACTACCCTCCCCAGCTTCTGCTAAGCAGCATTCTATTCTTATTTCCATGAGATGGCTTTTTTTCCCCTGCTTTCACATGTGAATGAGAGCATGTGATATTTGCCTTTCTGTGCCTGGCTTATTTCATTTCACATAATATCATCCAGTTTCATCCATGTTGCTGCAAATAACAGTTTTTCACACATTTTAATGACTGAATCGTATTCCATTTGTGCATATCTGACACATTTTCTTTATCCATTTACCCACTGGCGGCTACTTAGGTTGATTCCGTGTCTTGGCTGTTGTGACTAGTGCTTTGGTGAACGCAGAAATGCCGCTGTCTCTTTGATGCACTCCTTCCCTCTTTTCTTCCTCTTCTCTTTCCCTCCGTTCTTCCCTTCCTCCTTCCTCTCTTGAATATGTACCCAGCAGAGGGATTGCTGGATCATATGGTCGTTCTGTTTTTAGTTTTTTTAAGAAACCTCCATACTAGAGAGGATAACATCTATCAGTTACATTTGTCATCTTGTATAGGCGTGGTTTGGGGTGCTCCCAAACAATTACTGTGATGACATTAAAGATCACTGATCGTACAGTGCCATGACAAGTATAATAATAATAAAGTTAGAGATACTGCAGGCATCACCAAAAGGTCACACAAAGGCACAGAGTAAGCACATGCTGTTGGAAAAGTGCCGTGATAGACTGGCTTGATGCAGATTGCCGCAAACCTTCAAGTTTTAAAAACTGCGTTGTCTGTGGAGTGCAATAGAGCAAAGCACAATACAGTGAGGTGTGTCCGTATATTATTGAGACAAAATCTACTTTAAGTAGGGATATGCTTTTACTTTGTTTAGCACACCTTTAGAATTTATAGCAAAATTAATTCAATAGGTAAGTGCGGGCGCGCATAGTGCCTGGTACTTGAAGCTGAGGCAGGAGGATCAGTTGAACTCAGGAGTTCAAATGTGGCCTGGGCAATATAGCAAGACCTCATTTCTGAGGGAAAAAAAAGTAAAGCATGAATTCAGTTATCTTGGGAAGGGTTTTTCAGAGATCTTCTCTTTTGTAGCTATTTCAGGTAGGCAGTGTGCTTTATGCCCTTTTGTTCTGTTTAACTTTCAATTTAAAACATATTCTGTAACTACCTTCCATTTCAGGAAAAGTAATCCATGGTAGAACTTTTGGGCGATGGTCACACAATTATTATTTTGACTTATTCTTTCAAGTGAAATAAATGAAAGTGATGTTCTCGAATTCAGCTTAGCTTGGAGCTGACAGTAATTGCCAGCTGTTTGGTTCCATGTCTCCTTCAGATTTTGTAGTTTTATATGTTAAGGAACTTTCAGAAGCAGGTGAACCCGTTGGCTTATCTTCAGATAGAAGATAGGGCAAAATTTCATTTAAGATGCCCAGGAAGTTATTTACTCAAAGGATGTAACGCGATCTCCTCACTGTGATTCCTGGGACAGCTTATATCTTGTTTCCCAATGCCTCCAGCGCCTCTCCCCTTGTTCTTGACTGGTCTCTCTCGTTCCATCTTCCGTCTGTTTTCTCTATAGCCACCAGAACGACCATTTACAGACCTAAGTTACAACTTTTATAAAATGAGTAAGTTCTGAGGATCTAACGTATGAGCATCGTGACTGTAGTTAATAATACCGGGTTGTTTGCTTGAACTTTGCTAAGAGAGTAGATCTTAAGTATCTTCACCCTCACCCCAAGTCACTAAGTGTGATGACAGATGTGTTAATTCACTTGGTTGTGGTCATCATTTCACAGGGGCTACCTATATCAGATGATCACATTGTACACTTTGAATGGATACAATTATTATTTGTCAATTCTTTTTCAATAAAACTGGAAGGGAAAAAAGCAAGGCCTGTTAGAGTGTGTTATTCTTTTGCTCTCACCCTGGTCGGGATCTGCGTTTCACTTTGAAGCCAAGGTGGCAAGCAGTGGCTTGTGCCTTTCTGTGACCTCACCTTCAGCTCCTCTCTCCTCCTTCCCTGTGTTCAGGCCACTCTGGCCTCCTGACATTTCACCAAGCCTGCTCTTGCCTCAGAAGCCTTTGTACTGGCTGTTCCTTCTACCTGGAAAATTTTTTATCTAGTATATCTGGTATATCTGCATAGCTTTCTTTGTTATCTTCCTTAGGTCTATGCTCAAATCCTACCTTCTTCATGAAGTCACTCAAAAAATATTTGTTGAATATGAGTAAAAGCATGAATGAATTAATATCTGGTTGAAGGCCTACTTTGTATTTTAACTTTTGGGGTTATAAAGATAGTCATGGAATCTCTTTTTTTTTTTGAGTTGGAGTCTCACTCTGTCACCCAGAATGGAGTGCAGCGGCTGCTCCTGGCCACTGCAGCCTCGACCCGTTGGGCTCCAGTGATCCTTCCACCTCAGCCTTCGAAGTAGCTGGAACTACAGGCATGCACTACCACGCCCAGCTCATTTTGATTTATTGTAGAGATGAGGTCTCACCAAGTTGCCCAGGCGGGTCTCGAACTCGCAGGCTCTGGCAATCCATTCACCTCAGCCTCTCAAAGGCGCGGGATTACAGGCTGAACCACCGAGCCTGGCTGGAATCTCTTTTAAATTATAGTGATTCTTTGGGTAGCATTCCATAAGGGGTCACCAGGAAGACTGACCTTCCGTGGAAACAAACAATCTTCCACGGATCATAGATATGTCACTTTGATTGCCTACTATTGTTAGGGATATTTATTTTGTATTTCTGCTTACCAAAAGCACTAGATTTGCTCATATTTATTTTCTGGTGGAGATCCTTAAAGTAGGTTGTGTGGAAATCCTTTCTTCTAATATAGTTTTACCTATGCTTAAGGGTGTTAGCAGATATCAAAAAATGTGACTTTTTCTTTTTAGGGTCACGAAAGAAAGTTTTTCTTAATCCTTTTTAGGGTGGTCGACTTTCATGCTGACTGAGATTTCAACCTTCTTCAACTTTTCCTTTGAAGAGATCATTTGTGATACTCCAGAGGTGTTCTTTTTCTTTCTGCCTGGAGAGGCTGCAGGATCCTAGAAACAATAGCAACATTTGATTCTTTAGGCATGTAAACCTGTCACCCAGGCATTGGGCAGTCTCAGGGAGTGTGCTCTTAGGAAAATCAAGACAACGAAATGGACTTTTCCTCTTCTCTCTCCTCCTTTACTTCTTTCATAAAGGAATATTGTGTAGACCTAGTACCTCTTGAGAATTCTAACTGTTCTTGTGAACCTCATGACTGGTACCTTATGGGTTGCTGAGCACAGGCAACCAAATGTTTTCCTCCACCCCCATTCCATCTCCCTTTAACTCTCAAACCAACTTGGAGTGATCCAGCAACTAGAGGTAACGTTCTAAGAAATCTCCTCTGTAATCATTCTAGGGATCAAGACAGAAAGAACCCTGATAGCAGTTCATACTAGAGAACATTTCTCTTATGGCAGTAGACTGGGAGATGGTACCATCTATGTCCAGTGCATCAGAATAACTTGCTACTTGCTGAAAAAATTATGGGAACTGTGTACACTGTGTAGCTTCAGATATTGATCTTAAAAGGGGATCTGGACAGCTTTTAATGGTTTCAGATTAGAACTGGGGACATTTTATATATCTAATTTATGTATAGCTGGGTGTGGTGTTGCACGCCTGTAGTCCCAGCTATTCAGGAGGCTGATGTAGGAGGATCACTTGAGCCCAGGAATTCGAGGCTGCGCTTCATTCAAACTTTTTAAATGTGGTTAGAATTTTTTCTTTTTTTTCATTTGAAGATTAGGAAAAGGAAAACTAAGTAGAACTTGTGAAAAATTTAGCACCACGAAACATGTGGAAAGCAACAGTAAATGGAATAACTTAGAAGAGGATGGTAAGGATGGTTTGCTATGGAAATCATAATGCAATTTAGGCTGAGTGCTGTGGCTCTCGCTTGTAATCCCAGTGCTTCGGGAGGCTGAAGCAGGAGGAATGCTTGAGCCTAGGAATTCAAGACTAGCCCAGGCAACATAGCGAGACCCTATCTCTACAAAACATAAAAAATTAGCTGGGCATGGTGGTGTATTTTTGTAGTCCTTGCTACTCAGGGGCTGAGGCAGGAGGGTAGCTTGAGCTCGGGAGTTTGAGGTTATAGTGAATTAAGATCACACCATTACTCTCCTGCCTAGACAGAGCGTATCCTGTCTTTTTTTAAATAAACAAACATAAATAGATTTCAAAACTATTTGGCATCTACAGTAGGATGCAAAAAAAATGACCTTTATCAAATGTGACTGATAAGGAAAGAACAGGCTGAAATAACAAAATATTAATGCACCCCAGGAAAATGCAACACAAGATTAAAAGGTAGAAGAGTGAGATAAGAAAGAATTCTGGCTGGGCTTGGTGCCTCAGCCTGTAATCCCAACACTTTGGGAGGCTGAGGCGAGAGGATTGCCTGAGCCTGTGGGTTTGAGACCAGTCTGGGCAACTTGGCAAGACCTTGACTCTACAATAAAAAAAAAAAAATCAGCCAGGCATGGTAATGCGTGCCTGTAGTTCTGGCTACTTGGAAGGCTGAGGCGGAAGGATTGCGGGAGCCTAGCAGGTTGATGCTAGTGCAGCCATGAGCATGCCACTGCTCTCCAGCTTGGACGACGGAGTGAGATTCCAACTCAGAAAATAAAAAAGAAAGCCTTAAGAAAGAATTCTGAGCAGGGTGGAGTGGCCTGACACTTGTAATTCTAGTACTTCTCAGGCTGAGGTAGGAGGAATGCTTGAGACCAGGAGTTCAAGACCAGCCTGGGCAACAAAGGGGAACCTGGTGTTTGTTATAAATAAAAAAATTAGCCAGGTGTGGTGGTACATGCCTATAGTTCTAGCTACTCAGGAAGCTGATGCAGGAGGATCACTTGAGCTGAGAAGTTCGAGGCTGTGGTAAGCCATGATTGTGTGACTGTGCTTCAGCCTGGGCAACAGAGTGAGTCCTTATTTCCAAAAAAAAAAAAAAAAAGAGAGAGAAAGACTTCTAAGGAAACTAAAAATAGAATAGTAGATTTAAAATTTATGAGTAGCTATGACAGCATTGATATTGTGGAAAATCAGATTGGTGATTTGAAGGACAAAATGTAGAGAAAAAGAATACAGAGATAAAGTACAGAGAAAAGAACAAAGAAGTAAATCAGAAATAAATTAAGGAAAGAAAAACAAAGGGAAAAGATGATAATATGGGCTACCAATGTAAAGACTGTACATTTTTCTAGGCAGAAGCCAGAATAAATGTAACAGATGTAATAATTTAAGACATGATTCAAAAATACTTCTTTGAGAGAAAAAAGGTTCTAGCAGGCAGGACGAGATCACTGCTTTGCAGGGAAGATAATCGAATAAGGCCTCTAATTTAAATACATTTGTGAAATTTTTAAAATTATAAAGAAAAAAACAGTGTCACCTACAAGAACAAAAATTTGAATAATGAACATGTATTTTTTTCTATCAAGGGAAACCGCAATATAGCTTTTAAAAAAAGATAAGTTCTGTGACACTGGGGTGGCCATGAGTGTGCCATGGCACTTCAGCCCGAGTGACAGAGTGAGACTTAAACTCAAAAAAAAAAAAAAAAATCCTTCTGTGATCTCTTTTCTTTCAAATTCATTCAGTAATTAATTGCATATCTTTTTTATTTTTTATGAAGAATTACAAGCCATATACAAAAAGGAGGCAGAACAGTGTAACGAAACCCCTTACACTCACCACTCAGATCAACATTTGTCAACCAGACCAATCTTGTCTAATCTAGCTCCCTTCTCCTATGTTCTACTGAAACATATCCGAGATATCGTTTAATTTCATTTATAAATACTTAAGGGTGACTCTTTCATCTCTAAAGGATAAGAACTCTTTTAAAATATAAATGCAAGATAATTTTCACACCTAAAAAATTAAAAATATTATCTTAAAAGTGTCATAAATTTCCAATTTTATTATATCTCTCATGTAATATCAATTTATTTAAGTTAGTATTCAGAGAAGATATAGATATGATGATTGGCTGATGGGTCTTTTAAGTAATTTTAAAAATATATAGGTTCTTTCCTGGTTTATCTCTTCTCGTTCATCTTTTTTAATTTCTTGAAATTTATTTGTTAAAAAACTGTCATTTATTCTAGGAGTTTCACAGCCTGCATTTTGCTGATTGCATTCACATTGTGTAGTCTAACATGTTTCTTTATTCTGCAGATTTTCTTTAGCGTGATAATTTAATCTGCGGTAATGGAAGTGCTTTATATCTGTGTTAATAGAGTAGATACTAGCCACGTGTGGCTATTAAGTACCTGAAATATGGCTATTGTGACTACGGAACTGAAATTTTTATTTTAATTAATTTAAATATAAATTTGAATAATCACAGTTAAATAAGTTTAAATAATTATACTTTGCTAATGTATTGGGTAGTCCAAAATTAGAAACTTGATAAAGGCTTGGCATCTGATTTTATTTATCTATCTTTTTCTTTTTTTTTTAATTTTAGAATTGTGGGGTACAATTCAGGGTTAGGTATACAAATATTCACTGTACAGGTACCCTTGTTGATGAGGTGTGCCCCCCGCTTCCCCAGGCAGTTTCTCGCTACTGTCAATCCTTTTCTTATAGTATTACAATAGTTGTTCAAGGTCCACTTATGAGTGAGAACTTGTGATATTATTCAGTTCTCTGTTTCTGTGAAAGATCACTCAGTATTATAGACTCTAAGTCCATTTAGGTTGCTGCCAAGTTCATGATTTTGTTCTCCTTTATGGCTGCGTAATATTCCATCGTGTATGTGTACCATATCTTTTAAATCCAGTCCTCTTTTGATGGGCAGCATGGCTGGTTCCATGTTCTTGCTACTGTGAACAATGCTGCGATAAACTTTTTTTTGTTGTTTTTTTTTTTGAGTTGGGGTTTCACTCTGTTGCATAGTCTGGAGTACAGTGGTACTACCTTGGCTAACCACAGCCTCGACTTCCTGGGCCCAGGTGATCCTCTCCCACTGCAGTCTCCTGAGTAGTTGGGACTACAGGCATGCACCATCATACCTGACTATTTTTTTTGATTTTTTTATAGAGATGAAATCTTCCAATATTACCTAGGTTGGTCTCGAACTCCTGAGCTCAAACTTGGCCTCCCAAAGTGCTGAGATTAGAGGCTTGAGGCACTGTGCCTGGCCTGCCTTTCTTTTAAATTGTATTTATTTAAAAATTCACTTTAAATTCTTCATCTTGTACACTTCTTTTTGAGTTCTATAAGCCTCTGGCCTGTATCAATTTGAATTTTCAATTTTAATTCAATCCTTTTTTTAAAAAAACACCATCTTACTTGTTATGATAGGTTTAATTACATTTTTGTCTTTACTAGATTTGTTCTATGGTTTCTCTTTATAAGAAATTGTAGACATTGATTTCCATTTTAGTCATAGAATATTAAGAATCATATAATATAGGAAGTAACTATGTGAAGATCAAGTGTATGCTGTAAAATAGGAACATGTCAGGCTAGAGTTTGATGAGCTAGTGGGAGGAGCTGGGAAGACAGGATCTTGAAAAGAAGGAGTTGGAAGATCAGAGAAAGACTACCAACCAGCGGTGGTTAAGCTCTGGCATGCGGGGGACAAGTCAGAGGTAAAGCAAGTCTGGACTTCAGGTGCATTCCACTGCTAGAGAGGAGATTGTTGACGAAACCTGTGGAAGAACTTTTTCTTGGCTACCGGTGGTAGGCCTGGGATCACTGTTCATGGATAAGGCTGATGGGAAGGAAGCTGCATGTGGACCAGACCAGAACCCCTGGCACCTCTGCATTTGTCTCTCACTGTCATGGAGTGAGGACCAGCTGGGGTCCATCAGTGCTTCTATATTTGTCTTTTATTGAGTGTAATCACAATGACTTTTGGATGGTGATAGTTGGTCTTTTACTCCCACCTTTCAAATTTTGTCCAAAGCTTTATTTTGGCTAGCTGACTTGGAGCCCTACGACTCTACTGGGACGGGGAATTGCAAACTGGCTCTAGTTTAGGGAAGTTCATAGAACCATCATGGTCCACCACTTGTTGACTTGGCGACAATATACACCCTTTAAAACCAATATTTAACTTCCAAATAAAGACAACAGCAAAACTATGCTTCTGCCCAACTTGGATGGCAGCTCTTCCTTATACAATTGAAAATACATCAGCTTTCTCCTGAAAGAGCTTCCAAAAGTTCCATATGCCACTTTATTCATCAATTGATGATACTCCTTCTCCTTTTAACTGAATCATACGCCCCCTTTCATATCTTGTAACTTAAGTAGTGAGTTACAGTGTTCACCCATATCAACATGTCTTATGTTTGATAGAGGAATAAGAGAGACAAGCTAAAGAAAAAGAATATATGTAAATATATTTATAGTAAAGTATAGAAAAAATTCTTTTAATTCTAGTTCCTCTTGACATATAATGGGATTGCATCCTAATAAACCCACCATAGGTTGAAAATATCATAGGTTGAAAATATCATAAGTTGAAAGTGTGTTTCGGGTGAACAAACCCATCATAAATCGAAGAGTATATGGAATGTGTATTGCTTTTGCACTGTTATAAAGTTGAGAAATCTTAAGTTGAACCATTGTAGATTGGGGTTGTCTCTACTTAGTCCTTCTTCTTCTATTTGATCACGTGATCATAGCTTGTATTTATAGCTTCCTTCGCTCCCCCTACCATACTCCATCTGCAAGCATCTTATTGGATATGGTTTCATCCCAGGTGGGATGATCTGAACCTTTATTCCAAAAGGATCTGTGCTGTTAGTCATTTGCCTGTGTGGAGTTGCTGGAGGTATCCATAATTATTTTTTATTGTGGTTAAAAAATGTATATCATAAAGCTTTCCATCTTGACCATTTTGAAATGTACAGTTCATTAGTGTTAAGTATATTCATATTGTTGTGAAGTGGATTTACAAAACCTTTTCATTTTGTAAATCTGAAACTCTATACCCATTAAATTATAACTCCCTTATGTTAGCCTGGGTTCTCCAGAGAAACAACTGGTGGGAGATGCACAAACACACATACTGTAATGAATTGGCTCATGTGATTATGGAGGCTGAGAAGTCAAAGAGCTGCACCTGGCAAGCTGGAGACCCAGGAGAGCTGATGGTTTGGTGTCTGTCTGAGTCTGAATGCCTAAGAGCTCGGAGAGCTGATAGTGTAAGTTCTGGTCTGAATCTGAGCCTGAAGGCTGGAGAAGTCCTGTGACCTAGCTCAAAAGCAGACCAAGAGAGAGATTTCTTTCTTACTCGTCCTTTTATTCTGTTCAGACCTTCATCATATTGGATGAAGCCCACTCCAGTTGGGGAGGACAATCTGTCAGTTTAAATGTTAATCGCCCTCAAGATGCACCCAGAAATAATGTTTAACCAAATATTTGGCACCCAATGGCTCAGTCAAATTGGCATAAAACTAACCAGCATGTCCCCTTTTCTCCTTCCTCCAGCCCCTGGTAATCCCCATTTTGCTTTTTGTTTCTGTGAATTTGACTACTTTAGTTATCGCACATAAGTAGAATCATACAGTATTTGTCATTTTGTGATGGGCTTTTTTCACTTAGCATAATGTCTTCAAGGTCCGTTCATATAGCATGTGACAGGTATTCTTTGCTTTTTAATGCTGAATAATATTCCATTAGATGTGTATACCACTTTTTGTTAATCCATTTATCCATTGATACACATTTGGGTTGCTTCCACCTCTTGGCTATTGTGAATAGTGGTGATACAAATATGGATGTGCACATATCTCTTGGAGACCCAGCTTTCCATTCTTTTGGATATGTACTCAGATCTGAGATTTCTGTCCATTAACTATTGGGCACCTGCGGGATGTCCGTATTCCAGTTGTGCTCCTTCTTATCACCACGTTCCCTCTGGAAGTCAGGATCCATTGCTCTGGCACAGAGAGAACCTTCTTTGCTCTTTGGCTTCCTGGCATGAGGAGCTCTCCTATGATCAGGTGGCATTCTCCACTTCCATTTTAATGGAATTATTGCTGTGTCCTCTGGCAGAAGTATTTCTTCCTTGGGAATTAAGACAGACCAGCATTGTTCACGGTTTCTGAGATAGGAAGCAGACATTTAACAAGTGGATTATTAAGGGAGCCACTCCCATTTCCAACATTTGATCCTAAGAACTATGAATCCTGGCTGTGGGAGAAACTGCACTATATATGTTGATTGCTGATTCTGAACACATTCTGTGTCCTGGAGGATATTATTCTTATCCCACAAAATGTTTCCATCCAGCTGGCACCATGAGTCTTCAAAAGGCCCTTCCACTATTCTCCATGCTGGCTACTTCGACGTGATGGAAAACAGTAAGACCAGTGAATTCCATGAGAATGAGCCCATTTTCCTATTTCATTTGCTACAAAATGAGTTCTCTGGACAGAAGCAATGCTGTTTGGAATACGCGATGGTGAATTAAGGCCTTTTGTAAATTCATGGATGGTGGTTTTGTCAAAAACGTTATGGTCAGGGAAGGAAAATCTGTATTCAGAGTAAGTGTCTATCTCAGTAAGGTTGAAACATTGCCCATTATGTGATGGATGTGACTCAGTGTGACTAACGTGCCACCAAGTAGCTGTCTGATCTCCTGAGAGAGTGATGTCACATCATGGGCTCAGTGCTTTTGCTGTTGGTGAATTTGGCTCTCAGCAGGGGTTGTTTGGTGAATGGAAGTTCGTATGCTGATCTGATGCATTACCTCCATCATTGCTGCCATGACTTCTTTGTTTACCTAAGGACCAAGGTGGCTGGGACAAGGTATTGACTGACATCCATAGAGTGCTTAATCTTTCCTTCCTGGTTATTAAGCTCCTCCTCTACAGAAGTTGATCTGGGCACAGTGCCCATTTGGAGAGGTCTGTTCATGTGTCTTCCCCAGGCAACTTCGTTACCAATTTTTTATTCCTGACCCTTCAACCAAACTGTTAGACACTGCCCATAAATTGGTATATATCCGTACCTTTGGTCCTCACTCATTCTTGGGAAAATGACACTCAAATCTACGACCTGAAGTCTGCCCAGTGGGAGGATTTCTCTTCACCACTGTCCTTCAGAGCCACCCTTGAGTTGAGTTGTGGTACTGCTGCAGCTGCCTACTTTTGAATGGTGTCAGCCTATCATACAGAGCCATCTACAGAGCAAGTCCATTTTCTTCCATCTGTCAACTGGCCAAGAGGAACTTTCCACATATCCAAGGTGTGGGCTAAGAGAGAGGAAGAGCCGGGCTCGGTGGCTCAGCCTGTAATCCCACGCCTTTGGGAGGCTGAGGTGAATGGATTGCCCGAGCCCGCGGGTTCGAGACCTGCCTGGGCAGTGAGACCTCATCTCTACAATAAATCAAAAAATCAGCCAGGCGTGGTAGCGCATGCCTGTAATTCCAGCTACTTGGAAGGCTGAGGCGGAAGGATCGCCGGAGCCCAGCAGGTCGAGGCTGCGGTGGCCGGGAGCGGCCACTGCACTCCAGTCTGGGAGACCGAGTGAGACTCCAACTCAAAAAAAAAAAAAACAAAAAGAGAGAGAGGAAGAAATGTAACAAGAGCGGGGTCCATAGGAATCTGGACTACTTGTGCATACCATTTACTTGTGCCTCCAGTACTTGCTTGAACCCAGTCTTCTGTATACTACTTTCACTTGATGACTGGGTGCTTTTTAAGGATGGGTGGGCCAGACAATAACCATTTTATGGTGGGCAACCTCAGGTCACATGGTGAATCGGTGACCATTCATTCAGTATCTGCTGAGGACTGGTAGGAAGTCAGAGGCTGATTACCTTTTCTTTTTTAAAAAATATTTTATTTTATTTAATTTTGTATTTTAAAGATGTGGGCCACAATTCAGGGTTAGGTATACAAATGTTCATTATGCAGGTACCCTTGTGGGTGAGGTGTGCCCCCACCCCCGGCAGTTTCCCACTACTGCCAATCCTTTTCTTATAGTATTATGATAGTTGTTCAAGGTCCACTTATGACTGAGAACATGTGATACATGGTTCTTTGTTTCTGTGATAGATCACTCAGGATTATAGCTTCTAAGTCCATACAAGTGGCTGCGAAGTTCATAATTTTGTCCTTCTTTATGGCTGCATGATATTCCATTGTGTATATGTGCCACATTTTAAAAATCCAGTCCTCTTTCGATGGGCAGCATGGTTTGGTTCCATGTTTTTGCTATTGTAAATAAGGCTGCAATAAACATGTGTGTGCAGGTATCTTTTTCATAGAGTGATATGAGTTCCTTTGGGTATATTCCCGGTAGGGGGATTGCGGGGTTGTATGCGAGGTCAATTTATAGGTCTTTTAGGAATCACAAAGGCTGATTTTCAAGAGGAGAGTAGTTATCTATAGAGGATGGCTTGTTTTGTTTCCGAATCCTAAGAGTTTATGCTATGGTTCACCTGTAAGAACCTGTGAAATGCTATATATGTAAATCTTAAATTCTAGTAGTTGTTACCTTCTGCTCTTCAGGTCCGGTGAGAATGATATCATCAACTTAGTAGAGAATTAAGTGGAGTAGGTGATATCTTCTATAATGGAGAGTTGATCAAGGTTTTTATGGACTGACTCTAAGATAGGGCAGCTGCCAGCTGAAAGAAACTCTTTTGGTGGTCTTTACTAAAAGGGCAGACCAGATGGCTTCATTCCAGCTGCCAAGAACTGTGTTGGTTTGCTCCACAATGAAACTACATTTTTAACTACAGCTACAATTGGAGTCTCACGGGATTAATTCCCTGTCATTCCAAAAGAGCCATCTGTACTTTGCACAGGCCCAGATAGGTGAGTTAAATGCTGATGTGGCAGGACTCACCTCCCCTTTATCTTTCAAGTCTTTAGTGAGGCACTCATCTCTACAATTTCTCTAGGATTTTTGCATTACTTTTGGTTTACGATTTTGATAGATAAGAGTTCTGGTGATTTTCTCTTGACTTCTTCCACTTGGTCTTCCTCTGCAGTATTCCTCTTTCCATGGGTCCAACTATGTGAACTTTGTGCCCGTTGCTGCATTTGTCTTTTCTTTTTTTTTTTTTTCCTAAATTTCTTTTATTTATTTATTTATTTTTTTGAGTTGGAGTCTCACTCTGTCGCCCAGACTGGAGTGCAGTGGCCGCTCCCGGCCACCGCAGCCTCGACCTGCTGGGCTCTGGCGATCCTTCCGCCTCAACCTTCCAAGTAGCTGGAACTACAGGCGCCCGGCTAATTTTTTGATTTATTGTAGAGATGAGGTCTCACCAAGTTGCCCAGGGGGGTCTCGCATCCACGGGCTCAGGCAATCCACTCACCTCAGCCTCCCAAAGTGCGGGGTTACAGGCTGAGCCACCGAGCCCGGCTGCATTTGTCTTTTCCAACTGTGCATTCCAAATTGGGGAAGTCACGGTGGGGTTGGGTCAGGTACCTCCTGGACTCAGTTAATTATCTGACCTCTTTATGCTGCTCCTACCCTGATTGTTGAACCACTATAGCATTGTAGGTCTCCCTGACTTAGTGTCAATTCAGATCAAGTGTCCAATTATCCCTGATAAGTGTGGTTACTTCCTTTTCCCTAGTGCACAGTCACCTTCATAGATAGTCACATGAGCCTTTGAGGAAGGCTAGGAGGAAGATTTGCTGTATAATTTTTTGGCAGTAGGTTGGGGCTTTTAAAGAAGATCTATCTTTATTTCATTTTATTTTAACTTTTAATTTTTTTATTTTAAAGCTGTGGGGTACAATTCAGGACTAGGTATACAAATGTTCATTCTGCAGGTACCCTTGTTGATGAGGTGTGCCCTCTTGCTCCAGGCAGATTCTCACTACTGCCAATTCTGTTTCCCTGCCCCCCTCCCAGCAGTTTCCCATTACTGTCAATCCTTTTCTTATAGTATTACAATAATTGTTCAAGGTCTGCTAATGAGTGAGAACATGTGATACTCAGTTCTTTGTTTCTGTGAAGGATCACTCAGTGATATAGACTCTAAGTCCATCCAGGTTGCTGTGAAGTTCATGATTTTGTTCTTCTCTATGGCTGTGTAATATTCCGTCATGTCTGTGTACTACATTTTTTTAATCCAGTCCTCTTTTGATGGGCAGCATGGTTGGTTCCATGTTCTTGCTACTGTGAACAATGCTGTGATAAGCATATGTGTGCAGGCATCTTTTTTATAGAGTGATTTGAGTTCTTCCAGGCATATTCCCAGTAGGGGGATTGTGGAGTCGTGTGGAAGGTTGATTTTTAGATATTTCAGGAGAGACCTGTCTTTATTCACTGAGCCCTGAGTCTGTGAATTAGCTCAAATCTGAGAAGTAGTTGAGGGCCAGTACTCTCTTTTGTATTGATTTAAGTCCTATTTCTGGTAATCAGACTTAGAGCTTTTTAAAAAAACTTATATAAACCAGAAAAGACTTAAGTATACTGCCCATCTATTTTAATTCTAGGCACACCATGACCAGTTAGCTGATCTTTGTGGGTCAAACCACTTTGTTTATTGCTTTTGACTCTACTGCCGATTATAGTAACCATGTCAACTTTGTCTCTGAAAATTAATTGCTACCACTTGGTTTATGTCACCTGAGATTCCCATCACTCTCATTGAATTTAGAGACTGCAATTTGATGGCACCATTTCTTACTTTTGTTCTTGACCTTCCAGCCACACAGAGCTTATCAAGCTATACAGAGTTCATCACGCTGGCTGGGGCTTCTCTTATCAATATATTTCTCAAGACTTGGTAAAGAAAGCATTTTCTGTAGTCTCCCAAGGGACACAGTCAGGGAGTGAGCAGGACATACGTAATAAATATTTTCCATATGTTAGAGACTTAGGAGCCATTTTCCTTAAACACTCCAGAATGTGCACTAATGCTTGCAAGACAGTGCAGATATTTGTTTAGGAGCTCATTGATTAAGACAAAATATACAGAGTGTAGTCTGAGTTTAAAAAGTATAACTACCAACAAAATATGTTTGTATTTAGTGCTTTTAAAATGAAAAATGGATTGTCTTGGTTATGAATACATTATATATTAAATGTTTGGGTTTTGTCAGGTGAAAATAAGGCCCATTTGCATGTTGTTTTCTGTTTTCTCCTACATGACCAAAAATCAACATTAAACAACAAGGCTCTGTTCTGAGGATGAACTTGACTACTCATATCTATATAGATAGCTTTAAAAAAGAAAAGAAAAGATCTGTCTTTTGACCTATATTCTTTCTCTATTATTTCTTACTAATTCTTACCTTTTGGGGTTTTGTAGGAAATTGAAGTAGATAAGAGGATGATTGAGAAGGTGGAGGAGATACAGTCACCTCATTCATTACAACTTATTGTTATTACTTTGGAGCTATAGGCTACTGAGGTGATAATCCCAACTTGAAAAACAATTGTTTAGATGAGTCACAAAAAAATATTTAGTTTTTGAGATTGTCTAAGAGGAAACATTTCCATAGAGGACTTGGAGACTTTTTTCTTCTCCTCCTTCTATGGGCTATTCATGCAAGGAAAAATTTGCCAAAGTACAGCCAGAGTTGAAACCTACCTGAAGGTCAGAGGAGAGATTGAAACAGGGAGTGGTGATATGAAAGTATAGGCTGGCACCGATGTATGGTGACACACATGTGTAGACAGAGGGAATGAGAACCTCAGAAGATTTTGAGTTGCTGTTATTGAAGTATGAAGTCTTCTTTTCTTTATTTGGACATATTCTTTTCTTTATTTGGAATTTGACCTTTGAAAAGCTAATTATGATCACTGTTCAGATCTTTTTTACAGCTTTTTAACTGTGAGTTCTAGAATCTTCCTCTGAGGAGATAGCTTTCCTGGTCATAGTCATTGTTTTTTGGGACCATATGGCAATGATTAGAATATTATTAAGTTAAATCAAATCAGTCAATAAGATCTTTGGTCCAGATTGACCCTTTTAAAGAAATTTGCAAGTATTTTCTCATGTTAGGGGACTGGTAAGCATTTCTTTTTATAATGAATGTGGGTGGAACATTATCTTAGTTCATTTTGTGCTGCTTTAACAGAATACCTGAGAATGGGTAATTAATAAATAAAATAAATTTCTTTCTTTCTTTTTCCTTTTTTGAATTGGAGTCTCACTCTGTTACCCAGGCTAGAGTGTAGAGTGGCACAATCCTGGCTCACCACAGCCTTGACCTCTTGGGCTCAGGTGATCCTTCTGCCTCAGCCTCTTGAGTAGCTGGGACTATAGGCATATGCCACTAGGTCCAGTTGATTTTTTTAATTTTTACCATTTTTTTTTAAGAGATGAGGTCCTGCTACGTTGCCCAAGTTGGACTCAAAATCCTGGGCTCAAGCAATACTCCCCCTTAGCCTCCCAAAATGCTGGGAGTACAAGCATGAGCCACCACACCTGGACATTTATTTCTTACAATTCTGGAGACTGGAAGTCCAAGATCGGGAGGCTCACATCTAGTGAGGGCCCTCATGCTGTGTCAACCGATGGTGGAAGTGGGAAGGGCAGGGGAGCGAAAGAGAGCAAGAGAGGGCCAAACTCTTTTTTTTTTTTTTTTTTTTTGACAAACCCACTATCATGATAACGAACACACTCCTCTGATGATATTGCTCCCATGATCTAATCCCTTCTCAAAGATTCCACTTCTCAACACTGCATTGGGGAATTAAGTTTCTAACACGTGAACTTTGGGGGACACATTCAAACTTGAGCAGACATAAAGCATACTTTGTATTTCAAGTGAACTTTATTATAAACATTTCAGACAGGATAACTTTATTTTAGGTAGAGTATAAGAATGTGCATGGGTCCGTAAGAAGAAGGCATCTTGTCCCCTTTACTCCTCAGTGCTCGTATTAAGATGATTTTATTCTTCTGAATTTCTAAGAGGAAGTTTTCTTCCTCATTGTAAAAAACGGAGATTTCCCGAGTGTCCTTGAATGATTTATTCATGGCCTGCTTGTGTAGTAGCAAAAGAAAAGAATTATACATTACATTTTTTATCTTGTGCAAGAGAGCAATTTTAAAAAAATATATTTGGTAAGACCTTTAATAAAATTTTTAATGAGTTGTCTTCTCAACTCACAGTCTTTACAAAGGGTACTGTCTCCTCTATTATCATGGCTCAGAGCAGGGCATTTTTTTTTTTTCTAGCTGGGATATGTGTTGTTTCCATATTACTTTTGGTTTTTAAGTTAAATATGCTTCTGTTGAAGAAAATCTAAGTTGTACCCATACTTAAGTTTGTGTTTAAATTATACCTTGATAAATGTCATAAATTTATTACATTTCCCCCAGGATTAACACACTAGCTATCACCAGTATTCTGAGATGAATAAGGTTGCTGTATCATTAACCAGTATTTTTCCCCCCTTTCCTTCTTTCTTTTTCCTTTATGACTATCTTCTTCTCCTGTCCTTCACAAGTTCCAGTAATTAAATTCTTGAAGAATGGATGAGGGATCTCATATAATTATTTATTTACTATCTCTCTCCCTCATATTAGACTGTAAATTCTGTAAGGACAGAGACTGTACCAGTCTTGTTTACCTCTGTATGCCTAATGCCTAAGATTAGTACATAGTAGGAATTCAGTAAATTAGTTGAATAAGTGAATGAATGAATGAATAATAGGACATATAACATGAATGCTTCTTTTAAAAATAATTTTGTTGAAAATATGTTTCTTATATCCTGAAATATTTAGATTATAAAATATGGTGGGGAGAAATTATATCAAGACGAAAACATTAATATGAATGTTTACAAATTAATTTGTTATTTTTCTATCACTTAAAGAATACTGCAATAAGCAATCAATTTAAAGTGATTTCTGAAACTCAACTTTTTGGATTAATATTTGGAACTTCATTTGACCATGATGAGATCAACTAACTTAATTTATGGCCCAACTAAATTAAAGTAGTTTGAGAGCTTAATATGGGAATACTCATATTTTTGCAATGAGAATCAGTTTTATGGATTTTAATTGAAACATGATGTAGGCTGTGTAGATAATAGCATTTTTATTGTTTATTTCAAATTGTAACTTGAGAGTTTTAAGAATTGAAGGATGTTTCCAAGTATAACAGAAAATTATATACTCTTGGGTTCAGAAATTATTATTTAAGCAAAATAGTACATTATAAAAAGCCTGACTGTTCAGAAACTCAAGGATCAAAGTAAGTGTACATACTTTCCCCAATGTTAGTGTAGACTGTTCATTTGATTGTTGGATAAAAAGTATGTACAAAAACTGCAGTTACTTAGGAGACATGAAAAAAACAACAACTAACTACTAACTACCATGTAGGTCTTGATAAAGTAGAGAGTAGCCATAAATGTAAACTTGGCGTATTATGAACTTTAATTTGGCCACTTGTTTAGAAAGTCTATTAATACTTGGCTACACAGCAGTATACTTGGATAAAAAGATTCTACTCAATGTTTCATAAAGTCTTTTCAGCTCTACCTAATTGTAATATCTCTGCTTGCTTAGCTTTTGTTCCTTTGTTCTTTGAAGGGTATATTTTCATCCTATATTTTTCTCTAGGCATCCACAAGGACAAAAGTAAACCTCCCAGCTTCTCTGTTGTCCTTGAGACTTTGCGGCGTACCTTGACAGATTACCAGAACAAGCTGGAAGAAGCATCTAATGAGGTAACACTTGCATTGTTTGGTTCCACACGTATAGCCTTCGGCCTGTACCAGGACGCATCCCTTGCTTGTTACAAAGGTCAAAGAGATTGGGAGTGTTGAACTGACAGCTTCAGAGAGACAAAAAAAAAAAAAAAAAAAATACATTGTCATTGTTCTTTCTTTAAGTGTGGCCCGAAGTTATGTCTCAGTTATATTCTTGTAACTCTTCAGTCATACTGTTATTTTTAGAGTTATAAAGACTCTTTTACTTCTTGGTCTTTGCAATTTGTTTAAATTTAATGAAAATGCTAGGCAAGTCATTTAAGTTAATATGTGTTGCATTTAATTGTTAACGTGTTCTTATGCCACTTGGAAGCTGGTGGAATTTAGTTTTTTTCAGTGTTGTAGGCTAAGATTGCTACAAAATGTGGGAAGTCTTGAAAAAAAAGAGAGAAATTAGTTTTCATTCTCTAAAGGGAGCTAAATGTGTTAGAAGTTTTAAAAGCAAATATCTGTTTGATGTAGCCTGGAAGCTTTTAGTTTACTGATTGAAAAAGCTCATTCTTCTATTTGTCACCTCATTTGTATTGTTTAATGTGTGGGTTGATAATTTTCTTGAGTATGTTTTATGAATCCATGCTTTAAAAATTGAAGAGTTTGTCTAGTTACATCTTGTCAAATTAGCGTTTGAAGTAATTACATTAAATACAATTAGTTAGCAAAACAACAAACAGATTGTTCGAGCCCAAGACATGTCACATAACATGGAATTTAGTGTTTATCCTTCTGCTGAGCTCTTTCTTTCATGGAATGCAAAGGCCACAAAATCATTACATGTCACATTTCAGATGAGGCTTATTTTATCTCGCAAAGGTGAACAAAGAAGGAAAAGTGAGTCTTCTTAATACCCTCTATAATTGTTCAGAAGGCATAAAAGAAAGCGACCGTTGAAATAATTAAATTTCTATGAAGAGCAAATATTGCTAAGTCTTTCCCAGTGAGACAAGGCAACCTGTATTGCTCGTGGTTTATGAAACTCTTCAGAGGCCTAGGTCTGGAAGCTGCAGGGTAACTAGGAACATATTACCCACAGCGAATTGTTATTTGGGAGGATGAATGTCACGTGATCCTCTGCACAGTTGAAAAGTCGACTCAGCAGGCTTTGGCTTAGCAATGCGCTTTGTTGTGAACCAGTGCCAGAGACAGCAGTGGGGAGACCAAGGGGGTGGCTGCAAAGAAAGCAAGAAGGGCAGTCTGACAGAAAGAAGAATGAACTGTCAAAGAAAATAAATCACAAGCGGTGCAGGACCAACTGATGACCTGCCACAAGCCTTCCCAGTAGGACTGCATGTGACCGACCCTGAAGTTGTCATATGGAGTGAGAGACCAGTGAATACCCTCATGATGTATAGAATAGAGAGAACAGTCTTCTGCTCTGTTCCTTTTTCAAACCTTGTAGATGCCGCTGCTTCTGGCATTTTGGTCCAGTAGGATTTTAAGAACAAAGTTATATTTGTTTACAGTAAGAATGAAATCCTTTATCCAGACGTGTAGTAAAAATACAGTAACATCACTGATACTGTAAGCTTGAATGCTTTCTTTTCTTTTTAGCCATGTGAGCTTGTGATAGAAACTATGTTGCATTTAACCAAAAGACATAATGTTTTTAAGACTCTTAGTTACTATTGAAAAAATTGTATCTGGATAACTGCATAAAAAGCACCTAAAGATTAGCTTTTGAGTTACCCTCTCCTGCAAAGTATGTAACAGTTACTTACATTTTATTTCATCAGCTAAACAGCATGAACGATGCTAAGGAAAAGGCATCGAATGAACTTGATTCTACCAAACAGAAGATAGACTCACACACTAAAAATATAAAGGTATTATTTAGAATAACTTTTTCCTTTTGTACTGAGAAACAAATACAATTACTTAGGGGATATTTTAAGTAAAGATATCCGTAGATCTATTCTCTTATTTTTTAAGTATGTTTGGATACAGTTTTAATTTTTCTTGCTGACCAAAGTAACAAGAATGTTTTTCCATTAAAAAAAATTAAAACTTGATTGGAAATTATTTTGGTTAAAGGAAAATTTATTTTCCAGATTTAATTATAATGCAATAGATTTAAAAATTGATTTAGGAGTTGATGTCTAGGCTCAGAAACATTTTTTATTTTTTTGAGTCAGGGTCTCACTCTGTCTCCCAGGCTGGAGTGCAGTGGCATGATTACTGCTTACTGCAGCCTCAAACTCCTGGGCTCAAATGATCCTCCAGCCTTGACCTCCCAAAGTACTGGGATTACAGGCGTGAGCCACTGTGCCTGGCCTCAGATACATAGTAAATATATTTTACCCAGGCCCATCTGTATTTGGGGTCAGTTTTCATCAAGTTAAGGGTGGAGCCATTGTTTTTAGTATGTCATGTCTGCTAATGGACTGAGACCACACCTGGCTAAGGTCCAGGACAACAGCTTATTTTATTTTCTGGGCTCGTATTATGTACTGTATCTTTGCAAAAATTATACTGAGTCAACACTTAGAAGTTTTGCAGTATTGTTGGAATTTTATTGTGTTGGTTCATGTTGAGTTTGTAATGGATATACTTCAATAGAATTTGTTAAGGTTAAGGAATAAATTGCTCAGCAGAATTTTATGCCACATATTTGAGATTTATATAAGTATTTGAAATGTCATTGGGAAAGTAAATGTTCTTACATGTAAGAGATTTATTTTTAAAATACTAAACACATCTTTGAACTACCAAGCTATTTCTTTATGAGTTGAAAAGAAACTCCCTTCAAAGAGCTTTTTGAATAAGTCATCACCTTAACATTTTGTGCGAATGTTCAAACTGAACAAATTTTCTAACTTTTGAGCAAAGAAAGGTATTATACTTAGACATGTATTTAGTAAAACACCTTGATGTTTACCTTTATAATCTGATGTTTTGCCTTTGTGATTCTTTTATCTTAAAGCTTTGAAAGTTTTCATTATGTATTTTATATTTGTGTCCCCTCGCCCTTATTGGCTGACCTTCTTATAGTCTCTCTATTTGGTGTCTACGACAGGAACTTCAGGATAAACTGGCCGATGTCAATAAAGAGTTAAGTCATTTACGCACTAAATGTGCAGACCGAGAGGCTTTAATAAGCACTTTAAAAGTAGAGCTACAAAATGTGCTGCACTGTTGGGAGAAAGAAAAGACTCGGGCGGCCCAATCTGAAAATGAACTGCAGAAGCTTTCCCAGGCTGTCCACAAGGATGCTGAGGTATTACCTGAGACTAGATGACTGTCGGGAAAAACCTTTCACTAATCTCGGTTTTGTCCATTTACCTACATCCCGTGGCGATTTTTACTCGTATTTGATTTAATTAAAAAATTGTTCTGAGCAGAGAATTTTGCAATGGTGTGACAGATGCAAAACCAGTCGCTCCATTACTCTTGCGCGTCTCATTTTGTGAGAGAAGCAGTGGAGATGAACCCTTCTGCCCTTTGTACAACCAATCTTTCAAAACTGTTCAGACCATCATATTTAAGCAGCCATGATCCTAACAGTCTTTTCAAGGTTTGCCTGTTGGCCAATAGCAAAATTATTTTTTATTTCAGTAGTTCAGTAGCTTGGTGTTGTGGAGAAAATAAGGTTTTTTGTAATCAGATAGATCTGACCCTTATACTTCTGTTTACAAATGGCAGGGTTGTGGGCAAGCTATATGGCTTCGTCGCTCCACATCTTCATTTTCTTATTTGTAAAACAGAAATGGCAGCTACTTTAGCAGTCTTCTTACTCTGTGTAATTGTAGGCTATTAATACAAATTGAGAAGAATAAAAGTCCCCCCAAATCAAAACTTTTCATTTGGATATTCTGGAGAGTTGCCTATCCATTTTTAATTTATTAATGGCTTATTAAAATACTCTGACAAAATCTCATGTTTTTTATGAGTCTGTGTGAATGGAATCATATATATTTTTACCCATGGGGCATAGAGCTAGTCTAGCTAGTGGAATTGGTTTATTTAAGTCATCCTGCATATTGAGTTCATTACTCCAACAAATATGAACACGAATGCCAAGAGAGTAAAAAGGAAACATTCTTTCCACTCTTTTTACAGTCTGGGATTTAAATTGTGTCCACATGAAGGGCTTGGAATTGTTCTACACATCAGATAGTGATTAAAGTCAAGGAAACTAGAAGCCTGACCGTATTGTAAAGTCAGCATGTCTACAGCGTTGTGGTTGGGTTCAACACGTGTGAATTGATTTTGGATCTTAGGATTGTCTTTTCACGCCAAATGGATGATCATCATGCTTGGTTTATCACAGCCCAAGCAAAAAGAACATAATGGCGACACCATGAATTATGCTTGAGGATGAACTTCCTTGAGGATGAACGTGATCACTTGGCAAGATATGGAGGAAGCCCTTTACGTTTGTTTAGTTATATTTAATGAGGTTTTTAAACATTTCGACCCAGTCAAACAATGAAAAAGTCATTTTAACTGCTTATGAAAGGAAAAGACGTAGCATCTTTATGAAAAAGTCTTCTGATTTCTTAACTCAAGTTTGTGGCTGTAACTATGTTTTCAATCTTTAAACAATTTTTAAATGATCGTATTTGGAAAGCAAAATAAGGTGACCTATAGGGTGAATTAAAGATATATATTTTGAGCCGGGCTCGGTGGCTCAGCCTGTAATCCTGCGCCTTTGGGAGGCTGAGGTGAGTGGATTGCCTGAGCCCGCGGGTTCAAGACCCGCCTGGGCAGCGAGACCTCATCTCTACAATAAATCAAAAAATCAGCTGGGCGTGGTAGCGCATGCCTGTAATTCCAGCTGCTTGGAAGGCTGAGGCGGAAGGATCGCCGGAGCCCAGCAGGTCGAGGCTGCGGTGGCCGGGAGCGGCCACTGCACTCCAGTCTGGGTGACAGAGTGAGACTCCAACTCAAAAAAAAAAAAAAAAAAAAAAAAAAAAAAAGATATATATTTTGATATATATAGTTAAACTTTCCATACAGTTTCTAATGACAAACCTTTTCATGCTTTACTCAATAGTTTTTAAAAAAAGTATAGTCAAATTTTTGTTTTTTTTCCTAAGTGTCCTCCTTAAAAATTTTTTTTTTCCTGCCGACCTATAAAAAATCTTGAGGGAACTTATTTTATCTACATAAAATATTCATTTTGTAGCTTCACAATTACCTTGTCTTTGAGTTGTGTGCTTTGGTACTTTATAGATGAAACACCTTATAAAGAGAGCAATTTGGCATTAGAGTAAGTAAACCCTTCTTGTATGTTCAAATTGGGATCTACTTTATATTGAATTTTGCAGCATAATAAGTGTTTTTAGGTCATCTTTCATATCTTTCACATACATTCTCTTGGTCTGAGCTTTGTGCACTCTTGCAAGACAATGTTGATGCCCTGATCACAGACCTCAACAGGGCTAATGAGAAGTTAACTATTCTCAGCAGTGGATCATTTAATTACTGTAATGGTGACATAATTTTAAAGGACTTTTAAAAAACATGTTTGCGATTGAACATTTTTGAAAGTATGCCTTGAACAGCTGAATCCATTCTTTTTCTGTTATTTTGTAATATTTAAACACCTACAAATGCCCAGAGTGCCAAATACTATATGAACTTATATAAAAGCGGGGAAAACAAATGAGCCCTTCTTCTGTAGCTTTCATATCACTGTCTGCTTTGCCTAAGGGGCTTGGGATAGATTTCTTATAAGTGGTAAGTAGACTGGAATCTCTGGAGGAGGAAGCAAGCTAAGTTATTGTGTACATGTAAAGTACAGATATAGGTAACACTTTAAAAAAATCGGCATTGAAGAAGACTCTTCATCCTGTATTGATTTTGACCTAAACAGTATGCATTTTGGCAAATGTAAATATGAAGCTATAGAATTATCATACTAACTTCCAGTTAGATGGATTTATAAACAACCAGTCCGGTCCAGATTCCTGTGTTATTTCTAAGGAAACTTAGTCCTGAACAAGCGCTTTCTCAGATCACAGCTGCGTTAGCAGCAGAGCTAGGAAGAATCTTGGTTTTATAGCTTTTAGGGTTCGGATTTTGGTTTTGAATACCAAATATAAGCAATTCCAAGTGTTCTATCTGATACTTAGTTTTGAATGTGAAAAAAAGTCATTAAAATGTCCTGAGACTTGAGTGTTGTGATTCCTTTTCAGGTTTTTGAAATGAATTCTTCACCATTTGTATTATGTATTTTTCTTCTTACAATGTTTATATACAGGAATTAATTTTTTTTTTCCTGCAGGAGAAGCTAACCTTCCTTCACACCTTGTATCAGCACTTGGTAGCAGGCTGTGTGCTCATAAAACAACCAGAAGGCATGCTGGATAAATTCTCTTGGTCTGAGCTTTGTGCAGTCTTGCAGGAGAATGTTGATGCCCTGATCGCAGACCTCAACAGGGCTAATGAGAAGGTAACTGTCCTCAGGCACCAGATACTGCTATTAAATTCAGTGACATTTGTCCACATCACAGTATCATTAAGAGGGGCTGACATTCATCTTATTTCAAAAAGAATTTGGATGTTAATAATTCAATACCATTAATTATGGCTTGTCTACAACTCAGTTTGATGCCATTGCTGTGGGCATGTAAATGTGACTGAAGTCTGTATGAAGTCTCTAAGCTCTACTTTCTGTGCAGGACATGCTAATACTACTAGCCAGTATTAGCCACAGGGACCTAATTAAAAGAAAATAAATTAATCTTACTGATGAAGCAATTCAAAGAACTTAGTCATTTACATTAATAAACCAACTCTTTATGTTAGCATAAAATAGAAACAGGATACAGTTATTCAAAAACATGATCTTACAATTCTTTGCTTAGGAAATATAAGGTGTTTTTTAAAAGCACTTAAGACATTTTAAATTATATACTTATGGCTTGTTTCTTGAAGTACAACGAAGTGTAGACATTCCATTCTGTGCTTTAGAATGTAAGAAGTATATTTTGTAGGAGAAAACAATGAACTTTTGTGGTCACTTTTACCATCTCACAAGCCTAGGCATTTAGTCTTCAAAAATTTTTTAAAAACCTGTCTTTGGTTATAGAAAATTAAAATGGCTTAGCAGATCCACATATACCACCATTAAAAATATGGATTATTTTTCTGGGTCTGTTGAATTGGTCAGAACTCTGTTATGTGGTCTAGTTTCCAGGTCTTAGTTGCAATGACCTTTGCCCTTCAGGGACAAGAAGAGAAAAACTGTTCCCTAAGTTTAAAAAGAAAAATCGATTGAAGTCATAAAACAGTGTACTAGCCCCGTTTGAGTGTTTTTCTTATTGTTGGGCATTTTGCCTTGGTCCTGTCGGCAAGCACAACCATAGTCACTGAGATGTAGGACTGAGAACTGAGAGAATAAATTGTGAGAAGCACAGATGCTGTTCTTGATTGTGAATGTGCGTATAATGGGTTTGAAAATTACAGATAATTAAAATGAGTGTATTTTAACCCTCCGAGATGGTAGTATGTTTTTAATATTTTTTCATTGTTTCAAAACATCATTAATTGTCACACATTTTAGAAGACAGGTATTTTCTTTCCAGTGTTTGAATGTGAAACAAAAAGTGGTTGGAACATTCTGCTTTATTTCATGTGAAATGTCTGCAAATCTGTAAATCTTGTTTAAATACTTCCTTTCCTATTGAGATATCTGAATAGCTTGAGCTTTGATTCCAGATGTAAGAATATCCTTCTTAATCTTCTCAATAAAATTAATTATAAAATGAGTAACTTTACTAGAAAGAGAAGAATAAGAAATTTGTCATCTAAGTGTACAAATGACATAATTTCCTGCTAAAATCTGGCAGTTTACCCTGCTAATCCCTCTTTCTTAATTTCTTTATTTATACTTTAATTTAAAATTGTCGTATGATCTTAAGGAATAAAATATAGTAGAACATTTTGGGTGCTTTTTGGGGGAGATGATACAAAGAAGTAGTTTGTGAGCATATCTCATTTTCTGTTGTTTTCTTTTCTAGATAAGCCATCTGGAGTATATCTGCAGAAACAAGTCTGACACAATGAGAGAGCTCCAACAGACCCAGGAAGATACCTTTCACAAAGTGGCAGAGCAGATCAAAGCCCAAGAGAGCTGCTGGCACAAACAGAAGAAGGAACTGGAGCTGCAATATTCTGAACTCCTCCTAGAGGTGCAGAAGAGGGCACAGGTATGATAGGATGCCTCTGCAGAAGGGCCCTGAGACACGAGTTACTCCGTGTAACCCTTTCGTATGCTGTTTTCATTTAGCGGCAATGTCAGATCAGTTTCAAACATCTTGAGAATCTCATTGAACTGGTTTAGACCACACACATGTGATCATGCAAGTACACACATAAACACACAGATGGGATGTGTGTGCATTAAGGATTGTCTTTCACTTTACTTTGGAAGTATATGGGTTTTTAATTCAAGCATCTCAAAATGCATTGAACAATTAAATGCTAAAATTGTATTTTCTTTATTTATTTTTGAAATAAAAGGTTAAAAGCTTGGTAAAATATGGTCACCTTTAGTGTAGGTATTCTTTTATCTAATTTACTCCAATTGTGGAGGTTCCTATGTGAACTTTTAAAAAATTCATTTGGGGTTAAAATTTGTTATATGTACTAAATTACATAAGAACTAAAGTTATAGTTGTGGGCCCTGTAGAAAGAGCAATTGTGAGATATATTATGCCTTCTATGTTGAATATGATTGAGAGAGAGGTTGTGGATTTAATGCCACCAAATTTCTATACAAATTGTTGTCAATATTTTTTATATTATAAACTGTAATCCCTGCCTGATCAGGAATAATATAATGACAGTGTATACTTTTTTGGACTGAATTTATTAATAGGTCACTTTTGTTCTCAAGGTAGAGTACTTAGGAACTACAAGGTTGTATATCCTTCCCATGGTTGATTCAGTATTTAACCTCTTTATTTGGTCCATTCATGCTTATATTGACAAGTCTAATTAAAAGAAAAATCCAAACTATCTTTCTTTCTTTGCCAATAACTGGTTTCAGAGTACATAAAATCAGACCATTCTCTATTCTCAAACTTAAGGGTCTATATGAAATTATACCTTTCTATATGAATTTGAGTAAGTCAATAAATGCACCCTTTAAAAGTCATTTGGGCTAGATTCAGTAGCTCAGCCTGTAATCCCAGCATTTTGGGAGGCCGAGGCAGTGGGTTGCCTGAGATTGTGGGTTCGAGACCAGCCTGGGCAACTTGGTGAGACCTCATCTTTACAATGAATCTAAAATTAGCCGGGCGTGGTAGCACACTACTGTAGTTCCAGCTACTTAGAAGGCTGAGACAGAAGGATCACTGAAGCCCAGCAGGTCGACGCTGGGGTGGCTGTGTACGTGCCACTGACCTCCAGCCTGGGTGACAGAGTAAGACTCTGACTCACAAAACAAACAAAAAAAGTCATCATTTGTTCATTTAACGCAGGCTACTATATGAAATGCTCTGCATTTTCTACTACTGAAGTCAAAGATACAAACAACTTATTTCAATTTTTTTATAGGTAACACTGACACAAGGTGAAGTGCACAGATCTCAATTGTATACTTTGATATTTTTAAAAGATGTATTTATTTTATTGATACATATTATACACATTAATAGTGTACATATGATATTTTGATACATGCATAGACTGTGTAATGATCAAGTCCGTGTATTTAGGGTATCTGTCACCTTGAACATTGATCACTTCTTTGTGTTGGGAACATGCCAGATCTTCTCTTTTAGCTATTTTGAAATATACAATATAATGTTATTAACTGTAGTCACCAGACTGTGCTATCGAAAAATAGGACGCATTCCTTCTAACTATGTGTCTGTACCTACATCTCTCCTCCCTCTTCCCCCACACATCCTTCCCAGACTCTGGTAACTACAATTTGATGTTTTGGTCAATGCAAACACCCATGGATCATTACTCCACTTAAGCCTTAAAACCGTTTCATTACCCTGGGAAGATCTCTTGTGCAGTCTTCTCGTCAGTTTTACTCCGTATAGGCAACTGTGTTCTGATATCTGTCATCACATAAGAGTTTTCATCTATTCTTGAATTTCATATGAGTGGAATCATTCAGTATTTAATCTTTGGTGGTTGAATAATTTCACTCAACATTAATGTTTTGAACATGATGTCGTTCATGTTGTGTGTCTCAGTGCTTCATTCTTCTTTGTGGTTGAGCAGTATTTCATTTTATAACTTCACAGCACTTGGACGGATTGTGAGTAGATGAATATTTGGGTTGTTTCTAGTTTTTGGCTTTATAAATCAGATTGCTGTAAACATGATTGTACAAGTCTTTTGTCAGCATATGCTTTCATTTCTCTTGGTTAACTACAAAGAGTGCAATTGCCAGGTCACGGGATAGGTGAATATTTATAAGAAACTGTCAAAAGTTTTGTTTTTTTTAAAAAGTGGTTGTATCATATTGTGTTTCCAATATATGAGAGTTTTCATTGTTCTACATTCTCTGCAGCATTTGGTATTGTTAAATTTCAGCCATTGTAGTGGTTTTATAATGGCATTTCATTGTGGGGTTTTTTTTTTTTGGAGTTGGAGTCTCACTCGGTCGCCCAGACTGGAGTGCAGTGGCCGCTCCCGGCCACTGCGGCCTCGACCTGCTGGGCTCCGGCGATCCTTCCGCCTCAGCCTTCCGAGTAGCTGGAATTACAGGCATGCGCTACCACGCCCGGCTGATTTTTGATTTATTGTAGAGATGAGGTCTCGCTGCCCAGGTGGGTCTCGAACCCACGGGCTCAGGCAATCCACTCACCTCAGCCTCCCAAAGGCGCGAGATTACAGGCTGAGCCACCGAGCCTGGCTCATTGTGGTTTTTAATTTACATTTTTTTTGGTGATTAGTGATGTGGAATACTTTTCATGTATTATTTATATATCGCTGTTTGTAATGTATCTTTTCAAGTGTTTACCCATTTATAAAAATTAGGATGTTTGTGTTTTTATTGTTGATTTTTAACATATCCTTTGTTATATATATCATAGATATTTTCTGATAATCGTTCACTTGCCTTTTCAGTGCTGCTTTTGATGATCACAAATTTAAAAATTTTGATAAAGTCCAGCTTATAAATCTTTTTCTCTTCTGGCTATTTATTTGTATACGCTAAGTAATTTTTCTATCCAAGGTTGTAAAGATAATTTCCTATTATTTCTTCTAGAAGTTTCATAGATTTAGATTTTATGATCCATCTCAAATTAATTTTTATATGTGATGTTGGGTAAAGGCTGAGATTCCTTTCTCCCTGCTTCATCTGTTGTTCATACATTATTTGTTCCACACTTTTCTTTCTCAGTTGAATACCCTTGGTACCTTTGTGAAAAACAATTGACCATACATAGGAACCACAGACTTGTTGTCCATTGTTTTGCCCTTTACAAAATGTCATGAAAATGGACTCTGGCTTCATTTACTTGGCAATAATATATTTGGAATTCATTCACATTGTTGTGTATATCATGGTTCATTTGCAAAATTTGCTGAGTGATTTTCTATGGCATGGCTGTACAACTGTTTATTTATTCAGATACTTGCTGATGGACCTTTGGGTTGTTTGTATTTTTTGATAATTATGAGTAAGTGCTTTAAGCATTTATGGAAAGATTTTTGTGTGATTATAAATTTTTATTTCTCTTGGTTAAACACTTAGGAGTCTGATTTCTGAGTTACATGATAACTGTATATTTAACTTCAGAAGGTGTCACATTATTCAAAAACAATCTTGGAGAAAGGACACCCTATTTAGTAAATGGTGTTGGTAAAATTGGCTAAACATATGCAGAAGAATGAAGCTGGACCTCTTTCTGTCACCATATACAAAAATTAACTTAAGGTGAATTAATGACATAAACGTAAGACCTCAAACTATAAAACTTCTAGAGAAAAGCCTAGGAAACACTCTTCAGGACATGAATTCATGACCAAGACCTCAAAAGCAAAAACAGCAAAAGACAAAACTGACAAGTGGAACGTAACGAAACTCAAGAGCTTCTGCACAGCAGAAAAACCATTAATTGTTTTGATAGACAACCTGCGGAATGGGAGAGAATATTTGCAAAGTATGCATCCAACAAAGGTCTAATATCCAGAATCTACAAAGAAATCAAACAAATCAGGAGAAAACTAATGACCCCATTAAAAAGTGGGCAAAGATATGAACAGATACTTTCCAAAGGAAGACATACAAGTGTCCAACAGACATATGAAAAAATGTTCAACATTATTAATCATCAGAGAAATGCAAATCGAAACCACAGGGAAATACCATCCCATACCAGTTAGGATGGCTTTTATTCAAAAGTCAAAAACAACAGGTGCTGACAAAGATGCAAAGAAAAGTGAAAGTTTCTACACGGGTGGTGGGAATGCAAGCTGGCTAAACCCCCATGGAAAGCAGTTTGGAGATTTCTCAAAGAATGAAAAATAGACCTACTGCTCGACCCAGTAATCCTACTGCTGGGTATGTACCCAAAGGAGCACAAATCACTCTACCAAAAAGACACTGGCACGGTCATGTTTATCACAGCACTATCCACAATAGTAAAAACATGAATCCAGCCTAGCTGCCCATCAGTGGTGGACTGTATAAAGAAAATGTGGTATGTATACACCATGGAATAGTACACAGCCATAAAAAAAAGAACAAAATCATGTCCTTTGCAGGAACATGGATAAAGCTAGAGACCATCCTCCCGAGCGAATTATCCCAGAAACAGAAAACTGTATACCATATGTTCTCCCTAGTAAGCGGAAGCTAAATACTGCATGCATACAAGCACAAGGATGGGAACAGCAGACACTGGGGCACTTCTTAGGGGAGAGGAAAGGAGGGAGGGTTAGTGCTGAAAACTACCCACTGGGTACCATGTCCGCTACTTGGGTCTTGGGCTCAGTGGAAGCCCAGGCCTCACCATCATGCAATATTTTCATGTAACAGACCTGCTCATGTACTCACGGAATCAAAATAGGTAATGAAAAAAAAAGAAACAGTTAAATTGTTTTTCTTTTTGGAGTCTCACTCTGTCACCCAGGCTAGAGTGCAGTGGTATGCTCACGGCCATTCTGTCCACCTGCTGGGCTCCGGTGATCCTTCAGCCTCAACTTTCCAAGGAACTGGAACTACAGGCTTTGTGCTACCACTCCCAGCTAATTTTTTATTTTTTATTGTAGAGACGAGGTCTCGCCAAGTTGCCCTGGCTGGTCTTGAACCCGCGGGCTCCCAAAGTGCTGGGATTACAGGCTGAGCCACCGAGCCTGGCCTAAATGATTTTTCAAAGTGACTATACCATTTTGCATTTTCCCTAGCAATGTAAGAGATTTCTAATTGCTCTTTGCATCTGTGCCAGCATGTGGTCTCATAATTTTTTCTTTTTAATTTTAGCCATTCTAATAAGTGTGTAGTGGTATATCATTGTGATTTTAATTTACATTTTCCTAATGCTTAATAAAGTCGAACATTTATTTGTATGCTTATTTGCCATCTGTATATCTTCTTTGGTGAGCTATCTGTTCAGATCTTCTGCCCAGTTGGGCTTTTTTTATTGTTGGATTTTGGCAATTGTTCATATATTCTGGGCTCATGTCATTTGTCAGATATGTGATTTGCAGATATTTTCTCCCATTTTCTTAGCAGGACTCTTGTAGAGCAAATGTTTCAAATTTTGAAGACCAGCTCACCAGTTTTTTTCTTTTAGGGATTATACTTTTGGTGTCACATCTAAGAACTCTTTGCTTAAGTACACAGTCACCAAGATTTTCTCCTGTTTTTTTTCTAGACCTTTTATAGTTTTAGGTTTCATATTTAGGTCTATGATCAATTTTGAGTTAATTTTTGTAATGGTGTGGGGTATGGATTGGGGTCATTTTTTATGTATGGATGTCCTTTTTTTTTAGTACCATTTGTTGAAAAGACTGTTCTTTTTCTATTGAATTGACCCTGCACCTTTGTAAAAAATCAGTTCCCTATATTTGTGTCAATCTGTAGACTTTCTTGTTTGTTCTGTTTATTTATGTGTCTAACTTTTTTTTCCCGATACTACACTGATCTAATCATTGTAGCCCTTTTAGTAAGTCTTGGACTCAGGGAGTGTGAATTTTTTTTTTAGTTTTTAATTTTAAAGATGTGGGGTACAATTCAGGATTAGATATGCAAGTGGTCATCATACAGGTAAAGTTTGGACCTCCCTTTGGTCTCAACTTTGCCTGAGATCAAGTAACCTTATTGATGTTGTCTCCCCACTACTCCGGCAGTATCCCACTACTGTCAGTTCCTTTCTTTCTTTTTTTTTTTTTTTTTTGAGTCGGAGTCTTACTCTGTAACCCAGGCTGGAGTGCAGTGGCACGCTCATGGCCACCGCAGCCTCGACCTGCTGGGCTCAGGTGATCCTTCTGCCTCAGTCTTCCAAGTAGCTGGAACTACACCATACCTGGCTAATTTTTTCATTTATTGTAGGGATGAGGTCTCACCATGTTGCCCAGGCTGGTCTCGAACCTGCGGACTCAGGCATTCCACTCCCTTGGCCTCCCAAAGGGCTGGGATTATAGGCTGAGCCACCGAGCCCGGCCCATCCCTCTCTTATGGTATTATAGTAAATGTTCAGGGTCCGCTTAGGAGTGAGTGTGAGCCTTTCAACTTCCTTCTTTTTCTATCAATGTCTTAAAATCACTTATCTTATTCTAAATATTTAGGAAGGCATAGCAATTCACTGTTTGAATCAAGGGAATCAGTTATTGCAAATGCTAATGTTTTAGGAGAAGCCCTCACTTTTTAAAAAGGCAAATATAAGCATGCTTACATTTCTTTTACATTTTTATAGATTCAGGGGTAGATGTTTATAGATTCACGGATCCATTGTGTAGTGTTGGTGTTTGGGTTTCCAGTGTACCCATCACCCAAACAGTGAACATTGTACCCAATGGGAAGTTTTTCAGTTCTCATCCTTTCAGTTCAGATGCAGTGCCAAGTGTCTGTTATTTCCCTTTGTAGGTCCATATGTACTCATTGTTTAGCTCTCACTTATAAGTGAAAGCATGTGGTATTACATTTTCTGTTTCTGAGTTATTTTACTTAGGATAATGGTCTCCAGTTGCATTCATGTTGCTGCAAAAGACATGATTTTATTCCTTTTTAATGGCCGAATAGTATTTCGTGGTGTGAAAAGTGCTGTGATAAATATATAAGTGCAGGTGTCTTTTTGACAGAATGATTTCTTTTCCTTTGGGTAGATACCCAAGAGTGGGATTGCAGGGTCAAATGGTAGTTCTACTTTTAGTTTTTTGAAAAATCTCCATCCTGTCTTCCTTTGAGGTTCTACTATTATTTTCCCACCAACAGTGTAGAAGTGTTCCCTTTTCTCTGCATCCTCACCAACATTTGTTGTTTCTTGACATTTTAATAATAGCCATTCTGACTGGTGTGAGATGGTATCTCATTGTGGTTTTGATTTGCATTTCTCTCGCTGAAGAATTTGTAACACCCGAGGCTTTCATCCATGTGTCTGCAAATTGAAACTATCATTTTCATTATTCCTAAAAGTACATTAATATTGTATATTTGGGGCATATATTTTGTGTTATTCACGTACCTATTTGGATTTTCATCAAATGTAATTGAACACACAGCAGCAATTTATTTTGTTTTTGTATTTGGTAAACTGGACCTATGAGTTTTACTTATATATTTATATTATTTATTATGATATATTATTTATAATTACTTATTTAGGACCTGTTTGTTTTATGTATGTATAGGGAATTTTGTAATGAATAATTTCATATCTCTTCTTTTCCCCCCAGAAGGGTAATGCCAATGAAAATATTTTCATTTTGTATTACTTAATATATTTTCAAAAATTATGTTTTTGATAAGAACATGAGGGTAAGAATAATCTACAGTTATTGCATAGATTGTGAGTTGTAGAGGATGTTTGGTGTCAGATGAACGTAATCATTAGTAAAGGTCGTCTGCTAGAAAACAAATGACTTGTCTATAAAGTTTTATGTTTAATGTTTGGTTATTATAAATATATTTTTATTAAAAGATAAGTAGTTAAGTTAAAAAGACGATACTTGGATTTTAATTGCTTTTATTTGAAAACATATAGTAGAATTATGTGCAAGACTTTAAATATATAAGCTTTAAAAAATTAGTGTAAATGCTGTTAGATAAATGAAACTTGTAGAGTGGGCAGGTTGGTTTTAGTATTACAGCATGTTTTTAGCATTCGGTGAAGTATGCTAGCCACAAGGTTGGGTAATTCTTGAATTTAAATACATTGGCGTCCTCATGCAAATGTATCTCAAGTGTCTGTGCCCACTGAAGCGTCTGGGCCTGTGACTCTTTGCCTTCCATTTACTAACTTTGCTTTTTGTGATCTTACTATTTACGCTCTTGTTTCTTTTCTATCTTGTTTCTTTTCTACCAATTATTAGAATAAGAACTTCCTTTCTAGATGTAAAGGTTTTTCTACTAATAGTTAAGTAAGCATAACTCTTGATATAATGTTTATTGTAAACACTTTCGATCTACTTGTCATTTTAGTAAAATCAAGTGAGTTTAGAATGGAGGAAAAAAAAAAAGACTTTCAGGTTCATTATACTTTATTGCATTTTATTCCTTCCTCTTTTGTCATGATATTGAGAGTGCATTTGGCAAGAAATCCGGGGTTGTCATAAAAGTGTTATTCGATGTTTAAACTTTCTTCTTCATGACTGAATTCCAAGAACATCTGGAGATAAAGTGGAGCTTGTTGATATTGTTGGAGGTGATAAGTCCTTAAGGAATACATGCCGGCCTAAAATGTTGGGTACACTACGTTCTGGTAGACTGAGTAACTGTGAGAGGGTACCTTTAAAGAAGTTTGAAAAAGTCATCAGACTTTTTTAACATAATTGCTTTGAAATTGTTTTTTGTTTATAATAATGCTAGCACCTGACTTTGCAAAATATATGATAGATTTTTCAATGCTTTTGCAAATTTTGCATTTCTTCTCTTTCTTGCACTCTCCCACAGGCATGTGAGATAGGTCGTGTAAGCATAATTTCTATATTACAAATGAGGGAAACAAGGTTCAGACAACTGATATTATTTGTGCAGCAAGGAGGTTCTTAGGGACAGGATTAGAATGGAGGTACCAGATGTAAAATATTTAGCACATGATTTGGCTTTTAGAAATCCCAAAGTGAATCTTAGGGACTATTTTAGTACATTATTATCATCCTTGTCTTCCAGTCCTTTTTGCATCATAACATTGTTTCTTTTAAAAATATATGCTGTTTTTATTTTCAGATAAAACAATATCTGAAAATAGGTCTAATGACATCTCACGTTCATATTTCTTGAATTCACATTTGTGATTCTTGATTAATTAGTAAACATGATAATGTATGAAAAAACTAAATGGTACTACGTTGTCAGCTATCCACAAATGTTAGTTCCCTTAATGCATCTTTCTTTTAGAATTTTTTTTCCTGAGAAACTGAAGTTTTAGTACACTATTTGTGAAATTGCTACCGCAGGTAAGAATTTAAAGATAGCTTTTACATAATTTAGTTAATATTAGTTTTAAAAAGTATGTTGTATAGCAGATATACAAGACACTGTGTTTCATGCTGTGGTACTAACCAAGAGGTATATTACATAGTTATTTCCTCAAAAAGTATAAAATTTAGTTGGGGTGACATATGAAAAATTATATAATGTAAGGTTTGTCACAGGCTGTACATAATTAGGTGCCAAAAGAATGCTATATATTTAGAAGAGGAGCTGGTCATAGCTTAAGAAGGCTTCCTAGGGGAGACTAGAGCCAACCTGGGCCCTGGTGCCAGGATCTTAAAACGTAAGGAAAACCTGGGGCAGTTCAGAGTTTAGAGATAATATTGCTGATTTTCCAAACAGTCTTTTAACAGTCGGCAAACCAAACATCTTGGTTATATTTACATGCTTATTCTCAGTCTACTAATAAAGAGAACTCTTCTTTTTAAGGTATGGCTTTTCCAAAGAATACTTTATTATTTGTATTGCTTTAGAAACAAGAGAGTAAAACACAAGCACATGCCATTTGAGCACATATTTTTGATACTCTAAATGTACATAATGAAGATAATGTTTTTAAGTTAAGTAAATAATTATTATGGGGCTTGAATGAGTGTGTGTGTGTGCGTGTGTATGAAGACTGGATAATGGAATTGCTTCTAGGATCATGTGGCATTTCTATCTTGAACTTTTTGAGGAATTGCCAAACTGTTTTCAAAAGTGGTGACACCTGTTTTACATTCCCATCAGCAATGTATGAGGGTTTCAGTTTCTCCACAAAATGTCCTTTATTTATAACAGAGAAACATTTATATCATAGGAAAAGCAGGTGAATTTGTTTGTTGTATTTTTAAATATTACCATCGCATAAAAGGCAAGATATGTAACTTGTAAAAATAAGGCACTCTAAGTGAAGTCCTTTGATGTCTATATGTCATCAAATGTCCAGTCAGCAATTTATCTTTTTGCCAACATAAAGAGCAAGAACTCAGTGAGCAAAAGTGATAAAAAAAGAATTTCACTCCTTAGGGAAGTGTCTAATTTCTGGCCCAAAGTCTCAAAGTTCACGGAGTGCTGTGAGCCAATAAAGCATCCCTCAAAGCTCATGTGTTTCAGAAAGTGAGTCTCTGATTCATTAAGGAATAAAGGTGTCCTTTCTCCCCATTTTTGATGCACTTTGAATTTATTAGAGAGTAAATGAAAATGAGTGGAATTATATAGTATTTTTGTTATGCTAAAGAAATCTGTGTAAAAGATATGTATCTTATATTTTTAGGGTTTTTTTTTAGGATAAGAATGTTTTTATGGGGAAATGTGAGAATATTATTTTTTGAAATTAAACACACTAAAGAGAGGTTATTTTAGTACTAGGAATGCTTTTGTCCCATATGAAAGCGATGTTCCTTGTGTTTGTTTTAAAAATATTGGCCTTTAATCTCCTTGGGTGGAGAACATTGGATTTTTTTTTTAAAGGCAAATTTGCTCAATAGCTGTGTCCAGCCTCACCATCAAACAGGCTTTGTTCTTCAAGATAATTCACAGTAAATAATGCAATACCTCTGCAAGTTTTTCCTGTGGAAGGTCAGAATTAATTTAAACCAGAATTCTGACATGTTGATAAGTTCCAAATTATGTTTGGACATTTTCTTTTTTCTTTATTATGTTTTTCTTCTCTCTTCTTTACACTGTAAAGCTTTTTTCACTCATTGGGTATTTATTCAGTTTCTATTATGGACAAAACACTGTGTTAAGCAGAATCAGGTCTGATTTTATAAAAAGGTTATTTACTTCCTTTACTATTTATTAAATGCCTGCAGGGTATAGAGCACTGTAACAGACACTACTACTATGGTAAATAACTCCTGACCTCTTGGAACTAGCAGTCTATTGTATTGGGGAGAGAGAATAGGTGTGCACACATGAAGTAAGTAAGTAGCAGTGCAGAAATTAAATGCCTGAGTGGCTTTCCTCAAGTTCAGAGAAGGGCAAGGTCACTGTGAATGAGGATGAAAGTAAAAGGTGTCATGGACTAGACGGAATGTGAAACGGGCTCTGAAGATTATTAGAATTTGAATTGTGTTAGGGGAGATGGAAGGAGAAGGACCTGGGGGTGCTAGAGAATGTGTTAAATCGTGAAAAGTAGTGGTGAGGTTAATGTCTGGATAGTACAAGCGGCAGAGCAGCCTCTCCTTGTTCATCAAGTTGAGGGTAGTGGGACGAAGGTGAAGTCTTTACCGGGGAAGTCTTGTGGCGATACTGGGACCTGAGGGGACAACCTTTCTCCAGTAAAGACAAAACTGGCAGGTAATAGGATAAACCTAGCTGAAGAACCTTGGGCAAATTTTTAACCCTCTCTAAACCTCAGATTCATTATCTGTAAAATTGCACCAGCTTCCTTGCCTAGTTATAAGGATTAAAAAGTGTTAATATATATAGAACATTTAGTACAATGCCTGAAACATAGAAAGCACTATCATGTCCAAGATTACTCCCATTATAATAGAGAAATAATAGGTTTCACAGTATCCACCAAGACTTGGATTCCAGCAGGAGTGAATTGGAAACGTTGAGAACAAATTGTTTCTAACAATGTGTAATTTTTTTCCTCTGTTAATCTATCTTTTTATCTGGATTTTTAGTTTTAGTAATCCTATCTCTACACCGAGGTTAAGTAATTTACCTTTGTTTTCTTCTAATACTTCTGTGTTGCCATTTTTTTATGTGTAGATCTAAGGTTCTTTTGGAATGTCTTCTTGTCTGTGAGGTATAGATCAAGTTTTATCTTTTTTCCCCAAAGGCCATCCAGTTGTTTCAACACTGTTTATTCTGTCCCCCACCCACTTCTTTGCTACCTTTTTCGCTGAAGGTTTTTTTTTTTTTTTTTTGTGCTTGGATATATTTCTGAATTTTCTATTCTGCTTTGTTGGTCTTTTTGTCTTCTCATGCATGAGTAACATGTTTTAATTAGAGGCTTTGTTGTATGTTTTAGTGTATGATGGGACTAGTCCCCTCTCATTTCATTTCTTTTTCAGAGTTAAAATAAACTTGCCTACCTCCAGAAAATGGATAAACAGGCAAACAGTTTGTTTTTTTGTGGATTGTGTTAGATTTATAAATGTACATAGGAAGAATTGACATCTTTGTGATATTGAGTTTGCCTACTGAAGTTTGAAGTATTACTTTGTGTCTTTCAATTGTGTTTAAACTTTCTTCATATAGATTTTGCACATCAGGCTAAATTTATTCCTAATTATTCTGTCTTTTATTTTTTATTTATTTTTATTATTATTATTTTTTTTGCGTTAGAGTCTCACTCCGTCGCCCAGACTGGAGTGCAGTGGCCACTCCCAGCCACCACAGCCTCGACCTACTGGGCTCCGGCGATCCTTCCGCCTCAGCCTTCTGAGTAGCCGGAATTACAGGCATGCGCTACCACGCCCGGCTGATTTTTGATTTATTGTAGAGATGAGGTCTCGCTGCCCAGGCGGGTCTCGAACCCGCGGGCTCAGGCCATCCACTTACCTCAGCCTCCCAAAGGCGCGGGATTACAGGCTGAGCCACCGAGCCTGGCGTCTTTTATTTTTTTATTTTATTTTATTTATTTATTTTGAGTTGGAGTCTCACTGTCGCCCAGACTGGAGTGCAGTGGTCGCTCCTGGCCACCGCAGCCTCTACCTGCTGGGCTCCGGGGATCCTTCCGCCTCAGCCTTCCAAGTAGCTGGAACTACAGGTGCACATTGCCATGCCCGGCTAATTTTTTGATTTTGTTGTAGAGATGAGGTCTCGCCAAGTTGCCTGGGTGGGTCTCGAACCCACAGGCTCAGGCAATCCACTCACCTCGGCCTCCCAAAGCATGGGATTACAGGCTGAGCCACCAAGCCCGGCTTATTCTATCTTTTAAATTATGGAATTATAAATGGGTTATTTCTTCCATTGTCTTCTTTGCTGTTATTTACTTGCTTAAAGGCAGTTGATTTTTTTTTTTCCCCTGAGTCTCACTCTGTCACCCAGGCTGGAGTGCACTGGCACGATTGTGGCTTACTGCAGCCTCAAACTCCTGGACTCAAGCAATCCTCCCACCTCAGCCTCTCTAGTAGGTGAGACTGCAGGTATGTGCTACCATGCCTGGCTAATTTTTTATTTTTTTGTAGAGATGAGGTCTCGCCATATTTCCCAGGCTGATCTCAAACTCCTGGGCTTAAGCAATCCTCCCACCTTGGCCTCCCAAAGTGCTGGGATTATAGATACTAGCCACCAATCCCGGCTGGCAGTTGATATTATACATTGTGGTAAAATACACATAACATAGAATTTACCATTTTAACTATTTAAAAAATATGCAGTTGAGTGGCATTCAGTGCATCCACAATGTTGCGCAACCATCACCACTATTTAGCTCCAGAAGTTTTTCTTTACCCCAAGCAGAAACTCTGTACCCGTTAAGCAAGTTACTCCTTATTCCATCTTCTCCCCAGCCCTTGGCATCCGCACATGTATTTTGTCTCTATAAATTTTCATATTCCGTCCATGTAATATAAATGAAATATTACGTATGTGGCCTTTTGTGTCTGGTTCTTTATCTTAGCATAATGTTTTTAACATTCACTTATGTTGTGTCATGTGTTGGTACTTTACCTTTTATGGTTGATTAATGCAGTCATCACCTGTTAGGCACTGGTGTCTTATTCTGTCTTTTGGTCATTGTGAATAAGGCTTCCCTGAGCAAAAAGGCTATTGATTTTTTTGTATATTAATTTTATATGTTTTCACACTTGCTGACTTTTTTACTGCTTCAGTTAACTATATCATCGGATATTTTGGTATATCTAGATTTACTGTCAATTTTTCTGCAAATAGAGATAGCTTTACTTCTTATTGCCAATTTTTAAAAACATTTATTTATTTTTGAGTCGCAGTCTCACTCTGTCGCCCAGGCTGGTGTGCAGTGGCACGCTCTCAGCCACCGTAGCCTCGACCTGCTGGACTCCAGTGAGCCTTCCAGCTCAGTCTTCCATGTAGCTGGAACTACAGGCACGTGCCACCAAGTCCAGCTAATTTTTTGATTTATTGTAGAGATGAGGTCTCACCAAGTTACCCAGGCTGGTTTCGGACCCGTGAGCTCAGGTAGTCCTCTTACCTCGGCCTCCCAAAGTGCTGGAATTATGGGCATGAGCCACCGTGTCCAGCCTATTGCCAATTTTTATATCTCTGATTACTTTTTGTTGCTTGATTTCACTGGGCACCGGTTCCTTGCTCCTGAACATGGTAGGAATGCCTTGGGTATTTCTCCATTATTAAGATACAGTGTCTCCATTTCTATGTCCGCCTATATCCACATAGCCAATTTTGGTTGTAATTTTGTGTATAATTTTTGTTGAAAGCACACTTCTGCCTGAGATATCGAGCTTCATTTTTATTCCCACTTACCTAGCTATTGCTAGCTTGCTTCTTTTATTTCCTCAGGTTTTCTGTAATTTTCCTTTTTTCCTCTAGATGTTCAGGTGGAATTGTTTTTGGTGAGAATATGGAATTGCCCTTCGTGGTTTCCATTGACTCCCCTTTCACTCCTCCCACCAACACCCTCACTCCCCAACTCTACTGCTGTGCCTGGCAGTCTTCATTATGTTTCCGATTCTCATACCCATGTACTAAGTATAGCGATTGTTCCAGGATTTTACTGGATCGTTTTCCAGATGAAGTTGAAGTTCCTTCCTTATAACATAGCACATATGCCCTCAGTCATCTATCTGCTTCTCAAATTTCCATCAGTCCTCTCAATTCTTCAGGGATTCTGAGTTATTTGCATTCCTTAGAGCATATTATCCTGTGTTCTGGCTCTTACTTTTTCACATGCGAGTCTTCCTGCTTTTTCCAGCTACCACCAAAGTGTCAGTTTTCCTCGTTTGCCTGCCTTAACAAGGTCATTTCACATCCGCTTCCAAGCAGTCCACCTAGGTATGACTGGGTCAGACTTAGAGGAAATGTTGGAGTAAACAGAGGATTAAAGTGTGTTGTAGAAACAGTTAAAACCTTTGTCTAAAGTACAGTTTTTCCCCTACCCAAAGGAAAGCATCCAGGAAGTCGAGTCCTTCTGAGAGCAGGCTTCTTGTATGTGTGCCTTACTCTTGTCTCCTCAGGTCTGTGCCTGAGGGTCCCATCTACCAGCCACCTACCTTTGGGAAGCCTCAGGCTTGGTTTTGGCTCAAGATTGATTTTCCTCAGCCGTACGTTTGTACAAGTTTGAAGTCTTTTGGCTGCTGCCTATCAGCACTGCCCGTGTTAGCCTTTGATATCTAAGTCTTGAGTTTGTACAATTTGCTCCAAGTTAATCTCCTTTGAGGCCTTCCTGGCAATGCAAATTTTAGAAGTGCCTTTTGAATTTTCTAGTTGTTCAGTGGGCAACTCTTGACTGAGACACACACTCACCACAAACTTCACCCAAAGATCAACATTACATTTTACACGTAGTACAGTCTAAACTAATGATGTGAAGATAAATATTTTTCTTCCCGTTCCCAAAAGAGTTTTCTCATGATGAAGACAGTACTTCACTTTATTACACAGATACAGAGTGTAATATTTCTCTGTCTCTGAATGATTCTCCTAATAAAATTGAACTCCTCCGGCCTGCTTTTAAAAAGAAAGGGGCCTGTGGTCAGGGCATGGCAACTCACCTGGTTAAGAAAAGTCCAACTGAAGCTGTTAAGTCACCATTCTTTTTAGGGGTTAGATTAAATTATTACAGGGTAGCTTGTCTAGCCTCCTTGTTGGCGGAATAGGTTTTTTGAGAGTTATTTTTTATTGTTCTTCATTGTGTACTTCACTCCCACTTGTCCTTTTTTTTTTTTTTTGAGTCGAAGTCTCACTCTGTCGCCCACACTGGAGTGCAGTGGCCGCTCCTGGCCACCACAGCCTCGACATGCTGGGCTCCGACGATCCTTCCGCCTCAGCCTTTCGAGTAGCCGGAATTGCAGGCGCACACTACCATGCCCGGCTCATTTTTTGATTTTATTGTAGAGATGAGGTCGCACCTGCCCAGGCGGATCACAAACCGGCGGGCTCAGGCAATCCACTCACCTTAGCCCCCCAAAGGCGGGATTACAGGCTGAGCCACCGAGCCCGGCCCCACTTGTCCTTTAATTGTTCTGTTGCTCCAAAAGCCGGTCAACTCTTCTTGTTTAAGCACCCTTTTGTGCTCTAGCATAGCATCACACCACACTCATTGACTTGTCTGTTTTCCCAGCACATGGAATTTAGTGAGGAATCACTACATGTTTATCGAGTGACAAGTGAGTAGTAAAGGAAATTGGGATCGTGTATCTTCTACATTTTATTCTTTATCTCAGCAGGTTTTTTTTTTTTTTTTTTCGTTTCCTCTTTTTATTTCCTAGACATTCTGTTCTTACATTAACAGCTGCTGGGGTCTTGGTGGTGACAGCCCTCACTGTGACTGTCTTTTGAGATGCTCTGTTCTAGTCCAGATTGGTTGCCCTCTGATGCAAGGAGTTCTCCCAAGGTCTCCTTTTGCTTCCCTCGTGTGCTGCATCTCCAGTTTTCTGTATAATGTGTCTTCTTTTTTCTTGGTTTACTGTGACCTTTGGTAGAACATATCCTTCAGTACCTTCTTGAGAAAGTGGGCATGAGAGAGAAGTTTTTTGAGATACTGTATTTCTGAAGAAGACATTATCTTGTACTCATACTTGGATGTAGAAGCGAAAGTTGAAGACTTTTGTCATTTAGATATTGGAGTCAGTGCTGCATTGTTTTCTTGTTTCCTGTGCAGCTGTTGAGAATCCAAAGCCACCCTACTTCTTGATTCTTTGTATCTGATCTAGTTGTTAGTTTTTTCTTTTTAGAAGTATAATGACTATCCGTCTCGGCAGTTTCTTAATGATTGGTTGTAAGATTTCACAGCAAGCCAGTTTATTTTCTAGTGATTAAAATGTGGTTCCTACAGTTAAAATTTCTTTTTATTTCAAGTTAAGTTTTGGATTGTAAGCACCTTGACTAGGCAAAATGGATCAGAGAGCTGCTTGAGACCCAGCTCATAATTCGTATTTCCTCCCGCTACTGAAACTGCGCTGTGTGTGCTTTCTGTCTTAGGGAGATGAGAAGGAAGCTGAAATAAGGGAGTGCTCTGAGAGACAGTCCCTTCTCGTGCAATACATACCTAATGGCCAGTGCTGCTTGTTGTATCCTTGATTTAACCCTTTGCTTATTTTGGCAAAAAGTAAAGTCTTTTTTACATATAGGAAAGCCTTTAGTGGTAGTGTAATTTCTGTTTAAATGGAGGAGAGAAAAGTTAGTGAGGAATGGAAGAAAATAAATTATACAGAGAAGGCATATTTTTCTTTTCTGAATTTGTGTATTTCTGTATAAGTGTATGGGAAGTTCATGAAATACTCTTCAATATATGTGTTCTACTGTATGTAAAGCTTTAGTGTGCATATTCAGGTTTAAGCTGTTTGGCTCACTGTTGCTCTGTCTTATGTACATTTTGGAGATGTTAGAACATGTATCTTTTGAATAAGAAGAAGTTGTCAGCAAAGGCTTATTTTCTTTGTATAAAGGGATATTACTTGATACCTGTTTGTTTCATGATCAAATGTATTTGACTTCTTTTACAGAAATTTCAAGAAATTGCTGAAAAAAATATGGAAAAATTGAACCGTATTGAGAAGTCACATGAACACTTGCTTCTTGAGAATTCGCAATTCAAAAATATGTCATCCCAGACTCAAAGGGAGCAGACATCATTGCTGGCTGCCTGTGCATTGATGGCTGGTGCCTTATATCCCCTCTATAGCCGGTCATGTGCCTTATCTACACAGAGAGATTTTCTCCAAGAGCAAGTGAGCACCTTTGAGTTGTTCAAATTGGAAATTAGAACTCTAGCCCAGGCTTTGTCCACTGTAGAGGAAAAGAAGCAAGAGGAAGCCAAAATAAAGAGAAAACCGTTCAAAGGACTGATACGTGTATTCCGGAAAGGCGTAATTGCAATTTTGGCAGCAAACAGACTCAAAATTTTGGGTCAATCATGTGCCTCTCTTTTTACCTGGATGGAAAGTTTCAAAGAAGGCATAGGCATGCTGGTGTGTACAGGAGAGCCCAAAGACAAGCAAAAAAATCCAAGTAAGATAATTCGTGCTTTTAAAAATCTGAGTTGCATATTCATGAAATACAGTATGGATATGCTTGGCTATTAGGCAAAAACTTTAAAAAATCATGTAATATGTCAAATAATATAACATTGTTCCATATGTTTGTAGATAGATGTGTGTATATGGATAAGTGTATATTTTTATATGAAGTAGGCCTTGATTTTTTTGTTTTAAACAGATTAAAATATAAAGTAGTGCGCTCTCTCTCTATACATATATATATATATATACATACATACATATAATCAACATTGTCCAGCTTTAGGATATCTGAATCCTCTTTTTGCAGTAAAAAATTTTTTTTCCTTTTTTTTTTTTTTGAGTTGGAGTCTCACTCTGTCGCCCAGACTGGAGTGCAGTGGCCGCTCCTGGCTACTGCAACCTCGACCTGCTGGGCTCCGACGATCCTTCTGCCTCAGCCTTCCGAGTAGCCGGAATTACAGGCAGGCACGTGCTACCATGCCCGGCTGTTTTTTTGATTTATTGTAGAGATGAGGGCTCGCCAAGTTGCCCCAGCGGGTCTCGAACCCGTGGGCTCAGGCAGTCCACTCACCTCAGCCTCCCAAAGCGCGGGATTACAGGCTGAGCCACCGAGCCCTACTTTGCAGTAAAAAATTTATACAGTGATCTTTCATTTATGTCAGTCCCAAGCCTGGCCCTATTTAAAAGTATCTGTATAATTTTTTTTTACTTTCTATGGATCAATATAAAATGATGAAAGTTAAAAATCTTTTGAAGAAAGAAAAAATGTGAAGTTTCCAGCTGACTAAAAATGCTTGACTATTCTGAAGAAACAATGGATTAAATTTTTAACTTAAAGCAGACTATTAATAATTTAAGTAAGACTAAAGAAAATTTCTTTTTCTCTCTCTTTTTAAGTATCAGTTAATGGTTACTCATAAATTAGGTCGATCAAATCTAACATTTCTGATAGATTTTTCTGCACTAGGCAGCGTTCTGCATAGAGTGTTTGATCTGTTTCCTAAATAGCTGAATGCTGCTACAAATGTTAAACATAGACTTTAATAAATTTTTGTAGAATTTTATCGTGAACTTTTTTCTATTTTCGCAGAACATCAGAAAGAGCAGTTACGTTGTCTGCAAGCACTGGGTTGGCTCACCAGTTCTGACCTTCTTGCGGCGATCGTCAGTTCTATGACGGAATTGCAAGAAGTCATTAGTAAAACAGGTATGAGTTCCTCTTTTATGTCCTTACAAAATACGGTTAAAAACAAATGTCCGGAAATTCTTTATGGTGCAAATTCTAATAAACCATCTTGGAAGAACGTGTATTTATTCTTATCTTTATTTTATTGAGTCACAGAGAAATTGTTAAATCTATATTTAATGATGTAGTACATTAATGTAAATTTTGATGGCTGATTTTGTCTTTACTTATGGGGAAATTAGTGGTATTTCTTGGTGAGTATATCCACCATGTATATATTTTTTTCCTTTGTGATCTGTTTTTCCTATGGAAACCTCATCATTAGCTTTTTATTGAGTAATCCTGGCAATGTCCTTTCATATGTTTTGGCCTTGCTTCATTTCTGTTTCTGGCTGTAAATTTCATAAGCTTGAGTCATAACTGAGCTAGTAGAAAATTTTTCTCTCTCATTTGGTGGTAGGTTTTTATTTTTTCTAATTTATTTTGGATAGAATTGATTTGAATAGTCTGTTCCTTTCTTTCAGGTGTGGAACCACCTATAATTAGTGATTAACAAAGATTGAAAATTCAAGTTTATTTTTTAATGATTTAGAGTGCTTGCTATGTTTGTGTGACAGGTTCAATGGAAACTAGCCGGACTAATTATGGTCATTTCAGACGCATTGATAGTTAAAATAGTAGAATGGACTTGTTAAGACTTGCCTGTTTAATGAAAAGTTGTAAGCATAAATGAAATGATAATTTAGGAATCAATTTAATTTTTTAGAGAGTTCGCCTATGTAAATACAGATTGTTCATTGTGATTTTAAATATCTGAGCCTAGACACTTGCAGTGGGAAACTTATGACTTAAAGATTATCTTCAGATTGTGGCCATTGATGTGGTAAGCAAAGCAATGTGCATATTTAAGGTATTGGTAAAACCCCAATCTACTGGGTTTGGAGTCTGAAATAAAAGTCTAAATTAATTTTAAGAATTTTGATATTATTACTTTAAGGCAAAACTAACATTCTTGAAAGAGGGTGATAATAGTTTTTGGATTTAATTTAATAAACAGATGGCTTGTATTAGCGAGATTCTTTGTAGGTATGAGGATACTTAAAAGTAGATTTTTAAAAGCTATAGTCTTGTTTATATTGTTTATTTTTAAAAAAATCACTGTGCTATATAAATATTCTAGGAGAGAAAAGAAAAATATGTGAATTGGTCTGACCCTCTAAAAAACATGCCCAGTGGTTGCAGAACAAGAATGACCACTCAAGAGCAACCTTAGGCAGAATGTAATCAAGAATGGGATGAGGAAGTGTAGGCTTTCAGTGTTACAAGAATCCATAGACGGTGCAGCTCAGTATGAGCTTATGAGTATCGGGAGGGCTGCATTGACAGTAATAGTGGAGAGATGACATTTCGATGTTGAGCATGGGTTAAGAAGAGTTATAGAGGTGGAACTAAGCCTAGAATGGGAACAGTGGACATTAAAGAGATGAGAATTAAACTCCATGCCTAACAGGCCTAGCTTAAGGAGGGTAATTAGTAGCAGGTATATTGTATTTTATTAATATTGGAAGAACGGTATATAATTGGCATGGGGTCATATTATAGAGGTTCTATAAAATAGTAATCCCCCATGAGCACATTACAAAATTGGCCTCTTGCAACATTTTTTTTTTTTTTTTTTTTGAGTTCGAGTCTCACTCTGTCGCCCAGACTGGAGTGCAGTGGCCGCTCCCGGCCACCGCAGCCTCGACCTGCTGGGCTCCGGCGATCCTTCTGCCTCAGCCTTCCGAGTAGCCGGAATTACAGGCATGCGCTACCACGCCCGGCTGGTTTTTTTATTTACTGTAGAGATGAGGTCTCGCTGCCCAGGCGGGTCTCGAACCCTCGGGCTCAGGCAATCCACTCACCTCAGCCTCCCAAAGGCGTGGGATTACAGGCTGAGCCACCGAGCCTGGTTTGCAACATTTTTAAGGTGAAAATATTGACACAACGATTAAGACCTTGATGATATTATGTATAGATAAGACTTATAGCTGGGTGTGGTGGCTCATGCCTATAATCCCAGCACTTTGGGAGGCTGAGGTGAGAGGATTGCCTGAGCCCACGGGTTCGAGATCAGCCTGGGCAACTTGGCAAGACCTTATCTCTACAAGAAAAAAAAAAAAAGACTTCTCAAGAGTAGACCAAGAGTGGTGTCCAAGTGCTTGCCTATATCTAAGAACAGAACTTTCTTTTATGTTAGACCTGGCTGTGCCTTTAATAACTTGAGGTAATAGCAAGTTCAGGATATCTTATTTTTTGGGAAGTGTTTAAATGTTGACTAAGAACACTTCTTAGGGGAGAGTACATGATTGTTACTGAGAGGGAGAGAACAATTGCTATATCAGCGTCATGAGGGGTATTGGAAAGGGTATGGTCCCAACAGATAGGTAATTGAATATCATTGTTCTAATAAAAAATGGTTAATGTGGATCTTCTGTGAAGATAACTTGACCATCTGAACTTTTAGAGTAATTTCTTTAAACGTGATGAGGGATTCACTTAATGTCTTTTCCAGGTCATGTGTTTTTATTTTTGAGTATATTTTAGTAGTAGAAATTTCAGGTATTTTAGCAGAAAAGATAGGCACGTATTTCAGACAGTTAAAGCAGATGACAGATAATCAACAGAAAAGGCTGAGACTAACAAATATAAAGCTGTAAGAGCTTATATGGTCATGTAGAGTTTACAATTTAAGTCTATGGATAACCTAAATGGGTAAACATTTTTGTCGAGTAGAGAGAGGGTTAGGCTTGAACAAAGCAGATTTGATTTTTGAACCCAAATATGCTAGTTATCAGTTGTGCAGAATTGGGTAAGTTATTTAACTTTATTGGGTCTCAGATTCTTTACCTATAAATGAGGACAGTGTCTTCTTCCTGGCTGTTATGAGGATTTAAAGAGACAATACTTGTTGAACACTGGGTATATTGCCTGGCATGTAGAGGGTGCTAAAAAAATAGTTGTTCCCTGACCACTCAGCTCACTGTGAAAGTAGTGTGTAACATTAGAAGACACACACACACTCACTTACACCTATATAACTTTATATGTTTTCAAGCTATTAATTATTAATTTTCTATCTTAGAATTGCTAAGGTACTGTATAAGAGGAGGGGTAACTATACCTTACAGTTAGGCAGGAATTCTACCTGACTTTACTAGTTCAGACTCTAGCTGTGTGACCTTGGGCAAGTTACTTAAATTCTCTGTGCCTCAAGTTTCTTTTTCTATAAAATGGGAATAGTAGCATTACCTATCTCAGAGAATAATTTAAAGCCTAAGTGAATTTATTTGAAAAGTTAGTAGGAGAATCTTTGTTGACTAGTTTGCTTATTTTGCTTAGTTCAGATATTGGTCATTGTTAATATCTATTGCATTAATTGAATAATAATGAATAATTAACAAAATTGAGAATAGATAAAATGAAAACATTGGTTTATCTTAAAATTTCAAAACAATTTGCATATCATATACAACTGTAACTTTTAAAAAGATGGTATATATAGTATCTATGTACCATATTAGTATATAAAGATCAAGAAGAAATTTCTTCCTCTGGGTAGAATGACATTGCATGTTTAGGAGGTCAGAGATTCGCCTTTTTTATAACTGTTAGAAGACCTTGCTTATAAGAGCTTAATCAAATAGGGATTTTTCCTACCCAATAACAGGAAGTCTAGAGGTAAGTAGAAACCCAGACTATTTTTCTTTCTGTCATCCTTAGCACCTTCATGTTTGTGCCTCCTAGTTTTAAGCTGGCTACTCTACTTTCTGGCATCAGGACTGTTTTTCCAGGAAGGAAAAGGGAAGGGCAAAATGTGAAAGCATTCATACATTGTTGGTGGGAATGAAAATGATACATCTGCTTTGGAAAAGCGTTCTTAAAAAGTGAAACAGAGTTATCATATGAGCCAGCAACTTCACTTCTAGGAAAATGTCCAAGAGAAATGAAAACATAGTTTCATACAAAAACTTGATCGCAAATGTTCATAGCAGCATTATGTATAGCAGTCAAAAACAAACCCAAATGTCTATCAAATGACCAATGGATAGATATCCAAATGATGAGATAGTATTAGTTCCTAAAAAAGAAAGTACTTCTATGTGCTACAACATGGATGATCCCTGAGAACATTACCCAAGTAAAAGAAGCCAGTCACAGAAGCCCACGTTTCATAAGATTCCATTTATTTGAAATGTCCAGAGCAGGCAAATCTAGAGACAGAAAGTAGATTAGTGGTTGCCTAGGGAAGGGGTTAAGGAGTATAGGAAGTGAATACTAATGGATATGGACTTTCTTTTGGGGGTGATAAAAATGTTATACAATTGATTGTGGTGATGGTTGCACAATTTTGTGAATATACTAACACCATTGATTTGTGTACTTTTAAATGGGTGAATTGTATGGTGTTAATTATATCTCAAGAAAGTTGTTGAAAATGTGAAGACTTGTGACTGCTGAATATATCCCTTTATATTAGGAAGGTAAAAAGCGTTCCTCAAAGCCCACCCAGCAGCCTTCTGTTCTTGTTTAATTGATCTGAACTGGATCATGTGGTTATCCCTAGCTGGTTATTACTGACATAGTTTGTTACTTTTGGTGGGTAAGTGAGTGGAAGGGTGGATGGATAGATGGAAAAAATACGCTGGAAGAACACATAAGAGCATAAACGAATGTTAACAGTAACTATTCCTGAATGACCTCAGTGACAGGAAAATATTTTTTGTTTTTTGCTATCATTGTTCTTCCATGAATTTTTTTTTCAAGTTTTCTGCATTGACCAGTTTTCTTTTTATAATGGAGGGGCATAGAGGTGGATGTAATAAGTGATATTTGCTTTAAAAAAAAGGGTGGGGAGAAATCCTGGTTAGCTAGAAGTTGGCAAAAGAGAAGGGATGGTTTGTAGATGGATTGGATCAACTAATCAGTGTAGTCAATAGAATCCCCCCTTTTTTGCTTCTCGTATTATCTTTGTTCTAAGGTAAAACAGTTCAGTAAGTAATGTTTAAAAAAGAAGTACTTTCATCTTTTAGAGTAAGTTCTGAATTATATGCATCCTGTTAACTAATCTAGGAGAGACCATTTATTCTTAAACAGGTTGAATATGTGGAAAAGTATCGATTAAGAATTTGGACGCTAGATTTGAATCTGGGCTCCATTGCTTACTTCCTGTGTGAAATTGAACAAGTTACTTAATCCTCTTTCACTATCAATATCCTCATTTATGAAATTTGGCTAATAAAAGTTCCTGGGTCATGGAGTTATTAGGAATAAATGTAACTTGCTTAGCCAAGCCCTTTGCATTTGTAAATGTCCTATAAATGTTTGTTGTTTTGTCTTTTTCTGATGCACTGATGTCTCAGTGGCACTAGGAGATTACTTTTTTCCTTTTCATGAAACTGGATGTTCAGTAATGATAGCTTAAATTCATTGCTCAGAAAGAGTTAAAGGTGGTTGACCCTGCTATCTTCTTAAACTTTGGTGATGAACTTATAGGCAGTGGGCAGAGAACCCAGTTTCCATGTTGCCTCTGTAAATACTGGACAGGTGGCAACCTTCTTGCTTTCATTATAGTGTTTGCCCACTTGAGATAAATTACCTCTTCTTGATATCCAAATGGTGTGCCTGCAAGAGATCATTTACCTCAAACAGGGGAGAATGTTACTTCCACTGAAGGGTTGGGATATCAATCATTATGGAAATGGACTAAAGAATTCTTTAGATAGTTGAACTTTTTGATATGACTTGTTCAGACTAAAATTTTCAAGACAGAAACAGATGTGCTGATTTGCTTTGAAATATTCCTGAACAAACTTACAGGAGTAGGTGGACATAAGTAGAATGTTAATGCATTTTGTTACCTATTTTCTCTATAATTGTGTCTTAATTATCTAGAAGACAGATGACTCAAATATACCCCGCTAGTACTACTCAGAACTTTTTAAATTGCATGCTTTGAATTAACTTTCTAGAGGTCATAGCAACTCTTTTAGGCAAAACTTAGAAGCCTAGGTTGTGTTCAGCTTAACCCTGTGTTGTCATACTTAGGAAGTTCAAAGCAGTTAGAAAGTATATTTATATTAATAAGTAGTAATTAGTATATATTAAGGCTTTACTGAATCTAAAAATAATAAAAAGAGTCTTGCTATTTCAAGTGTGGTCTATGAACTGTGTGTTACAAATGCATAATCTCAGACCCCACCGCAGCCTTACTCAGTCAGAATCTGCATTTTGACAAGATCTTTAAGTGATGCATATGCTCAGTAAAGTTAGAGAAGAGATGACTTAGAAGATTTTGTTGTTTATGTAACTTCACTCATATCTGGAATTGAAACAATCACAATCTGACCATGTGTCCTTTCTGGTGCTTCAACTAGTAGTGTCTATTTTGGGGAGACTCATTTAATTTATAGAATTTTAAAAAATTTTGTGATCTCTTCTTATTATTACTTTCACATTTCCCCATGTTTTTTCAAACACTTTATAGTAAAAAATTTCAAGCATATAGAAAAGTTGAAAATTTTATAGTGAAAAGATATTTTGTTTTTAAATTAAATTTTTTTTGCCTATCATAATTTTTAAGGACAATTTCCAATTGAATAATTTTTCCCTGGAAGTGTTCATGACTGAAAATTTTTCTGTCACAACTGTTTTTTTTTTTTTTTTTTTTTGAGTTGGAGTCTCACTCTGTCACCAGACTGGAGTGCAGTGGCTGCTCCCGGCCACCGCAGCTTCGACCTACTGGGCTCCGGCAATCCTTCCGCCTCAGCCTTCCAAGGAGCCGGAACTACAGGCATACGCCACCACACCCGGCTTATTTTTTTATTTATTGTGGAGATGAGGCCTTGCCAAGTTGCCCAGGCGGGTCGCAAACCCAGGGACTCAGGCAGTCCTCTCACCTCAGCCTCCCAAAGTGCTGGGATTGCAGGCTGAGCCACCGAGTCCGGCTGTCACAACTTTTATGGAATGTATTTTTAATTGCACGTCTAAAACAAAGTACAAAGTCGAAATAATTTTGGGAACCATAGATGAGGCTTGAACACATTTTGCACTTTATGGGTAGCTTCTGGGTAACTTCTAAGAACCTGAACTCTTTTTTTAGATGGATTAGTTGTCTGTTCAGATGCTGTCTAACAAAGCAAGAGAGTTATTGTCATCTCAAGTTTTTGTAAAAAAATTTTTTTTTCCTTCGAATCTATACTAAAACATAACATATATTTTTAGAATTTTTTAACCTCATCTTTTTCTAGAAAAAAATTATGGTAACTTACAGCTAATTCTAAAATGTTCAATAAAACTTAAGCAAATGAAGTTAGAAGCAAATTCAAGCCAGGAATCACATTGAACAAGCCAAATATGATGACCTACAAACATAGTCAAATTTGGGTCTGAGGATTCAGTTGCCAATGATGTCATGAAAGAAAAAAACAAAACTTAGGAAAAATACAAATGTTCCTGTGCTAAGATTAGATAGGAAACTGTTTTCCAGCTCTTAATAAAAAGGGATATAGTGTGACCAATGAACAACATTCTCAGTAATATTAGACATCGGACTCTGTGTCTTTTCCTTTTAAGTCACATGTTTTGGGATATAATTTACATGTAATAACAGTGTACTCATTTCACTGTGAAATTTGATGAGTTTAATGAAATATATACATTAAAATGCATATGCGAAAACATATAGAACATTTCCTGTACCTGTTTTACAGTCACTCACTCCCACCTCTACCTAGCCTAAGGCAACCACTGATCTCTTTTCTGTCACGTTAGCTCTTTCTGTTTGAGAATTTCATAAAAATGGAGTCACATAACACAAAGGAATTTAGCTGAACCTTACAGGAACAGAGAACAGCCCCTACAAAGCTGCCCTAACTTCAGACACTGTAGGTTCATGGGTCCCCAGGGCACCTTAACTTCAGACTAGCTGACTATAAATTGGGGTCCCCATGGAGTGACTCCTTCACATTAGATAATTTTCTGGAACAAGTCAAAGAACCCAGGAGAGTGCCATATTTAGTTCATTGTAAAAGACGGAAACAAATTAGAACCAACCAAAGGAAGCGACGCCTAGGGCGGTCTTGGGAAGATACAAATGTGAAGCTCCTCTTGTCCTGTGGGCAAGTTACTCTCCCAGCACTGATGTATGGTGCTGTGCATGGAGTCTTACCAACCCAGGAAGTTTACTGGAGCTTCGACGTCCAGGGTTTTTAGTTGAAGTTTCATTATGTAGGCATGTGAATGGATGGTGGGCCACGTTGTTGAACTCAATCGATAGCTCCCTTCCTCTCCCTGAAGTCTGGACTGATAGATGGCTCAGAGTCCCAACCTTCTAATCACATGATTGGTCTTTCAGGCATGGCCGGCCCCTAACCAGACTCACCTCGCTAGCATAAACTATTGGATGCTCAGCAGGGATGATCTAATTAGTGTTAATTATCAGGTGTGGCTCTAGGGAGCCCACCATGAATATAAAAAACACCCCAGTCATACCGGAAATTCCAAGGTTTTAGAGCTTATTATCTATCAGGAACTGGGGGAAAAGCCCAAATTCTCTTTTGGTGAGGCCCGATTCCTTACTACACTTGCAGTACGTATTTTTAAAAAAATGTCTGGATTCTTCTACTTAGCATAATATTTTATTTTCTTCTCTAAGGTTGTTTTTTTTTTTTTTGAGTTGGAGTCTCACTCTGTCGCCCAGACTGGAGTGCAGTGGCCGCTCCCGGTCACCGCAGCCTCGACCCGCTGGGCTCCGGCGATCCTTCCGCCTCAGCCTTCCGTGTAGCCGGAATTACAGGCGCGCGCCACTACGCCCGGCTGATTTTTTGATTTGTTGTAGAGATGAGGTCTCGCTGCTCAGGCGGGTCTCGAACTCGCGGGCTCAGGCAATCCACTCACCTCAGCCTCCCAAAGGCGCGGGATTACAGGCTGAGCCACCGAGCCCGGCTTCTCTCAGGTTTTAAAAGAATTATTTTTAAAATTTAGATTCGGAGAGCACATGGGTAGGTTTGTTATGTGGATATCTTGTGCAATACTTTGAGAGTGAGCAAAGTACCCAATAGGTAGTTTTTCAGCCCTTGCTCTCCTCTCCCCACTTGGAGTCCTCAGTGTCTGTTGTTTCCATCTTTGTGTCCATGTGTACCCAATGTTTAGTACCACTTATAAGTGAGAACAATATGAATTGTACCCCACATCTTTAAAATACACAATTTATAAGTTAAAAAAAAGTGAGAACAGTAGCCTAATGCTTTTGAGATTCATCTGTGTTGCCTGTGACTGTAATTGGTTCATTTTTGTTGCTGAGTAATATTTCATTCTATGGTTTTAAAGTTTGTTATTTATTGATGGGCATTAGGATTGTTTCTACTTCTGACTGTTGTGAGCAAAGCTGATGGGAACATTCATGTGCATATCTTTTTGCCGGATATATTGTTTTTATTCCTCTTGAGCAAGTAACTAGGCCTGGAATTGCAGGGTTGTAAGCCTGTGTTTTGCTTGAAGAAGTGAGCCGTTCGAGTATCTGAGGAGTGGTACCTGGGGAAGGGGCATTCTAAGCAGAGAAAGATGAAGTGCAAAAACATTGACAAAGGAGAGTGCTTGATGTTCTCAATGGCAAGGAGGCCTAAGTGCTGATTCAGAGTTGATAGAGGGAGAAAAATGGAGAAAGTGATGTCAGGGAGATAGCAAGGGTAGCATCCTTTTAAACCATGATGAGAACTTTAGAATTTATTCTGGATGCCAGGCTCAGTGGCTCAGCCTGTAATCCCAGCGCTTTGGGAGGCCGAGGTGAGTGAATTGCCTGAACCTGCGGGTTCGAGACCCGCCTGGGCAACTTGGCGAGACCTCATCTCTACAATAAATCAAAAACTAGCCGGGCATGGTAGCGCGCGCCTGTAGTTCCAGCTACTTGGAAGGCTGAGGCGGAAGGATCGCCGGAGTCTAGCGGGTCGAGGCTGCGGTGGCCAGGAGCAGCCACTGCACTCCAGTCTGGGCGGCAGAGTGAGACGCCAACTCAGAAAGAAAAAAAAGAATTTATTCTGGATGAAGTAGGAGTGCCATTGGAAACTTTTGAATGGAAGATCTGGTTTGACCTTTTCAAAGGATTGTCTCTGACCTCTGTGAGGAGATAAGTGTGTAGGCAGTTAAGAGGCTATTGCAGCGTTCTAAGGTGAGAGACAATAGCTGGAATAGCATATAGCATTAGACATGCTGGTTAAGTCCAGAAATAGTTGAAAGATAGAGCTCACGGTGTTTGCTGATGTACTGAATGTGAGGTGTGAAAGAAAGATGGGAGTTAAGAATGACTTCAAAGCTTTTGGCGTAGGCATCTGGGTGAATTGAGGCATGAGTTACTAAAATGGGAGGTTAGAGAAGGAATACGTAGGGTGAGAAAAATCAAGAGTTTTGCTTTGGACATGTTATGTCTGAGAAATATTTTGGACGTCTAAGTATCAAGAGGGTAGCTGGATATCTGAGTTTAGGAAAGAGGTCAGGACAGGTAAAATCGTGAGTGCCCTCAGTATATGCGATATTTAAAGCTGTGCTGTTGGATGAAGTCATGCAGGGGAGTTATTTTAACCTGGGTTGCACATTAGAGTCACCTGTGGAGTTTTTAAAAAATAGTGATGCCTACATTTTACCTCTGAAATTCTTTCTGGGATGGAGCATAATTGCCCCAAGGAGTGAATGTTACCAGAAGAGCTCTGAGGATTGAGTTTTCATGGACATTTCAACACTTTAGAGGTCAGGAGATGAGAAGGATATGACAAAGGATTCTGAAAAATAGCGGTGAGCTAGTCAGTCAACTCTGATGGTAACTTGTAAGCCAAATCAAGTGCTTCACAAATGAGAGTGTAATTAATCATATGGCGTGATGCTGCTAAGGCAAGTGTCATGAGGATTGAGGAGTCTCTCCAGATTTGGCAAGAGAGAGATCACCATGATGGGAACGTTTTGGTGGACTGTTGAGACAAAGCCTGACTGTGTCTGTTGAGAAAATGAGTAGTGGTAAAGACACTGAGTTCTGGTGTAAAGGGAAGCAGGTAATTGGATTGTAGCAGGAGGAAGATTGAGGGGTCAAGGGAGGTTTATGTTTTAAGATGAGAGGTAATTCAACATGCTTGTATGCTAAAGGCAATGATTCAATAGGAAGAGAAAAAAATTGATACTGGGGAGAAGGGACAGTAGTCTATGAGTCGATGAGAGGGGCGGAATCCAGCTCACAGAAGCAGGGAGGAAGGTTGGCACGAACGGTTCAGGCGTTGTAAAAGGAGAGAAGGCAGAGTTTACAGGTACAGATGCAGGGAGGTTAGTGGATTTGGTAGCAGATGTCTGTGAAAATTTTTCCCGCTATTACTATGTAGTGAAATAAGCAAGACTATCAATTGAGATGGAGGAAAGTAGAGGATATTAGAGGTTTGAGGAAAGAGGAGACAGAAGTAGTCATTCAGATTAGTGGAAAGTAAGTTCATTAGCTGTTCAGCTGCTTGGATGTTAGCACAAAGGAGATTTTTATTTAACCAGGGCGAGTTTTGCCAGGTAAATATAGTGGAAAGGAAGATTGGCAAGGAACTTAAAAGTATATGCAAGAGAATAGTTATAATTGCTGGGAGAAAATTCACCATGGGTGTCCCCTGTTTTTGTGTGTCTTGTGAGCAAAGGTACTGGCAGCTTTTGTGTAGCAAACTACCTTGAAAAATAAAGGTGGTGTCTTCCTTCAGAGCAGAGGGCAGGTTTGTTTACTCTCCAGTGTAGAAAAAAGATATTCTTCAGGGCAAGGATTGGACAGGTTTATTTGCAGCCCGTTATAAAAGATTTGGATTTCCTGAGCTCCGGATTCCCCAGCTATGACACAAACCCATTATATGCAGAGCATCAGCCTGAATCTGTGTCACCCCCTGGGACTCAGGGGACAAAAGGAGCTCATGTGAGCATGAAGCTCATCCTGTTTCCTGTGTCATGAGTACTAAAGTCCCTTGTCACTCACCCATGAGTCTCATGTCTTGAAATTTGTTAGCTTAAGAATAGTGTAAAATCTCAGGCCCTTTGTAGTTCATGACACTGTTGAAAAAAATACTCTGAACTGGGTAAGGAAGGAAGTGAGGACTTGAAAGAGATGAGAGATTCTGAAAAGTGGATGGCCAGTGGAATGTAGGTTCTAGAGTGGAGCCATTACAGTAACCTTATGCGTGTGTTATTATTAACTCCCATTTTATAGATGAAGAGAATGAGACACCCATAGTTTAAGCAATTTTCCTAGGAGCACACAGCTAGAATTGGAACCCAGGCTGTCTGGTTCCAAAGTTGATTCTCTGCATCTACTCACAATGCCGCTTCTTTTAATTGTAAAAATTCCCACGTCACCAAACAGGGCCAAATACCTTTTCTTTGCCTCTCCAGATATGCTCTCCACTCTTTTTCAGCCTGGTAGAAGTTGACCTGTACGTACCATACCAATGGGTTTCCATGCCCTCTGACGTCTAGGAGATTAGAAGGAAGGAGTCAAGTGTGGCCAGGGGGTTTATTTCCTGGTTTTCTCCTTGCAGGACAACCTCTGAAGGCAGCCTTCCCTTGAGACTTCTCCTTCCCTTTCCAGAATGCTTTCCTACTCTTTCCATTTCACATCTAGGGATTGTAACAGCCAGTCTTTGTGGTTCTAAACCATTCATTATGGTATTTTTTTTACATCGCACCCTGCCTTTGTAAATGACCCATTTATTAAATCCTTTTCAAACTTCCTATTTGAATGTGCCATGTGTTTCCTATTGGGATCCTAACTGATCTATTCCAATTCTAAATATGGTATTGAGGAAATGAGTAACTAATAAGTAACTAGTTTTCTGTTGAAAATTTGGTGGTTTCAGTCTTTGCTTTCAACAAAATTGAAAAGAACCTAATTGAGATGCCAGCAGAGAAAGCAATGACAATAATTTTTGATGATAGATTACATGAATTTAAGCATATAACTTTGCTGAGTTTAAGAATTAAACTTCTATTTCTGTCTACTTCTATGTGTAAAAGAATACAAGCGTACTTCAAAAAGTTCATGAAAAAATGGAATTAAAAGTTAAAAAAAATAAACTGTTTCTCAACATAAGCTCCATTAAGTTTAAGACACTTTAGTAACTATTGATACCAGCCATTTAGTCCATGCCTAAAGAACTGAGAGTTCTGGGAATTTAATCATGTCAGTGCTGTCTTTTTCACATTATTAACTGAAGAAAAATGGGCAGCCTTTAAAGATTTTTTAAGGTTAGGAAACAAGAAGTCAAAAAGAACCGAATCAGGACTGTGTAAGGTGGATGCCTAATGACTTCCCATTGAAACTGTCACAAAATTGTCCTTGTTTGATAAGAGCTGTGAGCCCGGAGCATTGTTGCAGTGGAGAAAGACTCCGGTGAAGCTTTCCTTGGTGTTTTTCTGCTAGAGCTTTGGCTATCTTTCTCAAAACACTCTTGTAATAACCAGATGCTACCATTCTTTGGTCCTCCAGAAAGTCAACAAACAAAATGCCTTGAGCATCCCAAAAACCTGTTGCCATGACCTATGATCTTGACTAGTCCACTTCCGCTTTAATTGGACCACTTTTACCTCCTGATAGCCATTACTTTGTGCTTTGTCTTCAGGATCATACTGCTAAAGCTATGCTTCATTTCCTGCTGCAGTTCTTCAAAGAAATGCTTCAGGATATTGATCCCACTTGTTTAAAATTTCCATCGAGATCTTTGCTCTTCTCTACAGCTGATCTGAATGCAGCAGTTTTGGCACCCGTTGAGTGAAAAGTTTGCTCAGCTTTTTCAGTTATAATTTTGTAGGCTGAACCAATTGCGCTGTCTGTGGTATTGAGAATAGTTTGTGCTGTTGATCATTGATCCTCTTCAGTTAGGGCATGAGCAAGATGAATTTTTTCCTCGTAATTTATGTGGTTGGTCTGCCACTGTGGGCTTCATCTTCAACATTGTCTCATTTCCTCTTAAAATTAATTATCCATTTGTAAACTGCGGATTTTGGGGGGACTTTGTCCCTCTAAGCTTCTAAGCATTAGTGATTTCACATTCTTCTACTGAAGTTTCACCGTAAATTTGATGTTTTCTCTTACTTTGATTTTAGCAGAATTCATATTGCCCTGATAGATGCTCTTTTCAAACTGATGTCTTATGTTTTTTAGTACTTTAGACTAGTTCCTGTTCAGACATGTCATAACAAGTTAGTATGAGTTGATTTTGGTGAAAAATAAGATAAAATTCACGCATAGTTTTTTCACATTATGCATTTTCCATGAACTTTTTGAAAACCTCTTATATATCTATGTGCTTACATTTATAAAATAACAAAAATAGGGAAGAGAATTGCTGTTGAACCAGTGTTATTTTGCAATAAGTGATATTCATCCACTGTTACCTGAATTAATTAGGAAAAGCATAGCCATCTCTATCTTAAGAGATATAGTTAAAATTATAATACTATAAGAAAGGGATTGGCAGTAGGGGGAAACTGTCAGGGGAGGGGGGTGGGATTGGCAGTTGAGTGAAACTGCTAGGGGAGGGAGGACATACCTCATCAACAAGGGTACCTGCATAATTAGTGTTTGTATACCTAACCCTGAATTGTACCCCACATCTTTATAATTAAAAAAAGACAAAAAAGGAGGTATAGTTAAAATAAAAATTTTAATTTATGCTGAATTTTTATCAAAAAGTTAATATATATGTTTAGATCAATTGTACATAACTAATAGTTACATTAATTTAGTTTTATCACACAGGACCTTCTTATGCTGACAGAAAATTGAAGTGTTTTCAATTTTAATTTATATACGTATTTTTATTGCAGAAAATTATGATAAGGTAATAAACTCTATGTTGCAATGCAATTAAGTAGCAGAAGTTGGGCAGAAGTATGAGATCCTGGAGAAAACAAACAAGATACCAATTTCTGGTTGTTAAGAAAGAGCTTGTTCATGTATTTTAAAAAATGGATGGTGGTAAGGGCCAGATTTTCATGGCACCGAACTTCTATTGTTTATGTGTAAAGGATGGATGTGTGAGTTTTTAAAAATTGCCCAAATTTACAACATACCCAAAATTATATGCTTTATAACTGTTTAGCATAGGGTGAAAATTTTTATGTCAACCTAAAAACATGTGAGGACATGTGTGTGAGGTTCCTGTTATTGGCATAACACATTATCACAAAAATTCAGGAGGGCAGGAAAATGACCGGTCTGTGGATTTGGACGGAAACAATTATATCTTGTTTCACTAACCACTAGGTAAACTTTAACATTTTCTGCAGTTATGACTGGTGATGACAGACCATGGTCATTTCAGCAGCATAGTGACTTTGTTACTAATAGAAGGCACAGATTGTTTTATATTGCAATACAGTTGTTGCTCAGCAGTTGATGCTCATCTTAAGTAATCGGCAGTCGTGAGGCTCATCTCGTACGTGGCGAGTAGTCAGAGTCTCCCTGTGTACAGACGGATGCTGACGCGGTGTAGCGGGCCAGATTAAAGGACGGCCCTGCACCTGGTAGTTGTTCATCCGTCAAAGTGAGGCTCTGTGCTCTTCATGTCTACGTTGCTTCCCGGTATTCCCCAAGTGCAGAATTCTCCGTTAGTGTCTTTGAAAGATCAACCTTTAAGCACCTGGCAACACTTTAGAACTCCTTCAAAAGAGTTACTAAATTTACTTCTGTCTTTGTAGCATTAAGCTTGAACCGTGGACTCACAGTATTTTTTTTTCCAGTGCAAATTGTATTGAATGTGTTGACCAAGCCAAAGATGAGTTCATTGACTTTAGGACAATAAACTTACCACGCTAGATTTTGATTTTTAAAAGCCTTGGGTAATTCTGGTGTTTGTTGAGAGAAGCCTACCACTACCTTGTAAAATGACCTGTGAATTCTTTAATTACATTTGTAGTAGCAGTATATTTTGTATTTGTGAAGCAGGGTTTCTATAACTTATAAATATTTAAAAAAATTTGATGTCCAACCTGACATGTGTGATACCTTGTTGAAGACCACCCCATAGTTCAACTTGCACTATGCTATGGCCTTTAAAACAATAACTTTATCTATATTTTAAATGTACTATCTTACATTTAATGGATTGATAATCAAACTTAAAATATTGTGATAGCCATATTTCAGTAAAATGTACTTTTCTTGTAGTTCTTGTAATTTTGCCTTTCAGAGTGGTCACTGTCTACTGAAACATATTTCTCTGACATAATAAAAAAAAGCCACTATTTATTAACATTTGATTATAACTGAGTTTTGCTTTTAAAGGTTCTTTGTGAAAATGTTATGACTTTTATATTTCTGCAAATTTCCTAAAACAATGAGCTCTTATGATGTTTATTTAAAAATAATAACTTTTGTCCTATCATAAAAGTTAATGTTAATCTCTTGGCATTACAGAATGCATTCTTGTGTTGAGTATTGTTGCAGATGCTATGGAACTAAAAAGAAATATAATTAATCTAACAAACGTACAAAATACCCATATATGCTGGGCTAGCCTGGCACTGCTAAGATAAGAATTTTATTAAGATGAAAAATACAGCTAAAGAAGTGTAGGGTAGTTGGAGAATCAGGGAATACATATGTTATAATGAGTAGCATATAAAATTAAACTTATATTACCTTATGTTCTTAGAAGTTGATGCATCAATAACTTATAGAAATAAATTTTACATTTATTATGAGAATATATGCTTTTAACCAATTAATTCTATTTTATGCATATCTCCTAAGCAGTATGTTTTTCAAATTCTGGCTGCTACATACATTTTAAAATTTATCTTTCCTTTAAACACTGAAGAATAAAAAAAATAGAATCTCTGTGAGACAATTGTTTTTGGTGCTTAGAATGTACAGACAATATTTAAATTAGCTCTGACAGAAGAGGCTCTAAAAATGTAGAATGCTATATACTATTGAATTTAAATAATCTCTCCGTGCTTGTCATTTTACACAGATAGTATCATAAGACAAGTAATGACAGATTAAGACCTGCCTAGCAGAGGGAAAAACTAAATTATACGACTTTTATTAAGGCATAAATAAACCTATTAACCATTATCTGGAATACCAATTAGTAGAAAGAGCACTGACAATTTTATTTATCAACATTAAACATAATTATTAATTACAGACCTGATGAATCTAGCAGTAAGCAGGCCATGTTGGATATGCTGGGACCTTAAGTCCATTATGTGAGAGGGATGATTACCAAAATCCTGTGGGGAGATAAGTAATTGTAGTTGTAACATTTTAATTGCCTTGGAATAAGGCAAATTATATTTTCTTGTCTGAGAATATAAATAGTATGGCATTAAGGTAATAGACTTCGGTAGTTGTAAGTAGAAAATGGACTTACGTTAGGTTTTAAAACAAAGAAGAATGATGAATTTTTAGTTATGTCATAGTGTTCTGTGTGGATTGTGTACTGTGAATACATGCAGATTTTCTTTAGATATACTGTTTAGTAGGTGAACTCTTTTCTATGTTCTTTTTTCATAATGAAAATAAGTATGGGAAATTTTTTTTTTAGATTGAAAAATATAGTTTATTTAGAAAGTAAATTGGAGGGAGAGGAGATTCACCTCCCCAAGGTAGGAGAGGGGGCCAAAGCTAGAAAACATAGTGGCCATAGCTCAAAGAGCTGTGTGGACACACCAGAGTTTAACAAAGCAATGGCCGGGAAATGTTTTTAATGTGTTTGAGTGTATTACTGCAGGTGGAATGAAAATTACAAAGTGAAAAAGAGATTTTTGTCATGTTGTGAAAAGAACAAGAGACATTTTATTGTGCCTTTTTTTCTTTTTCTTTGAAGACCCAAATTCCAGAATTTGTGGACATTTACTCATAGGTGCCGCCAAGAATTCTTTTGCAAAACTCATGGATAAAATTAGTCTGGCGATGGAGTGTGTACCTCTGCACAGCAGTAGGAGTATTACATATGTAGAAAAAGATTCCCTGGTTCAGAGGCTGGCCCGTGGACTTCATAAAGTAAACACACTGGCCCTGAAATATGGTTTACGTGGCCATGTGCCCATTATGGTATGTATACAGTTTTATTTAATCGTGATCCTAGGACTTGTAGACTTAAATTTGAATCAGCTTGATTTGTAGTTTACGTTTATTGTACATGAATGTATCTGGATTTTCTTTAGAGTTCATGTGAACTTTTAATACATAAATTTACTTCCGAATTAGTGTCCAAAATATTAAAATACAAAAGCCACTGCATTACTTCTAAATTTGGTGTTCTCTATAAGTGCACTTGTAACAGAATTATATGAGACGTAAACATCTCTCAATTCTATTTTCTCGCTATGCAGATTACTTCTTTGGGTATTCATTTTATATAAGCCAAATGATTGGTCACATAAAAAAATAAAGCTTCCACCTCTAAGTTTCAGTAACAGCTGGTATTGTTTTTTTTTGTTTAATCTAAGCTATATTTGATTTAGTAAAATGGTCATTGCTTGTGATCTATTAGTAAGTCTATAGTTGCTGCTTGTAAAGTTGCTTTTGTCTAATAACAGAAAAGCACGGCATCATTACAGAAGCAAATATTTGGATTTACTCAAAGGCTGCATGCAGCAGAAGTGGAACGCCGCTCACTACGCTTAGAGGTCACAGAATTCAAACGAAATGTGAATGAAATGAAAAAGGAGCTCGACAAAACCCAGGGTCTCCAAATGCAATTAAATGAATTTAAGCAGTCTGTAAGTACATATGGTGTAGAATACGATCGCTTTGAGGATATCTGTCTTTTTTTCCATCTCTGTATCTTTTTTCTTTAACTTTTATTATGTTTGGTTTTTCAAATCATTCCAAGTCCCATGAATAGGATTTCTTTTTCTTCCAAACACTTCCCTTCTAAAATGCCTCCAGTTGCCTGATGTTGGGAGGGGTTCCTCTCTTCTCCTTTTATATTGAGCATTTTGAGTAAATTACATTATTTATTATGAAATTAAGTTGCTTTTCTAAAGAAATATTCAATTTGTCTAACTTCCATCGAAGATTTATGCATATTATTAAAAAAAAGCAGAAGATAGCTGAAAAAGAAAGGCTATATACCAAATGCCATTAGGTCAAAGCAAAGTGTTCACATGTATGAAGCACAATAAAATGCAGACATCCATATACTCTGTTTGCAGTTGGGTTAATTTTTACTTAGCTAGTTTGAGCGTGTTAAGAGATTGCTCTGAAACTTCAAAATTATATACCATTTATAACAGCCTACATACATTTTTTTTTTAAATCTAGCAACAAGCTACTTTTAGTGTACCCCCTTCTTTGGGAAGCCCATGTTTTGCAAGCTTTTTTTTTTTTTTTTTTTTACTTTAAAAAAATTTTTATTGTAAAGATGTGGGGTACAATTCAGGGTTAGGTATACAAACATTGATCATGCAGGTACCCCTGTTAATGAAGTATGTCCCTCCCTCCCCTAGCAGTTTCCCTCAACTGCCAATTCAACCCCCCAACAGTTTCCCATTACTGCCAATTACTTTCTTATAGCATTATAATTGTTCAAGATCATCTTATGAGTGACAACATATGGAACTCTGTTCTTTGTTTCTGTGATAAATCACTGAGCATGATAGACTCCAAATCCATCCAGTTACTGCAAAGTCCATATATTTGGCGTTCTTTATCATCCACTTGTTTTTTTTTTTTTTTATAATCGATATTTTTTATTTTGATATTGTGGGGTACAGTCTAGGGTTAGGTGTACAGACATGTTTCATTCAGCCCCCCTTGTTGATAATTGGTGTCTCCCCGTCTCCAGACAGATGTTTACTACCATTCTCACTCACATAGTGGACCTTGATCATCCAATGCACTACTATAAGAAAATGACTGACAGTGTTGGGAAACTGTGGGGGGGAGATGGGACTAATGGTAGCTTACCTTCCTTTTAAATGTGTATTTTGGTTAATTTGGAACTTGCAGTTTTAACATTTGTAGTAACAGAGGTAGCAGTAGGTAGTAGTTTAGTTATTAATTCTATAATAATATAAGTTGCTAATGTTATTTATTATTTCAAATAGATATACTTTCAAAGGGCAAAGAGTTCCTGTAAATTAGAAATATCAAGTAATCATGAATTACCCTTAACCGTAGTTTTCTTTTCAGCAAATATCTAAAGACACCACAGTTCTTCCCTTGTTTTTTTAGTTTCTTGTTTGGAGGAGAAAATTTATGAGCTGCTTCAACATGTTTTTCTGATCATGAAAGTAATACATGACACAATTACAAATACAAAAAATATGTAGAAGAGAGTTTACATCACTCTATTCTTACCACCCAGAACCAATCACTGCTGAAAAGTGGATGCATTTGTTCTTTGCATTCTTCTGTGTGCGTGTTTATGAATGGATACCTTTATGAATGGATACCATTGTAGTTTGGAATAATTTTATGTGTACAATTTGTATCCTCATTTATATATGTATTTGCTTAAAGTACTGTAAGCATTTTCCTGTGCCATTAATTATTAATTTCATTTTTAGATAAATAAATATGGTTCTGTCATATGGCTATATCAAAATTTATTTGACTGTTTCCCTATTCTTAGACATATAATTTTTTTCCATTTTTTACCATTTTAATTAAATAATAAAGAACTGTTTATAGTTTTAAAAGCAAGTTCCTTTGGAGTGTGTCTCTGCCTCCTTGATTTGCTTCCAATCATGTATACAAACTATATTTGGGATCTTGAAATGGTCTGCCAGAATATATAGAGACAGTCGTTGATGCAATTTGGGAGTTAGAGTATAATCAACTATATTTAGGTTTAGATGACAATGACTTTCCTAAAGATTGGAGAATTAAAAAAAATTATTTATTTATTATAAAGATGTGGGGTACAATTCAGGGTTAGGTATACAAACATTGATCATGCAGGTACCCTTGTGGGTGAGGTGTACCCCTCCCTCCCCTGACAGTTTCCCTCAACTGCCAGTCCCACCCCCCCTCCCCTGACAGTTTTCCACTATGGCCAGTCGCTTTCTTATAGCATTATAATTGTTCAAGGTCACCTTATGAGTGATGGAGAATTCTTTATATATGTTGCTCCCTGGAATATGTGTGAAGAATTCTAGACATTCTATGACATTTGAGTTCCTAGTCCATAGTTAACTATTAGGAAAACAAGTTAGCATATTACCTTTGATTAATTTGGAAGTAGCAGGACTAAATTTCTAAAATCTAGAGAGAAGGTTAGAGTTTGAGGAAAAGTTGGGAGTTTCCAGAATCTTCTTGTAAGGGTTTTGTTTGAGTAATTGACTTGCAGCAGAAGCTAAGAATATGTTCTAGAGAATGCTTAGTGTGAATTTCTTCCTCTGAGGGTAGCAATGAAAAGAGGAAAATAACTAAGTGATTGAAGGACAGTTATAAAGTGATGATTTCTAACATTTAATGACCATATTGGCCATGTAGCAGACGCCGAACCTATGTACTTAACAGGCATTGGCTCACTTAGTCCTTACAGTTATCTCCTTTGAACTAATAGTATTATGATTCATTTTTATTCTGTATATTATATTTATTCTTATATAGTATGAGTCCCGTTTTACAGATGAGGCATGTGGGGCACAGAGCGGCTAAGTGACTTGCCTAAAGTCACACAGTTATTGTTGGAAATGACAGAATTTAAACTTTTATAGTCTGGCTCTAAAACTCACACTTTTAACCACTTCACTGTAGTGGGTTAATGTTTATATCTAGCTGCATAAATAAAGTATTGCTTTTAATAAAAACATAATAGATGGAAAAAAGATGTTATTTTCCTCTCAAAAGTACTGGGAAGTGTGCCGGCATCCATTGTGTGTGTGTGTGTGTGTGTGTGTGTGTGTGTGTGTATAGTTGGTCTAAAATTATGACATAAAGGGAAACGCATTGCTCACCAAAACAATTTAGTATTTTCATTCTTTTGGAATGCTATGTTCATCTACCGACAGTAGTTCTTTTTTTTTTTTTTTTTTTGAGTTGGAGTCTTACTTCATCGCCCAGACTGGAGTGCAGTGGCATGCTCCCGGCCACCGCAGCCTTGACCTGCTGGGCTCCAACGATCCTTCTGCCTCAGCCTTCCAAGTAGCCATAACTACAGGCATGTGCTACCACGCCCAGATGATTTTTTGATTTATTGTAGAGACGAGGTCTCACCCAGTTGCCTGGGCTGTTCTTGAACCCCCGGGTTCAGGCAATCTACTTGCCTCGGCCTCCCAAAGTACTGGGATTACAGGCTGAGCCACCAAGCCTGGCCAGACAGTAGATCATAACTCCCATGATCACATGAGCTCTTTTCAACTGCTCTCACACACCATCTCTTTCTTATTCTACTCTGCTCTACTTACTTGATGCTGTTTACTTGCAGAAGAGTGAACAGAATTGAGCCAGTCTCTGGGAGGGAGAGATGGATAAGACAGAAACTAAAATTAACTAAGTTTGTAGATAAAGGAAGCATTTTGGAGGAGTGTGGAGGGAACACATATTCTATCAAAATAAAGGAAGTCCTGCAAAATGGTCGGGATCTTGATTTATAGAGGTCAAGTGAGTTAAAAAGACAGAATGATCTGATGACAAGAGTGGAATTTAAAACAACAGAACATATAAAAGATAGAAGGGGCACACAAAATCCCTTCTTCTCCACAAGACTCAGAGAATAAGGGATGTTATGAAGTAGAAACAGAACTGGAATGCTGAGAGAAGGCTGCTAGAGTTGCTTTAAAAGTGGAGGGTTTGGTTGTAATCGGACAATGTGAGATAGGAGACCAAGGCGGCTGTAAAAAGATGAGTGTTCTGTAAAATCTCAATACACAAGTATCAAGTGATGTATTAGAGCTTCCTTTACTAGGTTACACTCAGGAAATGTAACTTTCCTGTGTGCCACATGATCATTCTCATTAATTTATATGCACTTAGGTAAATCATTAGGCACCTATTTTTATGCTACACTATTGCTTTTTGAAAATTCTTCCTTTTACTAGCTACCCTGTCTCAAATTCCCACCCCGCTTCTTACAGATTTTTGATCTGTAAGCAATCATGTGGGTTGCTGAGGGATGGGTCCCCTTCTCCCCTCCCATCAGGAGCCTAGAGCTGTCAATCTTCAGAGCTGGGGGTGGGGTGTCTCCAGGCTTCACCTTCTGTAGCATATCAATTGTTGTGAAGGTATAGCAGGTTTACTGTAAAGAGCAAAAGTGTGGTTTCTTTCGCCTGTGCCAGCTCTGGCATGTCACTCTTTCTTTTCTCCCTCCTTTCTCTAATAAACTTTGTTTGAAAACTTAAAAAAACCAATTCTTCAGTGTTGAATGCATTATATATATGCTTGAAAGGGAAGTAAGAGTAAAAGTTCATTGCTTTGTGGAGGTAGCAGGCAAGGTAGCTGGTGCCAAAATAAAATGGAGTGCTTATGCATTCCAATATAGAGGGACACGTGTAAATTTGTTCTCAGACTTAGTTCCCATAAAAGTCTTTCTCTCTCCATGAACTACATGCTTTCTATCATTGGCCTATGAGGAAACTGTGACTATGTACTTTTCTACTTTTGTCTCATTTGTCAGAAAACTCAGAGATAATGTCTGCATTTAATTGTAGTAATTTACACATTCTAGATGTCTAGAATCAATAGGATTCTTATTCTGCTTTTTGTCCTTAGATTTTCTAAAATTTCAAATCAACTTGCTTTACATTTGTGGTTCATAATATTAATCTACCTCAAATCCTCTGTAGTAATGGGAATGTGATAAATCTTAAATATGGCTGGGCTCGATGGCTCAGCCTGTAATCCCAGTACTTTGGGAGGCCAAGGCAAGTAGATTGCCTAAGCTCATGGGTTCGAGACCAGCCCAGGCATCTTGGCGAGACCTCGTCTCTGCAATAAATAAACAAAAAAAAATTAGCCAGGGCCGAGACTCTGTCTCTAAAAAAAGGAAAGCTCATATATAGGCATATATGAAAATATACAATATACAAAAATTTAACATGAGCATTGTGGACTGATTTATTTAGAACTTGAAATAAGTTTTCTAGGATTTGACTAAAAGTGTAATTTTGGAAGTATAACTGTTGTGCTTTAAAAACCAGAGTAATACTTTTATCTTTGCTTGCGCAATTAAAAACAAATTGTGTTTTGGGTCATGGATCAGACACCTACAAATGTTTGTATCATATTTTTTATGTTCACAAATATAGTTCTAAATATTACATGACACAACAATGCCGTTAGCATGTTACTGGTTTTTCTCTCCCCGTTCAAGAAATTGATCACCCATGAGAAGTTTGAAAGTGCATGTGAAGAACTAAACAATGCATTACTTCGGGAACAGCAGGCACAAATGCTATTGAATGAACAGGCACAACAACTCCAGGAGTTGAATTATAGACTTGAGTTGCACTCCAGTGAGGAAGCGGACAAAAACCAAACTCTCGGAGAAGCTGTTAAGGTAGGAGACCATCCCTTGCATAACGCCCGATTTCCTCTCGGTGTGGGTCCTAGAAGGAATCACGATGCCTCCTGAACAGGGAATAGATCCCAAGGTGTCAAACTTTATTCCGCAAGAGCTTGTGAGGATGGAATGGAACATGGTTCTGAGGCCTTGATTACAAGCGTGCACTCACATGTGTTGAAAACGTAAAAGTAGCATTTACTTACTAGTTGAAAGCAAAGTGAAGATCTTTTCCAGTAACAATTTTCTTTTTTGTGTCTTTTGTTCCTTGAATCTTTTTTTTTTTCTGAGTTGGAGTCTCACTCTGTCGCCCAGACTGGAGTGCAGTGGCCACTCCTGGCCACCGCAGCCTCGACCTGCTGGGCTCTGGCGATCCTTCCACCTCAGCCTTCCAAGTAGCCCGAATTACAGGCATGCGCTACCACGCCCGGCTGATTTTTTGATTTATTGTAGAGATGAGGTCTCGCTGCCCAGGCGGGTCTCAAACCCGCGGGCTCAGGCAATCCACTCACCTCAGCCTCCCAAAGGCGCGGGATTACAGGCTGAGCCACCGAGCCCGGCGTTCTTGTTTCTTTTATCGTCCTCTCTTTAGTTCTTTTTCTTTCCTTGTTTTGTGCCCTCTGGACTTTGAGAATGCCACATGTCTTTTGGATTCTAGAAGGTGTTGGTCTGGGTCTCTTGGATTCTTTTTTAAGTACAAATTTGGAGCCGAGGGAGGTTTAGTTAGAGTTGTTCTCCCTGTCATTATTTGTGGCAAAGGTATTTGGGAGGGAAAGAAGTTATAATTTAAAAGATGTCATTTAGATGGGTACAAACTGGATCTAGGGCTATAGTATTTTATGGAAATATTGGCTACAAAGTATAATAGAATTTGAGTTTTTGTTTATCATACTTGTAGATTTTTCACTAGTGAGATTGTGTGTGCTGGAAGGGAGCTAAGTCTAGGGAAACAAAAATGATACAGCCTCTATGTAGGATAACATAATACGGTTACTCAACTCAGAGTTAGTATACACTTATTATAGAGATACATATTTACTCTGATATCTAAATAATACTGTTACCCTAACAATAAAATAGCCCAAAATTTCTGACCTGTAAATGTTAAAATTGAGATTTTGTGTTTAGAAAAATTAGAAAATATTAAAATCCAAAAGAAGAAAATGCAAATGGACTTAAAGTGGAAAATATAGATGCCCTTAAAAAAGAAGAAAAAACTGCCAGGGTACTCTTAATATTTTGGAGTGTGTAGTTCCAGACATATGTATTAAATTGAACCATTTGAAATTGCTGTTTTTATAAGTGAGAAATAGACAAATGCCAGCAACTTCAAATGGGTCAACCTAATGCCTATTATTTATTTTTTTTACATAAATGAGAACATACTTATATACTGTTTTGTAACTTATTTGTGTCACTTAGTGATAGACTGTGAGCATTCTTATTTACCAACTTATATGATCTTATGATATACTTTTTTTTCTTTTTTTACTTTTAAAAAATACAAGTAATAGATATTCATTGTGGAAAAATAAGAAAATACAGATGAAGAAAAAGGAAAAGTAAAACAATCCCAAATTATATCATCAGATATATCTACCATTAAAAATTTGATATACATTATTCCAGACTTTGTATTTTGCAAATGTAGGTATTTAACTAAATGCAAATTGATAAAAATACAGTCATACTAATAAGGATATTGTTTTTTATTTTCTTTAGACGCCATGTCAAGGATTTCTTTCTATGCTGATAAATACAGTGGTGTCATAATTTAATGCCTGATTAAATTCTTTTGAATGTACATTTAAAACTTTTTCTTTTTAGTTGACAAACAATAATTGTGTATATTTATAGGTACATTGTTATGTTTTGATACATGTATACATTGTGGAATGATCAAAGCAGGCTAATTAACATAAATATCTGTCACTTCACAAACTTACCATTTCTTTGTAGTGAGAGCATCTAAGATGCATTCTTTTAGTGATTTTGAAATATATATTATTATTAGCTATAGTCACCTTGCTGTACAGTAAAGCACCAGAACGCATTTCTTCTGTCTAGCTGAAACTTTGTACCCTCTGACCAACATATCCAGCCTCTGGTAATTACCCAAATGTACTGCACATAATTTATTAACCCAATTTAATATTGTAGATTTAGATTCATTCCGGTTTCTTCTTTTCCTTCCTTTACCTCTTCTTCCCCACCCCCTCTTCTGCTGCTTCTACTGCTTCTCATTCTTCTGCTTTTGCTAGTATATGTTTTGTAAGATGAACACTCCTGTAGCTAAATCTTTATGCACATATCTGTTATTATTACATCAGGATAAATTCCTAAATGAGGAATTACTAGGTCAAAAACCAAATATGATTTAAAGTGTATATATATTATCAATTGCCCTAAAGCAAAATTTCACCAATTACATTCTCTCCTAAGATGTATGAGACTTGCACTTTTGACTCAACTTGGCCATTACTCTTTAAAAAAAGGTTCGAGGCTGGGTGCTGTTGCTCACGTCTGTAATCCCAGCACTTTGGGAGGCCGAGGTGGGAGGGTTGCTTGAGCTCAAGAGTTTGAGACCAGTCTGGGCAACATAGTAAGACCTTGTCTCTACAGAATATCAAAAAAATTAACTGGGCATGGTAGTGTGTGCCTATAGTCCCGGCTGCTAGGGAGGCTGAGGAGGAAGGATCAGGAGGATCACCTGAGCCCAGGAGGGTGAGCTGCAGTGAGCCATGATCTGTGCCACTGCACTCAGTCTGGGCGACAGAGGGAGACCCCTACTTTAAAAAGAAGAAAAAGATTTGCCAATTTGACAAATATATCATTGCTATTTTAATTTGTATTTCTCTGATTATTAGTGAAATTGAACATTTTATAAGTGTTTTGGTCCTTAAACAATATTTTTACGCTTCGTATCCTGTTAGTAGATAAAGTAGTAAACTGTGCTTTGGAAAAGCACCTTTGACGTATACCTGTATCATATAGAGTCTTTTTTTTCTGTAATAGTTTGTAGTTTGTGTTTAGGTATAGTATTTTCCAGCAGATGAAGAGCTGTTCATATTAATTTCTTTAACGTGCCAGTAGCTTAAATATTGTTGTCAGGAGTGGAGAATTATTTAATTACTATCTCTTAATTAGAATTAGCAGGTGGTAATGTGGAAACGCTCTCTTGTGGGAGGCAACGTGGTTCAGAGGAAAAAGCACTGGCCTTGGAACAAGGATTCCCGAATTCAACTCCAGTTAGGTTACTTGGCCACATGATTTAACTTTTCTGAGCCTCAGTTTTCTCTCTAGCATAAATAGGGATAATAGTACTTAAGTTTCAGCGTTTTTATGAGAATGAATTAAGATACTATTTGAAAAGTAAGTGTATGCTTGATAAATATTCTTTTGTGTTTTCGGTAATACTTTAAAAAATAATTCTTTTTTTTTTTACCATTTTCTGTGCATAACTTCTTTTTAAAAGCAAAGTATATTATCTCTTCTTCTTTATAACAACAAAATAAGACCTTGAATAGGTGATGGAAAATACAGAAGAAAAAATGTATTCATGATTTATCATCTGAAATCAACCATTGTTAACATTTTGGGAGTTTTGTTTTTAGTTATTTTTAATATAATAGCTTTTATAAATCATACTTTGTACAGAATGACTGTTCATTATAATGCAGTTCAATCTTGGATAAGGTGCTTCCTGTAATAACAGCTGTGCATTAAGAAGTAAAGGAAATCTCCAAGGACAAAAACATAGAAACAACAACATTGACAAACTCCAGTGTGTTGAAATCAAAGTGCCATGAAGAGATGCTGGGTTTGCCCTGGAGGCAGCGAAAGTTGAACATCCCTAATCTGAAAATTCAAAGTACAAAATCTAAGATGTTTCAAAATCTGAAGCTTTTTGAGTGCTCATATGATGCTCAAAGGAAATGTTCACTGGAACATTTTGGATTTAGGATACTTAACCAGTTTTAAAAAAATATATTTATATATATAATGTAAATATTCCAAAATCTGAAAAAATTCAAAATCTAAAACACTTCTGGTCCCAAGAATTTTGGATAAGGAATACTCAACCTATACCAATAATAATGCTGGAAGCAGGAGACTAAGTTCTGGGCTTTACCAGCAGATAGAAGCTTGAACCTAAAACTGTCACTTAAGGAATTGCCTAATAACCTCAAAGGTATAATCCCAGGTCAGTAGTGTTTCATTGCTTTAGGCAAAAGCTAATGCAGAATTCTCTCTGGAAGGAAGCTTGCCTAATTTAGTTTTTACCAAAGTCCCTGAAGAGTAAGATCAACCAAGTAACTGACACGTGAGTAGAAAGATATATTCATCTCATATGCAGCCACACTGCTGACTTTTCTTGTCAATTCTAATACTTTATCTGACCTTTATAAGCTTTTCTGCATAGACAATCATATTATTTGTTCTATAACAATAGTTTTGTTTTTCCTTTCCAAACCCTATGCCTTTAGTGTTTCCCCCCCCACCTTACTGTGTTGACTGGGATACAGTGTTGAGTAGAAGTGGGGATGGTAGGCATCCTTATTTTGTTTCCAGTCTTAAAGAGACCCTTTCTTAGCTTTCTCTATTAAGAAGAAAGCTTGCTATAGTTTTTTAGTTAATAAACCTTATCAGGTTTTAAGGGAGTTACCTTCCTAGATTATGCAAAATTTAAAAGATCTTGAATGGATTTAGGATATTATCAAATATATTTTAATGCATTTATTAACATAATAATATGATTTTTCTCACTTATTCTGTTAACATGTTGAATTTTATCAGGTATTGGCAAAATATGACATGCATTTGTGTGGCCTTTAGGCTGGGAGTGGTTTTTGCATTTTTAAAGGATTGTAAAAAAACGAACAAAAAGATGAAACCAAAGAAGAACATGTGATACAGATTTTATGTGGCAAAAAAGCCTAAAGTATTTCCTATCTAAAGTTTACTGATCCCTGGGTTATATTTTTTAGTAGTTTAATGTTGAACCAGCCTTGCATTCCGGAAATAAACCTGGTAGAGTTTTGATTATTTTAAAAAAATACTGGAGCACTCAGTTTTTAAATTTTTCATTTAGAACTTTTAGATCTCTAATCTTAATTGGGATTATCTTGTAATTTATATCATATTGTCCTTGTCATTTTTTGGAATCAAGATTTTGCTAGCATGAAAGGACTTTCCTTCCCATTCCAAACACATAAAGTGTTATCTTGGTGCATTTTGGGCTGTTATAAACAGAATACCACAGACTGAGTAACTAATAAACAATAGAAATATATTTCTTAAGATTCTGGAGGCTGAACAGTCCAATATCAAGGTGCTGACACTTGATGAGGACTTTCTTGCTGTGTCATTCCATGGCAGAAGATAGAAGGGCAAGCGAGCACATGTGCATTTGCACATGGGGGGAGGAGGGAAAGAAGGGGGACAAACCCATCCTTTTATAAGGAACCTACCCCCACAGTAAACAATCCACTCCCACATAACTACATTAGTTCATTCATGAGGCCCTTTATGACATAGTTGCCTCTTAAAGGCCCTATCTCACAACACCATTGCATTGGGGGTTGAGTTTCTACACAATGTCTTTGGGAGACATATTCAAACCATAGCAAGTGGAAACTAGATGAACTTTGGGGCATAGCCAAGCTTAAAGAGAGCAAAATGTTCAGGTTCTAGAAATAAGGGTACCCCAAACCAAATGATGAGGAGGAGCCAAAGTCTAATTAGCTCATTGGGATGTACAAACCTAGCTGATTACAGTTGATTATCATATAGCAGGGAAATCTAGGCTTCAAGCTTCACAGACTGAAGAATACCTACTTGTGTGAAGCTGGGGTTGCAGAAGGGCTTTCCTAACATGAATTGTGGTCTAGAAAACTCCTGCCTACCAGTTATATGGGATTTTTGATGTCTACTTTGGACCACAGGTAGGAAAAAAGTCACTGAAGAAATTGTAACTTCAAGTCTGTGCCACAAATAAATGAGGGTCTTAGTTTTTACCTTTATGACCCAAGGAATGTTTAGCTGGCCAGTTCTTGTAGAGCCAGTATGACTTTGTAGAAGGAAACTTGACAATATTCTATAGAGATGATACTGTATCTCAGAGAATACTCACTAGGCTTTGAGGAAAAATATTACAAATCATATAAAGAAATAAATTGCACATCAAATGAGAAAATTTGCACTTCAGGTGGTAGGAGTACTACAAGAGGATTTTGAAATCAGGTAAAAGATACGTAAAATAAATATTTTTAAAAATTTTTCTGAGATAAGGTATGAATAGAAATTATAAGGTAAGAAATGAAAATATAGTCTTTGACATTAAAAACCCAGTGAACATTGATGAAAAGATATTAGCAAATTGGAAGGAAGCTGAGGAAATCACCCAGAATGCTCTGCAGCAAAACAAACTCTTGGATAACAGGAAGTTAAGAAAAGAAAAAAAGAGAATGAAAGATATTTAATAAAAGAACAAAAGTGGAATACAATAAGTACCGAGAAACATAGTAATGAGACTATAGAATAACAAAGACAACAGAAAATTTTAAAAGTTATGGAGGGAAACACTACTTAGAAAAGGATAGCAATTAGATCCTGAGAATTATGACTGAATTTTAAAAATGAATCCATTGAGGTGTAATTAATAACCCTGTAATATGTACTTTAAATATATATATGACCTCAGTGCCTCTTGACAAATGTATGCATTGTGCAACTACCACTACAGTCGAGATGTAGCCTGCTTCTTTTATCCCTCAATTTCTCTTGCTCTTTTTCACATCAGTCTTCTATTCTTGCCTGACCCCACCCTAGCCCAGCAGCCACTGATACAGTATTCCTCTAGATTAGACTTGCTTTCCCCAGGGTTTCACGTACATGGAATCTGACAATACATGCTCTTTGTGTCTTTTTTTATTCTGTGTAACATTTTAAAGATTTATCTATGTTGTTTTTTATATTGTTGGTAGTATTCCATACAGTAATTTGCTTATTCATTCACCTGTTGGTGGACATTTGGGTTGCTTCCACTGAAGGCTATTATGGATAAAGCTGCTAAGAACAATCTTGTACAAGTTCATATGTGGAAACTTGTTTTGATTGCTCTTGGGTAATACCTAGGAGTGGAATTGCTGGGTTGTATGGTAAGTGTATGTTTTTGAGAAACTGCCAAAGTCTTTTTCCAAATTGGCTATATCATATACATTCCACCAGCTGTGTATGAGAGTTACATTTTCTTCATATTCTGGCAAAACTTGGCACTGTCAGTTTTTTTGTTTTTTTTTTTTTTGACTCCATCACCCAGGTTGGAGTATAGTGGCACGCTCATGGCCACCTCAGCATTGACCTGCTGGGCTCTAGCAATCCTTCCACCTCAGCCTTCCAAGTAACTGGAACTACAGTTGCCTGCTACCATGCCCAGCTAAATTTTTGATTTATTGTAGAAACACATTCTCACCACGTTGCCCAGACTGGTCTCGAACCCGCAGACTCAGGCAGTTCTCTCACCTCAGCCTCCCAAAGTGCTGGGATTACAGGCTTGAGCCTGGCCGGCACTGTCAATTTAAAATTTTATCTATTGTAATGGGTGTAAAGTGGTATGTTTGCTTGTTTGATTTTTGAGTCAGAGTTTCATTCTATTGCCCAGGATGGAGTGCAGTGGTACTATCACGGCTCACGGTAGCCTTGACCTCCTGTACTCAGGCAGTCCTTCCACCTCGGCCTCTCTAGTGGCTGGGACTACAGATGTGCATCACCATGCCCAGTTAATTTCTTTGATTTTTTTTTTCTTTTTTGGTAGAGACGAGGTCTCGCTATGTTGCCCATGTTTTTAAATTTTAGTTTGCATTTAGCTTGTCTGTTGATGCAAACCATCTTTTAGTGTACTTAGTCATTATACTACTTTATGTATAATGTAAGAATCGTACAACATACTTGCATTTCTTCTTGCCCATTCTCTTTTCTGTTGCTATCATAGATTTTTTACATTTATGTATATTATACAAATTCCACAATCCATTGTTATTATTTTTGCTTTAAACAGTAAATTAGATTTTCAAGAACTTTAAAAAATAAGAAAACAATTTCATTCATCATTGCCTACATATTTACCATTTTAATGCATATTTCCTTTATATAGAACCATATTTTCATCTAGTGTTACTTCTCATTGAGGAACTCTCCTTAACAGTTAAAAAAATACTTGTCTTTATTTTGCAGAGATATTCAATATAGATGTCTATGTTGACAGTTTCTTTCAGTACTTTAAAAATGTTACTCTTTTTTCTTCAGGCTCACACAGTTTCTGACAAGAAATATGTGTTCATCTTATCTTTGTTTCTCTGTATGCAATGTGTCTTTTTTTTCTCAGCTGTTTTTTTTTTTTTGAGTTGGCGCCTCACTCAGTCGCCCAGACTGGAGTGCAGTGGCCGCTCCCGGCCACCGCAGCCTCGACCTGCTGGGCTCCGGGGATCCTTCCGCTCAGCCTTCCCAGTAGCTGGAACTACAGGCGTGCACTACCATGCCCGGCTAGTTTTTGATTTATTGTAGAGATGAGGGCTCGCCAAGTTGCCCAGGCGGGTCTTGAACCCCTGGGCTCAGGCAATCCACTCACCTCAGCCTCCCAAGGCGCAGGATTACAGGCTGAGCCACCGAACCTGGTCTTTCAGCTGTTTTTAAGGTTCTCTTTTTATTATTGGCTTCTGGAAGTTATGGTAAGTCTTGATTTCTTTGTGGTTTTTCCTACTGGGAGGTTATTATGCTTCTTAAAGTTTTTATAGCTTGTAGTTTTAAAAAATATATCAAATTTGGAAAAATTTTTCATTATCTCTTTTGATAGTTTTTAAATCTGTACTCCTCTTAGGATTCCAAATACTGCAAGACTACTTGATACTATTCCACAGGCCATTAGACTCTGTCTATTAAAAAAATTTTTTTCTCTCCCTACTTCATTTTGTATAATTTTGATTGCTGTGTCTTTCCATTCAGTAATATTTTCTTCTGTAATGCCTAATATGTTGTTGCCTTTTCTTTCTTTCTTTTTTTTTTTTTCAGTTGGAGTCTCACTCTGTTGCCTAGGCTAGAGTGTAGTGGCATGCTTATGGGCATGCTGGGCTCCGGCGATCCTTCCTCCTCAGCCTTCCAAGTGGCTGGAACTACAGGCATGCACCACCATGCCTGGCTAATTTTTTATTTTATTTTATTGTAGAGATAAGGTCTCACCAAGTTGCCTGGGCTGGTCTTGAACCCACAGGCTCAGGCAATCCACTTGCCTCAGCCTTCCAAAGTGCTGGGATTACAGGCTGAGCCACCAAGCCTGGCCTGTTGTTATTCTTACTTAGTGAAATTTTCAATTCAGATTTGCGTTTTTATCTCTAGAAGTTTTATCTTGATTCTTATTTATATTTTTCAGTTTTTCTCTTCATGTGTCCATGTTTTTTAAAAAATACTTGAAGATACATATATATATGTATATAAATATAAATAAAATAAATAAAATAAATAAAATAAAATAGTTGTTTTAAAGCCCTTGTCTGCTAATTTTACCATACCTATCCTGCTTTGGTCTATTTCTATAACCTGGTTGTGGACTACATTTTCCTGGTTCTTGCCTTGGCTTATAATTTTTTATTGAATGCTGGACATTGTGTTGCTTCTTTTATAGAATGTTGGACTTTGTTCAGGTAGTCAGTTATTTATAGTTCAGTTTGGTCCTTTTGAAGTTTGTAAGGATGGATATAGAGTAACTTTTACTCAGGGATAGTTAAGCCTTCTTTCTGAGGTTTGGCCCTTTTGGGATCTTGATCGAATGACCCATATGATCAGTGTAGACTTTTCACTTGGCTTAAGGGAGCTTGATTGATTCTCACTCATCCTTGGTGATCTTTCTGGAAACCACTCATTTCTCAGTTCTCTAGTTTCAATTGCCCTATCTTGTGAATTTTTACTGTACACATTCACATCTTGTTGTTCAAGCAAAGGCACCGAGACTTTATGCTGGAATTCAAGATTTATTTTCTGGGTAGTTTTCTCTTCTCCAGAACTCTGTACTGCGTCTTTCGGTCGTTGCAGGCTCCCAGATCTCTGTCTCCTTACCTCACTGAGATCTCCATTTCTATATGGAATCTTCCTCCCTGCTCCACAGTCCAAAATATGCCTCCAGGAAGAAAGCCAGGGAGATTTTTATGGCTCCTCTCGTTTGTTTCCCTCATCAGGTTTTATTGGTCTGTGCTGCTGGTTGTTCAATATCTGAAAACAGATGTTTCACATGTTTTGTCCAGTGTTATTATTAAGATGGAAGGGTTAACCTGGTTCCTGTTATTTCATCATGGGCAGAAGTTAAAACCTTCTTTCACTTTAAAAAATATTCACCATGTGAACATAATTAAACCCCTCTTGTTTGACTCTCGCCATTACCACCACTCCGTCCCTACCATTCCCCACCAGGCTGATACTGCTCATAAGTGGAACCATGCTTTGAGAACCACTGGTGTAAAGATCTTGAGAAGCCTGGAAAAGATAAGATACAATTGGAATAACAGCCTTTGATAGGAGAAAGGACATCTTTCTCATTGCATGTGCGGACCAAGATGTGAATGGATTCTGGTAGACTTTCTCATTGATGCTTCTTTTGTTGTGAAGCAGGCAAACTCATGTTCTCTGTGAAGGAGTTGGAGGGGAAAGGCCGTTGGAGAGTAGAAAAGATGTGAAATAGCCATTGGTAAAAGGAAGGACGGCAAGTCAACAATAGAGATGTAATCAAAGTGCTGGGCAGAAATAGAAGAAGAAGGATCGCTTGAGAATGTATGGTAATACTAATTTGTCTTAAGGCATTTGGATGCTCAGACGTATGCCCTGAAAAATGGGTCCACATAGTTATTCAAGGATTAGGGTTTTGCTAGATACATTAGGAAGACAGAGGGGCAAGGGATGATATGGCACAAATGAGAGTGTTCTTGGATAAACTGAGTGTTCTTGGATCTAAGCTGGATTAAAAGAGAAAACGAATGGTCATATAATTTATGGTTGAACAGCAAATCTGAAGAATAGTTACTTGATTTCAGAGAGCAGGGTGTTTCAGGGATTTTGGAAGCAGAGCAAGCTCAGTAAATCACAGGGTCTAAAGTTTGGGTACTGAATGGACTTGAGCTGGTGAGAAGAAGAGGCAGGGAAATGGGGAGGTCACATTTTTAGATGGATTGTTTATATTGTCTCTCGAGTCACTCAGAATGATGGGATGTTATCTTCGTCCACTACTGTAACAAAATGCCATAAACTGGTTAACTTATATACAACAGAAATTTATTTTTCACAGTGCTGGATGCTGGAGAGTATAAGAGAAAGGAGCCAGCAGATGCGACATCTGGTGAAGACTTGCTTTCTAATAGCATTTTCTTGCTGTGTCCTCACATAGTGGAAGAAGCAAGGGAGCTCTCTGGGCCTTATTTATGGGCACTAATCCTATTCATAAGAACTCTATCATCTTGCCCTAGTCACCCCCCAAAGGTCCTTCCTCTTAGTACCATTAATATGGTAGGTAGTACTTCAACACATGAATTTTGGGGGAACACTCAGACCATAGCAAGTGTGTATTGGAATTCAACAGAAATTGTGTGCCAGATGTATGTGACTGAGAATTGGCATAAGTGGACTTGCAGTGGGTAGTATTTCCAATGTATGTAATGGAGTCTAGCATCTTGAGCCGCACTATCCAATATGGTAGCCACTAGATACATGTGGCTCTTTGCATTTAAATACATAAAATTAAATAAGATAAAAAAATCCAGTTCCTCCTTCTCACTAGCCATGTTTCAAGTGCTCAGTACCCCGTGTACCTAGTGACTGCCATATCAGCAGCACAGATATAGAAACCCTCTGTCATCACAGAAAATTCTATGGTACAGTGCTGGTCTTGAGGACAGGCATCATGTGAAGCATTTAGGCCTGTAGCAGACCTTAGGCATGGGAGCAGAAATTTACCTACAGTATTCTTGTATTTAGAATACTGTAGGTATTCAGAGCTGGAAGTCTTAGGAAAAAGAAATTCTTTGTATTGCTGATCTTGAACTCATGGAACTAGTTGGATAGTTATGAAATTCTCCAACTCTTGGGTCAGTGAAGAGAACATTCTTTGAAGGCAAGCACTATAGTTAGAAATAGTATATTTCTCTGTTATTGGGAGCTTTAGACAAATGAACATGAAAAATATAGTATGGAAAAAAGCAGAACAAGTTAAAGGTTTGTCTTTCTTTTTTTTTCCACTCCACCACTCTATCTTTTAGTATTTTGTGTTGTTGACTTGGTCTAGAATATCTTCAGTGGTGCTGGACGTCTGAGACAGTTTTGTGAATCAGCATTTATTTTCTTTTGTCTGGTTTAGTTTATAGACAGTGAATTTTATATATAGCCAATGCATTTTTTTTCTTGGCTCCAAGTAAGATTGGATTTTTTTGAACATAAATTAAAGGAATGAGAGAGGGTCTAAGACACGAGAGCCTAGAAGGAGTTTACTATGACTCAGCCCCATGGCAAAGAACTGGTTAGGGGTATGGCTTTCTTATTCAAACCTGTTATCTTAGATGGCATCAAGGGAACCATCATTACATTCAAGTACACACACTATGCCTACGTGGACACTCATACATACACATGAGTATTTAGAAACAGGGAAACCAGTAGTGAGGGTAATCTTCAAGAAAGAGTCTGAGTGTATTTATTGGCACATGCAAGGACTGAAAGCAAACAGATTGAAAATGTATCAACTTTTTAGGGTAATGGTGGGTTGAAGAAACCAAATCTGGACTAAAATTGCCTTTTAGTCCTTTAGCCTTCAAACCTTTGGGTCCTCAAATATTTGAAAGTAAGAAAAGCAATGCAAAAATTATATAGGCTATACAAGGCACCACTTCAGCATTCATTTCATATGTGGCCATGGAGGATAATGGGTAAAGAAGAACCTCCCAGAAGGCAGAGCAAGGAACCATAGAGAGCAATGGACAACAGATTTATTCCAGAGTTAGGGACTGATTATAGAATTTATGCTACCGTCAGGATAGAAATTCTGCGCAAAAAGATTTCATCATTGCTGTAGACCAGTGACTGCTGGACATTGCCCATTCTTCCTTTTTCTGAGCAGGAGTATTTGTTGTGCATAATCTGTCCCGTTATGCCTTTGGTTTGAGCATGGATATGTTTTATCTTTCAGTTAATAGGCTGATGGACTGTGAGGAGTTATATCTGGACCTGATGGAAAGTACTCAGCATCACTAGATGATCCTGAACTTGGAGCTGAAAACAGTGACTAAATAGAAATTTAGGTTGTCCTTTTTGGGGAAATAGTGTACAAATAAGGGCTAGAAGAATACTGAAATGGGTATTTGACCAAAAGGCAGACTGTGGCAGACTGGCTAACTGTTTTTCAAACTCATTTCCTTTCCTTCAGGAGTTTGCTAGCATGTGACTGAGTTTTGGTTAGTGAAATGTGAGTGGAAGTAATGTTTATTACTTAAGTATTGGTTATAAAAAATTTTCCATGTACAATATTTTATATTCTTTTACCTTTTTGGCATAATGCAGACAAGCTAGGTGTTCTTGGGAGCCATGTGTTAAAGATACAAGGCACCACTTGTATCTTGCAAGATGGCAGGTATGGGCCTTGCAGTCACCACTTAGGGGATGGCCAAATGCCAATCAGGACCATCTATCTTGGAAATTATGAGAGAAAAACTGTGGATATTATCGTGTTTGAGCCATCATATGTTTTGGTTTTTTTGCTGGCGGTAACATCTAGCATTACCTTAACTAACATAAGGGTAAAGTTCTCTTTAACCGCAACCAACATTATTGGTTCCTTTCCTCCTTCCCAGAAGTAATTAATATTATAAGATTGTGTTTCTTTTCAGACATTGTATATACTTTTACATGTATTTGTATATATACATTCATTTCATATGTGGCTAATATTGTGTATTATGTATGCTAATATTGTGAATTGTCTTTTTTGTTTTAGAACATGGTCTAGAGATCTGTCCATTTATTGTTTTAATTGATATACAGAATTTCATGGTGTAAATGTCTAATGAGCTACTCATCTGTTGATGGACATAAGGTTTTTGTCAATTTTTAAAATAATAGTTTGGAGTAAGCAGGCCAAATTTCTGACATGGCCATGATAGATAATATAGTTCTGGTGCAGATACCATAATTTTTTATTTAATTTAATTGAATAATAGAATTACTACTGGCATACAAAGTGAAATAAGAAAAGGTCAGGATAATACATTTTAAAGTAGGGACCTGTGATTTGCGGTTTCAGTAAGTGGAAATCTTTGGGAACACCATGGCCCCTTGGAACTTGAAAGATTCCTTTGGAAAGGGGTAATTTTCCTAGTGTTAATCAATTCTGTCAGTTACAGAGAAATATTGGAAAACGAAGCACCCGAACTAGCCCATTGATTTCCCCAAATAGTTTTGGTATCTGTAGCGAGTGGCAGCCTTGAACTGGGCTCCTCTTCTGAAAATCCATTCCATTGTCTCGTATGGAGCTGATTTCTCCCAGTTAGTCTACAGATATAATTGGATGATGCCTTTCTTTGCCTTAGTGTGTATTTGGTTTGCACAATCTGTTAAAAACATAGACCTGTAGGTAATGTGCTAATGGGGCTGGGGTAGAGAGGTAAGTTAGACTTCTATACATAACAATTTAGGAAATGAGAGTAATTTATGAATTTTGAACAAAATAATGGTACCAATACAGAAATTGAGTGACATGATGGCTTTATTAAAATGACATTGCTAATATGCAGAGAAATTTTTCATTTTTCTGTCTGCCTAGTAAGTTTGAGATTAAGAATGACGAAATCATTTGGGATTAGAATAAAGCTATAGCTTTACTTTTCCCATATTTTTTCCTGGGAAAAATTAGTTGTTTCTTAGTCTTATAACTTCTGATTACATGTGAAGCACGCTAGGTATATTTATTATTTAAATAAAATTTTAGAAATGTTGGTGTATTTATAGAATTATCCGCTAAAGCAAAAAATCTTCAAGTGAAGTTACAGATCTATTGATTTGTTTTTTTTAAAAAATAAATTCTGATCATGTAATTAATTAACACATATATTTAAGCCTTTATGGTGCAGAAAGTACAGGACTTGGATTTGTGGCGAATGCATAGTGGATTTAATTCTCCACAAATCCAAATCATGATTTTAATAGATTATGCAACTCCCCAAATACACACTAAGGCTTGGCGTTCTGATGGTTGGTGAAATTTTGATATGACAATGGATGACAGCTTCTGAAACTACAGCATTACAAAATCTTGCATTCTCTGAATTGTTGCAGTTTTTGAAGTCTGCCCATAGAAGGTCCTAGACATGAGTCAAGAGAGATTAGCTTGGGGGAGAAATATCGGTTTTCTCACGGTCAGTCTCTCCAGCAGTCCCTTTGCCTGACCCTGATTCAGCTCTTGGTCACAGGCCCCTTTTCGCCATCGTTTTCTGTCATCTGCTGACTTCTGCCATCTTGTCTTTCATCCCATCAAGCTGTCAGCAGCCTCGCGGGGTCTGAAGGCTCGTGCCTCTTCCCATTTCCCGTGTCATTCCTTACCTTCTTGCAGCTGCTTGGGTTTTCCTTAATAGAAAGACAGTTTCTCATTTTTAATAGAAAGTGAATTCTGTGCTTTATTGTTCTCCATCCTCAAACTTAAAACTTAATTACACTTAGACTGTGGATAGGGAAGAATAAGTAAAAAAAAAAGAATATGTTTTTCAAATTTCAAATGGAATAATTTGCAAAGATAGATATTTGGAGTCATTGTAATGGGGCAAAGGGTAACTTTTAATAAATATTTTCCTTCCTTTTATTGTAAAAGATCCTAATTTTTGTGCTATTCATAAAATTATTTGTCATACTCTGAGGGTGTATAATGGAAATGTTGCATGAAGTAATATATTTACCTAATTTTGAATAAATAGACATATTTTCTCTGCTAAACTTTTAAACAAAAGAACCCCAACATACATTTTCTTTTTTAAAAATTTAAAGATCTTTTACTTGACAAACCCTGGTTATAATAATAAACATCTATCACATAACCCATTTTCATAAAGTAGGATTATTAACATCATTACTTAATTTAAGTCTTATCAATTTTTACTTTAATTTCCATATATTTTTATCTTCCTAATGACTTATACCGTTGAGACCTATAGGGTAGTCAATTATATTTCAAGGTCAGAGAAAAAGACGTAAGAAAACAACGGCTCTCAGACCACTTTTTAAAAGTAGTAATTTAACAGAGAAGATTTAAACTAGAAACCAGAAGATTCGTAAAAAATGTCATTCTCATTTTTGTTACCCTAAAGAGCAGAAAAATATGTAATGACATAAAATACTTACCTTTTTGTTTATTATGACATGATAATTTTTTAAAGGGTAAGCTCTCACATATAACTTTGAATTACCTTTTTTCATGTTCAAATTTGTCCCCAATGTTAGTTATTTGGAATTAGAGTTATCATGTTTCTTAATTGAATACTAACCTTTGATTCAATCATATTTTAAAAATTACTTAAAATATTTGAATCATGCAGTTCAATTTTTCATACTTTTTTTTTGGAAAACAGGATTTATTGAGAGGACAGAAAAGCTCCCACAGTGGAAGGGACCCGAGAGGGTTGCCCTATTTTTCATAAAACTTTGTGCAAGCATTATATTATGTTTTTCTGATTAAACATGCTCATTGTAAGAAAAAAATTAAAGACACAGACAAAAATAACTTGTATGTAATTCATTATTACTCATATATAGCCATTATTAATATTTTGGCAAATAAAACTGGAGGCATGCTATATATATATAGTTTTGTATCCTGTATTTTGAGCAGAGAGGTGACATTTTCAAAGAATCACTCTGGCATCTTTTAGACTATAGGCTTAGGTATGCAAAAGTGGAAACAGAGAGACCAGTTTGGAGGCTAACAGTACAGTCCGCTCTAGATATAAGGGTGTAGGAGTAAAGAGTGGTGAGACTAGGGATATATTTGAATTCTAAAGATAAATCTCACAGAATTTTCTAATGGTTTAGATGTGGACGTCAGAGAGATGAATCGAGATAATTTGGGGCAACTGGGCGAAGAGGATTGTCATTTGTTGAGCAGTTGTTAAGATTGCCTGAAAACAGGGGCACACCACATCCACAAGGGTACCTGCATAACGAACATTTATATACCTAACCATGAATTGTACCCCACGTCTTTAAAATAAAAAAATTTTAAAAATTACCTAAAAACCTTATTTTTTTTCTTTATTTTAAAGAATTGGGGTACAATTCAGGGTTAGATATACAAATGTTCATTATGCAGGTACCCTTGTGGATGAGGTGTGGTTTTTTTTTTTTTCTTTATTTTAAAGATATAGCAACTTTATTTTAATGAGCCATATGCTGTTCTGTCTCATGAAGGTGCTGAAATGTATTTAACTATTTTCCTGTTACTGGATATTCAGATTGTGTCTATTTTTCATTATTAAAAATTAAGACGAGAATCTTATCTTTAAGTATTTGACTGTATAGCTGTTCGTAAACTCAGGATAGTATCAAGAAGCAGATTCAGTTAAAAGATACAGATATTTTAAAGTTATGTGTGTGCGTGTGTGTGTGTGTTTTCTTTAAGGCTATTAATGTTTTTCCAGATTTGGCGTTTTCCAGAGATGACATAGAAGAGAACCTGTCTAATTCCATTCTTACCAGCATGGGGTATCATTAGGTATTATCATTAAAGCACCAGTAACAACAAATCAAAACCAAGAACTTTTGCCAGCATGACAGTTAAGAAAAGTGTATTGTCTTGTTTTGCATTAAGTATAAAAAAGGGAACAATAAATGTTTCTCCACAGGTGTTTTTTGTTCATATAATTTTATGTAAAGTTAATTTGTTATTTATAGTGTAGTTTGAGAAAAGAGAACAAACATTACTGAGCACATATACTTTGGTTAGGCACATTGCAAGGCTCTTCATATTATTATATTTAACAGTCACAGCATGTTAAGAGATAAGTATTATTGCTTACATTGTATAAATGAAGAAATAAAAATAATTCCAAAGAACCTGACAGTATAAATGATGAAGTTGCTTATATAAAAGACAAATATATCTGTAGCATTGAAAGATATGAAAGACTCAGTTCTCTTTGGGCCTTTCATATCTTTAAAGACCGCTAACTGCTGAAAATTCAAAATTTAAGTTATTGTAGCAGAGAATTTTCATATTTTATATTTAAGAAAAATGAAATGCTTTACACCTATTTAAAGGGGAAGTTGATACATGCAGTATATTTTCTTTGTGTATTAGAATATTTTCACGACAAAAATTTTATGCCTTTTAAGAAAATTGTTTTTAGGTCAGTTTTAGAACAGAGATTTCTGGACTTGAAAATATGCATATTTCTATTACTTGTCACATGTTGCCCACTTAAAAAGAAAACTCCATAGCATTGAATCAGATTTTCACCTATCAAGTCACTTAATCTGAATCAGTCAGGCTACAGAGGAAGAGAAAATCCGTTTCTGAGTTTTGCAATAAGAAATTTTACCATTTATATCAAACTTCTCATTCTGTTAAATGAAATGTCATGACTTACTGGCTTTTTAGTTTTTTTTGTTTTTGTTTTAAATTCAGGGAGGTATACATGTGTGTTTGCTACATGGATGTGTTATATAGAGGTGGGGATTGGGTCTCAGGTGGCCCATTCCTCAGAGAGTGAAGACTGCCCTGTAGGTCGTTTCTGAACCCTAGCCCCCCTCCGTTGTCTTATGATTTTGAAAATAATGGCCATTCTGACTGATGTAACATGGTATCTCATTGTGGTTTTAGTTTGCATTTCCCTGATTATGAGTGATAATGATCATTTTTTCATATGTTTGTTGGCCATTTGTATATCTTCTTTTGAGACATAGCTATTCATATCATTTGCCCACTTTTTAATGGCGTTATTTGCTTTTTTCTTGCTGATTTGTTTGAGTTCTTTGTAGATTCTGGATATTAGACCTCTGTCAGATGTATAGTTTACGAATATCTTCTCCCATTCTGTATGTTGCCTATTTGCTCTGTTGATTATTTCTTTTGCTGTTTAGACTTTTTAGTTTAATTAAGTTCTATTTATTTATTCTCGTTTTAGTTGCATTTGCTTTTGGGATTTTAGCCATAAATTCTTTGTCTAGGCCAATGTCTACAAGAATTTTTTTCTAGGATTTCTCCTAGGATTTTTATGGTTTTAGTTCTCACATTCATGTCTAATCCTTTTTGAGTTAATTTTTGAATATGGGTAATTGGGATCAAATCACATTTTTCTGCATGTGGCTATCCAGTTTTTCCAGCACCATTTGTTGAACAGAGTGCCTTGTCAGAGATCAGTTGGTTGTAGGTATTTGGGTTTGTTTCTGAATTCTTTTTTCTGTTCATTGGTTCATTTGTTTGCAGTACCGTGCTGCTTTGATTACTGCATCCTTGTAGTATAATCTGAAGTCAGGTAATGTGATGCCTCCATCTTTGTTCTTTTTACTTAGGATTGTTTTGGCTATTCTGGTTCTTTTTTGGTTCCATATGAATTCTAGGATTTTTTTTTTTTCTAATTCTGTGAAAATGATGTTGGTAGTCTGGTAGGAATTGCATTGAATCTGTAGATTACTTTGGGTAATATGGTCATATTAATGTTTGTTCTTGGCCATTGCCTTGCTAAACTCTGGTGTGTCCTTGTGTCTTTGAGCTATGCTGTCGCCTTGTTTCCTGGCTTTGAATCCCTTCCCCACCTTGGTGAGGTGAATCTCCTTTTTCTCTCTAATTTACTTTTTAAATAAACTATATTCTCTAATCTAAAAATAATGTTTATTTTTGCAATCCATGAACATGGAATTTTTCTCCATTTGGGTTCTCTGCAGTTTCTTTCATCAGAGTTTTGTAGTTCTCCTTGTAGAGATCTTTCACCTCTTTGGTTAAATATAAATGAATATATTTTAGCTTTTTGACTGTTATTACCAATGGAATTTAGTTCTTTAAAAATTTTTTAAAATTTATATTTTATTATGGAGATGTGGGGAACAAGTGAGGGTTAGCTACATAAGTAGGCTACATGCAGGTGAAGTTTGGGCTTCTAACTGGCCCTCACTCTCCTGGGTAGGAGTACAGCAGGTCCCCTTTGTGTTGTTCCTCTCTCCTTCCTCCCTTGTTCCTCCTCCCTTCTTTAGCAGTGCCCAGTGCCAGCCTATCCCCTTCTTTGTGCTAATGTGACTAGTGTTCAGGGCCCATTTATGAGTGAGAACATGCAGGATTCATTTCTTTGTGTCTGTGATAGTTCACTTAGTATGATGGTCTCCAGCTGCTTCCAAGTTGCTGTGAAGTCTGTGTTCTTCTTTGTGGCTGCATAGTATTCCATCATGTGTATATACCACATTTTCTTTATCCAGTTCACTTTTGATGAACGCAGGATTGGTTTCATGTTTCTGCTAATGTGAATAGTGTGGCAATAAACATGCTTTGCAGGTGTCTTTTTTGTAGAGCAATTTATGTTCCTCTGGGTATATTCCCAGGAGAGGGATTGCTGGATTATATGGAAGAGCAATTTTTACTTCTTTTAGGAATTGCCACAAGGTTTTAAAAAAAGGTTGAACTAGTCTGTACTCCTACCAACAGTGTAGAAACGTTTCCTTGTTCCACACCCATACCAGCACCTGTGGAATTGAGTTTTTGATCTGATTTTCAGTTTGGTTGCTATTGGTGTATATCAGTGCTACTGATTTTTGTGTGTTGATTTTGTATCCTGAAATTTTTTTTAAAAGTAGGATTTATTGAGAGGACAGAAAAACTCCCAGAGTGGGAGGGGACCTGAGGGGGTTGCTCTGTATCCTGAAATTTTACTGAATTCATTTTTCAAGTCCAGGGCTCTTTTGGAGGAGGCTTTAGGATTCTTTAGGTATAAGATCATATCATTGTCATGCAAAGATAGTTTGATTTCTTCTTTTCCAATTTGGATACCTTTTATTTCTTTTTCTTGTCTGAGCTTTTCAGTTTTCAAATCATATTCATATGTATATGTGTATCTACCTATCTAGATACATATGCATCCAGTTATATGTATATACATGCACACTATGCAATTATATATTTTATATAAATTATAATTTCATTTATATGTTTACATACAATATAAAATGTATACACAATTTAATGTGTGATTATATATCAACTTATATATTCATTTTATATATAAACATACATTATATACGTTTATATGTATGTATATCAGAGTGGGTATTGGGAGAAATGCATGCTGTGACATGTTTTGGGCATGGTCTTTGTCATTTCCACAATCAATCTTTTATTGGTTCTTTGCCTTTATGTTTCTTTCAGCAGTTAGTGGTATGCTGCCCCCAGTTTGTGGCAAGTACTTTGATTCACATGATCTCATGATCTGAATTTACAAAGCCTGTCTTTTGGCTTAGGTCTTGATTAGAATTGTGAATTTTACAGAATTTTGCATGTTTTCATGGAATTAAGAAAAACCTTTTATTAAAATAGCTGAACAGAACCTTGTTTATGCAGGAAGTTGGCTGCTTTTATCATGGAAGCTCTTTTAAGAAACAAATATCTTTGTACAAATTGGTACTTTTCTTACTAATCCTTTTACTGTTGTCTATCCCTAGATTTATTATAGTACTTTGATAATAGTGGTCTCTTCTAACTTGCTCTAATAGCTGCTAGTAGTCAAATCATTGCCTGGATCTGTAAGGAACTGAAATGAATTGACAGGAAAAACAACCCCATTAAAAAAATGGGTAAAGAACTTGAACAGACACTGTTCAAAGAAAGACATACAAGCATCCAACAGATATATGAAAAAATGCTCAGCTTCACTAATCATCAGAGAAATGCAAATAAAAACTTCAATGAGATACCATCTCATATTGGTCAAGATAGCTATTATTAAAAAGTCAAAAAGCAACAGGTGTTGGCGAGGCTGTGGAGAAAAGAGAACACTTATACACTGTTGGAGGGAATGTAAGCTAGTTCAACTCTTGTGGAAAGCAGTTTGGTGATTTCTCAAAGAGCTAAAAACAAAGTCACCATTCAACCTAGCAATCCCACTTCTGGGAATATGGCCAAAGGAGCACAAAGCACTCTACCTAAAAGACACCTGCATTTTTAAGTTTATTGCATGTGCACTTGTATATTCACAATAGCAAAAACATGGAACCAACCCAGATGCCCATTGATGGTGGACTGGATAAAGAAAATGTGGTACATATACACTATGAAGTACTATGCAGCTGTAAAGAACAAAATCATGTCCTTTGCAGCAATATTGGCATAGCCGGAGATCATCATTCCTAGTGAATTAACACAGAAACAAAAACTGAATACCACAAGTTCTCACTCATAAGTGGGTACTAAGTATCGGCACATGTGGGCATAAGGATGGGAACAACAGATGTGGGGCACTGCTAAAGGAGAGGGAAGGGAGGGGGAATAAAGGATACAAAACCACCCACTGGGTACCATGTCCACTACTGGGGGAGCTGGTTGGGTGAGACTCATCAGAAGCCCAAACCTCATCTTCATGCAATGTACTTCTCTAACAAATCCTCACATGTACCCCATGAGTCTAAACAAACAAGCAAGCAAACAAACCAATTCATTGCCTAGATTCCAACATGGCTCACGGTACTGTTATGAGACACTCACTATCTGCATGGCTTTGAGATGTCAGGCCAGTTTGCTATTAAAATGGTTCCTTTCCTCTTAGGTTCTCAGATGTGGATTATGGTGATCCATTTATTATACTTGAGAAGTAATATTAATTGAGGAGATGGATGGAGTTTTTACTTTTTTCCTGCTCTGTTGAACTCTCCCAGGGTCCCTCCTTTGATATGGAAGCAGAAGAGAAAAAAGAGAAACCATCTCAGCTTTTCTTCTTTATTCATCTATGACTGAGTTTCAGATGAGAATACTTTTCCAGTTCACGTTATTAGAAATAGAGGCCTCTTAATTTGCCTTTTGTTTGCAGAATTCAGGTAAATAAAGCCTCCTGCTTTAAAAACATCAGTCACATGATCGATAACCAGAAATATAGACAAGAAGTAGATGAGATCAGAAAATGGGTAGATCAGTTGTCCTGCTGTTAGTTCAGAGAATGTTTGTTTTATATTGTTGGTAGAGTGGAAATGTGGTCATCACACTTGGATTCTCATGAGGACCTTGAATCATGCTAATAATATAACCACATGAACTAGATACTTTACATGCATTCTCTGTAATTCTCACAACTTCCTATAAATATACATATAATAATATGTTATAAATAGAAAATACATTAAGGATCAGAATTTTTTCATTGTAAGTGTGTGGGCTGCAAGTCAGGATTAGGTAGATATGTAGTTGATGTGTAGGTAAAGTTTGGGCCCCCAGCTGGTTCTCACTTCCTGTGGTTTAGGGTCATGTATGCTTAGTGATGGTATGTGCACCTTCCTCTTCCCTTGGCAGTGTCCTGCTACTGCTGATCCCTCTCTTATATATATATATCTTTTTTTAATCAATATTTTTTATTATGATGTTGTGGGGTACAGTTAAGGGTTAGGTATACAATTACGTTTCATTCAGGCACCCTGTTGATAAGAGGTATTTCCCCATCCCCAGACAGATATTTGCTACTGTTAATCCCATCTCCCCACTCCATAGTTTCCCAGTACCGTCAGTCATTTTCTTATAGTATTACATTGGATGTTCAAGGTCCATTATATGAGTGAGAACATGTGATACTTGGATCTTTGTTTCTGTGAGAGGTCACTCAGTATTATAGACTCCAGTTCCATCCAGGTTGCTGCGAAATTCATGATTTTGTTCTTTTTTATGGCTGCGTAGTATTCCATTGTGTATATGTGCCACATTTTTTTAATCCAGTCCTCTTTTGATGGGCAGCATGGTTGCTTCCAGGTTCTTGCTATTGTGAACAACGCTGTGATAAGCATACATGTGCAGGTATCTTTTTTATAGAGTGATTTGAGTTCTTCAGGATATATTCCCAGTAGGGGGATTGCGGGGTCATATGGGAGGTTGATATTTAGAGCTTTTAGGAATCGCCACACTGCTTTCCACAGAGGTTGCACTAGTTTACACTCCCACCAACAGTGTAGAAGTGTTCCCTTTTCGCCACACCTTCTCCAGTAGCTGTTATTTTTTGAGTTGTTGATAATTGCCATTCTGACTGGAGTTAGGTGGTATCTCAGTGTGGTTTTGATTTGCATCTCCCTGATGATTAGTGAGGTTGAGCATTTCTTCATGAGTTTGTTGGCTACTCGAATGTCTTCCTTTGTGAAGTGTCTGTTCATATCTTTTGCCCATTTTATAATGGGGTTGTTTGTTTTTTTCTTTTCAGCACATTTGAGTTCCTTGTAGATCCAGGATGTTAAGCCTTTGTCAGACCTGGTGTTGGCAAATAACTTTTTCCCAGTCTGTAGCCTGTCTCCCTGCTCTCTTGATGGTTTCTTTGGCTTTGCAGAAGCTTGTCAGTTTAAAAAGGTCCCACTTGTCTATCTTCTTTCTTATGACCTGTGGGTTTCAGGTTTTGTTCAGAAATTGGATGCCAGTTCCGATTTCCATGAGGGTATGTCCTTCATTTTCTAAGGTTCTTATGGCTTGAGGTTTTACATTTAGGTCTTTGATCCATTTGGAGTTAACCTTTGTGCATGGGGATAGATAGGGGTCCTGTTTCAATCTTCTTCATGTGGTCAGCCAGTTTTCCCAGCACCATTTACTGAATAGCTTCTCTTCTCCCCAGTGGTAGGTGGTGGAGGCTTTTTCGAAGATGAGTTGGTTGAGAAATTGAGGTTTTGCTTCTGGAATCTCAATTCTATTCCATTGATCTATATGCCTGTTCCTATACCAATACCAAGCTGTTTTGATGATTGTAGCTTTATAGTAAAGTTTGAAGTCTGGTAATGTGATACCACTTGCTTTGTTTTTTTTGCTGAGGATTGTTCTGGCTATTCTTGGATGTTTGTGTTTCCATATGAATTCCTGTGTTGTTTTTTCTAGGTCTGAGAAGAATGTTGCTGGTAATTTGATGAGTATTGCGTTGAATTTGTAGATTGCCTTAGGTAAGATGGGCATCTTCACAATGTTGATTCTTCCAATCCATGAGCATGGGATATTTTTCAACTTGTTTGTGTCATCTTTGATTTCTTTGAGCAGTGTTTTGTAGTTTTCATTGTAAAGGTCTTTCATGTCTCTGGTTAGGAAGATACCAAGGTATTTCATTTTTTTCGTGGCTATTGTGAATGGAATTGTGTTTTTTATTTGGGTTTCTGTTTGTTTATTATTGGTGTAGAGAAATGCGATTGTCTTTTGTACATTTATTTTGTATCCTGAGACTTTGCTAAAGGCCCTTATCAGTGTAAGGAGGTTTTTGACAGATTCTCTTGCGTTTTCATGGTACACAATCATATCATCTGCAAAGAGAGATAACTTGACTTCCTCTTTTCCTATTTGGATACCCCTCATTGCCTTCTCTTCTCTGATTGCTTGAGCCAGGACTTCCAATACTATGTTGAACAGGAGGGGTGAGAGTGGGCATCCTTGTCTAGTTCCAGTTTTCAGGGGAAATGGTTCCAATTTTTGTCCATTTAGGAGTATGCTGGCTGTGGGTTTCTCGTAGATGGCTTTTACTGTTTTGAGGTATGTTCCCCATATGCCTAGATGTTCAAGGGTTTTTATCAAAAAGAGGTGCTGGATTTTATCAAAAGCCTTTTCTGCATCTAATGATATAATCATGTGGTTTTTGTTTTGACATCTGTTGATGTATTTATTACATTTATGGTTTTACAAATGTTGAACCAGCCTTACATCCCAGGAATGAAGTCTACTTGGTCATGATGGATGATTTTTGAGATGTATTGCTGAATCCGGTTTGCTAGGATCTTGTTGAGAATTTTAGCATCTATGTTCATCCAAGATATTGGCCTGTAGTTCTCTTCCTTTGTTGGATCTTTACCTGGCTTGGGTATCAATGTGATACTGGCTTCGTAAAATGATTTGGGGAGAGTTCCATCTTTTCCAATCGCCTGGAATACCTTTAGTAGGATTGGTATCAGCTCCTCCTTAAATGTCTTGTAGAATTCTGCTGGAAAGCCATTTGGACCAGGGCTTTTTTTTGTAGGTGGTTTTCTTATTACATAGTTGATTTCCTTGATTGTTATTGGTCTATTTAGGGTCTCAATTTCTTCTTGTTCTAACCTAGGTAGGTTGTGTGATGTCAGAAAGTTCTCCATTTCCTTAAGGTTTTCAAGTTTGTTTCCATACAAGTGTACGTAGTAGTCTCTAATGATCTTTTGTATTTTTTCAGGGTCAGATGTGACTTCATCTTTTGTGTTTCTGATTGTGCTTATTTGGTTTTTTTCTCGTTTTTTCTTGGTCAGTCTAGCTAGGGGACCATCGATCTTGTTTATCCTTTCGAAGAACCAGCCTTTTGTTTCATTGATTTTTTTGTATTATCTTTTTGTCTTCTATGTCCTGGATTTGGGCTTTTATTTTGGTGATCTGGATTCTTCTGCTGAAATTAGGGTTTTTGTGGTCTTGCTTTTCCAGCTTCCTTAGGTGGCTTGTTAGGCTATTAATTTGTGTTCCTTCCATTTTCTTCATGTGTGTTTGTAGGGATATAAGTTCCCCTCTTACTGCAGCTTTCAAGATGTCCCAGAGATTTTGGTAAGATGTTTCTTCATTTTAATTTGTTTCTGGGTATCTTTTGATCTCTGTTTTGATTTCATCATTGACCCAGTAGTTGTTTAGCATCATGCTGTTTAGTGTCCATGTCTTTGTGGGTTTTGTGGGGACCTTGTTGGTGTCAATGTTTACTTTTATTCCACTGTGGTCCGAGAAGGTGCATGGTAGAATTTCAGTCCTTTTAAATTTGCTTATGCTTGATTTATGTCCAATTATGTGGTCAATCTTAGAATACGTTCCATGCGGTGATGAGGAGAATGTGTATTCTGTGGTCTTTGGATGGAGTGTTCTGTAGGTATCAATTAAGTCCATTTGGTCCAGAGTCTCATTGAGGTTCCGGATCTCCTTGCTGATTTTTTGTCCTGATGATCTGTCTAGGGTTGTGAGTGGGGTATTAAAGTCCCCAGTTATGATGGTGTTACAGTCAATATCTTTCCTTAGTTTTCCTAGAAGTTGCTTTATGAAAGTTGGCGCACCTATGTTGGGTGCATATATGTTTAGGATAGATATTTCTTGTTGATGGAGTGAACCTTTTATCATTATGTAGTGGCCTTCTGTATCTTTTTAAATTTTTGATACCTTAAATTGTATTTTGTCTGAAATTAGGATCGCGACTCCTCCTTTCTTTTGTGCTCCATTCGCCTGAAAATTTGTTTCCCATCCTCTTACTTTGAGTCTGTGTATGTCCTTTCTAGTGAGATGGGTCTCTTGAAGGCAGTATATTGTTGCCTGGTGATATTTTATCCATTTTGCCATTCTATGTCTTTTCAGTGGTACGTTTAGTCCATTCACATTCAGGCTAATTATTGAAATGTGAGAGTTCGTCCCTACCATAGAGTTCTTATAGAGTTGTTGTTCTTCCACTTGGAGTTTTTTTTTTTTTGTCTTTCTTTTGGTTTTGGGGTTGGTTCATGTATATTTTATTCTTTTCCCTGTACTCTTGTGAAGAATGTTGTTCTTTTTTCCTTTTCTTCTGTGTTTAGTACTTTCTTAAGTGTTTCATGTAGAGATGGTTTGGTGGCAGCATAAGTTCTTAGGGATTGGATATCTGGGAAAGATTTTAATTCTCCCTCACTGATGAAGCTTAGCTTGGCTGGGTAGGTTATTCTTGGTTGAAATTGTTTACCTTTTAGGACTTTGAAGATAGGGCTCCAAGCTCTCCTAGCCTGCAGGGTTTCTGTAGATAAATCTGCTGGTATTCTGATTGGTCTTCCATGGTAGGTGATCTGGCCTTTTTCTCTTGCTGCCTTTAGGATTTTTTCTTTTATGACTACTTTGTTTAGGCGAATTATTATGTGTCTAGGAGTTGGTCTTCTCATTTGTTGTCTTGCAGGGGTTCTCTGAATCTCTTGTGTTTGAATTTTTGCATCATTGATTAGATAAGGGAAGTTTTCTTGAATGATCTCATGGAAAGTTTGTTCCAGTGTGGTCTCTGTCTCTCTTTCTGCCTCAGGAAGTCCCATTACTCTTAGGTCAGGCCTCTTGAGGTAATCGCTCATCTCTTGAAGGTTTTGTTCTGTCTTTTTGAGCTTATTTTCTGTGTTTTTAAGAGTTTGGGTTATTTCTATATTTTGGTCCTCAAGCTCTGAGATTCTTTCTTCTGCTTGGATAATTCTGCTTTCCATGCTTATCAGTTTGTTATTTATTTCATTCACAGTATTCTTTATTACTGTTATCTCAGATATCAGCTCCTTCCTAGTTTCTTCTTGTGTCTCCTCAATTCTTTTTAATCTCTCCATTATTGTCTTGATATCTACGTTCGTAGTTTGAGACCCTTCATTCTGGGGGCTCTTCATTGTTTGCGTTCCGAAGTCAGTTTTCTCAGTGTCTGCCCTCCCAGGGGTCTGGGAGAGACCCATACTCTCCTTTTGGTTTTTCTTCATTTGTGTAGATTTTTCTCTCTCTTCCCCTTTACCCTTCCCTTCTTTAATTCTGTTTTTGAGGGAAGGTGGGGTTGCTTTTATTTCTCTTCTGCAATATCCTGTTCTTCCTTATGAGGGTCTTCTGGATTTGTTCACTTTTCAGGTTGGAGCATAGGCTGCAATCTGTACTTTTTGCAGTTTTGAGGTTTAATTGAGAGGGAAGCTGTGGTTCAGAATGCTGATTCTAGCATCCATGAACAGGTATATGAGCACACTGGGATCTATTTCCCTCTGCCTTACAATCTGTCCATTCAGCAGTATGTAGTCTTGGTCCCTGCAGATCCAGTTTCCATAAGAGCCTTAAGTGATGGTTACATAAGCTGATTCTCCTGTGGCCTCTGCAGCAGGTATAGCAGATGAGCGATCTGTTCCTACATCACAGAACATCTCCACTGGGAGTGTATAGAAGACAGGAAGACTCTCAGGAATGTCTGTATATTGTGATAAGTGTTCAGGATCCACTTATAAGTGAGAGCATGTGGTATTCAGTTCTTTGTTTCTGTGATAGATCACTGAGTATTATGGACTGTAAATTCATCCAAACTGCTGTGAATACATGATTTTGTCCTTCTTTATGGCTGTGTAATATCCCATTGTGTATATGTACCACATTTTCTTTATCCAGTCCAATTTTGATGGGCAGCAGAGTTGGTTCCATGTTTTTGCTGTTGTGAATAGTGCTACAGTAAACATGCATGTGCAAGTATCTTTTTTGTAGAATGATCTGAGTTCCTCTGGGTATATTCCCAAAAGGAGAATTGCTGGGTAATATGGAAGGTCAATTTCTAGTTCTTTTAAAAATAAGCACATTGTTTTCCATAAAGATTGAACTAGTTTGCACTCCCACCAACACTGTAGGAGTGTTCCCTTTTCTCCACATCTTCACCAGCATCTGTTGTTTTTTGTTTTATTAATGATGGCCATTCTTACTAGGGTTAGGTGGTATCTCATTGCGGTTTTGATTTGCATTTCTCTGATGATGAGTGAGGCTGAGCACTTTTTTATGTGTCTGTTGGCTGAGCTTATATCTTCTTTTGAGAAGTGTCTATTCATATCTTTTGCCCACTTTTTAATTGGGGTGATTGTTTTTTTTCCTTTTGGCTTGTTTGAGTTTTTAGTAGTTCCTGGATGTTAGGCCTTTGTTAGATACACATTTAGCAAATATTTTTTTCCCATTCTGTGGGTTGCCATTCTGTTCTCTTGATGACTTCTTTTGATGTACAAATGCTTTTCAGTTTGATGAGGTCCCACTTGTCTATTTTGTCTCTTATGGCATATACTTTTGGGATTATGATTAGGAATTGGTTGCCTATTCCAATGTACATAAATGGGGGTCAGAGTTATTAATACATTTGTCCAAAGTCACATATTAGTAGGTTTTGGCATCAAAATTTGAGCTCAGGAGCTACCCAAGTTTATAGCTCTCCCCATTTCCAATGCAGACTTTAAAAAAAGAGTTTGGAACATTTTATTTTTCCTCTATGAGAGATTAAAAAGAAGAATATTAGTTAAAATATTTAGAAATGGAAATTGGAGTAATTCTAGAAGTGTTCTAATTAGCTATAAAATGATTTACTTGAAGAGAATATGTTTTCGACTACTTGAAGTTTAGTTCAGTATTGGTGGCAGGAGAGCACAAAAATGAAATAGATACTCAGTCTTCCGAGGGTGAACATTTTTACTTTGTGTAATCATACTCAATAGACTCATCAAAATTATCTCATTTTCTTTTTTGTTTTTTCTTTTCTTTTTCTATAAATGTCTGTTAGTCTGTCAGCAAACGAATATTCTGGCTTGATCATTCATGGTTCTTATATTTTAAAAATATTTTCTGTCTTTTAAATTTAGATTCTGTTAGTTTCTCTTCAGTCTTTCCCTTGAAAGGTTTTATATTGGTAGTCATATTTTAATTTCTAAAAATTGTTTTCAATTTGTCATTTTCTTTTCTTTTTTTTTTTTGAGTTGGAGTCTCACTCTGCTGTCACCCAGACTGGAGTGCAGTGGCCGCTCCCGGCCACCACAGCCTCGACCTGCTGGGCTCCGGCAATCCTTCCGCTTCAGTCTTCCGAGTAGCCGGAATTACAGGCATGCGCTACCCCTCCTGGCTGATTTTTTGATTTATTGTAGAGATGAGGTCTCGCTGCCCAGGCAGGTCTCGAACCCGCGGGCTCAGGCAATCCACTCACCTCAGCCTCCTAAAGGCGCGGGATTACAGGGTGAGCCACCGTGTCATTCTCTTTTCGTAGTGTTTTTCAAAACAAGTTTTGGTATCTTCTTAAATGATAGCTTTTAAAAGTTGGGTGTTTAACAGGCAAAAAAACAACAAACAATTATTTAAGGTCTCTTCAGTTCCCTGGATTATCTTTCTTTCTTCTGAGATCTTTATGTTTTTTTCCATTTGTTTCTGTTAATTCCTTTCTTTTATGTCAGAGGCTGTTGAAGATTGTGTTTTCCAAAAACAACCGCAGCAAGATTTCTTATTCCACAAGTGCTTCGAGAGTTTTGCTATTTCCACACCAAGAGGGAGAGTCTGTTTCCTTCTCTTTGAAATTGAAATGGGCCTTTGTGAAGTGACATTGCATGACTTTTGACACTACGTCCTAAAAAGAAACATGGCTTCTGCCTGATTTTCTTTTCCTCTCTCAGTGTTCCTGTTAGAATCCAGCCATCGTACTCTGAGAAGTCCCAGGTCACATGGTACACCACGGATGGATGTGTTCCACTAACAGCACAGCTAAGGTCTCATGCAACAAGCTAGTATCAACTGCCAGACATGCATAAATGACAGATGGGTTCACACTCTAGCCTTCAGCTGAGGCTCCAGATATTAGGAAACAGAGATGAGCAATCCTGTTACGATGCCCTGTCCTGACTCCTGATCCATAGAATCCATGAGCTGAATAAATAGTAGTCTGACACCATTATGTTTTGGAGCAATGTGTCATATGTAGCCCTAGCGGTAACTAGAACAAGGCTTCCATCAGATTTATGAAAAGCCTTGTTTGGTCACTCATGTCTAAGAGTGAAGAAAAAGAAAAGCTAATTAGAAGCTGTGTGTAGACAAGGCTTGGTGAGTGGCTGACTTTCCTTTAGGGGAAAAGGGCTGTGAGCTTGCTGAACCGTCAAATGAGTGTGCTGGTCTTTGCTCTTGGGTACTACCACTCATAGCTAGTTCCCTATTTCTCCTTTAGAGAACTCATCCAACTGTTGTTTCATTTTAGTTTGTTTTATGAAAGAAGTATCTTCTTTATTTTCCTCCTTGCAGGTGAATATCTGTATGCAGTGGGTTCTGTATGCTTGGGGCTGGGAGGAACATGGGTGTTGTTCACTCCAAGTGTCATCTTCCAGTTAACGACTGTCTTCTGCACCTGGATTTACTCCTGCCCTGTATCGCAGTGTTTTTACACCTTGGGCCCCTTCTAGGTTGTAGAACATCACTCCTTTTTTTGGTACACCTCTCCCATGTAAGTTCTAAGTTGAAGGCCAGAGTTTTTACTGCTTCTGAAAATGGAGTTCTGGTAGAGAGAGGGGGTCTCTGGACTTTGGACCTTCTTTTAGGATTTCGTTGAAGCAGAAAGTTTATTTTCATAGAAATCCTTAATTGTATTCAAGTTTGAAAATGTTTTGTGTATAACTACGGAGATGCCCTATCTTTACTTATAATCATTTTATAATTTTATCATTATATAATTTTCCATGTGTCTGATATTATCACTTCTTTCTTATTCCTAATTTTGTCTATGTGTTCTTTTAATCTGATTAAGCTAGTTGGGTGAAGGTGCCCTAGTTTCTGTTTCTTTTAGATTGAATAGGCAACCTAAGTTCAAAGACCTTGTGATTCTTGAACCTCTGATTTGTTGTAGCTGAATAAGCTCTTCTGCTTAAAAGCCTTTTTGTGTGTGTGTGTGCTTGAGCAGCTAATGTTAGAATTCTCAGTACCTGATCTGCTTTCCTCTGGACCAGAATGAAGGAAAAAGATTACTTTTGTTATTTCTTAGAGCCCATTTAAAAAATCTGAAATAAGTACTTTTCTTTCTCAGAAGTCTTCAGTAGTAGGATTCCATGACAGAATAAATATAGTATATAATAGGAACAGAAAGGAATAAAAGATGAGTTAATATTTTACACTGTGAGATAGTACTTCTAACAATAAAGAGGTTGAACAGCGAAGTCAGTTTGGGGAAAGTAAAAAAGATTATGATTTCAGTTTTTGATTTTGTTTTATTTGAGATGATCACAGTTTGAGGAAGTGCGTAGTTGGTTGGAGTAAAGTGTTAAAGATGTCAGGCGTAGATGAGATATCTTGAAGGCACGAAAAAAAGAGCAGACAAATGTAAGAAAGATCTAAATTTGGAAGACAGGAGGAGAAAGAAGAGATACAGAAAAAAAACGAGACCTAGAAAAGTCATATGTGAAGCATTTCATTGAGAAGAGTGTTCAGTGATGTCAAATGTCCAGAAATATAATTATGTGATTAGTTTGAATCTATTTTGAAAACTTAAAAAAATTCTGCATATTATATGTTCTTAGATTTCTTTGTAGAAACTCTTTTTTTAATTTTTGATTTTTTTAGAGATGGAGTCTCACTATGTTGCCTAGGCTGGCTTCGAATTTTTGGACTCAAGTGACTCTCTCGCCTCAGCCTCCTAAGTAGCTAGGACGACGTGTGCACTACTGTGCTCAGCTGAGATTTTTATGTAGCAACTGTTTAAAAGAAGATAGTTTTCATATGGAAGATTTATTCAAAAAACAGCTATTCCTGTGCCCACCTACACCTCATCTCTTATTGGGAGAAACAAAGGGGTGTAGGCTTAAGTGTAATACAGAATAGAAAGAGCCATCACAGAGGCTAAGAGTGCCACAGAGCCTGAATGTTATCTGTCAAAACTGCTGGTGGTCAGAGAGTTAGGTTTTACATTAAAACTATCTTTCTCTATAATATTGCTCTTTTTTCCAGCCATAGATCAGAAAATTAGCTTATATTGCTGGAAAAGATCAGAGTTTTTGTATCCTTCATTCATAAGTGAGCTTTTCCCCTCTTGACTGGCATATGTATGAGACTGGGAACCATACACTGACATGTTGAGTCCTGTCTCTGCTAGGAAAATGGTGAGACCAGAGGCCAGATTTCACTTGGCAAAAAAAATGCAAGGATTGTTTATTGAGTGTTTACTATGTGTCTGGCTCTCCGGTAGATTCTTCAAGTATATTATTGCAGTCAGTTCTTGCAGAAACCTATAATCTAGGCAATGTAATTTCCTTCTATAGATTAGAAAATTAATACTCAGGGATGTTAGTAATTTGACCAAGTTTCCTCAGCTAGTAAATATTAGAGTAGGAATTTGTGTTTCGATCTGTTGGCTCTAAAATCCTTACTCTTTTATTACATCTGGTGTGTGGATGGGGAATGAAGGTACTAGATACTGATCTTTTTTACCATTGAGAAATTAGCAAAGACAGAAAGAAAAGATGTTATATGATAACCTGAGGGAAGATTCTAGTCAAGTAAAATTTAAAGCAATTATAACCACTTAAAAGGTCTAAGATGAATGCCATGATTCTGAAAATGCATGAAGATAAGAGAGAGATACGAAGAAATATATGAAGATATGGGGTTGGATAAACAGGGGGACATGAAAGTTAGTTACTAATTTTAAGGGCTAAAGCATCTAAAATTAATTCATTAATTAGTCAATTAATTAATTTTAAATTTATTTTCATGTTGTGCCACCCATATGAGGAGTTGCTACATAAATAAACTGTGTGGAGGTGAGGTCCGGGCTTCCAGCTCTCTCTCTTTCCCCCAGCGGTGGACACAGTACCCAGAGGGTGGCCTGTGTGCCCCTGACCCTCCCTCTGTGCCTCCCTTCTTTAGCAGTGCCCAGTGTCTGTTGATCCCACCTTTGTGCCTGTGTGCCTAGTGTTCAGTGCCCGCTTATGAATGAGAACATAATGCATCTAAAATTTAAAGTGGTGTACCTTTGCTTCTCATGTGTTTCTGTCTTTAGGGAAAATACTCTGCAAAACTTGCTGTGCCACAGATTCTTGTTACATGTGCTAAAAAAAAAAATCAAAAAACTATGTGCCATAATGTAGCAAATATGGGATTTACCATCATTGAAGCACACTGGTAGCTTGCTGCTGAATTCGTGAGGGGGTGAGGTAAGATTTGTGTGCTTGTTAAGAATAATGTTCCATCTTCTTTAGTAGGTGAGTTGGTGTGCCTGGAGACTTGTTGAAATGTACTGTGTCAGTGGTCCTCCAGCAGTGATTCAGCAGGTAGTACCCAGAAAAATTCTTGCCTGAATGCTGTTTAGGATAGTTTTGTCTTTTCTTTTTTTTTTTTTTTTTGAGTTGGAGTCTCACTCTGTCGCCCAGGCTGGAGTGCAGTGGCCGCTCCCGGCCACCGCAGCCTCGCCTGCTGGGCTCCGGCGATCCTTCCGCCTCAGCCTTCCAAGTAGCCGGAATTACAGGCATGTGCTACCATGCCCGGCTAATTTTTTTTTTTTATTGTAGAGATGAGGTCTCGCCTGCCCAGGTGGGTCTCAAACTCGCGGGCTCAGGCAATCCACTCACTCACCTCAGCCTCCCAAAGGCGCGGGATTACAGGCTGAGCCACCAAGCCCGGCTAGTTTTGTCTTTTCATAAGTTACTAAGCCATCAATTGACTATCTAGTTTAAACAAAATGGCCTCGCAAGAAAATGTTTGTTGTCGTTTGTTCGTTTTTATGGTGGTGAAAGTTCTAAGAAGTCAGACATGAAAGATCCATCATATGTAGATGACCTGTTGAGCTTTAGATGTTTCAGATGTACTATAACCAGAAGAGGGTTCATAAATAACCTGTACAGTATTATAGTTCATATGTTACTCCAGTCACAGGAGAAAGCAGGTTATTTATTTTCTTTATTGCATTCATAGTCTATGTTATATATACTAAAATATTCTGTTGATCTATCTGTTTTAGGTCTTGTATATACCACGTCATTCAGGTTATTTATTTCCTAAGTTTTGTACTCTTGTATGGTGCTTATTAGAAGGAAAGCATATTAAAAACGAGACCTCTTCTTCCTCAAACAAAATTCTGAAACAGCTGCCAGGCCTGTTCAATCAATTCTAATGATAGTAAAGTCCTAACAGTGGGAAGTTTAGACATTGAGATTAGATATTCTTATCTAATGCAATTTTTTTTCCCTTGTGGAACAATGCATCCACAGTCTTTAACCATAATGTTAAAGAAAAGGCAGGAAAACTTTTTCCCCTCTCAGGAATACTGATTTTCTGCTCATTATTGGGAGTAGAAAGTGAAGCTGTTGGATATTAGAAGGTAACCAAGAATCTATTGGTATTGTGGGTATTCACAGTTCTATCGACATAGATTTCAAACACTGCTTAAGAATGGTTAGAATTTTAAGTATTTAGAAGTTGAGCACAGAGACCCTGTTGAAGAATTCCTGTTAAGTTGAAAGATTCATTATGTTATAAATGAGTTCTTTTAAGCTCTAGCAATTTTGGTTCTTTTCTTTCTCTTAAAGCCATATTTTTTTTTTGAAATTTTTATTTTAAAATTGTGGGGTACAGTTAAGGGTTAGGTATACAAATGTGCATCGTTCAGGCACCCTTGTTGATATGGGGTGTCTCCCCGTCCCCAGACAGATTGACTACCGTTAGTCCCACCTCTCTTCCCTTCCCTACCCCCCCATAGTTTCCCACCACTGTCAGTTAAGGCCATATCTTAATTTTTGTAATCACAAAACTGTACCTTGCAAGTATTTTTTCAAAATGTTAGGAACCCGAATGATCAACTGCAAGGAATACTAGAGGTTAGATCATGTAAAAAAAAAAAAAAAAAGAGAGAGAGAGAGAGCTACACTAAGAATATTTTTGTGTTGAATTAAAACGCACTTGACACTTTCTTAATCTTCTAATTCTGTTAATTTATGAAAGTTGGAACTGGAGGCCTACAGATATTTTTTCTACATTGTAATTATACTAATAAACATCTTTGTCTGTGGCCTTGGAATTTATTGTGCTGTAGGAAAGATTTATTATAAGTCAATGCTTGGGAAGAAAAATGGGATCATTGCATAAGTAGATTGCATGTTAAGCACATATACACACATGCCATTTATTCCGGTTAGTTTTGAGCTGTAACAGTCTAGGTTTTCTTTCCAAAACAGAGAGGGTTCTTGTTAAATCCAGATTCCTGAGAGATCTTTGGTATGTTATTGAGTCAACTACAAAGTAACTTACTTTACCTTGAAATGTGCAAAAGGAATCAATAGGCTTACAAAACTGCCTTTTAAAAAATGTCTGAAATCATATTTTTCCTGGTAGCCTGAATATCAATGTATATGACTTTTCTGAGTTTCTTTCTTTCTTTGGTTTTATTGCAGTATCAAAGTACTTGTAGTTAGAGGGTGTTTGGATATCTTGGTTTTGATTTCTTTTTTGTCCCCTGCCCCAGCCTCCCTCTGACTTTTTTCTTTTTTATGTCTCACTTTTTTATAAAGGTGTACTACTTATAAGGAATTTTCCTTAAGGTGCCTTTACTTTTCATCTTTTTTTTTTTTTTTTTTTTTGGAGTCAGAGTCTCACTCTGTCGCCCAGGCTGGAGTGCAGTGGCACACTCATGGCCACCCCATGTCAACCTGCTGGGCTCCAGCACTCCTTCTGCCTCAGCCTTACAATTAGCCGGAACTACAGGGACATGCTATCACACCCAGCTAATTTTTGATTTATTACAGAGATGAGGTCTTGTCCAGTTGCCTGGGTTGGTCTTGAACCCGCAGGCTCAGGCAATCCACTTGCTTTGGCCTTCCAAAGTGCTACAATTTCAGGTTAAGCCATCGAGCCCAGCCTATTTTTAAAACTTTTGGTGTGAAATGCCGTACAAAGGTCAAACAAGTCTACAATGGGCATTCAGATGGTAAGATACAGATGGTAAAATTCAAATTCCTTTCTCCTTTAACTTGATGCATCCAGCTGTGGTTGGTGTTTGCTCTGGTGGTGTGCCATCCTTAAATGATACTACATTTTTGTCTGAAATACAGTCACACATTGCTCAATGACAGAGATATGCTCTAAGAAATGCATCATGAGGTAACATTTGTTGTGTGAACATAGAATGAACTTAGACATAGATAATACAGCCCACTACACACCTAGGCTATATGGTATAACCTATTGCTCCTAGGCTACAACCCTATATAACATTTTACTGTACTGAATAATGTAGGCAGTTGTAACCCAATGGTGAGTTTTGGTGTATCCAAACTTAGAAAACGAACAGTAGAAATATGGTATAAAATCAGGGGCAATAGCTCATACCTGTGATCCCAGAACTTTGGGTGACTGAGATGGGAAGATTGCTTGAGCCCAGAAGTTTGAACCTAGCCTTGGCAATACAAAAAAAAAAAAAAAAAAAGGTTGGCTAGGGAAGATAGAATGAGCCTGTAGTCCAAACCACTCAGAAGGCTAAGGCGGAATTGTCTGAGTCCAGGAGTCAAAGTTGTAGTGGCAACAGAGTGAGACCTCAATTCCAAAAAAAAAGAAAAAAAAGGGATATGGTATAAAAGACAAAGCTTAAAACATAAACACTCTGTAAAGCTATACAAAGATATTTTCCTTATATTTTCATTCTGTAAATGTTTTTCTATTTTTAAAATCTTTTAACTTCTGAGATTTTTTTGTTAAAAACATAAACATGGGACAGAGGGAGGGCGGGACCAAAAAAAAAACAAACAACGAAAACAAAAACCCACACATTAGGCTAGGTCAGGTTCATCAAGATGACACAAGGTGATAGGAATTTTTCAGCTCCATTATAATCTTATGGGACTCCTTAGTATATGTGGTCTGATGTTGACCCAAACGTTGTTATATAATGCATGGCTGTATATGTTTCCATACAAAAACCAAAGTTTTCAAATATATGTAAATTATTTGGAATTTTATAAATGACATGCATTTATATTATGCCACTTAAAATGCACAATGACTGAAGTTAATTTTTGTCATTATTCAACGCCTTTTATTCTTTAAAATAAATTATTTTCTCTGTAATTAATTGAACTGGTAATATGCTAAAATACTTTATGTAATATAAATGTGCAATTTTATTATCTTTTCTTTCTTTCTTCTTTTTTTTGAGTTGGAGTCTCACTCCATTGCCCAGGCTGGAGTGCAGTGGCACGCTCATGGCCACCCCAGCGTCGACCTGCTGGGCTCAGGTGATCCTTCTGCCTCAGCCTTCCAAGTAGCCAGAACTACAGGCGCATGCTATCACACCCGGCTAATTTTTTGATTTTATTGTAGAGATGAGGTCTTGCCAAGTTGCCCAGGCTGTTCTTGAACCCATGGGCTCAGGCAGTCCCCTCACCTTGGCCTCCCAACGTGCTGGGATTTTTATTATCTTACAACTCATATTGGCTTAGTGGTTTGCTTTATTATTAACTGCAGTGAGGGTTCTTATAAACTTACACACCTACTATGTAAATTTTGTGAGCATTTGTCCTTGCGTTAGATAAAAATCGCTAGGATTTCTTTCCTTGGCCCTTGGCCAAATAATTTGCAGCTAGTCATCTCTCATGTTATCCTTAAAATAATTTTTGAGGTAAACATTGTTGTCCATCATTTGCAGATGAGGAAACTAAGGGAGTTTGACTTAGCCCAGGTTGCAGACTAGTGATTTGTGGAGCAAGGAACTGAGCCCAGCGATGCTTACTGAGGAGGATGATATTGGAGTAAAGACTTTCCTGAATTAGGAAGATGATTTCCTTTGCATGCACTGCAAGAATGACCCAGGCCGTATAATTTAATGACAAATAGTCCATGGTTAACTATGAAAATGCTTTTGTTGTTTCGATGGACCCAATTTTAAATTAGTAAACAGTACATCATATCCTAAAAGGCTCATCACAATTTATTCACTTTTTGAATGTGATTGTTTTTGTTCTCATTAATCTGAAACTCAGTGATTTTTCTCCCCAGAAGTATTTTAATTTAACTGTTGTCAATCATAGTAACCAACTTTAGAAGATTACATTTATAGTGGAATGAGCATAAATTTAAGTCTCAGACTTTGGGGGTAATTATCTAATTATAGGTTCATATTTCTAGCATGATTAAGTGGCAGTATTTAATTCATTTTAGAGGTAATTTTACCCCTATGTGGGGTTATGTATTGTAAATCATTATGCCTTTCTTTTTGTAGGGAACATTTAATAACATGCTCGAGTATTATTTGGAAGTTCAGTAATATTGCACTCTTACATCACTACTTAACATGCTGTTTCAGAAAACACCAGTATTTATTAATCTTGACAAATTTCATTTTATTTTAGTATTTTCATAATTAAGAGGTTACTCAATGAATATGACTTTGTAGTACTTTGATCTTACGGAGTGCTGGCAAATATTATTTTCTAGGTTTTAGTTCCAGAAAAATGTATAAAGTAGTATTAACTTCGATAAAATTAGAATGCCTGAGACTATAAAGGGTAAAGCATATTTGTCAGTTTTATCTTTTGCTAGCAAAGACCTGGCCAATTGCCAAACTGTAGTTAGGGAGGTATATGTCCTCTACAAGGATTGTTGTTAAGAGTTCCAACAAGGAAAATCACTATGATAGATGAAACAGGAAGCACCTTTATGGTGGTTTTTTCTTATCTTAGGAGTAAAGTCAGTGTATCAAAGCAGACCAAAATAATCAAGAGCACTTCTGTGATGGAAATACAATTTATCTGTTTTTCTGATCTATGTCCTGTGACACAAAACAGAATCTCTGGGGAATTTAGAATATCATTTATCAGTAAAGAATGTGGATTTAGAGTTTCTCTGCTGTGTCATGGCTAAAAGTCTTTTTTTATTTTTTTTTTAAAGGCAACTTTAACTGGGAAAAGGGTTTGACAAAAATCCTAAGAATCAGATGGATATGATTATGATGTGACTATTAGCTTAAGAAATACTAAGGTCCTGTTTATGACCTGGAAGGAAACAGATAATCGAATTTTTTTCCCACAAAGCATTGGATAAATGACAGTGATTAAATTTAACTGTATATTACCTGTGTGTATTTATTTACCATTTGATAAAAGGTTACATAGCTGAGTAATTTCCTACCTTTCCTTACTAGGGCACATTTAAAACATTATTTTAATTACTATTGTTATGAATCCTGTATCTAAATTTAAACTAAGGTTTTGTGATGAAAATTGAGCTTATGAAGATGGTATCAGTGGCATTTTTGATTGCATAAAGTTTGCACATAGTATGTTGAAAATAATGAAAAATGCTAACAAGAAAAAAAGTTTTTCCGTTGCTATTTTGGCTTATACTTTTATATTTTGAAATGTATATACTTATATATCATATCAGTAATGTACATATCATCTATATTAAAAATGTGGTGTCATATTTTATAGTGTAGTTGCAGCCTCATTTATCTAGTTATTTATTTATGGCTATCTTCAGTTTTATTTTATTTTTTTGAGTCGAGGTCTCACTGTGTCCCCCAGGCTGGACTGCAATGCACATATCACGACGATCATGGCAGACTCGATCTCCTGGGCTCAGGCAATCCTTCCACCTCTACATCCCATGCCGACTAGTTTTCTGATTTTTTGTAGAGGTGAGTTTTTGCCGTGTTGCCTAGGCCAATCTCGAACTCCTGGGCTCTAGCAATCTGCCTGCCAGAGCTTCCCAAAGTGCTAGGGTTTCTGGTGTGAACTGTCGCCCCTGGCCTTCGTGGTCTTCAATTTTTAAAAGAATTTTAAACATTTAAGAATTGACACATAATAATTGCACGTTTTGTGCTTGATAGTAGAGTGGTTTTGCAATTGTATCCTTTTTAAATTTAGAAATATATCTTGGTCATTTTGAAATGTCAGTAAGTAATTTGTTTTTACGACAGCAAAGAAAAAGAGCAAATAACTTCTTATATAGGTTTTTCTTCTTGCTAGATCTTTTAGAGTGAAAATTAAAGTAAATATAAATATACTAATATTAAGGAAGGATTTGGAAGCACATATTATATATGAATTATGCCTGGAAAAATAAATTTATTTTAACCTGTGTGCAAACTCAATATTTTCTGTATGACAGTGATATGCTTTTATCATCTTTTCATGCTGACCTAAGTCTCGAATGAGTTGCTGTAATTTTTGGTATTTAATTAAAATTTATTTATTCTCCCAATGATCCAATATTAAATGAGGCCAGAAACTGATTTTCTAAAGTATCTGCTGATGACTTCATACACATAAAGATTTTAGAGTAAATTGCCAAAGAAAGAAATATGAGTCAAGATATACACTGTGTCATGTTGTTGTAACAAATGTCTCCTGGCTGTGGCTTTGCAGCAAGTGATTGCTCACACAGGGTGCATATTCATGATGGGTCAGCTGGCTTCTGCTTCATGTGACCCATGTTCTATGAATAAGGTTGATAGGGCTTTCTCCATCTGGAACATTGTTGGTCTTGTGGTAAAGGTCTCTGCATGGGACATTTCCTGTCTTTTGTCTGCTAGGAAGGGGCATTTTACTTCTAGTCACATTTCATTGGCCAGAGCAGCTAACTTGAGCATTCCTGATTTTGACAGACAGGTAATATATAATCTTTCCAGAAGAGGCACCTCCAGTTTACACAGGCAAGCTTGATGTCAGTTGGACAAGACAATATACTTCCTCCCCAGGGGATGGAACAAATAGTTTGACTAATAAAACAATCTACTGCAATAACTAATTTTGTTCATTATAACATACAGAAAGAAAGAATCTGTTTTCTGGCAAGTCATATTGGCCAAATTTGTTAAAACTTTGCATTTAATGTCTGTAGCTCTCTTCCTTAGTTTGTCAGTAGGGTTGAAAACAGTAATCTCAGGGAGCCATATATCTGGCTGACAGTTTTATCTCTTGTAAGTTTTTTTAAGCATAAAAAGAAAAAGATTATTCAGTTTATTATGGTGTTTTTTCTTTAAGTAGATTTTGAATGTCCTAGAATATATACTCAACGTCAACCACGTTCCACAAAGGATTTTCTAGGCTCCAAAAGCCTAGACTATTCCTGACATTTCAAGGAGTCACCACTAGATGGTGATCTCGCTCATTTAGAAGGATAGAACAACTATGTTTTTCTTCAGGTGAATGGGTTGGTAACAGAAGGATCAGAAATGTAAATAATACTCATTGTCTGGTAAGCTCTTTGTAACCAAATTGGTACTGTTGGCTGAGTATGTTTATATACGTGTATGCATACATACACGCCTTCACGCAGGAAAATTTCATTTGAAGCAAATCTGTGAAATAATGTCTTTTGCTATATTAAGTTTCTTCCTCAGAATATGTATTTATTTTTCAGTTGTTACTGCCTGAACAAATATAGGAGTTTTCCTAAGCACAATTTCTCAGTAATCGCATGAGGCTGATCCCAGCAGTACTGTGGATTTGCTGACTGTTGCTGAAATGATGGTTGTTCTGGATGTGAGCCTTCCTTGCTAACAACCCTGGATCACTCAGCTTTACCCTCTTTTTCTTTAATTAATAGAAGTGAAGAGCAATTAAACAGTATATATTTCACTTAGATATGTGTAAAAATAACTCTCATGGTTTATCACATAATGGGAAAGCTGGTACCAACCCTTTTAGTTATTTGGAAACCTCACTAAATAATTATTGCCAGTGGTAACTTTGTTCTAACATCTTCTTTTTTTTTTTTTCCAGAATGATACAGCACAATAACTGAAAACATTTAAAAACTATAGGCCAAATAGTGTCGTTCTTAGAAAACAATCACTGAGTTCAAGTGTTAATCCATTTTTTGGTGTTCCTAAAATGATATATTTCTTTCATTGTATATTTCTATTATGACTTAGGGTTTATGGCTTTCTGTCACATAATTCAAATAACTTGTAGAGATTTCATGCAGTAATTAATGGAAAGAGAAAACGGCTAGGATGCTGCATTTATAGAAAGTAAATACTTAATATAGACTCTGCTTGAGTAATGTAAAAGTAAATTTTGATGTAATACTCTAGCATACTATGTCGCCCAGACTGGAGTGCAGTGGCATGCTCACAGCCACTGCAGCCTTGACCTTTTGGGCTCAGGCGATCCTTCCACCTCAGCCTTCCAAGTAGCTGGAACTACAGGCGCACACCACCATGCCCAGCTAATTTTTTTTTATTTATTGTAGAGATGCATTCTCACTAAGTTGCCCAGACTGGTCTTGAACCCCTATACTCAGGCAATCCTCTTGCCTTGGTCTCCCAAAGTGCTGGGATTACAGACTTGAGCCACCGTGTCTGGCAAACCAGTTCTTCTAAAAATTATTTTAATTTAATATATCATTGTGTCTTTTTACTCAAAGATGAAATCATATTAAGCCATGATTAGAGTTCCATTAAAGATTTGAATGAGCTAGTGCAGTATGGCCAGATGATCTCCTTAATTTGGCAGTTATAGTTTGTATGCACGATCACTCAGACGGCTCAGAGAATGCTGCTTTGCAGCCTGGAATCCTTCAGCAGCTTCTCATAGCTTTCTATGGCAATAGCTGTCAAGTAAATTTAACCCAAAACCCCCTTCTTTAAACAAATTCTTAAACAAAATCTCATAGAGAACATTAAAGCAAATTCTGGTCGAAAGAAGGATGGGGGTCGGGAGTCCACTAATTCAAGCACCTCCATCAAACTGTCTCCACAACCCCGATACTGTGATGCGAAGTCATGCTTCACGAGTGCTGTGTGCAAATGACTGTTAAGGGTTCAAGTCTAGTTTCCCAACTATTTCTGACCAATATGAACCCTTCTAATCTCTTGCTATTCTCAATAGAACCTTATCTTCTAACCATCTCTCACCTCTTGCATTTCTCTGAACATGCCATTTTATTCTGCTCAGAATGCTCTCTGCAACCCTGAGCACTCAGCTTAAATGCCAGCTGCTTCCTAAACCGTTATCATTTTTCCATATTAGAAGTCATTTCCAAGAGGAGTATTTTTTTTTGTAGTCATACATGTATTTATTTATATGTTAGGTCACCTGGTTTTGAACTCTGGCTCTGTGTAATCTTGGGCAAGTTACTTGAACTCTGTGCCTCAGTTTTCTCATTTGTAAATTGGGAATAATTGTAGTACTTACCTTGTTATGAGGACTAACTACATTAATGTCTGATATACAAGAGGTACTTAGGAGGTGTTAGCTTTTATTGTTATGCTTTATTGCTTTGGTTTGTATAGACATGCAATATATATGTATGTTCAATGAATGAATAAATATAGTCACATCCTATATTGAGGTTAGATTTTAGGGTCAGCATGTACAGCAAAAATGTTATATGTGAGCAAAAGTATCTTTGAGGATCCCTTCAGGAACTCTAACAGGGAATATTTAGTTATTAGTAGGAAAATGATTGTGTCATTTAATTCTCTTGGTAGTCTATCCAATTCAGTAAAGTGTTTATATTTGTTTTCATTCCTTTAGAATGTTCCTTTGGGAAGGGCAAAATTAGAGATGGCATAGTCTAAACAACTCTCAAATAGTCAGGTTTTTTCAGTGTTAGAGAGTGGCCATATTTTTGGTTAGGCACCAAATAAAGAGATTGGTTTGCATTCAGTGACCAAGTTGAGTGAAAATATGTATTTTGTGCAGGAGAATAACTCTTTCACCTCCTCGTTTGAGTGTTTGCAGTATCAGAGTTAGGTGGAAAATTAGAGCTCCAAGTAGAGCTGCAGGTCTTGCAGTTTGTTCTGTCTGTGTCAACTATGACATCACTGCTGGTGACCGTTTGTGACCTGGAATGGCACCAGGGCCACTGTGTTAGAATTGTTGATCTCTGTCCCATTCCCTTCCCTTTCCCCATCTTCTTTCCTTCATTCCTTTCAGGGTCAGCATAACGGAATTCGTTTAAGTCAAATGTAATTCCACTTTCATATCTATGATTAGCAGATTTGGATATTAATTTTTAAAGAGTGACCTTTTAAAATTAAATCAGGCACATAAGTGATCATTTACATAGTGGCTAAGACCTCCTTAACTGCGGGGGAGGTGGTACAGGGACTGTTTTATAGTGCTTGATATCTTGATACACCATTGTGGTAGCATGGAGTTCCTGTTATAAATATTTTCCACCGGACATGGTGGCTAACTCCTGTAATCCCAGCACTTTTGGGAGGCTGAGACAGGAGGATCACTTGAGGCTGGGGCAACAAAGCGACACCTTGTCTCTACAAAAAAAATAGAAAAATTAGTTGAGCATGGTGGTGTATGCCTGTAGTTCCAGCTACTGAAGAGACTGAGGCAAAAGGATTGCTTGTGCCCAGGAGTTCAAGGCTGCCCTGAGCCGTGATTATGTCACTGCACTCCAGCCTGGGTGACAGAGTGAGACCCTGGCTCTAAATGAGTTAAATGAATGTCAAGACTGAACCAGGCAGCCACATTTCAGATTTTAAGATTTACAGAGAAAGTTCAGTGCTATTGTTGCTAACTTATAAAGGAAAAAGACAATGAGAAGTTGATCACTTTTTTGAAAGATTTTTTAAAAAAGGAGCAGCCCAGTGTATCTGGAATTATATAAAATTCTGTATCGCAACAGAGTACTATGCAATTTATCCTTACTTTGCAAATATTTGTTTTACTTAGTGCATCATAAGGATGACAGCCTGCTTTCATACAAGGGCTCTTGTGTTGTACATTCTTTGGTTCTGACATTGAAAGTGTGTCCTTAAATAATACTGAAGCTTTTATTGAACTTCGTTCCAATATAAGCAGAAAGCAGCCATCTAAATAGCTTGAACTACCTTAGTGACTTTATGGAATTTGATAAATAAGTGATTTCCTGGTTAATGGATTTTTACGGAAAATCTGGAGAGATGATTACTGATACCGTTTTAGTACAGGGTTTAGAAAAAGAGGGCTTTAGGTTTAGAAGTCTTGGGCTCACATTTTGGCATAAACCTATTTACTAGTTACATGACTTTGGGCAAGTTATTTAACTTCTCTGATTTGTAGTTTCTTTATGTGGAAAATAGGAATGATAATGCTGTCTGCCTCACTGGATTATGAACAATTGAATGAGCTAGTGTAGCTGTAAAGTGCTTGGATAATGATGATGATAATGGCACTTAGTTGTCGCTCAAGTACTTTTCCCCCCAGGGACTGCAAGGGAAATAATAACAGCAGTTGTGATGGCAAACATTTATTGAACACTTACAAAGTGACAGGCATTGTTCTAAGTGTACAAGAAAAAAGGTGGAACACTGTCTGTAGTGAAAGTTAGTAAATGTTTGCTGTTCAGATTATTTTCCCCCTGTGGATAATCCTCTAAAATTAAGATAGAAATCAGTGGTAAAATACTCAATACACAAAAATTCATCCAATGGATAAACTTTTAAGAAAAAAGTCAAAAACTTTGTTCTATTTACATTTAAGTCTAAAATAACCTAACTTCTTTTCCAATTTTAAATTTGACCTTCTGTTTCTCTTCAATAATTGACTTTTACTCAGCTGGTATTTGATTTACTTCTATTAAAATTAGTTAATATGTTGCATATTCAAGTTAAATAATGGTTATTTGAATTCTGTAGCGCAATGAAAATATTAATGTGAGGGTGTTTTAATTATTAATCGGCCTACTTAACCTATTATTCAATTATATCACAAAAGAGTTCTTGGAATCGAAATATTCTTTCAACAATAATTTTTTATTTAAATGTTAGGAACCCAACTATATAAGGCCCTTTATACATTATTCAGATTTTTTCAAAGTGTTCTTAGGCGGTTGTTTTGGGTAATTCTTAAATGATTTCCAAAATTAGTTAAATTCTAAGTGATAGTTTTCTACAACGTGAATTCATAGTTTGACTAGTTTAAAATAGTGTCAGGGAATTCAGCAACCTTTTGAACCTCCACATAGGCTTGTCAGCTGTACAAAGTTTTTGGAACCTGCTGAGTGGTCGATAGCTGATAAAATCCAATGGAAGAGCCTGCGTGCCTTCCACTCCTTGGCATTTCCTAGGTGTTTGCTGAGAGAATGTGGAGATCATATAGGAGCTGATTTTATTTTTTGTTTAGTTATTTTTTTGTGGCCGGGCACCATGGCTCACACCTATGATCCCAACACTGGAGCTGATTTTATTATAGCAGCATCGTGATGGTTGTCACCTGCAGGTAGTGTCCGTCTCATGAGTCAGCAGTGTAGCCAAATGCAGTTTGCTTTGTACTCTGAGAAAACATTACAGCCACGTTACTGCTTGCATGCTGTGTGTCACAATAAATTTAGCTTGTATATTTCGTACTTTTCTGGATGTTTTTCCAGTGGAGAGAGGCTTCCCAGTTCTCTGCTCTCCTCCTTTTCTGTTATTTACAATGTGCTTTAACTATTTCTTTCCCACTTTACATCATTGTTATCTAGCACTTTTAGTCTACTAGAAGTAGTTTTGTGGTTTATGTGACATGTGGACTAAATAGGACCCGAAATACTTTCAATACTTTCATGAGGTTCCTTTTTGTTCCATTATCTTTTACTATTGGTCACTTTCAGTTTGTAGGCATGCGCTGTCATGCCAGCCTAATTTTTTTACGATGTTGCCTAGGCTGGTCTCAACTTCCTAGACTCAAGCAATCCTCCTGCCTCGGACTCCCAAAGTGCTGGGATTACAGGTGTGAGTTATTGCGCCCAGTCCCATTAATCAACAAAACCTTATTGCATAAATTGAAATATTAAAAGTGAATTTTCATTGCTCATTTGCCTATTTATTTACTTATTTGAGTTGGAGTCTCACTCTGTCACCCAGGCTGGAGTGCAGTGGCACACTCATGGCTACCACAGCCTTGATCTACTGGGCTCAGGTGACCCTTCTGCCTCAGCCTTCCAAGTAGCTTGAACCACAGGCATGCGCTACCACTCAGGGCTACTTTTTTGATATATTGTACAGATGAGGTCTCACCAAATTGCCCAGGCTAATCTCAAACTCATGGCTCAGGCAATCCTCTCACCTTGGCTTCCCAAAGTTCTGGGATTGTAGGCATGAGTCACCACACCCAGCCCCCATTTTTTATTAATTGTCTGTCATATGGACTATGTAAATAAAAATAACTTATTTCATACTTCGTTAATTTCCTTTTATCTTTGTCTTTTGTGGTTGTTGTTTTGTTTTATTTTTTTCAAGTGCGATGAAATACATTTTTGTTGTTGTTCTTGTTAGAGTCAACGTCTCACTCACTTATCCAGGCTAGAGTGCAGTGACACGGTCACAGTTTACTGCAGCGTTGAACTCCTGTGCTCAAGCCATCCTCCTGCCTCAGCCTTCTGAGTAACTGGGACAACAAACACATGCCACCATGCCCAGCTAATTTACTTTCAATTTTTTTTTTTTTTTTGGTAGAGCTGGGGTCTTGCTTTGTTGCCCAGGATGGTCTCGAACTGCCAACCTCAAGTGATCCCCCTACTTTGGCCTCCCAGAGTACTGGGATTACAGGCATGAGCCACAGTGCCTGGCCATTTATTTATTTTAAGAGTATATGTGTTTGTGTGTGTATATAAACAATGATAAAGCAGATATAATATAAACATTCACAAATTGCCACATATGGGTGGGAATTTGTTCACTCATTTATTTATATTTACATTTGTATTTTTTTAATTTTAGAATTGTGGGATACAAGTGAGGGTTTGCTGCATAAGTAGACTGCATGCAGGTGAAGTTAGGCTTCTAGCTAGGCCTCTCTTCTCCTGGTAGAGGACCAGGTACCCATTGTGTCACCACGTGATCCTGCCTCCTCCCTCCCTCCCCTAACAGTGTCCAGCATCTGCCCATCCCACCCCTGTGCGAGTGTGGCTGGTGTTCAGAGCCCACTTATGAGTGGAATATGTGGCATTCGGTTCCTTGTCTCTGTGGTAGTTTACTTCATATAGTGGTTTCCAGCTGCATCCAAGTTGCTGCAAAGGCTATGGTTTTGTCCTTCTTTATGGATGCATAAATATTCCATCATGTATATATACCACGCTTTTTTTATCCAGCCCACTTTTGGTGGGCATCTGGGTTGATTCCATGTTTTTTGCTATTGTGAATAGTCCAGCAATTAACATGCATGTGCAGGTGTCTTTTTGGTAGAGCAATTTATATTCCTCTGCGAATATTCCCAGGAGAGGGATTGCTGGATCATATGGAAGCTCAATTTTTAGTTCTTTGAGAAACCACCACACTGCTTTTCATAGAGGTTGAACTAACCTTACTTTCCCACCAACAGTGTAGAAGCGTCCCCTTTTCTCCACAGCTGTGCCAGCACTTGGTGTTTTTGACTTAGTAATGATAGCCATCCTTTCTGCAGTTAGCTGGTTTTGATTTGCATTTCTCTGATGATTAGTGACTGATCATTTTTCATGTATTTGTTGGCTGCGTGTATGTCATCCTTTGAGAAGTGTCTGTTCATGTCCTTTGCCCACTTTTTAATGGGGTTGTTTGTTTTTTCCCTTTCAGTTCGTTTGAGTTCCTCATAGGTCCTGGATGTTAAGACTTTGTCAGATGCATAGCTTACAAATATTTTTTCTCATTCTGTGGGTTGTTTCTTTACTCTTTTGATGGTTTATTTTGCTGTGCAAAAGCTTTTCAGTTTGATAAGTTTCCACTATAGGTGGAAATTTAAATAAGACCAACAATGCTATATGTAGAAGTGTAATTACTATATTAATTATACATTTTAAATTTGTCATCTATTGCAGTTTATAGGACACTTTCACATCTGTTGTCTTACTAGACATGTGAGTTCTAACTAAGACTGCCATTCATTCAGCCCTGAAAGTAGATACGTTATTTGATCATCAGCTTCAGTTTATACATGTCACCTTTTGCGTAGGTTTGTTACCAGAAAACAGTAACAGATAGTGTCCCCAAGGACGATAACTTAAAATTGCATAACTTTTAATTCACACTTCTCAATATAAAATACAGAATACCATGATTGGCTTTTATTTATGTATTAATGGGACCACATACCAGCATCTTTTACTGTTGTATATCTATTGTAAATTATCTACTTGCATATCTCACAGATTTTCAAGCTTTGTTATAAAATATATTATTCTTTCATTTCATCCCTAACTTGTTTGCATGGTTTTATTGTAAATTTGGTGGTTGTGTTATTTTATGTTTATGCTTTCTATGGCAATCTGCAGTTTGATCCACCCAGCAAGTTTAATTCTTGATTAATATAATTTTTTAGTTGTTGCATTATAATAGGAGAGCTGAAGATAGTGTTATTTCCTTTTCCAACATTAATTTTAGTGTCCTGAGCGTCTTACTAAGTTTATTGCAATCTAGAAATCTATATTCAAAAGTTGCAGACAACAGTAAATTTATTTTTGAAAAAATGCTAAGAGATATTTTCTCCCCTGACTTAGGAAGCTTAACTTACTTCTTTATAACACTTGTGTTGTTGTCTCACCTTTCATTTTGTATGACTAACTTTTTATACCAAATTGAATAAGCCATTAGCTTTTAGTCTGTAGGAATGTGGATCCATAGATATTTCCCATTAGACAAAAGAAAATCTATAAAAGCGATCTCCCCTGGGGCTCAGGCTTCCTCGTGGCCTAATGGTCTAAAGCACTGCTATACTGTACCTGTATGAAAAAGAACGATGTTGGGTGATTCCCTTGACATCAGAAATGCGAGTTGGAGAGATGTGCATATCCTTTTAGATAACTTTAACTTTTGTACTATGCCATTTTTGTTAATCAGATATTCTGATTCAGGGAATTCATTTTATAAATTTTTCATTTAAAAACTATTTTTGAACAAAATGATAACCCTTATGTATTTTATGTAGTTTAAAATCAGACTTTGCTGAAACAATGAGACACTGTATTAGATAGCCATGTTGTTTTGATAAGGTTTTTTTTTTTAAAAAAGAATTTCACTTAAAAAACGTCTTCCTCAGCCGGGCGCGGTGGCTCAAGCCTGTAATCCCAGCTCTTTGGGAGGCCAAGGCGAGAGGACTGTCTGAGCCTGTGGGTTTGAGACCAGCCTGGACAACATGGCAAGACCTTGTCTCTACAATAAATCAAAAAATTAGCTGGGTGTGGTAGCGTGCACCTATAGTTCCAGCTACTTGAAAGGCTGAGGTGGAAGGATCGCCAGAGCCTAGCAGGTTGAGGCTGCAGTGGCTGTGACCTTGCCACTGTACACAGTGCCTGGGTGACAGAGAGAGATTTCAACTCAAAAACAAAACAAAACAAAACAAAACAAATTGCTAACCTTAATAAACATTTAAAGCTTTAGAAATATAAAATTATATATGACTTAAAAATAATTTGTGTTCTTATTCTGCCATAATACATACTTATTACAGAAACTTCAGAAACTATAGATAGGAAAAAAGACATCTGAAAAATATATGGGCCATTTAATAGGCACATCTACTGTGTATTGTATCCCTAAGCTTTTTCTGTACTTAACTATGCTTGAATCCATACTTGTCCTGCCAGCCTTCATTAGTGATAAATAGCTTTTCATTACCATTTTAGGAAAACAATCAGATGTGAATATTTTCTTATAGGAGTAGTTTAGTGAAAGCATTGGCTTTTTCTCCCTGGCCTGAGAAGTGTACATGAAGGTAAGCAATAACATCATTATCTAAAAAGAAATACAATGAAGATATTATGCAGTAGCTTTTGAAATGCAGGCATTTGGGAATATTGTTGTACAAATTTGCTTTAGAATGTTTTGGATTTAAAATGAAAATTGGAATCTTTGATAAATAATTTTGTGACATTGGTTCTTGTGTACATATTTTTCTGGCTTTTTAAAGACTCTCGTTATCATATCTAGCCTAACTTTCCAACAGCTAAAATTGTTCACAACACTGTTTCAAGATAAATTCAGTATCAGGCTTTGATTTTTTTTCTTTTTGGTAAATATTAAGACCTGAGTACAAAATGAGGGCTGTATTGTGGATTAAGTGAAATATCTCAAGGCTGTGCTGTTCTGATAACTGAACCTGAAGTGACCTTTCTCAGACACAATTACAGAGCTGTATGTTTTTCCTTTAATTTCATCAGGGGTTTAATTAGTATACAAATAAAACTTCCCTTATCTTCCTTTCTACCTAATTGGCTTGTCTTCACTTATATATGAAGTATGTGAAAGTGGGCTGTAATTAGGGTGACCGTGTTAACCTTTTTCCCTCACATGTGCTGTTGCCTAAAGGCCTCAAGGCCTAAAAACAGCGCTTTGGATTATTGCTTTGCAATCACTATGGCTGTCCCACAGGTTTTCTCATGAGCAGAAGGGCTTTGGGTGCTTCAGGTTCCCACTGCTTACAGGATCTTCATTCCTCTCCCCTCTAAATGTTTATTGATTATCTCGCTGTTCCAGGCTCAGCCTCCAACAACTTAATATCAGGTGACAGTCAGGAGAGTTCTCCAAGTAATTAGAGTTGAGCATTGGGGGAACAATTAGGAGCAGAGTTATTAAACTTGATTTATCCTATTCTCTCCTGAACAGTTTCTTGGATATCAGAACATCACACTTCCACAATCTACCCTGGTTGAGAAATTAGTGGCTAACCTGCTGCTTATCATTGTTGCCTGGCTGCCTAGGGGCACACCCTCCTGGTTTCAGTCATTCGGTTGGAAATATTAGAGTCCATAAAGTGTAGCGTGGGTTTTAATTAGATCAATATGAAATGGAGAAAAGAAAAGCTGAATTTAAAGTTTTGTATATGTGCTATATGTTATAGGTGCTACTGATACCTATGTAGTATATAGGCACAGATCTTTCTTTAATTAAAACGCGGTGTCAGGAGTTTTGAAGAGTCTATTTTTGTCATAAAAAAGTGAATATTAGGGAAAGGATGGATACTTGAATCACTTTTTATGTCTTGGTGTTCTGCACACACCCCCATCCACCACAGGACCGTGATATATTCCTTCATGATGTCCATCAACTCTTTAAAATGAGAATTCTTTATAAGTTATATATCTATGGTATATATTTTCAAAAGCTATATTATCTTTCCACATTCAAGAAGTATGACTGCTATTACTTTGTTTATACTACACTTTTTGTTCCTTTTCTATGCTCCGAAATAGTGTACGCTGTAGAAGAGTTTGATGGCTCTCTGTCATTGCTCCTGAGAGATGAAAATGGAAGAACGGAAATGAGGAGATTTTAGATACATAGTAGAAATTCTAATGCCATGAGCTATATTGTCTCTGAAAGTATATCATGGGATTTCTGGAAAGTCAAATGTGGGTTTATGGTAATTCCAAAGTCATGGGTTTTCTCACATTGGATTAGTGAGCTTCAATCTGGACAAGGCTGGCGACAATATACTGAAGGCTGCATACTGCATAGCCCCCTTGCAAATGTGCACTTTCAGTCATGAGTGTTACTGAGTGAGAGAATTTGAATGGATTGGCACAAATTTATCATTTCTGTCGGAAAAAGAATTTAATCTTTCTGTATAACTGGTGGTGGACTATTCGTTTTATCTTCATATCTGAAAAATAGCCTTTTTTATTGCCTGAAAGATGTCAGAAATACTGACTTTAAAAGGACTCAAGTGGGTTTTATTTTTTAAATAAAAAAATCTCAAGATACTTTAGTACCTGCAAACTATCTTAGCATTGGCACAAAATTAGTAGGTTTAGCATGGTTTTTAAAATCTGTTCTTTGTCATCTTTCTAAAGTTGGCTTCAATCAATGACTAGTTCCATGGTGGAATGTTTTAGGAGATCTGTTAATAGGAAAGATTTAAAAGAAAATACAATGTCTAATAAGTAATCCCAGTTTGCTTATTTTGAATTTTTTGACTTGTATTTGTCTGACAGTACCTTGACTGTTTGAAAAGTGAACTACTGAATTTAAAAACTTTTAACATTTTAAAATAACTAGTTTGACTGACGATTGCTTTCAATTCACCAGCATTTGGAGCGAATTAATTGTTTTAACTCCATGTAGGCAGCTTTGAGTTTTTAATACTACCTATTGTGAATGCATTAAAAGAATAATGTTAGAAAACTTTTAAACATAAAATTGTAGCATTTTATTTATTCTTTACTGGATCTTTGAGCACAGTTGTGAATGTTAATGTGCGGCTAACCTTTGGGCAAGATGAAAACATTATGTGTATGCTGTCAGTTGTTTAGCTCATCATCTAACAGATTTAATAAAAAACTGATAAGCTTCTTCTAGAAATTTTATAGGCAAAAGAATGAGAAGTTTTTTTCATGCTGAGACATCCTCTGATCCCTATAGCATTTTGCATCCCAGAATTTTAAACGAGGTCTAGAAAATATGCCTTTAAGTTGGAGTTTCTGATTCTAAGACCTAAAGCCCCAAGCTTTCAAGGGAAAGTCATACAATTACATCTTGAAATTTTTGTGCTAAGTGACTATTTCCGATGAAAGCAAATAACAAATATCAGTCAACGTATTTTATACTTATGTGACTAAGAAAGTATTTATGAAACAAATAACTTTAAATCCAAGTCTTATTCATAACTTTCTCTATTAGTTGAAATGTGTCAATGACATTTGTATTGCTGTCCTTGACATGAGACTTATTTACTGGGAAGCAGGTGAATTTTATTTTGGAGTCCAGGTTGTTTGTTCACTGAGATGTCTAGAGAAACCTAAGTATTACAGATACATTTATAAAGACAGTACTGGTACTTTTAAATCTTGAGTTCACCAATTTCTTGTAAATATTCTAGTCCCCCTTTCCCTCGATCACATTCACGCTTTGGGCACATGATAGTTCTTTAACTCTAGTTCTGATTAGAGTTAAATAGACTCTGAATTTTGTGTGCTTTCTCCCCCTGAAATCTTTATTTTTTATTATTACAAGAAAATACTACTTTAGATCTTAATACTCAGATATCTTAAGTAAGAACACAATATATTCATCTTGCAGTATTTAAAAAAAATAAAATGGTATTGTGTTTTGCAGTCAAACATTTTCAAAATCTCACCAGTTCTATCATTTCTAATGACTACGTATATAAAATTTTTGCAGAAAATTTGTTAAACCTTGATGTGTAATGACCCAAGTCTACTTCTCAGTCTGTATTCTTCTTTGTTTAATAGCCTATGGCATAAATTGAAGTTAATTATCAGGGCTGACAAGTAACTCTGTTTTCTGTCTGCTTGCAGAGTCTCTCCGAGGCAAAGATGGAGCTGAGAAGAAAAGATCAATCTCTGCGTCAGCTCAACAGACATCTTACCCAGCTGGAGCAGGACAAGCGTCGACTCGAGGAGAACATCCATGATGCAGAGAGTGCCCTCCGCATGGCAGCCAAGTGAGCATTTGGACCTTGGGGAGATCACTTAAAACAGACAAAAGATCAATTCTTACTTTCATGCTCCGGGTTTTAGCCCTGGATAATACAGTGTTAGAAAACAAAAGTACAGCTGTCTTTCTTTGAAATTCTCTGATATATCCTCAAAAAAGAAAACTCTTAACTCAACATACTAAATGTATATTTTATTGAGAAACCTCAGAAAAATATAGGCTTCTGTATAATCTCTAATTATGTATATTTTGGGCTCTGTTGTAGTGTTACATGTCTGAAACTGTGTTTTCATTAATGTGAAATGTAAGACTCTTTATTTAAACGTTTTGCATAGTATCTTCTGTGACACATGCCTCAGTCCCTTCTGCCAACTGCTCCCCAGATTTTGTTCTGCATACACTGTGATGTACTGGTATTGCAAGTCGTATTTCCACAGAGAAATGTTAGTGTATAGTCAGCATGTGTATCACAGCATTTTAAAAATGAAATGGAAGCACTGATCATGGAAAATTTGTTTAATTTTATAGCTATATATTCTAATATACTCAGTAGAAAAAATTATACAGTTTTCAGAGTGGACGACTATGTAAATGTGATAGGTTTTTCCTTTTACTAGGTAGTCAAGGTGATATACGTTATGAAGTTCAAATTGAACAGTTCTCTGTTTACTTTGGAATAGTTTAAGACAATTTGTGGTATAACACAATGGCTTGTAGAAAATGTAGTTGGATTAAAGACATATCTAATTTTGATAAACTCATTGTTTTCTAAACTTGTAATGCTGAATTTCTTTACTTGCAAAAATATGTTAATTAAAAAAATTTTTTGAGATACTTTTGGTAAGCTGACATATCAAATATAAATGTACTCTGTAAACTGCAGAATTGAGTCTGTAAATCACAGAACAAGGAATCTGCAATCCTAGGATATCCACAGCTTTGCCACTGGGCTTGTGGCATGGCTCAAGCATAATGAAAACATGAATTGACACAAGGCTAAAATATTGGCATATTTTGAATATCCTCCAGAAGTTGTTTTGAAAATTGTGAAGCTATATAACATTGCTCCACCATATTAGGTATAGTTAGTTGCCATTTCTAAAAACATAAGTTTGACTACATGAGTTCTTGATGTCATTGTTCAGTCTCAATTTTCTCATACCAAGTGAGAGACTTAGTCGAGATGATTTCCAATGAGTCTTACAGCTCTGAGAAAATTCTGCAATGAATGAAAACAGGATTATAAAACTTCCAGATTCAAATTGTGTTTTTAAAACATTGCTGTGAATTTTAGGATTTGACAGGTCTATAACGAGTGACCGTGGGCACATGATTTTTAAAAAGTAGAGAAAGCTAATTTGAAATTTGGAGATCTGATACATTATTTCTGGCTTTCAATTTATAATTTACAATTAGGTTTTGTCTTCAATATTTTCATTCAAACTTTTTATTTCATTATGAAGGCGAAATTCAATATACAAGGCTGATAGGAAAAACCAGTAGCTGCATATTCCTACTTAGGTCATGGAGGGTTTTTTGTGCAATTATTATAATACAAAAGCACTATGTAGAAAGGAATATATTGTTTTGCATATTATAACCATTTATAATGTGTTCCCACCAGTAACATTTTAAATGTCTTCCTTATGACAAATAAAAATAATAAAAGTTTCACCTCTTCAGCACATTTTATATTATCAACAACGCAATTATGATTTCTTTTTTTTTTTTTTTACTTTTTTTACTTTTTTGCCTTTACATTTCCTCTGCCCCAATTTAGCATGGGCAAAAAAATTGAAGATGAGAGTTAAATGCGGAAATATGTAAGTGAATATGGTTAGGTTTTACACTTTTGAAATAAGGAATGCCATCTAATCCTTATTTTTCAATAATAGTGACTTTTACTTAAATATATAACAGTTGTGGTAAGATCTGGACTTTACTAACATCGAATCTTTCCTTTAATTTTTCTAGAGACAAAGAATATGTTGCTAATCACATGAGAACAGTAGAAAATATGCTTCATAAGGTACTGTAGTTTTTCTTTAGTATTGTTCAATCTGTAGTATACTTCTTCTAGTCATTATTTTTATTAACCACAGAGTACTTTAATTCATTTTAGTAACTTTATTTAAAAATAAATTAAGATAAAGGTACTCTACAGATGACTGAAACTTTTCATTATATAATGCTGTATTGCATCCTTTTTCAGAATTCAGTATTTGATGAAACTATGAAAATAGTGGCTTCCCCAAATGGGTATAATTGCACTTGAATTATTCGTGGTCTTTGTGAATGAATGAGAGAATCATTAAGATTCTCACTTGTCTCATAAATGATAAATTGTTTGACCATATTGTCTTTTACTACTCTTAAGCCAACAGTCCTATAAATGTGTACAGTCCTTTATATATTTGTATATGATACAGAGTGAAAGACAGTGTATTTTGTTTGGTAATACTCATATACCTTAACTATGTAGTAATGTTGTTCAAGCTAAAATTTATCTTCTTACTTAAAAGAATAGGTTCTTAAAGTAGAAATTTAATTTATTTAAAGTAATATTCTATTATTTTCATATGTGAGTACTTTTGTGTGATAAACTCTGACTTTTAATTTGTAATGATAAACAATATAATAAAGGGTATTGTGATACGAATAAAAACTTAATATATTAACTGACTATAAATTTTGCTAGCATTTCACTCCAGACTTAAAGCTGCTTTCATTGTTTTATTGTTTAAAAGTAGAGAACAAGGCAAAGTGAGGACCGATGGGAGGCCCAGACTTTCACTGTATGATAATCACTTGTGTGCCTAACCCTCAATTGTACCCCACATCTTTAAAACAAAAAAGACCCATAAAAGTAGAGATATATTATTTATGTGTTGTTTCTGTTATTGCCTAATAAGCAATTTATTGGAAATGCAAACATCTAGTCCTTTTAAGATGTATGAAATTTGCAAATTAATTATATTTAGAATAATTTTGTGAATCCAATTTATTACACTCGAATATCACTTATAAATCACTTAAAATACTCTAAAATTATCTTTTTAAAGAGGTAGTAAGTAAATTCAGCCAACTAATATTTCCTACATCTTAAAGTTTTAAAAACAATGGACCTTTGTATTCTGTTACATTTTGAAAGTGACTAGTATTATATTACAACAAAATCATTTTGAAAAAAGTCAAATATTCTGAATGCTGTTTTCTTTGAAACTATGATTTCTTCCTCTCCTTGTTGAAAAAAGTTTAGCCCGTCAGTATAGTTTAAATATAGTTGCATCCAATCCATATATGCCTCAAATCTGAAATTTAGATTTGCTATGAAAGAGACATCTTTTTTGGTTAGGTTTTTTTTTATACTTGATGGATAGAAAAGTTAATTATGTCATATACATGACATGCTCTTGTATATAGTTAATGCTGACTTTGAAACTCAATTGTTGTTCATCTCAGCTAGAGGGAAAAAATGTCAGTTAGGGACTGACTTGGGGAATGGACTTGGACATCAGGGAAAACCCATCATCCATATGAAATATAGACATTGTACCTTCTTCTTTCCTTATGAGAATGGCAAAACATATAGTCTAACTTTAATAAAGACTGATGGCAACATGATGATTATAATCATACAGTTCTTCAGTTGTAGTTCATCTTTTGGTTTCTGTGTCATATGGAAAGAATGATGTTTGTAAAACTGTCCTGCAGCCACTGTAGATTTCCTTTTGCTTTATGACTTTTCTCCCCTCCATATTTAATAGTTAGTTATTTCCGTTTCTGTCTTTAGAAAGTTCTGCTTATGTAGTAGCTTTTAAGTTATCGATTACTTTTCAAGCTTGAAGTGAAAATTTAGGAAAGGCAAGTTGATAATTGGGGTCAATTCTCTTTTCTGTGAAGTAGGAGTGAGAATGACTGGGTGGTGAGGAGTGGTGCAGAGAGTTACCACCTCTGAAGCTAAGGGAGGTACAGGCTCACTTGTCTTCATGCCAGAGTTGATACGGTTAGTTTTCTGGCCACCTTGGACTTTCCACTGGTATTTTGCTTCTTGTAGAAACAAAGAGGACTACAGAAGGAGAGTCCTCTTTCTTTGTAGAGCAAAACTAGATATGGCTACCTCCAAACTGTAGCAGAGTTTACTGTGCATAATAAAATAGTATAGCTATTTATATTTCTTATTTCTTTAACATATATGTTTTCAAGGTATAGGTTAGTCTAGACCAAAACTAATTTTTACTTGCTGAATTGAATTTTAGTATTAATTTATGATGTAATCAAGTAGAAGGAACTTGTTTTCATGTACACATCATTTCCTTTCTTGTATTTTAAGGAACATAAACTGAACATGTTTGTTTTTAGAAAAAGTAATTACATTTTATTGATATTTGTTAGTTTTTAAACTTGACACATTTCACTCAACTTTTCATGTGCTAACACTGTACTATACAGAATTTCTGATTAGATATTAGTTTTAAAACTCCATTTGGGATTGATACTAATATTTAATAAGGGAGGCCAGTTATTTCAGTTAAAAGCATATGCTTTATTTTCAAAGAGGTGGATATTTTACTTTAGTTGCACTTAAATATATATTTTTATTTATTCCAGTTTTTAATGTAGGTCAGAAATTAATTTGTTTAAGATACTCTTTTGGGGGGGACCAATTTCAGGTTATTGGTGATAAGAAAAATAAGAACAAGAGAAAACAAAATCATCACAACTTTTCATGAAGTGCGTTTGAGCTGATGGACATTGAACTGTTTCCACTTCTTGGTTACTCTGAATACAGAAAACTGCTATGAATATTTGTGTACACATTTTTGTTTGATGGCCTCTTTTCAGTTATCTTGGGTATGTAGCTAGGAGTAGTATTGCTGAATAACATGCTAATGCTATGCTAACTTTTTGGGGACCCACCAAACTAGAGTTCCAATTTCTCCATATTCTCAACCACACTTGTTTTCTTTCTTTGCTCCTTTTTTTTTTTTTTGAAAATGGCTTTTCTAGTGGATGTAAAGTAGTATCTTATTGTGGTTTGCATTTGCAAAAATGATTTGCATTTCCCTAATGACTAACAGTAGTCTTTTCATGTGATTATTGAATCTGTGTATGTCTTCTTTGGAGAAATGCCTGTTTACATCTTTTGCACATTTAAAAATTGGGTTAGCCGGGCTCGGTGGCTCAGCCTGTAATCCCGTGCCTTTGGGAGGCTGAGGTGAGTGGATTGCCTGAGCCCGCGGGTTCGAGACCCACCTGGGCAGCGAGACCTCATCTCTACAATAAATCAAAAAATCAGGCGGGCGTGGTAGCGCATGCCTGTAATTCCGGCTACTTGGAAGGCTGAGGCGGAAGGATCGCCGGAGCCCAGCAGGTTGAGGCTGTGGTGGCTGGGAGCGGCCACTGCACTCCAGTCTGGGTGACAGAGTGAGACTCCAACTCTCAAAAAAAAAAAAAAAAAAATTAGGTTGACTGTCTTTTTGTTGTCGAGCTTTAAGAGTTCTTCGCACATCGTGGATACTAGAATCCTATCACATATGTGATTCGAATATGTTTCCCCTATTATATAGGTTGTCTTTTACCTTCTATCTAGACAGTGTCCTTTTGATGAACAAACGTTTTAAATTTTGGTGAAGTCTAATTTTTTTTTTTTTTTTGTTACTTGTGTGTTTGGCCTCATAGCTAAGAATCCATTGCCAAATCCAGTCATGATTTCCCCCTGTATCTTCTGCTAAGAATTTTATAGTTTTAGCTCTAATGTTTAGATCTTTAGTCCATACAGAATTAATTTTGTATATCATATGATGTAAGGGACCAACTTCATATTTTTTGCATGGCAGTCCAGTTATTCTAGCACACTTTGTTGAAAAGAGTCTTCTTCCCCATTGAACAAAAACTGTTCTTTATTGAACGATCTTGGTACTCTTGTTGAAAATCAATTGACTACAGACATATGGATTTATTCTGGACTCTCAGTTCTATTCCATTGATTTTTATGTCTATCCTCCTACCAGCACCACAAAAGTTTTATTACTGTGCTTTGTAGTAAGAATTTTGATAGCCACTATGTTGAACTTATATATCAGTTTGGGTAGTGTTGCCATCTTAATATTGTCTTACAATCCATGAACATGGAAATTTTCTGATTATTTAGGTCTTCTTTAATTTCTCTCAACAATGTTTTGTAATTTTTGGTGTACAAGTTATATATCTTCCTGGTTAATTTATTCTTATGTATTTTATCCTTTGTGATAAGTGGAACTGTTTTCTTAAGTTTATTTTTTGATTCTTACTTGCTAGTGTGTAGTCGTATTACTGATTTTTGTTTGTTGATTTTCTATAACTGCTGAATTTGTTATTAGCTTTAACAGTTTGTGTGTGTGTGAGGGACTTCTTTAGGATTTTCTGTATTTTTAGATTATGTCATCTGTGAATATAGTTTTACTTTTTCCTTTCTAATTTAGATGGCTTTTATTTCTTTTTCTTGTCCAGTTTTTGGGCTAGAACTCCCAGTACAGTGTTGAATAGAAGGTTGAGAACAGATATCCTTATTTTGTTACCAAGCTTTCCCCCTCCTCCGCCCACCCTGAGCCCCTGTTCCTTCATTCTGTTAATGTTTTGTGCTTCATAGGTTGATTTATGTTGAACACTCTTCCATTCCTGGGATAAATCCCAACTTGGTTATGATATATCATCTTTTGAACATGCTTCTGAGTTTGGTTTGCTAGAATATTTTTTTGAGGGTTTTTGCATTTAAGTTCATAAGACATAATGGTCTGTAGTTTTCTTGTGGTATCTTCGTCTGGCTTTAGGATCAGAGTAATATTGGCCTCATAGAATAAGTTAGGAAGTGCCCTACTTTCTTTGATATGGGGGGAGAATTTGAAAGTGATGTTAATACTTTAAATACTTGTTAGAATTCATCAGTGAAGAATTCTGGGCATGGATGTTTCTTTTTGGAAATTTTTAGATTACTCATTTATTCTCTTTTCTTATTATAGATCTGGTTCTGGTAGTTTGTGGATGTCTAGTAATTTGTTTCATCTAAGTTATCTGACTTGTTGATACACAACTGTTTGTTCTCTTATAATTGTTTTTTACTTCTGTAAGGTTGGTAGTAATGCCTTTATTTTTATTTGTGTTTTTAGTAATTTAGTACTCTTTTTCTTGGTTCATCTAGGTAAGTTTTGTCTGTTGTTGATCTTTTTAAGTAATTAACCTTTGGTTTCCTTGATTTGCTTTGTTGTTTTTCTGTTCACTATTTTGTTTATCCTGCTCTAAACTATTATTTTTTCCGTCTGTTTAATTTGAGGGTTTTAAAATTCTTTTCTAAGATGGAAAGTTAGGTTATCGACTTGAGATCTTTCTTTTGAAGTGTAGGTACTTACAGCTATAAATTTCAGTCTGAGCAGTTTACACTGCATCCCAAGGTTTTGGTATATTGTATTTTTTGTGTTCATTTATCTCAAAGTATCTTCTCATTTCTGTAATTTCTTCTTTGATTTATTTATTGTTTAAGAGTATGTTGTTTAAATTCCAAATATTTGGGAATTTTTCTTTTTTGTTGTTATTGAGTTCTAATTTAATTTTATACGGTTTCATTTTTTATATGGTTTCAGTAGGCACTTTGATTTCAGCTCTTTTAAGTTTATTAAAGTGCGTCCAGTATATGGTCTGTAGGAGTGAATGTTAAATGTGCATTTAAAAAAAATGTGTATTCTGCTGTTGTTAGGTAGAGTGTTCTTTATATGTCTGCTATGTCTAGTTGGTTAATAGTGTTGTTTGAGTCTTCTAGAGTCTTGATTATCTTTTGTTTAATTGTCTTATTTATTAATGAAAGTATGATGTCAGTGTCTCCAAATGTTATTATTGAATTCTTTTCCTTTTTGTCAGTTTTGCTTCATACATTTTGGGATTGTTTTTGCATATGTACATGGAAATCATTATGCTTTCTTGATGGATTGGCCATTTTATCATTATGTAGTGTCTTTTTTTGTTTCTTGTAGCAATTTTTATCTTAAAGTATGTTTTGTCTGATAATAGTATATCCATGCCAACTCTCTCAGTTACTGTTTGCAAGGAACATCTCTTTTTTAATGTATATATATTATTTTAAAGATGTAGAGTACAATTCAGGATTAAGTATACAAGTGGACATCAGACAGGTAAAGTTTGTGCCGCCCTTTGGTCCCCACTTTGCCTGGTTTGAGATCAGGTGCCCTTATTGATGCTATGTGCCTCCCCACAGCAGTATCCACGACTGCCAATCCCTTTCTTATAATATTATGGTAAATGCTCAGAGTCCACCTATGAGTGAGAACATGTGGTACTCAGTTCTTTGTTTCTGTGATAGATCACTGAGTATGATAGACTCTAAATCCATCCAAGATACTGAGAAGTCCGTAGATTTATCCTTTATGGCAGTTTAATATTCCATTGTGTATATACCACATTTTAAAAATCCAGTCCAGTTTTGATGGGCAGCATGGTTGGTTCCATGTTTTTGCTACTGTGAATAGTGCTGCAATAAACATGCGTGCACAGGTATTGTTTTTTGTAGAATGATTTGAGTTCCTCTGGTGTATTCCCAGAAGGGGGACTGCTAGGACATATGAAATGCCAATTTCTAGTTCTTTTTAGATCACCACACTGTCTTCCAAAGAGGTTGTGCTAGTTTGCATTCCCACCGTCAGTGTAGAAGCGTTCCCTTTTCTCTGCATCCTCACCAGCATCTGTTGTTTGTTTTATTAATGATGGCCGTTCTTACAAGGTTAGGTGGTATCTCAGTGTGGCTTTGATTTGCATTTCTCTAATAATGAGTGAGACTGAGCACCTTTTCATGTGTCTGTTGGCTGCCTGTGTATCTTCTTTTGAGAAGTGTCTATTCATGTCTTTTGCTCACTTTTTAATGGGACTGTTTGTTTTTTTCCTTTTGGCACATTTGAGTTCCTTGTAGATCCCGGATGTTAGACCTTTGTCAGATATATAGTTGGCAAATATTTTTTTTCCATTCTGTGGGCTGTCTCCCTGCTTTCTTTTTTTTTTTTTGGAGTTGGAGTCTCATTCTGTCACCCAGACTGGAGTGCAGTGGCACACTCACGACCACGCCAGTATCAACCTGCTGGGCTCTGGCAAACCTTCCACCTCAGCCTTCCAAGTAGCTGGAACTACAGGCGTGTGTGTGCTACCACACCTAGCTTATTTTTTATTTATTTTAGAGAAGAGGTCTCGCAAAGTTGCCAAGGGCTGGTCTTGAACCTGAGGGCTCAGGCAATCCACTTACCTTGGCCTCCCTAAGTGCTGGGATGATAGGCTGAGCCACTGAGCCCAACTTCCCTGCTCTCTTGATGGTTTCCTTGGCTTTGCAGAAGCTTTTCAGTTTGATGAGGTCCCACTTGTCTATGTTATCTCTTATGGCATAGGCACTTGGGGTTTTGATCAGGAATTGATTGCCAGTTGCAATTTCCATAAGGGTGTCTCCTGCATTTTCTAGGGTTCTTGTAGTTTGAGGTTTTACGTTTAGGTCTTTGATCCATTTAGAGTTGATTTTTGTGTATGGTGATACGTAGGAGTCCTATTTTAATTTGCTAAATGTGATCAGCCAGTTTTCCTGGCACCATTTATTGGATAGGTTCTCCTCTCCCCAGTGGTTGCTGTTGGAGGATTTGTCAAGAATGAGTGGCTTGAGAAATTGAGGTTTTGTTTCCGGAATCTCTATCCTGTTCCATTGGTCCATAGTCTGATGCCACATGAAAAATGCAAAGAGTTGCATAGAAGTTAGGTTTTAAAATATAGTTTATTTAAAATAAATTATAAAGAGAAAGAGGAGATTCACCTCCCCAAGGTAGGAGAGGGTGCCAAAACTTAAGAAAACATGTCCTGGCCATAGCTCAAAGAGCACATGGCCACACCATAGCTTAGCAAGGCAATGGCCCCACGGAATGTCTTTTTCTGTCTTTTCACTTAGTGTCTTTGTATCTAAAATGAGTCTGTTGTAGCTAGGAATCATGCTTTTATTTTTAAATCCATTTTGCTAATCCCTGACTTTCAACTGGAAAGTTTAATCAATTTATGTTTAATGTAATTAGTAATCAGGAAAGACTTTTGCCATTTTCCTTTTTTTCCCCTACATGTATTATATCTATTTTGTTCCTCACTTCCACTATCAGTCCCTCCCCCTCCTTTTACATTAGATAGATCTTTGGTAGTATACTATTTTGTCTCTATTTTCCTTTGTTTTGCTATATATTTTTAGTATTTTCTTAGTGTTCACTTTGGGGATTGTCATTAACATGTTAATTCATAACAATCTTGTTTGTATTAATACCAACTTTGGGTCAGTATTATTAAAAAAACTTTGCTCTTATATAGTTCCCCCATGTTATTGTCATGAATTATATCTTTATATATTGTGTGCCCATCAGCATAGTTTATGCTGCTTGTTTTATGCAGTTGTCTTTTAAATCTATAGAAAATAAGAGTTACAAATAAAAATACACAAATTCTGATTTTCATATTTGCCTATGCAGTTGCCTTTGCTGGTGTTTTTCCTGTGGATTTGAGTTACTGTCTAGTGTCCTTTCATCAGTCTGAAAGACTCCCTTTAGCATTTTTATTGGGCAGCTCTAGTGATAATGAACTCTGTTACTTTTGTTTATCTTGGAATGTTTTAATTTCTCCTTCATTGAAATGTTTTTTGTTGTGGTAAGAACACAATATGAAATCTATCCTCATATTAAATTTTTAGTGTACAATAAAATATTGTTAACTATAGACACAATGTTGTGCTGTAAACTTCCATAACTTATCTATTTAGCATAACCAAACCTTATACCCATTGTTTAGTGACTTCCATTCCCCTTTCTGATACCCCCTGGGAACCATTTTGTTAATTGCTTCTATGAATTTGACTATTTTAGATACCTCATATAGGTGGATTTATGTAGTATTTGTTCTGTGAATGGCTTATTTCACTTAAAATAATGTCCTCAAGGTTCACACGTGTTGTTGCATATTACAGGATCTCCTTTTATTTAAAGACTGAATACTGTTTCATTGTGTGTGTGTGTGTGTGTGTGTGTGTGTGTGTGTGTGTGTGTGTGTATCGCATTTATCTTCCAGTGGACATTTAGGCTGTTTTCACATTTTGGCTGTTGTAAATAGTGCTGGAATGAACTTGAGAGTGCATGTATCTCTTAGAGATTCTGATTTCAATTCTTTTAGGTAAATTCTCAGGAGACGGGTTGCTGTATCATATGGTAGTTTTAATTTTTGAGGAATTTCTTTCTTTTTTTTCAGATTAGCCTGGGCTTTGAGAGCGTCGGCTTAGTGGGTGCCGTTTTCCTTTCATTCCGCACGTTACATTCCCACCAACAGCATACATGAGTTCCAGTTACTCTGCATCTTTGCCAATACTCACTGTCTTTTGTTTTCGGATAATAGTTGTTCTAACAGGTATGAAGTGATGACTCATTATGGTTTTGACTTTCATTTCCCTGATGGTAATGACATTGAGTACCTTTTCATATACCTGTTGGTCATTGGTATGTTTTCTTTGGAGAAATGTCTATTCAAGTCCTTAGCCTATTATTATTATTATTACTATTATTATTGAGTTGGAGTCTCACTCCATTGCCCAGACTGGAGTGCAGTGGCACTCTCCTGGCCACCGCAGTCTCGACCTGCTGGGCTCTGTGATCCTTCCACCTCAGCCTTCCAAGTAGCCGGAACGGCAGGCATGTGCTACCACACCCAGCTAGTTGTTGATTTATTGTAGACATGAGGTCTCGTCAAGTTGCCTGGGCGGGTCTTGAACCTGCGGACTCAGGCAATCCACTCGCCTCCATCTCTCAAAGTGCTGGGATGACAGGCTGAGCCACTGAGCCTGGCCCCTCAGCCCATTTTAAAATCAAATTATTAGTTTCTTTTTACTAAGTAGCATTCATTTTAGAAATCAACCCCGTGTCAGCTATGTGGTTTGCACATATTTTCTGTCGTCTAGTAGGATGCTTTCTCACTGCTGATTATTTCCTTTGTGGCACAGAAGCTTTCTGATTTAATATAACCCTGCAAGTCTATTGTTGCTTTTGCTCCTTGTGCTTTTTGCTGTCATAGTCATGAAATTATTGCGAAGACCAGTGGAAGCTTTCCCTATGTTTTCTTCCAGGAGTTTCATAGTTGTAAGTCTATATTTAAGTCTTTAATCCATTTTGAATTCATTTTTTAATACATGGTTTAGAGTAGACTGCAATTTCATTCTTTTGCATGTGATAGCCAGTTTTTCTGACACTATTTGTTGGAAGCTGTTCCTTCCTCGTTGTATGTACTTAGTACTCCTGTCAAAGGTCAGTTGACTATGTATATGTGTGCATTTATTTCTGAGCTCTCTATTTTGCTCCATTGGGCTACGTGTCTGACTTTATGCCAGTATTATACTGTTTCAATTACTGTAATTTTGTAATATATTTTGAAATCAGAAAATGTGAGGCCTCCAGCTTGGCTTGGCTATTTAAAGGCAGTTTGTGGTTTCATAGGTTTAATTTTTTGTAATTTCTGCAAAAGATGTCGCTGGAATTTTGAGAGGGATTGCATTGAATCTATAGATCACTTTGGGTAGTATGGATATTTTAACAATAATAATAAGTCTTCCAATCTATGAATATAGAACGTCATTCCGTTTGTTTGTATCTTCTTCAATTTCTTTCACCAATGTTTTGCAGCTTTTAGTACATGTCTTTCACCTCTTTAGTTAAATTTATTTCTAAATATTTTATTATTTTTGATGCTGTTGTTAATATAATTATTTTCTTAGTGTTTGCCTTGGGAATTGCTTAACATCTTAATTTATAACGATCTGGTTTGAATGAATACTGAACTGTCTATGGCCATACCACCCTGAATGTGCCTGATCTCATCTGAATTAATGTTGAACTAGGGTATTCCATACATAAGAATAAAGAATTCTCTTTGAGTCTATATATTCTACAGGGATTTCTATATAGAAGATCATGTCATCTACCTATAGGGACAGTTTTGCTATTTCTTTTTCAGATGGATCCTTTTCAATACCTCTTTTTCTTGCATAATTGCTCTTGCTAGGACTTCTGGCACTATCTTGCAAACAAGTGGTAAAAGTGAACATCCTTTCCTTGTTCCTGATATTGGAGGAAAAGCTTTTAGTTTTTAACCAGTGAGTGTTATGTTAGCTGTGGGGTTTCCCTACATGGCCTTTTTTTGTGTTTAGATACTTTTCTTCTTGAGAGTTTTTATTACAAAAGGATATTGCCTTTTATCTAATGCTTTTTATGCATTGATTAAGGTGATCATATGATTTTTATACTTCATTCTGTTAATGTGGTGTATTAATATGAATTGATTTTTGTATGTTGAACCATTCTTGCATTCTGGGGATAAGTCCTACTTGGTCATTGTGCCTGATCCTTTAACTGTGCTTTTGAATTCAGTTGCAAGTATTTTGTTGAGGGTTTTTGGGTCTGTATTCATCAGGGATATTGGCCTGTAGTTTTCTTTTCTTGTAATGTCTTTGTCTGGTTTTGATATCAGGATAATGCTGGCCTCATAAAATAGATTTTGAAGTGTGTTTTTTTTTCAATATTTTTGGAATCCTTTGAAAAGGGTTGACGTTAATTCTTATTTAATTGCTTGGTAGAATTCATCAGTAAACTTGTCTGGTTCTGGGTTATCTTTTATTGTAAGTTTTTGTTAATGAGTCAGTTTCCTCCATAGCTATAGGTATGTTCAAGGCTTTCTGTTTCTTCATCATTCAGTCTTGGTAGGTTGGAATTTATCCATTTCTTGGAATTTATCAATTTCTTCTAGATTATCCAGTATGTTGGCATATCATTGTTCATAATATCCCTTATGAGCCTTCTTATTTTTGTTGTATCAGTTGTAATTTCTCCTCTTTGTGATATAAAAAAAACTTCACTTTTTTTCTTAGTTAATCTAGCTAAAGACTTGTCCATTTTATTTACTTAAAAAAAAAAAAAGACCTTTAAGCCGGGCTCGGTGGCTCAGCCTGTAATCCTGCGCCTTTGGGAGGCTGAGGTGAGTGGATTGCCTAAACCTGTGGGTTCGAGTCTCTGTCTGGGCAAGCGAGACCTCATCTCTACAATAAATAAAAAAATTAGCTGGGCGTGGTAGCGCACACCTGTAATTCCGGCTACTTGGAAGGCTGAGGCGGAAGGATCGCTGGAGCCCAGCAGGTCGGGAGCGGCCACTGCACTCCAGTCTGGGTGACAGAGTGAGACTCCAACTCAAAAAAAAAAAAAAAGACCTTTTAATTTTATTGATTTTCTCTTATCTATTTTATTTCTGTGCTTATCTATCATTCTTCTTTTTGCTAACTTTGGGCTTAGTTTGTTATTTTTTTTCTAGTTCCTGGAGGTGTAAAGTTAAGTTGTTTATTTGAGATCTTTTTTCTTTTTTATGTAGGTGTTTACTGCTATAATTTTTCTCTTTGGCATTTCTTTCACTGAGTCACATAAGTTTTGGTATGTTGTATTTTGTTTTCATTTGTCCCAAGATATTTTTGATTTTATTTTTGTTTTCTTCTTTATGCCATTAGTTGTTCAAAAATTTGTTCTTTAGTTTTTCTATATGTATACATTTTTTGTGCTGTTTATTTCTGGTTTCATTCCACTATAGTCAGAAAAGAAACTTGGTATGATTTTTTGTTGTTGTTTTGTTTGAGAAAGCAGGAATTGTTGAGAGGATAGAAAAACTTCCAGAGCTGGAGGGGACCCATGGGGGTTGCCTGGTATGATTTTAATGTTCTTAAATTTGTTAAGACTTATTCTCTGACATATGTGATATATCCTGGAAAATGATCCATGTGCACTTGAGAAGAATGGGTATTCTACTGTTGTTTGGTGGAATGTTCTTCATATGTCTGTTATGTTCATTTGGTCTATAGTGTTGTTCATGTCTGCTGTTTCTTTGTTGATTTTCTGTGTAGTTGTTCTATCCATTATTGAAAGTGGGGTATTGAGTCTACTATTATTGTATTGCTGTCTATTTCTCCCTTAACCGTTTGCTTTATATATTTAGATCCCATGCTGTTAGTTACATATTATTACTTTTGTATGTTATAAGTATATTCACTCCTGCTCTCTTTTGGTTACCATTTACATGAAATATATTTTTTCATACCTTTATTTTCATCCTATGTGCTTCTTGTATCTAAAGTAAGTCTTGTAGACAGTGTACAGTTGGGTTTTGTTTTTTTAATTCTTTCATTCTCTCTGTCTTTTGATTATAAGGTAGTTTAATCCCTCTACTTTGAAGTAATTACTGATAGAGAATGATTTATTATTGCCACTTTGTTAATTGTCTGCTGTTTTTCTTGTAGTTATTTCTTTTACATTTTTCTCTTTGCTCTCTTCCTTTGTGTTTCATTGACCTTTTTTTTTTGTTTTGATTGGCTTTGATTCATTCTCTTTTACTTTTATGTAATTTATATAGATATTTTGTTTCTGGTTACCATGGGGCTTACGTAAAATCTCTTATAACAATTTATTTTAAGCTGATAACAACTTCTGTAACTGCATACAAAACTCTACAATTTTACTCTTCCTCCTTCCGTATTTTTTGTTACTGATGTCACAGTTTACTATATGGTATATTCATTAACATTTTTTAGTTACAGTTTTTTAATCCTTTCCATTTTAACTTTTATATTAGAATTAAAACTGATTTACCCACTGTCAGAGTAATATAGTATTCTGTATTTGTTTATACATATAAACAAATATATATTTGTTTACCTTTACCAATTAGTTTTATACTTTCTTATACTATCATATTGCTGTTTGGCATCCTTTTATTTCCGTTTTTAAGAACTCCCTTTAGCACTCCTTGTAAGGCAAGTCTAGTAGTGATGAACTCCCTCAGTTTTTGTTAGGGAAGTCTTTAACATAAAGGTAACATAACCTTCAGTTTTCAAGGACAGTTTTTTCAGGTATAGTATTCTTAGTGACTTTTTTTTCCCCTGCAGCACTTTGACTATATTATGCCACTCCCTTCTGTCCTTCAAGGTTTTGGCTGAAAAAACTGTTGGTAGTCTAGCAGAAGTTCCCTTGTTTGTAGCGAGTCATTTTTTTCTTGCTGCTTTCAAAATTCTCTCTGACTTTTGATGATTTGATTGTAATGTGTTTCAGTATGAATTTCCTCAGTTTCAACTTATTTGGGGTTCTTTGGATTTCCTGGTTCTGGATGTTCATTTCCTTTCTCAGTTTTTAGAAATTATCAGTCAGTCATTATTTCTTTGAATAAACTACTGGTTCTTTTTGTCTCTCTTTTCCTTTTCTGACTCCTATAGTACATATATGGATGTACTTGATGTTCCATGAGTCTCTTGAGCTATCTTAATTCTTTCTTCATTTTTTTCCTTTTGACTAGACTATTTCAAATGACCTATCTTCAAGTTTATTAATTTTTTTTCTTCTGCTTGCCCTAGTCTGCTGTTGAACCCCTCTATTGAATCTTGAGTTTAATTATTGTATCATTTTGCTCCAGGATTTCTGTTTACTTCTTTTAACATTTTGCCTTATTATTGAAATTCTTACTAAATCTGTGCATTGTTTGCCTGAGCTCACTGATCATTTTGACAGTATTTTGAACTCTCGCTTAGATAATGAATACGTCGCCATTTCATTAAAGTTGATTTCTGGAGTTTTATCTTGTTCCTTTTGTGGATTGGGTATCTTTTTTTCCCCCCTTGATTCTTTGTGTTGGTATCTAGCATTAAAAAAAACCTTACACCTCTTTCAGTCTTCAAGGATTGGCCTCATGCAGGAGAAAACCATCACCAGTCAATCTGGTCAGAGTTTCTGTGAACCTCTCAAGCTTTCATGCTAGTCCAAACTGTCATTTTTATTCTAAAAGGCTCCAGCCTTCTAGAGTATGCAGTGCCTTATCAGTGCTTCAAGACAGGCAAGACAAAAGACAATTCCTCTGATAATATCTGGAAAGATTAGAATTCTGTATGTATGGGCCAATTCTTTTCCTCCAAGGCATAAACTGGGAGCTGAGGATTTATTTATTTTTAATTTTTTTTTGTTTGTTTCTGTCCTGAGCTTGGTGAGAGCTGTTTTGAATATATGCTCTAGTTCAAATTACTACCTTTGTTCTCTGTAGCCCATAGGAGTCTAGTATATATTGGGTCATGTCAGTGCTCAAACACAGGTGACACAAAAGCTAGTCTGTTAAACAGCACTCAGAAAAGTTGGAACATGGATGCACAATCCAAATCTTTTCTTCCTCATGCAGTCTTGGAGTTTGGAGTTTCCTCCTGATCGTATGATGCTGTGTTGAGGTGGAGATTATGGCGAGAGGGTATCTTCAGTTTTCCCACTGGTTTCATTGTGATTGACTTCCTGTTGGTCAGGGTGCAGGAACCTCTCAACTGGTTTTGGAATTTCCATAAAGAGAATTGAATTGTATGTTGCTGTTGAATCAGTTTGTCTGTGGGGAGAGAGTGGAGCCCAGGGCTTCCTGTTCCACCATCTGAATTCTGTCACTGTCCTTCATTTTTAAAGGATATTTTGGTCAGATGAAGAATTTTTGGTTGACAGGTTTTTGAAAACTTTTTCCTTCCCAACTTTGAGTATGTCAACTTCAAAATTTCTATTTGAGTCCTTTTTACAGTTTTAATCTCTTTATATTTTCTATTTTGGAGACATTCTTTTGGTTTCTTTTAGTTCTCTCTACATGGTTTCTTGTAACTTTTTACACATAATTAAAATAACTGATTTAAAGTTATTATGTAGTAGGTAAAATATTTAGTCTTCCTTCAAGACAATTCCTAATAATTTCTGTTTTTCTTAGAAATGGGCCATACTTTCTTTTATTCATTGCATACTTTTTTTGGTCAAAAATGGATATTTTGACTATTACAATGTGATAACTCTGGAAATAAGATTCTCTCCTACCTCCAGGTTTGTTGCTGCTTACTCTAGTTGTTGTTTGTTTAAATAACTTTTCTGAGCTAATTTTGTACAGTGTGTATTTTTTTTCATGTGTACTACTGAAGTCTCTGTTCAGTTAGCTTAGTGATCAACCAGAGTTTTGACAGACTTTTCCTTAAATACAGAGATTTATATATATATAAATCTCTCTCTCTCTCTCTCTCTCTCTCTCTCTCTCTCTCTATCTATCTATCTATATATATAATATATATATAACAGAGTTCAGAAGAGAATTGATTCTGACATCTTTTCCAGCACATTTGCTACTTTTATGAAAGGACTAAACTTTTGGAGTTCCTTAGTCCACTGCTTTTCCCCTACATCAGTCCCTAAAATTATACACTTTTATTTTCATAATAGCTCTACCAGAAGGCTGCCGATATTACTGATAAGATAGGACTTGTAAAAAATTAAATCAAAGAGCCTCTCTAAACATGCTTAAGTATTTTCATTGTATGGGAAAAAAGGAAAGTGTAATAATTATATTAAAATAATTTTCAGGATATATTTTCTATTTTGGAGACATTCTTTTGGTTTTTTTTAGTTCTCTATACATGGTTTCTTGTAACTTTTTACACATAATTAAAATTATCCTATCAGGATAGGGTAATTCCTGGATGTCTGTGTTGTTTAGGATAGGGTATAATAAAATTAAGTATTTATTAGGTATTAACTGAGTGCTTGATGGAGAGATATCTCAGTAAACTAATTTTGAGAATGATTTAGAATTTAGGTAAAATTGGAGTGAGAAGAAAAATCTGATATTTTTTTGGTAGTAATTTGTTGTTGAATTAGCAGAATGACCAAATTCTTGAGACTTTTAGAGCTAGCTTAAGTCCTTTGAGTTTAAAAAAATTAACTAAGGTGTTCTTTATGTGTGATGGTAGTATGTAAACTTGAAAGATATCAATGTATATTCATTGAGAAACTTTGAGTGTCTTTTTAGTAAATAGTCTAAAAGATAAAACAGAAACCATAATCCAGAAACCAGAAAATCTCCAGAATACCTTGCATCTATAAATCCTTTACATTTATCAGGCTGAAATGACGCTGGAATGATAATTAGGAAGTCACAGGAGTTTTTTCTGAAATCCTTTTAGATTTGCTTCTTCAGCAGAGTTACTTAAAATCTCTAATCCATCATGAAGTGCAATATTTATAATAAATAGTTTAATTCTACAAATGCTTTTTTAGTGTATATAATATGGCAAGAACTGTAATGGCCTCTGAGGAGACAAATGTATATATACACACACACATATGTATGTTTCTTGAGGGAAGAGACCATGCTATATATAAATATATATTTATGTGTGTGTGTGTGTGTGTGTGTGTGTGTGTGTGTGTGTGTATGTATGTATATACAGTTTACCTTTGAACAACTTAGATTTGATCTGTGTGAATCCACTCATACATGGATTTTCTTTCACCTCTGCCACTCCTGAGACGGCAAGACTTACCCCTCTTCTTTCTTATTCTCCGGAGCCTATTTAGCATGAAGGTGATGAAAGTGAAGACCTTTATGATTATCCACTTCTACTTAATGAATAGTAAATATATTTTCTCTTCTTTATGGTTTTCTTAATAATATTTTCTTTTCTCTAGCTTACTTTGTTGTAAGGATACAATATAGAATACAAATAACATACAGAATATATGTTAATCAATTCATTATGTTATTATGATGACATAATAATAGGCCGTCAACAGTAGGCCATTTGTAATTAGGTTTTTGGAGAGTAAGAAGTTATACATGGATTTTCAACTGTGTGGGGGATTGGTGCCCCAACCCCCGTGTTGTTCAAGGGTCAACTGTATAGGTATACACACAGACTATAGACACACATTTATGCATATCTATATATCTATATCTCCATAGTCCTTTTCCTCAATAAGGAGATGCAGGTAAGTCTAGTGTACCATGGTAAATATATCCATAAGAGGCACTTCCACATTCATACACATAGAATTATTCTTTTGTGGGGAATACTTTAAAAACACAGAGTTTGCCTGGAGTTGTTTTTTTTTTTAAGAAGAACATGAATGCCTGGGTGGGGCCTCACAATGTGAGGAAAGATGGGAAAGGTAGCAGAAAGAGTAGCATGAGCAAGTTCATGGACACATGGATGACTTAGATATTCTCGGTTCAACATTAAGTCCAAGGAGAGTGCAAGAGATGAAGCTCGGGGAGGCAGGTTGGAGCTAGGTCATGGAAGAACTTTTTTTTTTGCCATGCTAGCAACCTTGGATCTTATGGAAGCAGTGAGGAGTAAACTAGGATTTAAGCTAGGGATGATATGGCGAGATTTTCTTACTGAATTTGAGCTCTGGAGAGCAGATTTTGCAGACTGGATGCAGTGAGTAATGAAATGGTTTTAGGAGCCATGAGTCTGAAAGGAGAGCTCTTTTAGGAAGCATTGGGCCAGTTGAGGGCTGGTGAAGATGTGAACCAGGATAGTGATGGTAGGTGGTGTCAGAAGAAAGGCTATGTAACTCACTCAGTACGATGGCCCATGGTGATGCGAAAGACACGGGAGGATGACTCCCACGATGGGGCAGTCAGTGCCATCACCTGATGCTGGGAATACAGAGTGCAGTCTTTCTGCTTAATTTATTTTTTATTGTTATGTAGGGAGAAGAAGGGAGACAATTATGGGTTTTGTTTTGGAATGACTGAATTCAACGTAATATGGCATAATCAGGATGTGTGAGTCTGAATCTCAGGGGAAAAGTCAGGGTTAAAGATAAAGGTTTGTGATTGATTAACATAATACTCTCTGGCAAAGAAAGAAGGCAGTATAGCAATTGACAGGAGGAGCAAGACATTATAGATAAATGGAAGGCTAGAAAATGCATTTTGAGAGATTAATGATGTCACTAGAGTTTGAAGTCCTTGAGGGATGGAATTCGGTCTCCTTAATTTTTATCTTCTCAGCATCTATGCCTGGTACACAGTAGGCGCTTAATGATTGTTTGCTGAACGAGCCAAATTTTACCACCATATCGTCTCTGAACATAACTAAAGTCATCTCTAGATTCCAATGGAATTTTTGCTGATATTGTCACCTGCTTTATTTGATTGCTAAATATTGCATCTATATTTATTTTGCTTAATCAAGACCTAGAGGAGGAAGCCTAAATTCAGTTATAAGAATATTTCTAGGAAATCTCAGAAAGAGGTGGATTAACAATGCGCTTGCAGGTAATAAAATGACTAGTTTGACTCTTATGAAATACAAAGATGATTATGTCTATTCTTAGAGTGGATTGTAGACTAGAATAGTGTCAAACAGGGTATGATAGGTACAGATACTGTATAACCAAATCTTTAAATATAATTTTACCTTGAAAATCATTAACCAGATTAAATAATAATATGCTGCTGTCTTTGATATTTAGTTTTCCATACATTTATGAGGAGTATGAAGACCGTAGACTTTCTGAAACTGACAGTACTTTAAAACTGGGAACATGATCTTCTTCCTCTTAAAGCTCAATTTTTAGTGGCTCATCAATGACTCTCTAAATGTTACTTATGATCTTTGAACTCCTCTTCGTTTTCAATTTCTTGATTCTGGTTTCTGAAGATCAGCTGTGCAGGACACACAGGTGTTAACACAGCTGGCTTGCTGATGACAACTCTGTCCATATAGCTGTCTTGTGTGTCATCATTCATTTTGTTCAGTGTCATTCTGACCTAGCCAAGCTAAAAATGATACTCCAGCTCAAGAGGGATTTAAAAAACCTTGACAAACTAAAGATAAGACACTGCAGAATATCCTGTACACGTGCTTATTAGCAGTTTTTAGCTTAAGCACATCTAAATATTAATAACTAATTTCAGTGTGCATCTGTCTTTATCCTTGGAAGTAATTTACCCTAGGAAAGAAGATGTGTCTGTGTGGAAGACTGTACCAGTTTGCAGATACATTTCTCTGTTCTCAAGCATGGGCTTTTGTGTTTGTTTAAATCGTTCAAGGTCATGGTAATCTGTTTGTGGGATGTATTCTATGGTATATAGCCTACACCACTGATTTATCCTTCTGTCTAGTACTATTATAACATGTCTATGATTAAATCACCCTATTTTCTGGCTTGATCATTTGATTGGAATGACCAGTTTTTCAGATCTTTAATTGGAGTATAGCCAGCTTGATAATTTGATTCAAGAGATCAGTTTTTTAGTTCCATAATTGGGATGTAGCCTTAATGTGTGGGGTGGTTGTGGTGGTGGATTTTGCCCTTTTCTGGTGACAGCAGCTGGCAGTCATTGGAGAGTTCTGGCTTCATTCCAGAGTTGTAGGTGAAATCAAATAACCTGCCAGCAAAAGAAGGCTAGTTGCCTGCCTCCCACCTTTCAAATTATGAGTTTCTGGGCTGGCTGCAGCGCCAGCGGAGAACCTGCTTCTGCTGAGAGAGTGCCAAGGTCTCCTTCCAGTAGGTGTGGAACACAGCAGGAGCTGTTGTGTGTGTCCCAGGACATCATTGGGTGGGGATCTTCCACGTAAGGTTGTGGCTGTTGTGTAAGGATTGTTGCCTCACAGGTAACTTGTCTGTCAGTGTAATAATTGTGTGTGTGTGTGTGTGTGTGTGTGTGTGTGTGTGTGTGTGGACAGAGAGAGAGAGAGAGACAGAGGGAGAGGAAGAGAGACAGACAGACACAGAGGACATGAATGAATAATGCCCCACAAATGGGAAGGAAACTGCTGAGGAAAAGAAGGATGTTTAATATTCTTTATTGCTTATCACGAGACTACTTTTATGTAAACGTAAACATTTTTGCTAAGATTGCCAGATGATGGACAAAGAAAGGGGGAAAAGTAGTGGTTTTTAGGCAGGGAAATGGGAAAATTACCATAATCTTTAGTAATTTCTTCAGCAAATAACTGTTCATATATAGGCATTAAGACACACTATTATTTGGTGCCCAGAGTGCGAGAATTAGTATCCTCATATTAGAGGTGGCAGTAGCTGTTTACAAGGCAGATAGCAGAATCGGGTGAGGTAGAGTGCAAGTACAGCTTTCCTCCGTATCCATGGGAGATTGGTACCAGGACCTCCCTGAGGCCAGACCCGCGGGTGCTCAAGTTCCTGATATAGAATGGTATAGTATTTGCATATAACCTAGGCATATCCTCCCATATACTTTAAATTATCTCTAGATTACTTGCAATATCTAATACAGTGCAAATAATTGTTATACTGTATTGTTTAGGGAATCAAAAAAATGTGTACATGTTAAGTACAGAGGCAATTTCTAAAAATACTTTCAGTTTGCAGTTGGTTGAGTCCATGGGCTGTGGGACCCACAGATATGGAGGGTCGACTGTAGTTTGAATAATATAACGTGCTTTTGGAAATGATGATTGTGTTATTACTAAAAGAAATACAATTTTCACCTGTCTTTTCATTTCATTAGTTAAACAGTTAAGGAAATGGTTAAAGAAGGAGAGGAGTATCCATTTTGATGTAACTGTTGAATTTCTGATTGTTGGTTCCATTACATTGACACACTTTGATCCTCCTCCTGCCACTGGGCACATATCAGAGTCTTGGGGCTGCCTAAATATCTGTTTTATTATTTTCTCTTCTACATTGTAGAATTCATGAGTTTGGAATGGTTTCTTATTTGATCACATGATTGTGTCAGCCTCTGTAAGCACAGTGTTTTTCTTGCTGCTGGTGCTGTTACAGAGTGTATGGTTGACTCTGGCTAGTTCCCCTTTCTTTGTATTTACAAAAGGCTTTCCAGCATGTCTCTTCTACTTGTTTAATCAGATTTTCCATTAATTTTGGGTATTAGAATGGGTGATCAGCAGTTGTCACCAAGAAAGTTAGTAGTGGTCAGGAAAGTTTGGCCTAGTCAAGTTGTGTACTAGACTATGTTAAACTTGAAAATGTATCAGGAGATAGTACACTTATTTCATGAAACACTTGAAAAAAGGAACCCAACAGTATATTAGAGATGGTACCCTGGTCTGCTGTGTTGGTTATATAAGCTTGACTCATTAGAAATTATTTGTAAATTCTCTGGCGATAGGTAATCACTTTTTAAAAGAACTTTAAAATGGTGAAAAATATTGAAAACATTGTCTTTCCTTCTATACCTCTAAGGCAGAGGATGGCCAACTTTTTCTGTAAAGGGCCAGGTAGTAAATATTTTAGGCTTTGTGAACCATATGGTCGCTGCCTCAACTACTCGGCTCTGTTTCTGTAGCAGGAAAACAGCCGTCAACAATAGGGAAACAAGTGGGTATGGTTCCCATAACATTTTATTCATCATAATAGGTGATAGGCTGAATTTGGTTCCCAGGGTGTAGTGTGCTGTGCACTGCTGCCTGTTGTTGCTTAGTTTGAAAAATTGTATGTGGGCTGCTCTAGCGCCTGGGGTGGAGAGTACCATACAAGGGAGAGGTGAAAGCGGTGGGGATTCCACGAGTGGAAGAATGTACAGAGGAGTGAGTGGGACGAAGGAGGGCAGGGAAAAGGAGGCAGAGTGCTACGTGAACACAGGTGCGAAGCACGGAGCCCGTGGGGGACATTACGGAAGTCTGTATGCTGGAACGTTCTGGTGAAAACGTTGATTTGGAAGCATTGGAGGCCATCACGGATTGAAGTCAGTAAGATTTAGGTAGATTAAGAGTTTGACATAAAGTACCGTTATCAGTACTTTTCCAGGCATTCAGGATTCAGGCAACGCATACATTTTCTTGCATGTGTTTTTCAGTCTGTCTTAGTGGTTCATGAGTTTTGTTTTTTTTTAAATTGGAACGTTGAGTCCAAAGGGATTTATAGCCGTACATGATAAAAGATGGAGGGTCACATTTTGAGAGTTGAACATTTTTTCTAGAAATGACTAATATAATTTCATAGTTGGTGTGTCTAGCAGAAATAGCTAGTACATAAAATTGGAAAACAGATTGGTCACTTGCGAGTAAAGGCTAATCAAAATAATAGGCGTAGGCCAGCATGGATCTTATGAATCGCTTAATCTAGAACTGGGTCATTACAATGAAACATATTTTAAATATATATTCATCTTGAAATAAAAGTATTTTATGGCAACATTTTGACTTTTGAGAAAGTTTCATTTATTTTCCTCTATACCTCTCTCTCGCTTCTTATGATAAATCTATTGGGAATATCTGCTTTCTGAAAATATGTGCTAAGAAAGGAAGAAAGTGAACTGCTCTTTCTAGAAGTCAAAATATTGGAGTGGAAGTAATGGAGATATTCCTTTATTTTTTAAAAATATGATGAGATTGTACAGTTTTATAGAATGTTATAAGATATACAAAATTTGGCAGTTGAGATTTATATTGGGAAAAATCTGAAAAAATTTATTATATGTTAAAAATAGCTGTCAGGCATTTTGTAGTAGAAAGACTCATACGCATGTTTTTATCACTCAGATCTGTAAGTAAATAAGCAAAGATGGTATAGAATCTTAATTATAGAATGAATAATGGTGTGCTTTAAGCCGAATTTAAAACTGACTTGAAATTACCATTTAAAATTAATTTGAAATTATGATTTTATCCACAGACAGGTGACTCATGGTTGTTTTATTCTAATTCACATCAAAATCTGTACTTTAAAAGGTGAACTCACTTTTGCTTTTAGAAAAAGATAATCTCACTGTTCTAATATTATTCCAGAAAATTTTTGAGGAATTTGCTTTGCATTCTCATTCTGGAAAATAGTAATTTCGTAGCCAATGGATATTATTTTCTAAAGCAGTTCAACATGATCGCTCTTTTAGTGTGTTAGTTACTTTGTTCTCAGCCTGCCTGTTCCATTTTTTTCATCAACAAACAAATTTACTGCAGCGAGGTCTCGTCTTTTCTTACTGTTCTGTTTGAACCTCTTCCTGTTTCTCCTGTCCACACCTTGAAATTCAGACTCGCCCTCTGCGTTCTTTCCGAACAGTCCCTTCCTTTCAGCCCTTGTTTTTCCCTTTCCTTGCCACCTCTCCTCCTCCTCCTCGCCTGCGCCGGTCTGTTTTTGCTTGCCCGAGTGTCACTGTTTTGTATTCTTTCAACATGCTGCTTTCACTCCCTTTACTAATCAAAAGAATTCCTAGACAGTTCTTTCATATGACTTTTTCTAAAAACTTTTCTTAGAAATATTTGGAGAACAGATGCCTACACTCAAAGTTTCAGATGAACTTAAAAGTAGAAAACACAAAATTTTAGTAGAAATATTTGTGAAATAAATACTAAATAATATATTTAGTAGAAATATAGCATACGTCTCTGTCTCTTGATGGCACTGTCATCGTTCAACAGATACTTTGTAATTAGGTGAAAGTATTAGCACATGCGTATTATCCAAATAATGCTGTAATTATGACGTTCATCGTTCGGTGTCGCAAAACAGCGCATTTGAAGGATTTTTCTATACAACATAAAGAATTATTTACTCTGACAAATTAGGTCATGTCATAGCAAAAACACCAAAATGACAGCAAATCACAGTTTAAGATGTAACACGCCCCAGCTTACCATTGCTCATAAAGCCGATTTAGAGAATATAAAATTTGGCTTACTGTTCACTGTGTATCAAGCTTCGTGGGTGCAGTGTGGTCCTTGATCCTAATGGGATTAAAGGACCTCCACTGCTCGAGCTGTGTTGTGGGTTATACCTACATTGCTTATGGTTTTCCCCCCTCTTTGCCCGTATTAGCAATCTGCTTTTGTACTTTGACATCCAGGATCTCCCTAGTGAATTTTGTCACAGAAAAAAGAGAATCATCAATATCGCAGTTAAACTTGACTTTCAAAGCTAATAGTATCTCATTTGGGGGCTCAAATTTAATAAATTTTCTTTGATTCTGGGTGAGTTTTTAAACATCAAACAATGAATTGGCCAGGGTGCAGTAAAATATTTAGATCTATTGACTATGGTTCAGAAGGGTAGAAGGCAAAACACTAGTGGTTTGATGTTGATAAATTCTCAGTACCTTAATCCACATTAATGTTTTCTTTTATCTGAGTGCACATTGGTGACAAAAAAGCAAAAGAAGGCATCTATACATATAACATATAAAACCTAAAGCAAATATACGATTTATTTTGTTATGCTAAGTAAGTTCAGTAGCATTCTCTTCCTGACTGAAGACTCTGGAGAATGTTTGTTGCAGATAAATATCCATTCTGAATTGGGACTCCAGTGTGCATGTAGAACTCATAGTATTTTAAAAATTGCATCATGTTGTATGTTTTACAGCATACACTTTGACATTGTCTTACTGATAGAAAGTCTTTGGAAATATAAGGATTTTTATACCCATAGATTGGCACAAACAATTAAAGATGTCATTGTATGTCTGTGTGTTTGCTGGTTTAAGGAAACCCTATAGAGTGTGGTAGTTTTTTGTGGAATGTGTGTATTTCCTATGTAATTAATTCATATAATGAAAAAGTAATTTAGCAGGTTTTAGAAGCTGGCCAAGTAGAATAGAAAAATGAAGAAGTTTTCTATCTTATCTCATGCCAAGCTGCATTTGACGTTGCTCAAATAAAATTAGAGATCTAAATATACTTGGGTAATTAATGTTATTTTTATAGCTACACCCATTCTAGACCTTTATTACATCATAAAATACTCTCTGTTCTGTGACATTAACCTTGTTGTATAACGTTATCAAATATATGGTAGCAAAGGATACATTTTTAAAACCTATTCAAGCATAAGGAAAGTTAAAAAATATGCCTACATATTGAAAACTCCAATGATTAAACTGTATGACTAAAAATGAGAGCTTACTGATCTTAAATACAAACCAAATTGCTCAATTCTTAAGGCTTTACTAAGTTTGGAAATTAAAAACTAATATCTATTTCTGAACGTTTCTGTTTCCATTCTGTGAAGAATATTTCCTCATTTTTCCAGAAGGTGGCAGTGTGATATCAACTGCACGTGATGCCAGACTGGCTAGAGAATTGGTGTTTCTCTTGTATCTGTGATGTTTGTATTGTTACCTTTACGAATACTTAAAATATAGTACAAATACTACTGATTTTATCTGTTATATTATTTAGAAATTGTGTGACCAAGTTGGTTTACATGTATTTTATCATTAAGACAAGATTAGTAAAAATCCTGTGATTTTAGAAGAGCAGAAAGGGCAAACAAACCCCTTACTTGTATATTTTAAAGTATCCTTTTGTGTTGAATATATTTGTTCTCATTCTAGGGCACATATTATTGAAGTTTTCTTTTTCAGAGAGTAGTACCTAATAACTATTTTGTCCAATATACATTAGCTAATAGCAATTAAATTAAACATGTTATTAAGCAGGTGATGATCATTAGGAGATTGCTGTTGTTTTTTGCTTTATGAATGTTCTCCCTTTCTTCTCCCCCCCCCCTTTTTTTTTAGGGTAGAACTGTGAAAAAAATAATTCAAAACCTCTTGATCAGAAGAGCTCCAGTGATTCTTCTTCCCCTCCCTCGTTTCAAGCAGGAGGATGCTTTTTCTTCTTAACATTCTCCCCCAGCACTCTGAATTAGAGATTTATTTGCAACGAAAAATCAATTAGTCCTAAATTTATTCATGGATTTCAGGTCCAGCGATCAATGCAAGTCCACTCAGTGGGCTCAAGGGGACCCAGTTCATCCCAGTTAATGTGTCTGAAGGGGAATTACCATTGATGCTGTTTTTTTCCCTTTAGGTCAGAGATCAGATCTCACTGTCACGGACTGCGGCAAGTAGGAATGACTTCACCCTGCAGCTGCCCAAACTGCACCTGGAGACCTTGGCAATGGAGGGGCTCAAGGGCGGGCCAGAGGTGGTAGCATGCCAGGTTAGAGTCTCAATAACATTGTTTGCTGCTGAGACGTATAGAAAAATAAATTGCACTAACTGGAGAGAACGAAAGCCTCAAAGTATTGTGAATAATTTAAAGGAGATGCAAATACCTTTTCCTTCTATCATGTAGCAGTATACTTTGCAAAAAAAAAATATTTTTTTCTTCAAAGCCTAGAACTAGCCCATTAAAATAATCCAGAAAGGTATTTTTGCCAAGGAAAATATGTGTTTTATGGCAAAGTACAGTATTGAAAAGCATACTTTCCTATCAGCAGAGGACAATAAGACATTGGCTGTTATCTCTTTAAGCTAGTCTCAATTTGTTGCTCTTATTGTTTTAAAATAAATCACTTAAAAAAAGATAAATTATAGAATAACAAAGCAAATCACTCAAGAGAGGTACCCCCAAATTTTCAATGTCAATTCCAACATGTATCCAGCATTTCTTTTGTGGTAATTTATTTTCAGCAAAACTAAAATCTAACTGTGTTTTCCATTGAAGAGCACTTTATTCTTTAATGTTCAGTTTTAATGAACATTGTAATATGTGCAAGCTGGGTCATTTTATTTGTAAAATACAAAATCATAAAACCTCAAATTACTTTAAAATAAACTTAATAAACTTATTTTTAGAAACGTTTGTTTTCAGATGCTGTAAGTATCTTTCTAGTCTGTTTTGCTCTTGTATTATTGTAATCATTTTTGACTTAAGGTTAATTTTTTTAATTGGACCAAAAAATTCAGCATGTGATTTACTCTTCTTTTAATACCAAAATCCTTCATTAGAAAAACTTATCAACATTATGCAAATTATGGGAAGCCTGATATTTCAAAAAAAGCTCTCCTTGTTCAATCGCACTGTAGATTTTTTAGGGTAAAAGAAATATCTCTTAAAATAGAGTCTGTGTTCACATCTTGAGATTCAAAATAATCTTTTTCATTTTTCAGTTTATGACCCTATGGAATTTTAATTTTGTACAAAATTAATGTCAGTTCATGTGGAGCTATGTTAATTTTTTACATGCTCCATACTCTAATTTGTTATTAGTACCAAATTAATGCTCTACAAAGAAAAAAATACTCATTCCTTCTTTCATTAGATTGTCTGTCAATATACCTAAAATATTTATAATTATAAAACTAAGAATAAAATATTTTTATTTTCTGTCATAGAGTAGAATACTGTACTATTAAGATGAGATTTAAAATGCATGTGTTAAATTTGATTATCAATATTTATGAATTCATCACAACTATGAATAGGGTAGGATTTCAGATTTTTCAAGCGGTTGTAAAATAATTATTTCCTTGGTTATCTCAATTTAGAATCTCACAAGACTTAGTACTTGTCATAATTTACAAATAAGGACTTCCTCAAAACTAGATCTTGGTTGTTTGGAAAGAAACTGATTCCAAGAAATGCCACTTTGGGGGTTCTGATATCTGTGAATAGCAAGAAGGAAATGTAGAGATTCATAGTTTAAACTACTGTCTTTTCCATGTTCTAGTAAAAATAGTTATGTACATTCCCAAATACCTAAATGTTTAGATAAGTTCCACTGATGTGCTGTAATATACATTGTAGGTTAGTAATATGTATCATACTTGGAAAATGAGGAGACATTAATTATTTTTTTCTTTTTAAAATTTTTATTTCATTTATTATTTTTAATTTTTTTTTTTTTTATGGAGACAGTTCTTGCTATGTTGCCCAGGCTGGCCTCCAACTCCTGGGATCAAGCAGTTCTCCTGCCTGGGCCTCCCAAAATGCTGAGATTATAGACTTAGGAGCCGCCACGCCCAGCAGGAGGACATTAATTGTAATAATAATACCTACCGTTTTCAATGAACACTTACCACCTTGCTTAGCTCTTTGAATATCATCTCATTTAATTCTCACAATGGTCTGTCAAATAGATGACACTACTCGTTTTACAGTTGAAAAACAACCACTGTAGCAACAACCACAACAGGCAATCCTCTCCTCAGTTCAACAGCAAGGAAATGGTCAAGAACCTGGATTTAAGTCTAATAGTATTTGACTACAAAACTAAACCAATAAGTCTGACACTAAAAAATTTAGGCGCCCATGTTAAATGGTAAGAGTAAAGCTTTGGTATCTATAATGGAATTTTCCTTCCATTTGTAAGACATTAATTATACCTCTTATGTATGAGGTAGGTCATAGTTTATGGTGTGTGGTAGACAAATTTGAGGCAAAAATGTTTGTTTTCATTTGACAGCATAATAGTATGAAACTAGCGTTCATCTCTTTGCAGTACAAAAGTATGTGTATTTATGTGATGTGTGGCTACTTATTTGGGAATTCAGTATTTGTTTAGTTTTGAACTTGGACACTGCTGCTGAAGTGGACTGTTCCGAGGACATGACTTTGATTATGAGGAGAGAGGATCACTCCGCAGGGTGCGGCAGTGTATGAACCATTTGGCCAACCTGCACAGCCGTCATAAAGCAGTGGGGGCTGAAGTTTTCTCTTTTTCAGGGGGACAAACTTTATTGTAGGTATAATCCTGGACAGAAATCGATGATACTGAAAGGCAAAGACGGCGAGTGGATTACAAAGTTCTTTCTGAACCCAGAAGAGCACATGACTGATGCTTGCATACAGGAGAGTTCAGTTCAGCTGGTCTCTGAGATCTGCAAACTTGTCCCAGTTTCCATAGCTGCAAAACATGTCATGCTCCCGGTACCTAGGACTCGCAGCAAGATTGAATGAGGCAATGCATGTAAAGTAGGGCTCCATGCCTGGCCCAGAGAAAGCAGGCAATGCTTTTTTGGTGGGGGGGGCAGGGAGGAGGCTCTTGTTATTACAGCCATCCCAAGGCCCTGGCAGATGGAACAAGCAACAGTAGCTTGTTTTCATTACCTTTAAGACGTGTATTTGTTTTATTTTGAGGAATGGTTATTTAGGATTTTTTCTCAGTATTTTTCCATTTGGTTTCTTCACCCTTCCCTATTTCTTCAAAAGCTTTCAATAATTTTGCTCAAGCACCATTGACTTTAGTTCCCTGTTTACTTTTCCATGTAATATGATGTTCCAGTGAGACCATGTCCCAGTGAAACCAAGCTCCTATGGAAAGTTTAGGACCATGCCAGAGCTTTTATCTCCCAAATAACAGCATATCAGGCTTTCATTACAATACTGAGAAAAATAAAAATACCCATCATATTAGACCATTCAGTTTTAACTGAAAAGTTCAATATGGTATGGATCAGGAACACTTTGTAGTAAAAAATATTCTACCTATACTTTATAACAATAATGCCTGTTATTCATTATCTTATACTCTGTATTTTTAAAATAATTATGATATGTAATGTTGGTAATATCTGGCAGATATTAGCAGGCATCTAGTAAATGTGTCTCCATCCCCGTTCATTTGTAAACAGTAAATAATAATTAAACAAACAACAGCAATAGCCAACATTTGCTGAGTGCTTACTCAGTGCCAGTTACTGCACCAAACAGCTTGCACTGTGATCTCATTTAATCCCTGCAACGGCTTTATGAATAATAGAGTTCTGCTTTTACCCATTTTACAAAGGAAGGAACTGAAGTTTATTGAGATGAAGTACGAAGTTCAAGGTCACGTGTTCAGTGAAGGGTCCATTCATGCTTTTAGTCGTGCCATCCTGCTTTCTGTAAACCATGGTGTACTGCCTTTTTGTTTGTTTTTTAAGATGGCTGGGAGAGAAAAAAACCTAAAAATCGCTTGTATAGTACAGTTTCATTTGTGTGGAAATAATGGGAAGAATAGACATCTAAAAGAGGGTTAATTGGGCAGGTTGCTTAACCTGTCTGTGTCTTGGCCTCTTCATCTGTAAAATGAAGATAATGAGCGTTCTAACTCATAGCATTAGTATGATGAGTAGGTGAGCTAATCCATTGAAAGTGCTTAGAGTAGTGACAGGTACATGGTGAGTGCTCAATGTATGTTAGCCATCCACTAACGAGAAAGCGTTGTGAGGCCAGGCATTTGCCCCTGTCCACTCCTGCGTCCTCAGAGCTGAGAACCATCCCTTGTCTGAGTGGCTCCTTGGGATATATGGATGAATGAACACTCGATTTAGACACTTGGCCCGATGACTTGGGAAGCTGCTTGTGTCTCAGTCGCACATGCCCTTAAGAAGCTTGGTCTCAGTTTTTAACTTGTAGGCCCACATTATTTAAAAAGAAAAGACTCCTAGCCATATCATAAGTGTTTGCGGCTTGGTGCATAATGACCGTACCTTTGGAAATGTAGCATATTTTGTAAGTATGTGTTTATAAGCACTTTGTTAGAGAGGCTTTATGGTGAAACCATTTATTTCTGAAGGTTTTAAACAACAGAGTCTTTAAAATAAATACAGCAATTCTTTAATCACCCCCAACCCACAATGACATTACATAGTCCTTACTTGGTATGGTGTTTAGTTATGTGTTATACCCATGACTTTTGGGATACCATGATTTTTTGCATTTATGCATAATTTCCAGGCACAATTTCTTTGAGCTGTTTTATTGTGTTTATACAGGTAAATTATAAAGAGCATATTGAAGAAAATGTTGTTGTTATAATTTTTACATATGGAGGGATGAAATAAGTGTTATCCTTACCTAAACTGTTGTGAATAAAAATACCAAGAATTGCTTTTATTAATTTTCTTACATTTGCTCTCTGTTATACGACTTAGTACAGTAGCCTTCTAATTGCTTTGCAAGAAATTTTTGGCATACTTAGAAATTAAGGAGATATTAAGCAACTTCATTAAAAAGATTATTCCATTGAGCTATTTTCTTCTTTGTATTATCCTGTTATCCTATCCACATAAGTTAATTTTCAGAGAGCCAATTATCTTTTTTTTTGAGTCAGGGTCTCACTCTGTTGCCCAGGCTGGAGTATAGTGGCATGATCACCACAGCCTCACACTACCGGACTCAGGTGATCTTTCCACCTCAGCCTCCCTAGTAGCTAGGACTGTAGTTGCGTGCCACCACACCAGCTCATTTTAAAAATTTTTTGGTAGAGACAAGGTCTCACCATGTGGCCGAGGCTGGTCTCAAACTCTTAGGCTGAGCAATCCTCTTGCCTTTGCCTCCCAAAGTGCTGGGATTACAGGCATGAGCCACGATGCCTGGCCCCAATTATCTTTTTAAACATGAAAATCAGCCATTTTGAGTGAAAATCTTGTTAAGTATGTCAAACACTGCTGCTTCAGAAAAAGAATTTACCTAATTAAAATTTTCGATTACTCTTGTTCATTATTATTATACATATAAATTGTAATATTATAACAATAGTATAATATACTGAGGTATATAATGACAATTGACTTAAACAGTAGAAATTTTGCAAGTATTAAACATTAACTCTTTAAAAATCACAAAAGTTGTACAAGATTATAACAGTAGGCCGAGTGCGGTGGCTTAAGCCTGTCATCCCAGCACTTTGGGAGGCCGAAGCAAGATTGCCCGAGCCCGCTGGTTTGTGACAAGCCTGGGCAACATGGTGAGACCTTGTCTCTACAATAAATCAAAAAAATTAGCCGGGTGTGGTAGCATGCACCTGTAGTTCTGACTACTTGGAAGTCTGAGGTAGAAGGATCACTGGAGCCCAGCAGGTCAACGCTGGGGTGGCTGTGAGCAAGCTACTGTACTCCAGCCTGGTGGCGGGGTGAGACTCCAATTGAAAATAATAATAATAATAATATTATTATTATAACAGTAAAAAAATCAGACTTTACAGAAAAATATAGATGAAAATAAGATCATTTGAAATTCTGCCATTTAGATACAACCAACATTTTGGTATATAGTTATCTAGTTATTTTTTGGCTATAAATAGAATCTCACATGCACATATCATTTATATTTAATATATCTCTATATATTTAAACAATAAGTGGACCATGCTGTTTTTTTCTTTTTATTGATATATAATAGTTGTACCTGTTTTGGGGGTACGTATGGTATTTTGATGCCTTTATACTGTGTAGTGATCAAGTCAGGGTAATTGGGATATCCTTCACCTCTGACATTTATTTTTTCTTTGTGTTGGCAACATTGCAATTCTTCTTTTCTAGGTATTTTGAAAGATACAATAAATTATTGTTAACTATAATTTCCTCAGCATAATTTCTGATTCTTCAAATACTAGAACTTAGTCCTTCTGCTATTTGTATCCCTTAACCAACTTCTTTTGGGCCACATTCTTTTGTATGCATTTTTAAAACCTAATATCATATCATAATGTTGATATTATGATATCTTGTCTCTGAATACAGATTCGCATACTTATTTATGCTGTTGAGTTGTGTTTTACTACATTTACCATGGTATATTTCCTATGTTTCTATTGTTGAATGTTTGAAGCTGTTTCCAATCTTTTTGGTTATTATGAATTAACTGTCAGTGAATATCCTTTTTCACAAATCTTTGCATTGTTCCCTTATTTTTTTCCCCTAGAACAAATTAGAATTTAGAGTATGCATAACTCTAAAGCTTTTGCTACATATTCTCTGGTTGCCCTGGAAAAGGAGTTTATCCCTAAGAACTAATAGAGGGTTCTGTAACTCTCTATTTAGTTTTATTAAAAAAAAGAAGTATAGTTCTTTATTTTCTGATAATAAAGTTCTCTTTTCTTCTTATAATTTTGGTCTTCCCTGAATCTTCAGATATTCATTCTCACTGAGTCCTTATTTTCGACAGTTGCCAGGTTTTAGTCAGTCTCCTTGGTGAAGTAAAGAGAATAATTTTGTGTTAGCTGTTTGTCTCACAGACTTTTTTTTCATTGATTTCTGAGTCCCTGACTGTGCTTTGAATGTTTGAGATTACTGAAACTCTGACCTTATTGGTAAGTGGGATCATTTTAGTAGTAAAATATCAGAAAGATTTTGGATTATCCAAAGTTGTTGTCCATAGTTGGTGTACTTGTCTTTATTATTTTTTATTTTTAATTGCAAATTGACAAGTTATAATTGTATATATTTACAGAGTACAAAGTCATATTATGATTTATTAATATGCAATAATTTAAATCAGCATATAACAATATATACATAATAACATATCTCTCACCTCTAATTCTTTTTAAATTCTAAAATCAAAATATCTTTTAAATTGGAAAATATAAAATAATTTTAGAATTGGTTTGTGGAGTCAATATTATTTTGAAATTTCATCTTCTTCAAAGGTTGGTAAGTACTTGCCAGAGAAGAGCTGTTTGTTAGGGAAAAACAATTAACTGGAAAAATCATATAGTTCATCTGAGAATAAATGCATGATGGAAATGATACCATCTTTTATCTCATCTAGCTACTTGACAGCTGTTGGCTATAGTTCTACAGAATGTAAATTATGCCAGTGAACAATCTGAATGTCCTAGGTTTGGCTTCTAACTTGAGGATGAATATAAGAATTAGTGAATTAGGTGGTTTTGTTTGTTTGTTTGTTTGTTTGTTTTGGTTGTTCTTCACACTGGGAAGAGTACATAGTGTTTTTCTGACACAATGTTGTAAGAGAAAACAATTTTGCTATTTGGTAGTTGAAATTTTAGAATTCTACTCTGCAGTTTTTTAAAATAATGCACAAGGAGAAAAAAAGTTTCTTCAAAATGTCCTGGTAATAGAATCTAAACGATGATAAATGAAACAAAGCATCAAAAGAAATAAAATGATAATGTACCTGGAAGGACTTTATTTTTTTCTTCTTTTTGTTTCTTATTTTAAAAAATTGATGCATCATAGATACACAGTTTTGAGGCACATGCGATAATTTAATACATTCGTATATTTGGCAAAGCTCAAATCAGTGTACTTGGTATATCTGTCACCTTAAGTGGTTGTCTTTTCTTTACGCTAGAACCATTCAAATTCTTTTCCTCTAGCTATTTCAAAATATACACTATTTTATTATAAACTATAGTCACCCTACTGATCTATTTAACGTTAGGTCTTATTTCTTCTATCAAGTTATATATTTGTACTCATGAACCAACTTCTCTTTATCCCCTTCTTCCTGCTCCCTTTCCCGGCCTCTGATAACCCCCAAACTACTCCCTAGCTCCACTGTTTTAGCTCCCACATATGAGTCAGAATATGCACTATTTGACTTTCTATGCTTGGCTTACCCCACTTAGTGTAATGAACTCCAGTTCCATCCGTGTTACTGCAAAGGACACAATTTGATTCCTGTTTAATGGCTGCATAATATTCCATTGTGTATATATACCACATTTTCTTTATCTGTTCATCTGTTAATTAGCACTTAGGTTGATTCCGTGTTTTGGCTGTTGTGAATAGTGCTTCAGTAAACATGAGGGTGCAGATGTCTTTTTGATACACTGACTTCCCTTCTTTTGGATATATACCCAGTAGTGGAATGACTGGATCATATGGTAATTCTATTTTTAGTTTTTTGAAGGACCTCCATACTGTTCTCCATAGTGACTGTACTAATTTACATTCCCATCAACAGTGTACAAGGATTTCCTTTTCTCCACATCCTTGCCAGCATCCATTATTGCCTATCTTTTTTATGTAAGTCATTTTAACTGGGGTGAGACGATATCTCATTTAGTTTTGATTTGTGTTTATCTGATGATTATAAATGTTGGCATTTTTTCATATACCCATTGACCATTTGAATGTCTTCTTTTGGGAAATATCTATTCATCTTTTTTGCCCACTTTTTAATTGAATTATTTATATTTTGCTGTTGATTTGTTTGATTACATATTCTGGTTATTAATCCCTTATCAGATGGGTCATTTGCAAATATTTGCTCCCATTCTGTGGATTGTCACTTCACTTTTTTTGGTGGTTTCCTTTGCCGTGCAGCTTTTAGCGTGATGTAATCTCATTTATCTAGTTTTGCTTTGGTTGCCTGTGCTTTTGAGGAGTTCACACACTCACAACTTTGCCCAGACCAGTGTCCTGGAGTGTTTCCCCAGTATTTAGATCTTATTTTAAGGGTGCATTGCAGATTGAGATAACAGTAGTTATCTTAGGTTTGATTCAGTATCAGTATTAATAGCACTTAAGCACTGGTCATAGTAAGTACAGGTTATGCCCTGGTATCCTCAGTGTCATCCATGATTTTAGTGTTTGATGACTGGGGAGACTATGGGGGAAGCCTAGCATGCCAGCCATTACTAGAGCAGTTTTGGTATGGTCACATCAGTCGTCCCACCCTTTCTTGCTTCCTTCATTCCTCCTTCCCTTTCTGTGTCTGTTGTTTGATTTCTCCTTTTTTTTTTTTTTGGTGGTGGCAGAAAGAAGATGCATTAATCAGAATTTTAGGACAGAATCTTGAGAGTCAAAATGTAAAAATGTGCATTTTTGGTTCAGATATTTTACCAGGTGATACATGCTGCTATTCTTTTCTTAGTTCCCAATTTTACTTAAAAAGATTTATTGTAATAAAGGTTTTTTTTTGTATATCCATTGTTAAAACATAGTCTTGGGTACTGAGAGCTAAAAAGTATCTGTTAAAGCTAGGAGTACTATAAAATATTTTAAAAATATTTAGCAGATGAGACGTTTTGCATCATGCATTGTGGGTTGTGTTTCAGACCAGTGGTTTTGTTTGTTTGCTTTTTCTTGTTGGAACTTTCATCTCGTTTGAAAAGGACAAGATGACATATGAGGGCAAATAATTGCATCTGTGTAAAGCTTCTGCTGCAGTCTTGAGGAATCTCATAACTCTCTACTCCTTAACTCAGCTTAAAGTATTTATGAATTACATCCTTGTGGGAATGATCTCATATCAGTGATCCGAACTGAGACTGAGTCTGATGGGACTTTTTAAAAATTCACAAATTTCTTTTTCTTTTTTTATTTTAAAGATGTGGGTGCAATTCGGGATTAGGTAGATAAGTGATCCTCATACAGGTGAAGTTTGGCCTCTCTTTGGTCTCCACTTCACCTAGTTTGAGGTCAGGTATCCTTGTGAATGTTTTGTGCCCCCTCCCTTACTGGCAGTGTCCTGCTATTGCCAATCACAGATTCCTTTTTCTAGTTTTGTTGTTGTTTATTTCTTCTTTTGTCTATTATAAGAATAATTAGGAAAAAAATAAAATAATAGGAGAATCAACATCACAGGTTGGAGAGGTTATACATCTTAGCCCGCAAGTATTAGGACTGGCTTTAGAGCTGATGGAATCCTTCCTTCTGTGTACACAAATAACACAGGTAGCAGAGATTCTCATTATTTTACATAACTATCTTTTCCCTGTGGAACACAGGAAATTGTTCTTTCTTGTGAAGGATGAATATGGATCATTATCCTTGTGGTGCTAAAAGTGCTACTTGGAGTTGTATCCTAGAATCCCTATTTTCTGTGAGCTCTTGGCCCTTAATTCTTCCAGCATGTCAGTTTCCTCATCTGCAAAATGAAGATGATAATACTTGCCCTGGTGCATCATGGGGTGATTGTAAGGATCACACAGCATATATGAAAGAACTTAGAAAATTAGATAGCACTAGTAAATATTTTTGGAATCATTTTTCTTTAAATATTTGGTGTTATACATGTTCTTTGGTCAGGTGTAAGATTACTTAGTTTTCAATTTCAGGTTGGTATTTTTGCCCTTTTGAAAGACAAGCAAGTAAAGCAGATTATAGGTAAGTTGGCAACCATAAGTCTGGGCAATTTTCTGTATGTCATCGAGTTTGCTAGAAACATCGTGCTGATCAGAATGGGAATTACCTTCTCACCAGCATAGTATTTGGGAAAGTTAAAATAATTCCATTTTCTGGGGAAAGAAGCAGCAAGGTTAGTAGTATTAGACAAAGCCAATGTGGAGAGTCAGAATGCCTGGATTAGAGTTCTGGCCCTGCCATTTAACCTCCTTGGGAAGTCATTCGGCAACACAGAGCCGCCATCTTCTCATCTGTCAACGGCTACAGTGAAGGCACCAGTCTTGCTTTCACTCACAGTATTGTGGGAAGATCAGGTGAAATCGTGTACCTGTGAGGGTGCTTTTTACATTGGAAAATGCTATCTTAATAAAAGCGGTGTTGGACTGAACTGCAAAAGGCCTGGGGTCAGGAGCAGTGACCTGAGTACATGGAGGAATGTCTTAATGTTTTGACTCTTGGAGGTTTTGACTGATGTCCTTTTCAACATGTGCCTTCAGAAGAATGAAATGTTCATCATCCTTCGTGTTTTCCTTCCAGTCCAGTATACAGTTATTGCTAAGACTGTGGTAAATGCCTACCATATATTCTATTTGAATAATTATTATACAAAGTAATTCAAACATTGCTACTCTTTCCATATTTTCTTTTAAGTCATTTTGTCATCTTTATTTATACCATTTAATTTTGAGGAGACTGAAAATTCCAACTCTGTGAAAGGGTGTCAGTATTTGCCTATATGTGGCATGTCTGAAATGCAATCAGTAAAAAAACAAAAATGATACAACATATCAAACTACTGTACAGAATTTTTTTTGTTACAACTTTTAGTTCTAGGTGGTCCTAAGTAGGAAAGCTGCTGAAGATATGAACATAATTTCTTTGTCATTAATGTTAAGATGCAAACTGAATCCCAAACTCACCTCTTTCTTTTTTCATTTTTTAAGGCCTATTTTAAAATATAGGTATAACCCTAAGTGTTAGATACTACCTTTTAATGCTTATTCTTGAGAGACTGGAGTCTGTGAGCACTTGAACTTTCAAGTGCCACAACCAGAATTACTCTTCATTTTAGCTACTTGGACAAAAAACAGTGTTTGATGGACTGCCTAGGTGAAGACCTGGAAAAGGAAGGGTTATCTACAAATTGAGTGAGTTTATTATGGCTTAGTGATTTGCTGATTGATTTCATTTGCTGTCAGTTAAAGCTCTCTTAATGTCAGTTTTCTTTGCATAATGCCTTGAAATAAAGACTGATGAAGTTCTTCGGATTGATGCTGCTTATATAAACTGACCTTGATTTGCCCTATGCTGCATGACAATTGAAGTGACAGCAGTTAGAGGAAAATACAGCAATGAATATGCAACTTAAGGATTAAGGGTATGCAGTACATCATTCCGTCTAAAACCAGGTTCAAATGTAATTTCTTGTAGTAATCCCACAGATGCCTCAAGTTTATTAAACAGACTATTATTATTCTCAAACATATGTGTTCATATGTTATGTTATATATCTCTCTCTATATTGATAGATACATGTGAAATGAAGAAGAGAAGTAAAAGTGATCTTAAAAGTGATCCTAAATCTTTTCCCCCTCTCCACTTAAATTTGGAGTTGTCAACATCACAGTTTTAAAAATATTTTATTTGGATATCCGCATGCAAAAGAATGAAATTGGACTCTTATGTTACAGCCATACACTCGCTCAAAATGAATAAAGGGCTTTAACCAAAGACCTGATGCCATAAAACTCATAGAAGAAAACATAGGGAAAATACTCCTTACAATTGTCTTGGCAATCGTTTTTTGTTTTTTTTTTTTAATATGGCACCAGAAGCACAGGCAACAAAAGCAAAAATAAGCAAGTGGAACAGCATCAAATTAAGAAGTTCTGCACAATAAAGGAACCAGCAAAATGGAAAGGCAACTGATTGAATGGTAGACAATATTTTCAAGCTGTACATTATTAAGCGGTTACTATCCAAAGCATATAGGGAACTCATACAGCATGATAATAAAAATAATCCTTCTAAAAAATGGACAGGGGACCTGAATAGACATTTTCCCAAAGAACAAATGCAAATGGCCAACAGGTATGTGAAAAGGTGTTCAGCATCACAAAGTATCAGGGAAACGAGAATCAAAACCTCAGTGAGATACCGCCTCACGTCTGTCAGGATGACTATTACCAAAAAGCTTAAGTGTTGGCAAGAGTGTAGAGAAAAGGAAATGCTTGTACATTGTTGGTTGGGATGTAAGTTGGTATAGCCATTATGGGAAACAGTATGGAGTGTCCTCAAAAATAAACAAATAGAACTACCATATGATCCAGCAATCCTACTTCTGGGTGTATATTCAAAGGACATGAAATGAGTATCTTAGAGAGAGATCTGCATTTCCATATTCATTGTAACATTATTCACAACAGCTGAGACATGGAAACAGCTTAAGTACCCTCTGACGGATGATTAGATAAAGAAAATATGATATGCACACACATATGTACAACTGGAATATTCAGCCTTAAAAAAATGAAGGCAATCCTACAATATGCAACAACATGGATGAACCTGGAAGGACCTATACTAAGTGAAATAAGCAAGGTGCAGAAAGACAAATATGCACGATCTCACTCATGTGGAATGTAAAAAAGTTGAACTCATGAAAGCAAAGAGTAAGCCAGGCACAGTGGCTCACGCCTATAATCCCAGCACTTTGGGAGGCCGAGGTGAGAGAATTGCCTGAGCCCATGGGTTTGAGACCAGCCTGGACAACTTGATGGGACCTCACCTCTACAATAAGTCAAAAAATTAACGGGGCGTGGTGGCTCACAACTGTAGCTCTAGCTACTTGGAAGGCTGAGGTGGAAGGATCGCCTGAGCCCAGCAGATCGAGGCTGCGGTGACCATGAAGCTTGCCAGTGCACTCCAGCCTGGGCCATGGAGTGAGACTCCAACTCAAAAAAACCCAGCAAAACAAAACAGAGAGTAGAACAGTGGTAAAGAGCTGAGGAGTGGAGTGGGTGGGCGATGCTGGTCACAAGGTACAAACTCTCAGTTACAAGATGAACAATTTTGAAGATCATGCTCTATATTATATAGTATATTGTATGCTTGAAATGTGCTGAGAGAGTATTATTTTCACCACACACACACAAAAGGGTAACTACGTGAGGCGATGGATATGCTAATGAGCTTGAGTCTGGTAATAATTCCACAATGTAAATGTATATCAAAACATCACATTGGCCAGGTGTGGTGGCTTATGCCTGTTTTCATAGACTTTGGGAGGCCAAGAAGACTTCTTGAAGCCAGGAGTTTGAAACCAGCCTGGCTAACAAAGCAAGGCCCTATTTCTACAAAAGATAAAATATTAATCTGATAGGGTGGAATGCACCTGTAGTTTCACCTGAGGTGGGAGGATTGTTTGAGCCCAGAAGTTCGAGGCTGCAGTGAACTCTGATTGTGCCACTGTACACTGTACTGTGATAGAATAAGACCTCATCTCTTAAAAAAACAAAAACAAAAAGGAAGAAAGCCTCCAAAATTTTTATCACTTGTATACCTTAAATATATACAATTTTTGTCAAAAAATAAAAAAAAGTTTTATTTGAGGTTGCTTAGGGCTGCATATTAAGTAACTAGTAAAATGCAAGGTTAAGTAACTTTGAAGCATTTAGAAAGTACCTCTCAGTTTTAGAGGCTTCTAGTAATAGTAATAGCTTTTACCCCCATCTGTGGCCAAAAGTCTCATGGAACTGACTAGAGGGAGGTGTAACATTTTGGAGGAAGACTAAATTAAGGAGCAACTCACTGAAGGACACATGTCAAAAGGTAAATTGTGGCACGATACAATTGCAAAGTGAGCCGGGCTCGGTGGCTCAGCCTGTAATCCCGCGCCTTTGGGAGGTTGAGGTGAGTGGATTGCCTGAGCCCGCAGGTTCGAGACCCACCTGGGCAGCGAGACCTCATCTCTACAATAAATCAAAAAAAAAAAAAATTGCAAAGTGTTTATTTGAGCAAACAGCAACATATGAATTGGGCAGCTCCACACTGTAAGTGACTTTGAGGTCCTGTTGCAGGAAAACACTAAGCCAAAACCCACCTCTTTATTTGAAATATAGGGTTGACTAATGCCTTTATTTTCAAATAAAAATAAAAAGTAAAACTTAAAGAAATTTTCTTGATAACTTCCTTTAGAAAAAATGTTATTTCTTTTAACAAAACACTAGTTTGTTTGTCTGTTGTTTTTAAAGCTCCAGGGACTAGCCAGTACTAGCAAATAAAATCCCTCCATCAAGGTTAGGCTGGTCATGGTGGCTTATTGCCTTTAATCCCAGCACTTTGGGAAGCTGAGGCAGGAGGATCTCTTGAGGTTGGCAGTTCAAGATGGACCTAGGCAACATAGCAAGACCCTTGTCTCTAAAATGAATGAATGAATAAAGTGCAAGACCCTCATCTCTACAATAAATAAATAAATAGAGCCTGGGCAATATAGCAAGACCTTTTTCTCTACAGTAAACACACAAGTGCATCCTTCAGTTTTAGAAAACAGCACTTACACGTACCGATTTTTGGAACCTGCTCACTGTACCCTCCTCTTCTGTTCTCCCTCTTTCCTAGTCCATTCAGCCCCAGGGGTCAGGGTGAGGAAAGAGAGGCCCCTGGGAAGCTCTGGGAGCTCATTCTCTCAGCTTCAAGATGGAAGTCTCAACAAGGCGAGTTTGGAGACTGAGAATAGCTGACTCCTTGTTTTATTCCAGGCTCTTTTCCAGGTAGAAACACTTACCTCTGTGGAGACATTTGCTCTGGTGAACATGCTCCTTTTCTCGCTGATTACTAGAGTGGACTCAAAAAAATAAGAGAGGGTGAAGAGTTTTAAAAAAAAATTTTAAACATATGGGGTGCAATTCAGGGTTAGACATACATGTTCATCATGCAGGTACCTTGTTGATGAGGTGTGCCCCTCACTCCCCTGGCAGTTTCCCACTATTGCCAATCCCACCCCTGCTCCCCTGGCAGTTTCCCACTACTGCCAATCGCTTTCTTATAGAATCACGATAGTTGTTCAAGGTCCGCCTATGAGTGAGAACATGTGATACTTGGTTCTTTGCTTCTGTGCTAGATCACTCAGTATTATAGAGTCTAAGTCCATCCAAGTTGCCGTGAAGTTCATAGTTTTGTCCTTCTTTATGGCTGCGTAAAGGAGTACTGAGGCAGGATAGCCAGTGCCAGTTAGGCATAGATACATTTCTTGTCAGCAGGCTGATTGACCCTGCGGGCAGGCACGTGAATTCAGTGTGGACTCCCAGTCTACCCCAACCCCTCAGCTTGCCAAAGGAAAGCTCCATTAAGGGGGAATTAAAAGGCCATAGAAATGATAATAAGACCCCCTTTCCACCCATCAGAGGCAGAGAGATGTAGTGTCTCAGAGTGAGGGTTACCTGGGCTCCATCCTCTTGAGTATATCAATCTTGTGAAGGTATATCAGGCCTATTGTAAAAAGCAAAAAGGACAGTTTCTCTCATCCATGCCAGCTCTGACATGTTTCTGTGTCTTTCCCTAATAAGCTTTGTTTTAAAACTTTGCTGGCTACTGTAAAATCATTTTAGCATTGAGTCAGAGAATCCATGAGTTTTACACTGCACCCCACCCAGCATCAATGCCACTTATATCTTTTGAGCTTGATTTGATTTTGACATCTTGACTTCATATTTTGTCGTATAATAATTGATAAATTGGAACCCATACACGTCTTTGTATATATGTTGATTTCTAGCTTCTCTGAAACTAGCAGAATTACACACCAGAAATTTACAAATGAATTATTAAATAATTTGATAGAATCCTTTTGCTTATCATATGGATTTGCATGTACTTCAGTGAAGTAGGACCCTATAAACATGAGTATTTATAGCAACTCCAACTGATATCATTTTGATGTAACGCAGGAGTTGTTTTTCATCATTCAGGCCTGCGAAACCACATCAGAAATTCCCAACTCCAAAACACTCTGAAGACTGGTAGCTTGGAGGCAAAACCTGACCTCCCCTAATTTTGTGCAAAACCTGAGAACTGTCAGGAGACTCTTTAGAGCCTCAGTTTATCCCCCTCAGTAAAATTATTCAAATGTTTTACTGTAAAATGTTTTTGATTAGAGGGTGCTGCCTTCGATCTCGTTGAGGGTGTTATTTTACATATGACACATTCTCCTATATTTCTAATATCTGAAAATCCTAAACTGACAAACACATCTGGTTTCAGGGGTTTTAGATAAGGAGCTGTGGGAGCTACCATCATCACAAAATGGGCTCCACACAAACGGATGTATACTGTTGTTTCGATGCAAACTTTTTGTTGTTCTTCAAGCAAGGCATGTTCATCCCATGGGACATATGCTTGAGTGAAACCTTGATATATGCTATCTCTTCCATCCTGTTTTGAGTCATAAAGGAATTGTGTTGTAGTTTATGCCACTTGAAAACTTAGACTTCAGCCGTTGTGTTACATGCAAATCAGATATGGCTCTAATAAGCTTTATTTTGCTTGTGTCTAACACCAAATGTGCCTTTAGTTTGCTTGTTTGCAAACTAAAGGCACATTTTCACGCCATATGAGTAGGAATCCCCAGAAGTATTCTTTTTGAGCCCCTCCCACTTGACATCCTGAAAGCAGAATGGATGAAATGCCTTGAGGGGAACCTCCTTATCTTTTCTTACCCAGTATTCTCATTTGTTCCCACTGATAAGGGGATGCAGATTCTCATAGGGGTTGGAGAAGCCAGGCTCTCTTGGAATGGAGACAATTTCGTAATCCCAGCGCTTTGGGAAGCCGAGGTGAGTGGATTGCCTGAGCCCGCGTGATCGAGACCCGCCTGGGCAACTTGGCGAGACCTCCTCTCCACAATAAATCAAAAAATTAGCCGGACATGGTAGCACGCGCCTGTGGTTCCAGCTCCTTGGAAGGCTGAGGCGGAAGGATCGCCGGAGCCCAGCAGGTTGAGGCTGCGGTGGCCGGGAGTGGCCACTGCACTCCAGTCTGGGTGACAGATGAGAATCCAACTCAAAAAAATAAAAAATAGAAAAGCAAGGTCTTTTGTGAGTCCATTCGGTGGCTTGTCTGTTCATATTGCTGGCTCCTGGTAAGCCATAGAAGGCTCAAGAACCAGAGATGGTCTTTATTTCAAAGTTCTCTACTTATTCTGGAGAGGAAATAGAAGTATCCCATGATAATGTTTAGAGACCCATGTAAACTAAGAAATTAGCTTAAAAAAAAGACAACAACCCAGAATGGCCAGCTAACACAATTCAGTAATGTACTGAGCGCCTACCAAATGAAAGACATTGTTCTGTGCTCTAGGATGCAAAAGCAACTAAAACATCTTTTTAGGGGAAAGGGGAGTATGAAATGTAGTACGAAAATTAAGAGTGATATAAAACGAAAGGCATGGTTGCTGTAAGAGAGGCATAGATCAAGCCCCATGGCTTGCCCTTGAGAGAAGAATGAAGTGTGTTCTTGCTAGGAAGATTTGGAGAAGCGTCATAGAGGAGGTAGCACTTGAGTGAACTTCAAGGTGATGAGGCTACAAATCCCCTTTAAAATGTTATTGTCAGAAAATACGAATGAGAAATATCTGAAATTTGAGTTTCAGCTACTAGGTCTCTTTGCAGCAGTGAAACTGATAGGAGTTCTGCAAAATGGGGATAGAACACGAGGATTGGTAAGGTTTTTTTGGGGGGGCCACTGAAGCTCTGTGATACTGCAGGTAAACTGTGGTTTCAGTGGAATTTCATGACAGCCTTCTTGTTTGTTTACTCCTTTTTAATGTACAAAAAGTACACACTTGGCTTTAGTTGAAAATCAGAAAGTGCCTTAGAACCAATATTTCCTAAAAACAAAATGGCTATGCAGTAAATATGTGCAGTTCTTTGTGTATCAATTATACCTCAATAAAGCTGTTTTAAAAAAAAAAGAAAACTAAAATGGTAGCTGTATTTTGTTCAGAGTCCTATAGTTTGCCACAGAGAAATGAATTTGGTTATAGAGTAGAGCACATGGGAGTTTTTGAGGTAGGTGATAACCCTGACAGAAGCATGCAAATCCCCAAGCCAACTTGCTGTATTGTGTCAGAATCAGAATGGAGTCATAGCGAAAACAGGATTGCTCTTAATAAAGGCATAAAACATTTTCTCTCTTTACCAGTTTGCTTTTCTTCAGGTATATTGAAAATTGTTCATATTAGATTTAAGTAAACCACAAACAAGTGCATCAGTTTCTTGTAATTTCAACTAAGTCTTTTTAGTATCTCTGTCCAGATTAATGTAAAGAAACCAATTCATGGATGTCCTTGGCTGAAATTCATAAATAAAGCTAAGAGTGTGAGTGAAAAGGGGAAAGATGAGGCCATCGACGTTCTGTGGACGTATTTGCTCTGTGTCAGTAGCTCAGATCAAGTGCATTTTCTCAGAAGTTGTGTTTTGAGAGAATGGACTGAGCAGTTTTTCTTTGGTAGTGAACATGCTCTCAACCCCGCAAGCTGTTTATTTCCATAACTTTTCTTTTTGCACTAAAAATCCCCCTTTAAGAACATTTATATTGAACCTCCTAAAGATCAGAATTAAAATGTGTTTTTAGTACACCATTAAGTTTAATCAAAGCAGTTGGGTCTTTGTAGGTTGATTATAGACACGTACCTGGGGGGGAGCGGGGCGCTGGCTATCACTTTGTTCAGTCTGCAAAAAGTGTAAGCCGGAAAGAGACGACTGGGGTAGAGAGTGCCCTTTATTAAGACCCAGATCTCTTTTGAAGGGGCTAAATAGGTGCTCCGAATGAAGTCCACACAGAAGCATCCCCGTGTCCATGTTATTCATTGAATCAATTAGAGAAAATACGTTTGGAACTCCGCGGTACCTAACCCTGTGCTTAATAGATGATGGGTGAGATGGCAGAGGATGAATGAGCGTGCAGGGAGGAAGCATTAAAAAATGCCTCTGTGTTACCGTTCCTGATACGGGAAGAACGGAACAAGCACGGATGTGGGACCCATCACGCGCCAGCACGTGTAATGTGAGCGTAAAGACCAGAAAGGGCCTGGTTGTATCACAAACCTTGGTTGGACTTCACCCCCCACTCATCTTTCTTTTTAATTAACAAGAGGCATCTGGCCTTTTAAAAGAGCTAATCTGCTTTATTAGTGTTTCATCCACTGAGTCTCCACACGAAATGCACAAATATCTTACTTTCCCAGCTTGAAAAATGTGAGTCCTCACTTGCCACTATAGTACAGGCCAAGCTTTTCATCTTGGCTTTCATGATCTGGGCCCCACTGCTCTGCCACTCCTAGGGCTCACCACCTCATGCCTTGGACTGTATTTTCTTTTTTTTTGTTTTGAGTCGGAGTCTCACTCTGTGGCCCAGGCTGGAGTACAGGGGCATGCTCACAGCCACTGCAGCCTCGACCCGCTGGGCTCAGGTGATTCTCCTGTCTCCGCCATCCGAGGAGCTGGAACACAGGCACATGCCACAACACCTGGCTGATTTTTCCGATTTACTGTAGAGATGAGGTCTTGCCAAGTTGCCCAGGCTGGTCTCGAACCTGTGGGTCCAGGCAATCCTCTTACCTTGGCCTCCCAAAGTGCTGAGATTATAGGTGTGAGCCACTACACCCAGTCAACATTTTTTTTTTTCTTAAAAAATGTTTTTGTGTCCTACATCCAGTGAAGACAAACTACTCTTAACTTTATCAGGCCTTGTTTTGCAACACACTAATAAACCCCAGTGTTAACTCTATAATTTATTAATATGACAAGTATTTTGTATACTGCTTAAATTTTTAAATCCTAAAAGCAAGGCAATTTATTATTATTGTTGTCATTATCATTGATTTAGTAATATCCTCTGAGAAACTCATTCCTCTTTCAATTTTTCTAAAGTTGCTGTTGCTTGTTATGGTTTTCATGTCTATGTGCAATGGTTTTCAGTAGGAACTTTTTTTGCATTCTCTGATTATTTTGATGATTACTTTTCCATATTTTTATAGGAAACTAACTTGTCATTTTTTTCTATCATTATCCCTTTGATCTTTCTTTCCAGTAACCTTTAGCATAAAAAGACCGGTAATCACCATCAATCTAGAAGCTGTAGTTGGCCTTAAAATTGGCTTTGATTCAATTCTGGTTGGAAGTAACATATTTGAAAAAGAATAGTTCTTGTTTTTGGCACATTTAAGTTGTATATGCCATGGTTGAGTGGAGGCCAGAAGAAAGTTTAGAGTATAAACAAGATACAAAGAAAACATCATTTTTTAAAAGTCTGCTGTAAAAGTATTCTGCAACTCTGCTGAATATGGTTTCCCGTGAGACTCCTTCTCATACCTGAAAAGTTACTATATTTACATCCTTCAAAGATGGTGCCGGTAAAAATTTTGAGTGATGGGAAAAATCAAGTCCAGGACCATTTCAAATGCCAAAAAGGGGAAAATGAACTTGTATTCTTTTTTGTATATAAAATAACACCAACAAAAACAAAGCTGTACTACTGTCAGTATCATGTGAAGTCAGTTCACTGTTTTGTCTTTAGTTGTGCTTGGCTAAGGAGGTTGTACATTTGTGGCAAATTTTTTTTCTCTTTTAATAATCTAAAGCATTTATGATTCTTATCACTGTCACCACTAAAACACTCTTCAGTAGGACCTTTTTTTGCGTTCTCTGATTATTTTGATGATTGCTTTTCCATATTCGTGTGGGAAACGTTAACATGTCATTTCTTTTCTATATATCATTATCCCTTTGGTCTTTCTTTACAGTAATCTTTAGCGTAGTAAGACCAGTAATCACCATTAATCTAGAAGATGCACTTGGTCTTAAAACTGGCTTTAATTCAATTCTTGTTGGAAGTCCTTCAGTATCTGTATACACACTAAGTGTCTAGTAACCCATGATTTTAGCCATACCTTGTATTTAATAGGAGTATACAATCTTGACAACAGTGGCCCAGACCAGTCTATAAAGGAATAAAATTCTTGTACCTGTACCCAAACCCTAGTACATGTAGACCTGAAAGTGGGTAGTCTAGGAATGGGAAAACTTCCTTTTTTTTGTTGAGTTGGAGTCTCTGTCGCCCAGGCTGGAGTGCAGTGGCACACTCATGGCCACCACAGCCTTGAGCTGCTGGCTTCAGGTGATCCTTCTGCCTCAGCCTTCTAAGTAGCCGGAACTAAAGGTGTGCACTACCACACCCAGCTAATTTTTTTTTTTAACTGTAGAGACATGATCTCACCATGTTGCTCAGGTTGGTCTCGAACCCTTGGTCTCAGGCCATCCCCTCACCTAGGCCTCCCAAAGGGCTGGGATTACAGACTTGAGCTACTGCGCCTGGCTGGTAAAGCTTTTTATAAAAAAAAGAGAAGGAGACGAACCTTCGTTTACCAAAATCCTAGTTTTTATATAAAGAAAAGATCATTTTTCTTCCAGGTAATTTTCCAGGTGTGGCCAAATAAAAGCCCTCCCCTTACCTTAGTAGGTAAAGTGGAAATGGAATATAACTGTTTTGAGTTCCATTCCTTCTACACATGTATTCAGCGTGCTTGGATCTATTCAGAATTAGAATTTATGAGCCAGGTGAGCTGATCCTGTGTGGGCAGGATTTGGGATAATGCTATCTCAGTGTTTTTGCTTGTAAAGTTCTGTACTGATGATACTAAGTTCTTATAGTCAGACTGCTCAGAGATACACAACACATTATCATTTTACATGTATAAGTCAATCAGACATACTAGAAGATGTTTTCTGAGTTTTCCTTTCCTTCAAAGTAATTTATTATGGGGATAATAGATGATTTGCTATAATTTCTAAGGTAACTTTTCTCAAAAAAAATCGGAATCTTCTTTCATATTACATGTTTTAGAATCAAAAGATGTTTTGGTGGAAGTGTAGAAATTATGCAGCATGTTTGGATAGAATAGAGATGCATTAATTTGTTACAAATGTTTGTTGAACACCTTCAACAGAATGAATAAAGCTCCCAAGAAAATACTACCAAAAGTTCTTTTATTTGGAATATTTATTTCCATTACATAAACAAAAATCGGTAGCGCAGAGTCAATGCCATATAATAGTTATTAATGTGGTTGAGATCTTTGAAAATCCTGGCTTCATAGCAAAATTCAAGAGGGGCTTGCTTTATAGTTTTTTAAGTCAATAAAAGAGAAACCATGGATTTGGTTGATGCTGTATGAATATTGTGCTAGATCAGCTGTGCACTTTATGAAACTTGGAAAGCCTAGATTGTTTGGTAATTTTACTGAGACACAAAAACAAACAGGCAAACACTAATATTCTGTAACACAGAGATACTATGAGCCTGACAGGATTAGTGTCAGGATTAGAAAAAAATATGCAAAGCGCATAATGTGGTGTCTGGCCCATAGTAACTATTGTTGTTAGAACTGGGGTCCAGGCAAGCCCTGGAACATGGCAACTGCAGAAGAAGCTAGAACACCTTTGAGCAAAGATTTGGTAATGGCCTAGGCTTTATTCATTCCCATACATTCTGACTCATTTGATGATTTCTGGTAAAGTGTAGGGTTCCCTTTCTTCCTTCACCTACTTGGGGCCAGGCATGGATTTGATTTTGAGCGGAGAGTTGAGCTGAGTGCACGTGTCCCTCAGATGACATTGACTTCTTTGAAGCTACAGGCGGTGTAGGGTCACAGAATAGCTAGCGTTGCTGTGACAGTCAGTAAGCAAATATAGACAGGTCTTTGATGTCCTTTCACATTGAGTGTGATGAGGAAAATGCTAGTATCTGCATAAAGGAGTCTTTAGAAGTTATGTGTGGAAGACTGGTTAGTCTAATCCAGGTGTTTGTCATCTAAATAGGTACCATTAAAAAAATTCTTTTATTCTCTTCTTGTTAATTAGTTTCTAAAATATGTATACACATGTATAACTTCCCTTTTTTAGTTGTGTGTTAAATACATATATACTTTTATTTCTTTACCTTTTTATTTTGAAATAATAATTGATTCACAGGAAGTTACAAAATAGTACAGAGAGGTCTCTGTGTCCTCTTCATTCAGTTTCCCCTAATGCTCCATCTTATGTAACTTTAGAACAATACCAAAACCAGAAAATTGACATGGGTATGATGTGTGTACATCGTTCTATGACATTTTATTCTATGTGTATATTTTTGTGGCCACCACCATGATCAAGATACAAAACTATTATAGCAACACAAAAATCTCCCTCAACTAACCCCTGTATAGGCATACCAACCTCCCACACGCCTGACTTCTGGCAGCCACTAAATAGTTTTCATCGCTGTAAGTTTATCACTTCAAGAATGTTATATGAATGCTATCATATGTGACCTTTTGAAATTAGCCTTTTCACTCAGTATAGTGCCCTTGAGATTCATCTAAGCTTTTGAATACATCACTAGTTTGTTCCATTATATTGATGACTTGTATTCATGACCACAGTTTGTTTAGCCATTCATCCATTGAAGGGTATTTAGTTGTTTCTGGGTTTTGATTCTTATTTATAAAGCTGCTATGACCATTTGTATGCAGGTTTTTGTGTGAGACTAAGTTGTCACTTTTCCAGGATAAATGCTAGGGAATGTGATTGATTGCTGGGCCATAAGTATGTGTTTAGTTTTTAAAGAAACTGCAAAACTATGTTCTAGAGTGACTGACTACCTTTTTTTATTTTCACCAGAAAAGTATGAGATACCCAGTTTTTCTGCTTCCTCATCAACGTTTGTTGTCATTACAATTTTTTCTGTTAGCCGGTCCCTGATAGGTGTAGTGAGATCTCATTGTGGTTTTAAGTTTGCATTTTTCCTGATGGCTAGTGATTTTGAAACTCTCTTCATGTGTTTGCTATTTGTGTACTTTCTCAGATAAAATTTCTGCTTTGTATATTCTTTTTGATAAATTGTGAGGGCAAAATGTATCTTAGTGTCTTTGGCCCGTTTTCTTTTTCCTTCCTTCCTTCCATCCTTCCTTCCTCTTCTCCCCCCCCCCCCCGCCCCTCTCTTCTTTCTTTCTTTCTTTGTCAGAGTCTCACTCTGCCTCTCAGGCTGGAGTGCAGTGGCACGCTCACAGCTACCCCAGCGTCAACCTGCTGGGCTTAGGTTATTCTTCCACGTCAACCTTACAAGCAGCCAGAACTACAGGCGCATGCTACCACGCCCATTTAATTTTTTTGATTTATTGTGGAGATGAGGTCTCACCGAATTGCTCAGGCTGTTCTTGAACCCGTGGGCTCAGGTAAACTCACCTCGGCCTCTCAAAGTGCCGGGATTACAGGCTTAAGCCACCACGCCTGGCTCCGCATTTTCTAATTGAATTGTTTGTCTTTTTACTACTGAGTTTTGAGAGTTGTTTACATATATTAGAAATTAGTTGTTTATCAGATATATGACTTGCAAATATTTTTTTCCTGTCTGTAGCCTTTTAGTCTTTGTAGCAAGGTTTTTCAGAGGGCAACGTTTTTAATTTTGATGAAGTTCAATTTGTTACTTTTGAAATTTTATTGATTTATCATGTCTAAGGACTCTTTACCAAGCACTAGGTGCCAAAGATTTTTTCTATATTTTCTTCCAAAAGTTTCATAGTTTTATGTTTTACACTTAAATCTATGATCAATTTTGAGTTAATTTTTATTTTTTTTAATTAAAAAAATTTTTTTTTTGAGTTGGAGTCTCACTCTGTCGCCCAGACTGGAGTGTTCCTGGCCACCGCAGCCTCGACCTGCTAGGCTCTGGCAATCCTTCCGCCTCAGCCTTCCAAGGAGCTGGAATTACAGGCGCGCGCTACCATGCCCGGCTGATTTTTTGATTTATTGTAGAGATGAGGTCTCGCTGCCCAGGCGGGTCGCGAACCCGCGGGCTCAGGCAATCCACTCACCTCAGCCTCCCAAAGGCGCGGGATTATAGGCTGAGCCACCGAGCCCGGCTTTTGAGTTAATTTTTATATAAAGTATGTGGTTTAGGTTGTGTTAATCAGAATTCTAAGTTGGTTTCCAAGTCCTTCCCTGTGGTGTAAATCAACCCTCTCCTCTCAAGGGTACGTAACTCCAGTAAATGTACCAATTTTGTGATCTCCTAATCAAAGGAGGTTACCCTGACAGGCCTTGACCGAATCAGGTGTGCCCTTTCAAGAAGCGTCAGAGATCCCCTTCTGCCAGCCTGGAGGAAAGCAAACAGCCATGCTGAAAAAGGAGGGAGCCCATTTGGCAAGGAACAGAGAATGCCCTTTAGAAGCTCAGCATGGTCCTGGCTGACTGCTAGCAAGAAAATGGAGACTTCTGTCCTACAATGGCAAGTTAGTGAATTCTGTCAACTTGAATGAGCCTGGAAGAGGACTCTGCACCTCAGATGAGACTGCAGCTCCAAGTAATACCTTGATTTCGGCCTGGCAAGACCCTGAGCAGAGGACCCCGCTGACCCATGCTGGACCCCTGACCCACGCGAGTTAGGAAAGAATGGTTGTGTTGTTTTAAGCCATGAAGTTTGTGGTCATTTGTTGTGCTGCCATACAGGTTTTGGTATCCTAGAGTGAAATGCTGCTTTTGTGCTTATATGTAGATAGAGATTTTGATGATTGGGACTGATATCTGGGTGTGAGGGAAAGAGATGGGACATACATACTGCCAGGCACGTGGGTTGACGGATTATCTTCTAGTTGTGGAAGCTTCCTCAACCTCTGCTCTGCTTTTCTGCCTCTGGGATCCTTACTGTTTTGATCTCTGGAGACCAACACAGCTGCCATCACCCTGCTCAGCCCTAGTAAGGGAAGAGCCAACTAGCCCAGTTCCTCCCAGTGTACCTATACAGCTAGTCACCCAAGGCTACGGAGGAGTGCTCTCCCAACTTTTCAAATTGCATGCTTATTTTTGAGACAGCGTCCCCGATAGACATATATTTATTCCTTAATATCTTGGGTATACATGTGTTATTGTTGAATATACTCGATAGCATAAAACACAGAAAAATAGACATTTTTGAGAGACACTATTTTAAAAGATCTTAAGAGAAAGATTGAAAAGTAAATATAAAAACTGCGGAGACAGTAAAAAGATGAATGGTCGCTAGGAGCTAGAGGGGAGGGAAGGATGAATCTGCAGAACACAGAGGGCTTTTGGGGCAGCGAGACTGTTTTGTCTGATGCCATAATGGTGAATACGTGTCACTATGCATTCATCAAGCCCACAGGATGTACAGCACCGAGAACGAGCCCTAATGTAGACTGTGGACTTGGGGTGATAATGATGTGTCAACACAGGTTCATTTCACTGGCAACAAATGTGCCACTCTGATGGGGATGTGGGTATGGAGGAGACTTTGTGTGTGTGGGGGCAGAGGGTATATGGGAACTCTCTGTACTTTCTGCTCAAGTTTTCTGTGACCCTAAAACTGCTCTAAAAACAGTCTATTAAGAAGGTAAATATGATAAACAATGAAATCTATATGTGGAAGTTATGCGACTTTTCCCCCCATTTTTACTCATTTTGGAGCCTACTGAGTATGCAAGATGACAGATGCTACCTTATTTATAAAGTAAGACATGAAATTTTTCTTTACTATAGATTGACCCTGGTGCCTTCACTTGGTTAATTTATTAGACATTAATGTGTCCCGTAAGGAATGTCGAAGGACGAGTGGGAGACTTCTGCAATACAGAGGGGCTGGGAGTGGTATCTTAGTCATTTATTAACTATATGTATGTACCCATTAAGTGACTTTACGAATTAAATTAAATTAATAGTGCAGTCTTTGCTTATTTGTTTATTTGTGTTGGAGTCTCACTCTGTCTCCCAGGCTGGAGCACGGGGGGGCAGTCATAGCTCACAGCAGCCTGACACTTCTGGGCTCAAGCAATCCTCCCGCCTCAGCCTCCCAAGTAGCTGGGACGAAAGCCACATGCCAGCATGCCCAGCGAATTTTTTCATTTCATGAAATTTAAAGATATTTTGTAGAGACAGGGACTCGCTTTGGTGTGCACACTGGCTTGAACTTCTGGTTTCAAGTGGTGCTCCTGCCTTGACCTCTCAAAGTTCTGAGATTATAGACATGAGCCACCACTCCTGGCCAGTGCAGTCTTTATAATAGTTTATAATAAGATAAGAGATAGCCCTTAAAGTCTTCTGTATAAAGTTCACTGTTTTTCTTGTGGCAAAGTGCTTCCAAAGTGCTCTTGAACCCGAGTATGAGTTATTCAGTGTTCTTTCACAAAAAGAGAAGTGTTACTAATCTCTAGAACTTTGGATGGCAAGTGGCTACCAGAAGCCTTCTAGCTAGAAAATATTAAATACACTTTTTCACTTCAAAGTAAAGTGACATTTGTAAAAAACATAAATACTAGCTGCTCTATTGGGGTTTTGCAGAGAAAGCGTTATTTGGAAATGTTTCTAGCATTATGGACTTTTTTCTCAAAATGATGGAAATCTATAAAAATTTATGCATGTGCACATACAATTTCAGAAGTATAGCATCTCTTGAAACTTTGTTAAAAATATAAGATATATTTAGCATGAAATGTTTTTGTTAAAGAACAATTGGTTAATTCAGGGAAGTTGGATAATACCAACTTTCAATGAAAATGTTTGTTTAATTGATAGGAAATGTGAGTGCCATTATTTAGTAAACACAACCAATGGTGTTCTTCTGACATTTGCTGGTTTTTCTTTTTGAATCGGAGTCTTACTCCGTGGCCCAGGCTGGAGTGCAGTGGCACGCTCGTGGCTACCCCAGCATTGACCTGCTGGGCTTTGGCGATCCTTCCACCTCAACCTCAGTCTTCCAAGTAGCTGGGACTACTGTAGAGACGAGGTCTCACCAAGTTGCCTGGGCTGGTCTCGAACCCGCAGATGCAGACAATCCACTCGCCTTGGCCTCCCAGAGTGCTGGCATTACAGGCTGAGCCACTGAGCTCGGCCACGCTATTTGCTGTTTAACCATCTATCGTAAGGGTGGTGGGCATGGGGACTCAGAATTATACCTCCAAATTGTTATATCACAGCATTATACAAGTTTTTTTTAACAAAATAATAAAGCATATCTAGTCATATTTCTTTCACTAAAAATCATGAGTCATAACTTTGTATTGAGGTTGAAGGGTTTCAGGGCTAATTATAAAGCAAGGCTAAGCCCTTCTCCCCTGTCCTATAGCTGTTTATGCCAAGCTCCAAGCCCTCCCATAGCTGGTCCCACAATTACAGAATGGTTCTCTTGTTTTTGGATAGAGTTTCTCTAAAATTTTGTTTCTGGTCCCTTCGACTTTTCATTGCGTACTGATTCCTCAGAATTCTTCTCAGCTGATCTCACTCTTAGCAGCTTCCATGTGAACATACCCGCAGGCACACACACGTGTGCGTGCCCAACTCCATGTGGGCAAACGAGGATTATGGCAGTCTGCCATTCTGATAGTCTCATGCACAGCTCTGTACTGGAATGGGACGTCATGAGGAAGCAGGGATAGTGTGGGCAGGGCCAGAAACCAACCATCAAACTAGAGTCCAATTCCAGGTCTCAGACTGGAACTTGGTTGGGGTTAATGCTGTTTGCATGCTATTAGTAACAGACCCTTTGCATCTCATTGCCTGCTATGTCCTTACAATAATAAAATGATATTAAAATATTGGAATGAAATTAAGCCTATGAAATGAGCAATGTTTTCAGAATAACTTTTTGATAATGAAGAAAATGAAATTTCATTTAATTCCAGGTGCCAGTGAACAGAACTACAACCATATTATCATTGTGAGACTTACTTTCTTAGGAATAACGTCATAAATATTAACTTTTATTATCCATAAAGTAACTATTCATTAGCCTTTAAATATTTTTGTATTTGAAAGGATTTTAATATATTAAATATGTATAGGACATCTTATATTTAAAATAATTTGTATTACGTCTAATAATTCCCCACAGAAATATTGCATCCTTCTTTTTATGAGTTAAAACAATGTTTTTCCTAATTTGATATCATTTTCATTATTAGAGCTAACATTTACCTGAGTGTTTGCTATGTGCCAGGTAGCTTAAGGTTTTTATGTATTAATAATATTCATTTAATTTCCACAAAACTTTATAAGGTAGGAATTATAATCGCCATTGTGAGAACTTATTATATTTCACATATTTAATATATCGGGCATATCTATTTTATATGATGTATTCATATAGCATATAGAAATGAGGTATATCCTGGGTACCAGGTCCACTACCAGGAGTAGAAAGGGGTTGCTAGAAGCTTAAACCTCACCTGCATGCAATTTACTTATGTAATACATTCCCATATGTACCTCACAATGCTAAAATTAAAAAAAATTTTTTTTAATTAAAAAGAAAAGAAAAAAATATGTTTTGCAAAAAACCCAGAAATGGAATATATCCATAATTATATGATAGATTGAAATGTCAGAGATTTTTGCTTCCCAACTGCATACTCAGAAACATAGATAAAAGATTTAATATTTTGGCATGTAGGCCTGATGATATTTTCCACTAATTTTTTTCTCCTAACGTTAGTTCCCCAGCGATACCATTGTCCCTGATGCTCAATTTTAAAGTCAGTCTAAACTACATAATATGCACATAACATATTGTATAAACAGTAGTCTAGTTCCCAAGTGACATTCACCTATCTGTATCTCATAATTTTTTATATTCTAAAGCACATATACTTTTCCTTAAAACAGATAAATGTGGAATTTGGTATGTTTGCATACTCTCCTCTTGTTACTGTCAATTATAAACACTATAGGTTATCTCTAAAACAAAGGCTATTGTCCAGAAACTGTCTTTTGTTCTGTTACTCATATAACTAGGCAAGCCCCACTGAGATACAGATCTCACTGCATGGTATTATCAAAATCCCTGGGGCCAAAGATGGGACGTGATAAGTTCTCACATTCTGGACATGCTGTACACAGTATTGTGCTGTTCAGTCATCATTTTCTGATGTAAAAATGGTGTAATATTTTAATACTGGAGCAGGGTATGCTTTAAAGGGTTAGACTTTAGGAAATTGATGCAGAAGTCATTAGATGCTTACTTCCCCTCCCTCCTACCCCCTCAGTTGATTCAGACTGTCATTTCCATTTCTTCTACCAATCTGACACCTTTCTTTTATATGAAAGAGTTGAATTTTTCATGGGTGTTCTTTACTACGTAGTTTGGGTCACTTTTTAATACTGGAAGTTAACATTCTTTATTCCTCAAAAGATTTGTGACTTCTTTGAATAACTTTGACATTTGACTTGGGATTCCTGGTCCCTTATCTCATGGAGAAGATAAATAAACTTATAAAAATGAGAATTTTGTCCATGCATGCATGTGTGTGTTTCAACCATCTATATCTCTGTACAGTCTGTATTTTAACATCCTGCCACAAGCTGTATGTGCAAATGAGCGGCAGAATTAGTCGTTTGAATGTTATCGTTTTACTCTTTTTTCTTCAAAATATAATACTTAAAAATTAGTAAATTGTTTGGAGAGGAGCCATTGCTAAGACAGGGTAGGAAATAAATATTTCAACTATAATGGTAAATAGTAACAAAATATTGGCGGTATTAGGGGTGTAACAACTTAGTGGTATAGAATTTCTTTTTGGGAGTGATAAAATGTTTTCAATTTTATTGTGGCCATGGTTGCACAATATACTAAATATACCTTTAGTATATACTATAATATACTGAAAGCTATTACATTGACACATTAAATGAATGTTGTTTGGTATAAAATTATATCTAAATAGAGCTGTTAAAAGTGTTGATACAATGGTCTGATTAAAAAAACACGACATTGAAAAAAGAATCAAGAGAGACGTGACATAGTAAGAAACATATATGATGTAAAAGTTTCTGATGTTTTCCATACTTTTGAAACTCAGGAGTATATTTTGTGTTAGTATTAGGTATAAACTTACCTTGAAATGATTCAAGGTAGATTAGAACATGTGAGATGCTCCCTGACAAGAGGTCGTACTGTGCTTATTTAGTGTTGGTTAATAAAATTCACATTTGTGCCCTCTATTTTTTTATGCCTAGAGCTTTGCTTCTGCTTTTTTTTCCCCCCAACTTTTAAGTTGAACTAAGTATGGTTAATAATCCGTTTATTAGATTAGATGTTAAAATCATATTTTCCCAAATGTCTTCATCCTTTCCTACAAGGTGTTTTATGCCAACTTATGGCTTCAACTTTCAATGTATCTTTTTGAATTTTTGTTTAATCATTCATTCTTTCTTCAAAACAGTCAATAATTCAGGCAGTCATTCAAACAAGCACTCACCATGGGCCACTATCATTCCTGAAGCTACAGAGGTGTACAGGGGGATTCCCCCCCGAAAAACCCCAGAATTATCTTTTGGAGGTTGGGCCCCTTGTAGTAGATTTGGAATTTGTTCCTCTGAATCACATTGTCAACCCAGAGTTTTTATCTGGAAGTTTTGAGAAGGTTGTGTTATGATTTGTGGAAGACGTGTCCTGAGTTGTGGCGAACAGGGAACTGATTCTTCACCATCACAACTACCTACCCAGTACCTGCCCACACCACGCGGAGTGCTGGGCGTTTTTGACCCCAAATGGTATGAACCTTGTGCCCCACCCTCCGTATTCACCTGCTCTCACCCCAGCGCCTTGTTTGTTTCTGCGGATTAACGATGGTCAATATCTCTCTGGGGACGGGGAGACACCTCTTATCAACAAGGGTGCCTGAACGAAGCATATTTGTATACCTAATCCTTAACTGTACCCCACAAGATCAAAATAAAAAATATTGATTATAAAAAGAAAAAGAAAAAGTCCTCAAAGAGAAATGTTTTGCCGATGTGGGAGAGGTGAAACAAAAAACGGCAGAAGCACTAAAAGGCATCAAAATCGACAAGTTCAAAAACTGTTTTGAGCAGTGGAAAAAGTGTCTCAGTAGGTGTATTGTATCAAGAGGAGAGTACTTTGAAGTTGACTGTAGCTTAAATGTGTAAGGATAAGCACACACTTTTTAATGAATAAATACTGGTTTTCTTGGATCCCCCCTCAAGCAGGTACAGTATCTGGCCTTAAGGAGTTCCTCAGTCTAGTAAAGAAGATAAACATATAAACTAATTAATTTCTGCCAAAGTAATAAATACAACAGTAGAAGCAGGCTGAAGGACCCACAGAATCAGGGTACAAGGTAACACTTCTTTTGGGGGGCTCACAAGAGAGTTTTTGAAAGAGATTTTATCTGAGCAGGATTTTTTAGAGCAAGTAGGAATTTATTAGGCAAAAAATTCTGATTTTTTTTACCCTCACCTAACAGGTAACTAACTTCCATTTGGCAGACAATTATGTACACAGTTTCTTACTCTTTATTCACTAAGTTATTTTTCATATGCATTCAGAACAGCTCAAATACTTACTCTCTCAAAGCTTTCCCAATTCATAACCTTTAGATTGAATGTAGTTTGAAAATTCTCAGACTGTCTACCATTGTACTAAGTTGTGGCTGTGGTAGGAACATTTTTTCTTGTAAATAATATAATATTTTTGAAACCGTCTTTGAGATGTTTGCTTTTATTTTGCTATACTTGAGGTATTTTGAAAGATTCTTAAAAAAGACATATTAATATCCTGGACTTAAAATTCACTACACATTGCTTAGAAGAAAAAGTCTATAAAATATGATTAAATTGTGCTACGATTCCCAAAATACTGTATTATTTAGGGGATAGTAAGTTACCAGCATTTGCTTGTGTTATTTATTTTATTATACATAGTATAATGTGAGGACATTCCTGTGACATATGAATGAACATAATTATACTTTTCTGACACAATTGGGATCACATTATTTACTCTTAAACAATCACAAGATTATTTTATCTCCTCTGTTCCGAAACATTTGTTTTTTAAGTGGATTGAAAATATTACTAACTCAACACATTTTGAAATATCTTGTTTGTATATCCATCTGTTGTGTCTCTCTTTAGATTGAAATTTAGGTCAAATTACAACTTGAATTCAACTTTACTACAGAAAATAAGTGTGCCATCTTTAAAAACAGCATTCTAAATTTTAAGCACAACAGATCAAAGTACATCTTATTTAAATTAATCCTCTGGAATGAAGTCTCAATTATTTTCTTCCAAACTTTCTAAAATAGTCACTGTTCTCAATATTAAATGTGAGGTTTAGCTTTATTATTTTAAAGAAAGATGAAAAGTTGTTTATTTAAAAATTTTAATGATTTTGCTCTCAATTTATGGAGATTCTCCGTTGGGGACAGCTTTATTTGAATTGTATGTGACATTATTTTTATTTCTTAAGGCTATGATTAAAAGTTTCATGGATGTCTACCAGCTTGCAAGTGCTAGAATCACTACATTAGAGAAGGAAATGACATCTCATCGAAGTCACATTGCAACCTTGAAATCAGAACTTCACACAGCCTGTTTACGTGAAAATGAAAGTTTACAATCAGTAAGTCCTTGTCTAACAATATTTTTCTTTTCCTTGACTCTTGGGTTCAATTTACATTTATATTTTTAATGCTCATAAGCTCACTCACCAATGTATATAATTTTGGATAAGTGATCAGTCAAGTGACATAAAATTATTAGTGTGAAGAAAAATTTGAAGGAAGAAAAGCAATTAAATTTTTCTATTGCATCATGTATAAAGATATGCATATTGTTATCAATGCTAAAACACGACATCAAGACTCCTTTGTGTTTGGCAGTGCAACTGACAGTTGGATATGGCAGTATGCAAAGTTAAAGCTTGCAACTGTCTGAAGATTCAGTGTGTCCCATTAAGACAGAATATTATTAATTATGCGTATAACCAAAATGGTAATTAGAACATGTGATTATTCTCTGTAGAAAACTAGACTTATCCATAATACATGCCTAGCTAAAGATGCATGTTGTGATTCATCTGTATGATTAAAATTCAGTTTCAGCAGTTATTTTATGTCTTAAAATTTTAGCCCATAATGAAATTTGGGCTCATTTAAGACTAAAAAAATTTTCTACATTTGAAATATGTGTTTGGGGAGTTTTAAAAAACTGAATATATTTGTTATATTTGTGACATAAAGGAATAAATAAACATTTAGACTTCTTTCTCAAAACTGGTATGTCAACATTGATATTCAGAGTTACCAATAATTGGAATGTCTTTTTTCTTTCTTTAGTTGGATGACAGTGGATCGGGGTGACTGTAAGGAAAAACAGTGTCATTTTGCCATTCAGCTGTTGACCCATTTGGTCATAAAAAAGAATAAAATCCTGAAAAGGAGTTAGCATTAAGGCGAATAGATTCCTGGCTATGGTTTGATTCTAGACCTCTTCAGGTCTTCATCAAGTGTCAGTGTCCCCATGAAGCCTTTATAACCAGGGTTTTCAAAATCACAACCTCCACAACCCTCAAACACTCTATGTCTCTGTCTCTCTTTTGCCTCGTATTGCCTGCCTTCCAACTTCCTTGTTTCATTTTTTTCCACTCTAGCACTTCTCATCAACTGACATATGTTATATTTTGTTTATTTACTTATTGTCTGCTTGCTCCCTACCTTCAGTAGAATATAAGTTCCATAAAGACAAGTGATAATTTAGAGTCTGCTCATTATACGTTTGTATCCTAATGCATTTGTTAATTAGCTAGAGCCATTTCACACTGTATACATACAAAGCTCTGCTTCTCAAACTTTTTTCCCTTTTTGAACATGTCTGTAGTATATGTTCATCATGTCATGTGTAAGAGGTGGTTCACCCTGGCTTTGATCCTTGGGAGGAAGACAAGAATAATATGAAAAAATCCCCCCCTGAGATTCTGATATATCCTTTTAGGAGAATGCTGCCCAACTCCATGTCTCTACAGGATGTATGTTCTTCTGTCTTTTTCCTTGTGGAGTATGACTATTTTTAAAACAATAATACATTTGTATAATAATTTTTATTTTTGAAGACATTTGTGTATGTATTTTCTAACCTGAACTTCTTAAGGACTCTCTAAGGTAGAAGAGCAGGCTATCGTCTTCGTATTCCTTAGATGAGAGGCAATATTGTTTGGTGGCTAAGAGCATGGGCTTTGAAGTTATACCCATGAGAAATACTATCAAGTGTAAATAACAGAAAACTGACACGACTTAAAAAAATAGAGGAGTGCAGATTTCTTTTCAACATGCTAATTTTATTTCCTTTCGATATATATCCAGTAATGGGATCTCTGGATTATATGGTAGTTCTGTATTTAATTTTTTGAGGAACCTCCATACTGTTTTCCATAGTGGCTGTACTACTTCACATTCCTACCAAAAGTGTACAAGACTTCTTCTTTCTCCCCATCCTCACATTTATTCTTTGTCTTTTTTGATAATAGCCATCCTGATGGGAGTGAGGAGATATCTCATTATCGTTTTGATTTGCATTTTTCTGATGATTTTTCATATACCTGTTGTCCATTTGTGTGTATTTGTTTGAGGAATGTTTATTTCAAATATTTTGTCCATTTTTAATTGGGTTATTTGTCTTCTTGCTATTGGATTCCTTCTATAGTCTGGATATTAACCCCTTGTCAGATAGTTAGTTTGCAAATATTTTCTCTTATTCTGTAGATTGTGTTTTTCTTTTGTTATACAAAGGCTTTTTAGTTTGATGTAATTCCATTTGTCTATTTTTACTTTTGTGGACTTCAGTTTTGAAATCATATCCAAAAAAGAAAAAAAACACATCTAAACCAATGTCATGGAGCTTCCCCCTATGCTCTAGTAGATTCATAATTGTGAAACGTGCACTCCCCTTTTTATTGCGTCACTATTCACAATAGCCAAGATATGGAACCAACCTAAATGACCATCAGTGAATGGATAAAGAAAATGTGATATACATATATATGACATCTATCTTTATAAATGAAGATGTAGTATATACATATACCACATTTCTGTGATATATCTATTGATGATAGATAGATAACAGTACTATTTAGTCATAAAAAAGAATGCCATTCTGTCATTTGCAACAACATGGATGGACATACGTTAAGTGAAAAAAGCCAGGCACAGAAAGACAAATACTGCATGATTTCACTCATAAGTAGACTCTACAAAAGTTGATCTCATAGAAGAATAGAACAGATTGGTGATTACTAGAGACTGGAGTGATTAGAGGAAGGGGCGATGGGGAGATATTACTCAAAGGACACATAATTATAGTTAGATAGGAGAAGTAAGTTCAAGAGATCTGTTGGACATCATAGTGACTATAGTTAATGAAGACATACTGTATTCTTGAATGTGGATGTTATGTGTTCTCGCCACAAAAATGATAATTATGTGAGGTAATGCATTTGTTAATTAGGCAGAGCCATTTCACAACATATATACTTCAAAACATGTTGCTTGTGATAAACACATACAGCTTCATCTGTCAATTAAAAAATAGAGGATTTTTATTCTCTTATAGCAAGAAGTCTAGAAGTAAATGGTTATTGCCACTAATTTAGTGGCTCAAATGTTTTGTCATTTTCTCTGCCACTCCTTCATTGTCAAGCAGCCCAGATCTAGGATTTGCTGTCACATTCAAGTCAGAAGGATGGAATAGCCCAACAATATCTGATATATATAGGACATACAACTTTATAAAGGCTGGTCTTGAACCTGTGGACTCAGGCAATCCACTCGCCTCGACCTCCCAAAGTGCCGGGATTATAGGCTGAGTCACTGAGCCTGGCCTTGAAACTATTTTTTCAGAGGTCAACACTAATTTTATTCTTGCTCTGTTCATTAGTTCCTTCTCTTCCCTTTAACCTATATGCAACATAGGAGGCTTTTCACTACTCCTTTTTTCTTTAAACAGCATCTCCTTTGTTCACTTGTGTCCACTTTTCCTTTGTTGACTCCTGGGCCTCTACTTTTTATGAATATGTATATATAAAATGTGTCTTCCAAGATGTGTTATAGATAGATATAAATATGTAGACATATCTCTACATGTATATTGAAAATATTTTACTTTAAAAATATTTTTATATATTCAAATATTTGTATATTTTTAAGAAAGGAAGGCCTTCCAAAGAAGCTCCAAACAAATTTCTACTTGTGTCCCATTAGCTGGAAATAGGCCATGTGTTACCCACAGAAGTCAGATAGGTTTGGATTCACATTCTAGTTCTGTCAACTGCTAACCATAGAACTTGGATCTCAGAGGTTTTTATCTTTAAAATGGAAACAGTGGTTCTGCTACCTAATAGAGATGTTGAGTGGTTTAGTGAGAAGTGTCAAAATACTTCAGACTTTGTCTCATACTTAGTCCCCAAAAAGTCAGCTGTTATTTATGTCACCGTTATCTCAATAGAATGTAATTGGGTTACCCCACAGGAAAAGATTATCTACTAACCTTACACTTTCAGCTGCAAACTTCATCATTTTTGTTCTGCTTCCTGCCATAGCTTTGAGTGTGACTCCTGCTCTTTGATGACCATCAGTGTATTCCAGTGACTCAGCTCTTAGCTCTCTGCAGCCTGTCTTCCTCTTCGTTCACTGACACTTCTTAAAAAGTAGTCCATATCTGTATACCTTGTATACTAACATTCCATTTACTCCAGAACTTTGCTGCCATCTGACTTTTGAGTCTGTCTTTCTGCTGAAACTATTCTTTCTTTTTCTTTTTTTGTGAGTCGGAGTCTCACTCCGTTGCCCAGGCTGGAGTGCAGTGGCATACTCACTGCCAACCCAGTGTCTACCTGCTGGGTTCAGGTAATCCTGCTGCCTCAGCCTTCCAAGTAGCCGGAACTACAGGCGCACGCTACTACACCTAATTTTTGATTCATTGCAGAGACGAGGTCTCACCAAGTTTCCTGGGCTGGTCTTGAGCCTATGGGCTCAGGCAATCCACTCACCTTGACCTCCCAAAGTGTTGGGATTACAGGCTGAGCCACTGAGCCCAGCCATGAAACCATTTTTTCAGAGGTCAACACTAACTTTATTCTTGCTCTGTTCATTAGTTCCTTCTCATCCCTTTAACCTTTCTGCAACATAGGAGACTTTTCACTTTCTTCTTTGAACAGCATCTCCTTCGTTCACTTGTGTCCATTTTTCCTTTGTTGACTCCTGGGCCTCTACTTACTGTGTTCTGCCTTCTTTGTGTTACTGTTTGTTAATGCTTTTCTATATCCATTAATTTAAAACTTACTGAGCATCTACTCTGTGGCGAGCGCAGTTTTGGTTTGGGGGCTATCAGGTGAACCCAAACAGGCAATCCTTGTTCTTGTAAACTTAAAATCTAGTCATGGAAATAATTATTTTTCATGTAATCACACTTACCGGAGTATAATTACTAACCAAGATATTGCATTGAGGGGAAGGAACTAGAGTGTAAAAGAGCTTTTTATTTTGTTATTGTCATCATTATTTGTAGGGACGAGGTCTCGCTCTGTAACCCAGGCTGGTCTTATACTTCTGGGCTCAAACAGTCCTACCTTAGCCTCCCAAAGTGCTGGGCATACACACATGAGCCGCCGTGCCCGGTATAGAGGTTTTTAAACAGAGGAGCTGCCCTGGGCTAGGTATGAGTAAAAGCCTTTTCAGGGTCAGTGATGCTTGAGTTAAAATCTGAAGACTGGGTAGGAGGTAGAAGAATATAGGAATCCATATCAGGAGGAGGATGTGCAACGTCTGCAAAGACCCTGCGTGGGAAAGAAGAGACTGAGAAAGACCAGTGTGGCTTTTAGAAAAAAGACAGTAAAGGCAAGAGAGGTCTAATAGGAGAACGATCTGGAGCAAAGGGCAAAGGTCAGGCTTTGTTGTCTGTGCCCTAAGAACAAGAAAAAAGTCACTGAACATTTTTCAAGGAGTGATGAGTTCAGATTTGCATTTTTTAGATCGTGTCAGCTGCAGTGTGATAAACCAATTAGATGTGAAAAATGAGAAAATGGTGTGTCCGAGGCAATTCCTAGGGTTTTGCTTTTAGAAACGGATCGGTGATCTCATTTACTGAGAAGGGAAACAGTGGAACAGGAAGGGATATTGTGGATTTCATTTTGAGTTTGAGGTAGCTTTTATCTTATATTTGGGAATATTTGTATTTACTGACATAGATGGTTTGGGCATCAGGAACATGTAGATGGTACTTTGTACCACCATGTCTATAAAGCACTGAATGTTTAACTTCCTTTCCCTTCTACAGATATCTCTGCATTTCTCATTGCACAGATCATTTTCTACCTGAATTTAACAATGTAGAAATGTTTATTAAGTGGGCATTATTTGAGGTATAGGGACAAAGATGAGTAAGACATGATCTCTGCCCTTGTGAGTTCCTCTTTTTAGCATGGGAAACGGACATAAGCAAATCGCAAAAATAGGCATATATAAAGTCTGTGGAAGCACAAATGAGAAAGGAGTACATTCTGTCTAATATTGTCAGAAGAAGATACTGAGAAGATAAAATGTTTTTGTGAATCTCTGAAGAATGTGTAGCAATCTGACACCTTAAGGGGGAAAGCAATCAAAATATGTGCTTTGTTTTGTTTTTTCGCTTTGAGGAATGGGCCTTATGGATATTACAAATGTTTAATGAATGAAATTATATAATGACCTTTATCTAATAGGATGTGTATTATTATTTTAGTTCTATTCCCCTTCCAATCAAAGCCACCAAACTCATCCAAGCAGCCTGAATCCAGTGGAGCCCAACGCTGCTTACAATAGTCACGCCAAACCTCACCTTCATAGGTTCCTAATCCAGTTCAGCACCAGCCACTTGCAGTGTTTTACTTTAAAATCTGATTTGACTCTGTTCCTGACCATTTTGTTCTTGATGTTCTTCTGTGGTCTCTCCAGGATTTGTTACTTTGGCCACACTCAAAACTCTGTTAACTCTTCCAACACCCACCCCACTAGCTATCGCTTGCTTATCACAGGCCCCTCGTAGAAGGCTTGAGAATCAGCCTGGATATGCATTCTGGTACTGTCACTCATTAGCCAAAACAAACACTCTAAGCATCAATTCCAATATTGTAATATGTAGATGAAAATGTCTACCTTTTCAGGTTATTGCAAGAATAAAACAAAGATACAATGTCTGGCATATTACTAAATGCTCAATAAATATTAGTTCTTTTACCTATACATAAAAAGATTTTCTGATTGTTATCTATATTTCCTACAGCTAAGCTGCACATATAGCTTTAAGAAACATAAGTTGGGCTGGATGCTGTGGCTCATGCCTATAATCCCAGCATTTTGGGAGACTGAGGTGAGAGGATTGCCTGAGCCCATGGGTTTGAGGCCACCCTGGACAACTTGGCAAGACCTCATCTCTGCATTTAATAAAAAAATTAGCCGGTCATGGTGCTGTGTGCCTGTAGTTCCGGCTACTTGGAAGACTGAAACGAAAGGATCACCTGAGCCCAGCAGGTCAAGGCTGCAGTGGCCGTGAGTGTGCTACTGTACTTCAGCCTGGGTGACAGAGTGAGACTCCAACTCAAAAAGAAAAAAAAAAAAAGAAACATAAATTAACTATGAGGAAATCTTTTTATGCATAGCCAAAGAACTAAAGCAACCCTTCTATCAGTGCTTGTAGCACATAATAAGTACAGTATTAATCTTAGTTGTTATTATCACCTATTTACTGAATTAAGGACAGCCAGTATATATTCATTATTATCTCATTACTGTCTTATCCAGGCATTTCACTGGATAAGAATAAAAATAGATACTCATATTAATCAAAAATATAATATATCATACGGTTGTAACGCATATAAAGAGATGAATAAGCCGGGCTCGGTGGCTCAGCCTGTAATCCCGCGCCTTTGGGAGGCTGAGGTGAGTGGATTGCCTGAGCCCGCAGGTTCGAGACCTGCCTGGGCAGTGAGACCTCATCTCTACAATAAATCAAAAAATCAGCCGGGCATGGTAGCACGTGCCTGTAATTCCGGCTACTCGGAAGGCTGAGGCGGAAGGATCGCCGGAGCCCAGCAGGTTGAGGCTGCGGTGGCCGGGAGCGGCCACTGCACTCCAGTCTGGGCGACAGAGTGAGACTCCAACTCAAAAAAAAAAAAAAAAAAAAAAAGAGATGAATAATATTGTAGACATGAATAATTGTCTTTAAAAATTGTATCCCGCTTTAGGTGGCATTTCCATTTTCTGTTCAGCAACATGCAATCATAGTGCTGGAATTCATCTAAGATTCCTCATCAATTGTACACTTGCCAGTGCTTTAACTTTTCCAGTATGTTGGTCTTCGGCCCATTAACTTAGGGCTTCTCTGCAGCTTTTATGTTGACGTATAATAACCAGAAAGGTCTGTGAGTAAAGCGCTTCTGAGTCCCATACAGCCCAGTAGAGAACAGTACAGCAGTCAGAACCAATTACTTGTGGGTGTTTGGAGACCGGCACACCCACAGCTGTGGAGAAACATGATATTTCAATCTTGAAACGCAGAAGGCCAAACCCAAATACTTTACTGTGAATTATGATGCTGCGAACCACGGCACTGATTTGCTTCACTTCCACTTTACGTTTAAGCCGTGTGTTTTTAATGCTATAGGACTTTGTTTATGGGAAAATAATAAATTTATGAGTCAGAGGACCATTCTATTATATCTTTGTAGGAGAAATATCTTTGCATCATTGTTGAGATTATGTCAGATTTGATAGTTGTCAAGTGATATTATAAAGGTGAGAGGTTGAGATATTTTGGCTCAGCTAAGATAAAGGTAACGTATTTTATCACATTTATTTTCATTACATTTTCTTGAGAGAGGAAGGGCTATTTGTTAATAGTAGTGTTGTGTAGAAGAGAAACTGACACAGAATTCAAGTAACGTTCTCCAGGTAACTTGCTTCCACAAACTTATCTCAGTTGATTAATTATATTTATTATTGAGGCTTTGAGCCCTTAAGATTTTTTTTTTAAAGTCGTCTTTTAACCATGACTTAATTTATTGAGAGAAGTTATGCAGTTGAGTTCAGCGGTATAAAGGACAGATTCTGGAGTACAGCTCCCTGGTTTTTAATTAGAACCCAATTAGATTACAACTGAAGGCATCTGATTCCTTGTCTGGCGCTTTCCTGTGGGACTTCAGTGTGGAATAAGACGTATCTTTACCATCAGGACACTTCAAGTGTAGTGGAGAATACAATTATTCATATTCATTCATTCATTCGTTTCTCTCTCTCTCTCTCATTGTGCAGATAATTGAAAGAGTGCTGTTAAAGTGCAAGCATGGAGTGCTCTGAGAGCCTAACTGAGGGACTTAACTTAGGCTCGGGTGAGGAAGGGCCGACGTGAGGAGCTAAAACCTTAGTTGAAAAACACAAACACTAAGTAGGAGCTGACAACACTAGGTAGGAGCATGCATGCTCAAGAGATTGAAGGATGTCTGGCATGGCTGGGGCAAAGTGAATTAGATGGAGAATTGTGGGGGCTGAGACTGGAGGAGTAGGGGCCAGGTCAGTGGGGCTGCGATAAGTTTCGCTTGCTGAAAACTCTGATTGTGATTTCTCTGACAACTGCGTTACAAAACTTCCACTCCCTATGTTTTATAGGGTTTCCTTACTCCGGATTTCTTTTTTATTTTCTGTTATAATTTTCAAAATCCACCCACATTTTATGCCATAACAGCACTCATCTTACCCTTTTTGTAAATACTGCTTGGTTAGATGCTTGTTTAATTCTCTCATGTTTTTATGGTGAGCGCCAGCTCTGTCTGGCCTTTGGGTACTAATAGAGCTGAATAGGGAAAACATAATGTATCAAAAGGTGGATAGCTCAGTCAACATGCAAAAATGTCCTTGGTCCTTTAATTTTTTAATTTTAATTTTAATTTTCTTTGAGTTGGCATTTCACTCTGTTGCCCTGGCTGATATGCAGTGGCATGCTCACGTCTACCACAGCCTCGACCTGTTGGGCTCAGGCGATCCTTCCACCTCAGCCTTCCAAGTAGCTGGAACAACAGGCGTGTGCCACCACACCTGGCTAATTTTTTGATTTGTTGTAGAGATGAGGTCTTGCCAAGTTGTCCAGGCTGCTCTCAAACCCCTGGGCTCAGGCAGTTCTCTCGCCTCAGCCTCCCAAAGTGCTAGGATTACAGCCTTAAGCCACCATGCCTGGCTTCTTGATCCTTTTAAAGACGTCTCATATTCCAGAAACTCAAGAGCCTTTGTATAGTAAACATGAGCCTGGAGATAATAATATCTATTATTATCTCCTCACACCTTCTTTCTAGAATTTAGTTTCATATGATGAAGTTTAAGTGGGCCCACTTTCATGATGGATGATATCTGGATAACAACTTTTGGGGCAGGATATTATAAATTTTATATTTGTATAATATCTAATATGTAAACAGTTGATATGTATTATTTTGTTTATAAGTGTAAATATAACCATGTATCTATATGTAGTATATTTATATAGTTCTATTCATCAGTGATTAAGTTTTATAAAGGCAGAGAAAGAAGTGCCAGAATTAAAATTTCAAACCTATCAGTATAATCCATTTGTAATTAAGTTGTAGAAAATATAGGCCGGGCTTGGTGGCTCAGCCTGTAATCCAGCACTTTGGGAGGCTGAAGCAAGTGGATTGCCTGTGCCCACAATAAATCAAAAAATTAGTTGGGCGCAGTAGCGTAGGTCTGTAGTTCCGGCTAACTAGAAGGCTGAGGCAGAAGGATCACCGGAGCCCAGCAGGCCAACACTGGGGTGGCTGTGAACATGCTACTGTACTCCAGCCTGGGCAACGGAGTGAGACTCCAACTCAATGTAAATGCGTATGGTAATTTGGCAACCTGATGCTCTAGTTTTTCCTGCCAGTTGGAAGCAACTGAATGTGGTTCTGCACATCTCTTCTACTATTCTGTCTCTTACTAAGTTGAGTTCTTTAATGCCTTCAGTTGCCTGTTAGACACGTGCGTTTTGATTTTCTGCAAACATCTCATTCACAGAGTCTTTCTGTTTCTGCCACCACAGATCTCTTAGATCTGTCCTCTCCTTTCTGTCCTTGTGGTCACGTTACTGTCTTCCCGGGCCATTGCAACGGTCTTCCAATAATTTTTCCCAAATCTAGTTTGTCCTCCTTTATCCTGTCTGCCACATTAATGCCAGAGTTATTTTTCCAAAACAGATATTATCAGGTCATAGCATCACTCAAAACATGTTTTGGTTCTACATTTTCTTTGTAATAAAGTACAAGTATTTTATCATTGACATTCAGGCATATTCTGACTCCATCTGCTTTTTTTTTTAGCCCATCATTCAATTGGCAGAAGAAGTAAGGGTTCCTTTGTTATGTTCATTTATCACTGTATTTACCTTTCTAGGCACTATACAAGGGGGCACCCCCCAAAAAGGGAATTACTTTTTGGAGGGCATGCCCCTTGTAGTACAGGTTTCCCCTAGGTAAGTGTTCTGGGAGCCCATTGACATCAGTGTATCAGCTAGCTTAATTTGAGAGGCTGTGTTCTGCTTCAGTGAATTTTTTTTTTTTTTTTTTTTTGAGATTCTTTCAATACTTTTGCCTATTTCATGATGGGTAATTTATGAGCACATCTGCCCACAGTGTGCTGAGTTTTCAGCAGTTTTTGACCAAAAACAGGCTGACCCCTGTGTCAACTCTTCTTAGTCACTGGATCTCACCCAAACAACTTGTTTTTTATTTCTCCCATGAAAACTGTCCTCAAAGGGAAACGTTTTGCCAATGTGGAAGAGGTAAAACAAAAAACAGCAAAAGCACTAAAAGGTATCACAACTGACGAGTTCAAAAACCTGTTTTGAGCAGTGGAAAAAGCCTCTCGGTAGGTATATTGCATTAAACGGAGAGTACTTGGAAGGTGACCGAAATTTAAACCTGTAAGACTAGTTACACAATTTTTTATAAACAAACTCAAGTGTAGTATAGTATGGTAGTCTGACTTATATAATCAATTAAGTTGTGTATATCTTACCATATTGTGTCTTTGAGGTGATGTCTTACTTATATTTATCATCCGTTCTGACTTTATGCTGGTGGATTTGAATCATGATTAATTAGAAGGGCACTCCCTTAATAATAATATTGGTTCAATACATACTTGCTATTGAATATATACTTTACACAAACCCTAGTTCCCTCCAAATTTTTCTGCATTAAATTTTCTCAAGTTAATTTTCATCAGACTCTTTTATGTTCTTCTCTAGTAGTACTTAATGTGATTAAATAGCATAATATACATATTATATTTATGGCAAAATTTTAAACAAGTACTTTCAAATAATATAAATTGGACATTTCTTCTCTGTACTATTCTTACTTAAAAAGGGACAAAAAACTCAAAATTACTTGTGACAAAGAAGAACATTCTTTTCAGCATACCGCAAATAATTTTAAACTCTGTCATATATTTTAGGACCCCTGCTTCTATATGTTTACCCACATAGACATAAATAAAATGACCAGCATAATACCTTTTACTCCCTAGTATGTACTCAGTAAATGTTTATTTATAACAATTGTATACCAAATTAGAATGAACTTTGCTGGAACTAGCACAAAGTAAGAGTGTTTGTGTGTTAGTTCAGAGAAAGAGGTCTATCTAATTTACAAAAATTGTTAGAAAGTTTATTTTCAAAAATGTATTTCCTTGAAGTCTTATGTCACATAATATACAAATAAAAATGGATTAATGACCTACATATAAGAGCTAAAACTATAAAACTCTTTAAAAAATTATTGTTATTTTTTTGGCCCCCATATTGGCCAGTCAGTGGATACTGTGATCTGTAGATAGCTTCTGAACCATAGCTCCCTCCTTTATACCTTAATACAATCTCAAAACTGCAAAAGGACAGCACAGCCCCCACCTAAGTCTGACTTCAAAATTGAACAAATCCAGAGGATCTACATAAGGAAGAATAGGGGGTTAAGCAAACAGAAGCGAAAGTTTTCCCTCCTATCACTGAGGAATGGAGTTAAGGGGGGAGAGGGGGGAAGAGGGAGAAAAGCCATCGCAAATGAAGAAGAATCAATGGAAGAACATAGGTATCCTCCAGATCCCTGGAAAGACAGCACCTGAGGATACAGACTTCAGAACTCAAATAATGAAGAGCTCCTAGAATGAATAGTCTCAAACCACAAATCCAGATATCAAGGCACTAATGGAAAAGATAAACAGAAACAGAGAAAGACAAGATGAAAGAATGAAAGAGTTGATAACTAAGATGACGGCAATAAAGAATACAGTAAATGAAATAAATAACAAACTGACAAGCATGGAAAGCAGAATTAACCAAGTAGAAGAATCTCAGAACTCAAAGACCAAAATATGGAACTAACACAAACTGTTAAAAACATAGAAAGAGCCAGGCTCGGTGGCTCAGACTGTAATCCCGTGCCTTTGGGAGGCTGAGGTGAGTGGATTGCCTGAGCCCGTGGGTTCGAGACCCGCCTGGGCAGCGAGACCTCATCTCTACAATAAATCAAAAAATCAGCCGGGCGTGGTAGTGCTTGCCTGTAATTCCGGCTACTTGGAAGGCTGAGGCGGAAGGATCGCCGGAGCTCAGCAGGTCGAGGCTGCGGTGGCCGGGAGTGGCCACTGTGCGGCAGAGTGAGACTCCAACTCAAACAAACAAACAAACAAAAAAACATAGAAAGAACCTTAAAAAGATAGAACAAAGCCTCTAAGAGATGTGCAATTATATTAAGAGGCTGAACTTACACCTGATCGACATTTCTGAGGCAGAAAGGGAGACAGAGATCACCTTGGAGCAAACATTCCATGAAGTTTGAAATTATCCAAGAAAACTTCCCTCAATTCATCAGAGTTGTGACCATTCAAACACAAGAGAGTCAGAGAACCCCTGCAAAGCATCAAATGAGAAGACCAATGCCTAGACACAAAGTAGGTATAAAAGAAAAAACCCTTAAAGGCAATGAGAAAGAAATGCCTAGCCACAAAGTAGCTATAAAAGAAAAAATTCCTAAAGGCAAGGAGAAAGGCCAGACTACCTACCAAGGAAGACCAATCAGAATAGCAGCAGACTTATTTATAGACACACTACAGGCTAGAAGAGACTAGAGTCCAATCTTCACAGTTCTCAAGGATAAACAATTCTAACCAAGAATTTCCTACCTAGCTAAGCTAAGCTTCATCAGTGATGGAGAATTAAAATCATTCCCAGATATTCAGTCCCTAAGAGCTTATACTGCCTCCAGACTAGCTCTACAAGAGACCTGTAAGAAGGTATTAAACACAGAAGAAAGAAAAGAATGAACACGCTCTTTCTAAAACTGCAGGAAAACAGAATCAACACTGCATGCATCGTGAATGGACTAAATGCACCACTGAAAAGACAGAATAGCAAACTGGAAAAAAAAATAACATGACCCCCAAATTTGCTGCCTCCAGGAAACACATCTCAATACAAAGGACTCTCACAGACTCAAAATTAGAGAATGGAAAACAAATTTTCAGGTGAACAGAACACAAGAGAAGGCAGGAGTTGCAATCTTAATATCAGATGAAACAACCTTTAAACTAACAAAAATTAAGAAAGATACAGAAGGACATGACATAATGATAAAAGACTCAATCCATCAACAAGAAATATCCATGCTGAACATATATGCACCTAACACAGGAGCATCAGCTTTTATAAAACAGCTATTAAGTAAACTTAAAAAAGACATTGATGCTAACACTATCATAGCTAGGGACTTAAATACCCCCCTAACAACCCTAGATAAATCATCAAGGCAAAAAATCAATAAGGAGATCCAGAACCTTAATTTGATGCTTAACCAAATTGACTTAATAGATACCTACAGAACACTCCACCCAACAACCATGGAATATACATTCTACTCATCACTGCGTGGAACATACTCCAAGATTGACTGTATCCTTGGCCATAAATCAAGCATAAACAAATTTCATAAGATTGAAATCTTGCCATGCACTTTCTCAGATTGCATAAATATCAACACCAACAAAATTCCTCCAAAACCCATAAAAACATGGACTCTAAACATCATGATGTCGAACAACTTCTGAGTCAACACAGAAATCAAAACAGAAATCAAAAGATTCTCGGAAACAAATGAAAAAGAAGAAACATCTTACCAAAACATCTGGGATGCTGTGAAAGGAGTACTAAGAGGGGAATTCATACCTCTATGAACACACACCAAGAAAATGGAAAGATCACAAATTAACAAACTAGCAAATCACCTAAGCGACCTGTTAAAACAAGACCACCCAAATCCTAACTTCAGCAGAAGAATCCAGATCACCAAAATAAAAGCCCAAATATGGGACATAGAAGACAAAAATATCATAGAAAAAAAATCAATGAAACAAAAAACTGGCTCTTTGAAAGAATAAACAAGATTGATGGAACCCCTAGTCAGATTGACCAAGAAAAGAGAGAGAAAGCCCAAATAAACACAATCAGAAATGCAAAAGATCAAGTCATAACTGACCCTGAAGAAATTCAACAGATTTTCAGAGATTATTATGTATACTTAAAAGGAAACAAACTCGAAAACCAAAGTGAGATGGAAGACTTTTGATATCACACAACCTCCCAAGGTTGAAACAAGAAGAAATTGAAACCCTAAGTAGATCAATAACAACCCAGGAAATTGATGTCATCATAAGAAAACTACCTACAAAAAAGAAAAAAAGCCCTGGACCAGACAGCTTTCCAGTGGAATTCTGCAAAAATATACAAGGAGGAGCTAATATCAATCCTATTGAAAGTATTCCATGCAATCAAGAAAGACAGAATTTCCCCCAAATTATTTTATGAAGCTAATATCACATTGATACCCAAACTGGGTAAAGATTCAACAAAGAAAGAGAACTACAGGCTAATATCTGATGATCATTTGTGCAAAAATTCTCAGCAAGATTCTATCAAATTGGATCCAACAACACATCTAAAATCATCCACCATGGCCAAGTAGGCTTCATTCCCAGGTTGCAGGACTGGTTCAATAACTGTAAGACCATAAACATAATTAAATACATCAGGAGATATAAAAACAAGAACTACATGATTATATCATTAGCAGAAAAAGCGTTTGATAAAATACAGCATCCCTTCTTGATAAAAACCCTTGGACACCTAGGCATAGATGGAACATGCCTCAAAATAGTAAGATCCATCTCTGAAAAATCCATAGCCAACATACTGCTAAATGGTTAGAAGTTGGAATCATTTCCCCTGAAAACTGGAACATGACAAGTCTGTCCACTGTCACCCCTCCTGTTCAACATAGTGTTGGAAGTTCTAGCTAGAGCAATCAGACAAGAGAAGGAAGTCAAGGGTATCCAAATAGGAAAAGAGTAAGTTAAGGTATCCCTCTTGGGGGATGATATGATCCTATACCTTGAAAACCCAAGATAATCTGTCAAAAACCTACTTCCACTGATAAAGGACTTTGGCAGAGTCTCAGGATATAAAATAAATGTTCAAAAGACAGTTGCATTCTTATATACCAACAACAAACAAGCAGAGAACCAAATAAAAAGCACAATTGCATTCACAATAGCCAAAGGGGGAAAAAAAGACAAAAACAAATGGAAAAATATCCATGCTCATGGATTGGAAGAATTAACACTGCTAAGATGTCCATCCTACCAAAGGCAATCTACAGATTCAACACAATACACATTAAATTATCAACATAATTCTTCTCAAACCTGAAAATGACTACACTGAGATTACCGTCTAACTCCAGTCAGGATGGCCACCATCTATTACTCAAAAAGCATGCTGAAGAGGATGTGGGGAAAAGGGAATGCTTCTACACTGCATACCACATGTTCTCACTCATAAGTGGGTCCTGATCACTAGTCGCATTAGCACAGAGATGGGATTGGCAGTCTCTGGGCACTGCTAGGGGACGAATGAGGGCAGGGGGCATGTGACAACACAGGGTACCTAGTCCACTACTGGGGGAGTGAAGGCCACAGAAGCCCAAACTTCACCTGCATGCAGCCCACTTAGACAGTATAGCCTAACTTGTACCCCACTACTCTGTAATAGACACATTTTAAAAAAAATCCCAGGAAGGCTCATGGTAGAATTTTCAAAAAACACAATGAAAGCTGTCCTTTTCTTGATTTTATTTCCTTTAGATGTATACCTAGCAGTGGGATTGTTGGGCCGTATGGTAGTTCTATTTTTAGTTTTTTGAGGAAACTCCATATTGTTCTTAATAATGGCTGCACTACTTTACAATCCCACCAACAATGTGTATGTATTTTCATTTCTCTACTTCTTACCAACACTTGTTTTCTTTTGTCTTTTTAATAATAACCATTTTTAACTGGAGTGAGATGGTATCTCATTGTGGTTTTGATTTGTATTTCCCTGATTATTAATAATATTGAATATTTTTCATATGCCTGTTGTCCAATTGTATGTCTTCTTTTGAGAAATGTCTATTCACGTCTTTTGCCCATTTGTTAATTGGGTTATCTTTGTTCTTTTCTTTTCTTTCTTTTTTTCAGTCATGTTTTTTGTTTGTTGTCTTTGTTTGTTATTTTGCTGTTGAGTTCTTTAAGTTTTTTATATATTCTGAATACTAACCCCTTGTCAGATATGTAGTTTACAAATATTTTCTCCTATTCTGTAGGTTGTCTCTTCTCTTTGTTGTTTTCTTTGCTATGCAAAAGCTGTTTAGCTGATGCAATCCTGTTTTTTACTTTTGTTGCCTGTGCTTTTGAAGTACTATCTAAAAAAACCCTTGCCCAGTCCAATGTCATGAAGCATTTACTATGTTTTCTTCTAGTAGTTTCGTAGTTTTGTGATTTACATTTTACGTCTTTAATCCATTTTGAATTGATTTTTTGTGTATGGTGAGAGATAGGAATCTAGTCTAATTCATCTATATGTGGATATCCAATCTTTCCAGCACCATTTATCAAAGAGATTATCTTTTTCCTAATGCGTGTACTTGGTACCTTTGAAGTAACTGGCTTGTAGGTGTGTGACTTTATTTTTGGGCTGTCTTTATTTCTGTTCTGTGTATCTGTTTTTATGTCAGTACCATGCTGCTTTGGTTACTATAATGTTATATTTTGAAGTCCGATTGTGTGATGCTTCCAGCTTTGTTCTTTTTGCTGAGAATTCTTTGAGCTATTCAGGGTTTTTGTGGTTCCATATGAATTTTAGTATTTTCAAAATTTCAATGAAGAATGTCATTGGTATTTTGATAGGGTCTGTATTAACTCTTTCCGTAGATCACTTTGGGGAGTATGACCATTTTAACAATATTCATTCTTCCAATCCATAAACATAGAATATCTTTCCATTTTGTTTATAACCTCTTGAATTTCTCTCATCGAAGTTTTATAGCATTCAGTGTAGAAAATTTTCACCTTTGGTTACGTTGTTTCCTTGGTGTCTTATCTTTTTGTAGATATTGTAAATGTGATTGTTTTCTTGATTTTTTTTCAGATAATTCATTATTATCTGAAATACTGGTTTTTATATATTGATTTTGTGTTCTGCAACTTTACTGAATTTATTATTAGTTCTAACAGCTTTCTGGTGGAGTCTTTATACTTTTTTCTATATAAGATCATGTCTGTAGACAGAGACAACTTGACTTTCTCCTTTCAAATTTGGATACCTTTTATTTTTTTTGTTGCATAATTACTCTGGCTAGGACTTCCAATATTATGTTGAATAGAAGTGGTAAAAGTGAAATCCTTGCCTTATTCCTGATCGTAGAAGGCAAGCTTTCAGCTTTTCCCTATACAATATGATGTTAGATGTGGGTTTCTCAGTATGGGGTTTCTTTACCTAATGTGGAAGAGTTTTTATCATGAAGGGTTATTGAATGCCTTGTCTATGTCTACTTAAATGATCATGCAGTTTTTGTCTTTCTGTTAATGTAGTGCACCACATTTATTGATTTGAACATGTTGAACCATCTTTGCCTCCCTGTGATGAATCCTACTTGATCATAGTGAATGGTCTTTTGAATGTGCTGTTTGATTTGGTTTGCTAGTATCTTGTTGGGAATGTTTGCATCTATGTTCATTAGAGATATTGGGCTGTATTTTTTTTGTGTGTGTGTCTTTGTGTGGTTTTGGAATCAGGATAATGCTAGCCTCATGAATGAATTTGGAAGTATTCCCTCCTCTTCAACATTCTGGAATAGTTTGGAAGAATTGGTGTTTGTTCTTAAATGTTAGGTAGAATTCAGCAGTGAAGCCATCAGATACTGAACTGTTCTTTGGTAGAACGCTTTTTATTACTGACTCAATTTCCTCACTTGTTATTTGTATGTTCAGATTTTCTATTTCTTCATAATTTAATCTTGGCAGATTGTATGTGTCCAGGCGCTTATCCATTCCTTCTATATTATCAAATTTGTTGGTATGTAATTGTTCATATTAGTCTCTTTTGACCCTTTGTATTTCTGTGATATCAGTTGTAATAGCTCCTTTTTCATCTCTGCTTTTATTACAGTTTTTTTTCTTACTCTCACTAAGAGTTTGTTAATTTTATCTTTTCAAAAAAACAACTTTTCAGTTTGTTGATTTTTTTGAATTTTTTTAGTCTCTATTTCATTTACTTCTGTACTGAACTATATTATTTTCTTCCTTCTACCAATAGTGAGTATAGTTTGTTCTTGTTTTTTGAGATCCTTGAGGTGTATTAAGTTGTTTATTAGAAATCTTTCTTCTTTTTGATGTAGATATTTATTGCTCTAAGCTTCTCTCTGAGAACTGATTTTCTGTATCCCACAGGTTTTGGTGTAATGTGTTTTCATTCTTGTTTGTCTCAAAAATTTTTAATTTTCTTGAACCCTTACCTCATACTTTATACAAAAATTAACTGAAAATGTATCAAAAACCTACATATAAGAACTCAAACTATACAACTCTTAATAAAAACAGCAGTAAATCTTCTTGAGCTTGGCTTTAGCAGTGGCTACTTAGATATGACATAAGGATAAGTGACGGAAGAAAGAAATATATTAGACCTCTTCAAAATCAAAAGCTTTTGAGCATGAAAAGACTCTGTTTAGACAGTGAAAGGACCTGCAGAATGAGAGGAAATCTTTATGATCGTATATCTGATTAAGGTCTAATATCCAGAATATACAAAGAACTCTTACAATACTCAACAACAAAAAAAGACAATCCAATTTTTAAAAAATGGACAAAGAGCCAGGCTTGGTGGCTCAGCTGTAATCCTGCACTTTGAGAGGCTGAGGTGAGTAGATCGCCTGAGCCTGCGGGTTTGAGACCCACCTGGGCAACTTGGCGAGGTCTCTACAATAAATAAAAAAATTAGCCAGGTGTGGTAGCGCGCGCTTGTAGTTCCTGCTCCTTGGAAGGCTGAGGCGGAAGGATCGCTGGAGCCCAGCAGGTCGAGGCTGCGGTGACCAGAAGCGGCCACTGCACTCCAGTCTGGGCAACAGAGTGAGATTCCAACTGAAAAAAAATTAAAAAATTAAAAAATTTAAAAAAAATGGACAAAGGTCTTGAGTAGATAATTCTCCATAGAAGATATGCAAATGGACACGAAATAGATGCAAAGATGTTCAACATTATTAGTCATTAGGGAAATGCAAATCAAAACCACAGTGGCATGCCATGCCACACTTCCTAGGATGGCCATAATTTAAAAAAAGAAAATAGCAAGTGTTGATTGTAAGAATGTAGAGAAATTGTCGCTCTCATATATTGCTGGTGAGAATGTAAAATAGTATAGCCACTGTGGAAAACAGTTTGCCGATTCTTCAAATAATTAAACTTGGAGTTACCATAAGAGCTAACATTTCACTCTTAAGTGTATACCCAAAAGAATGAAAAATGGGTATTCAAACAAATACTCGTACACAGATGTTCTTAGCAGCACTATTCATAATAGCCAAAAGTTGGAAACAACCCAAATGTCCATTGATTGATGAATGGATAATCAAATGTGGTATATCTGGTTAATGGGGTAATAATATAACCGAGTCACAGAAAAGAATGAAGTACTTACTGATACATGTTGCTACATGGTTGTTCCCTGCAAACATTGTGCGAAATGAAAGAACCAAGACACAAAAAAGGTGACATTTGTATGACTCTATCTTTTATGGAAAGTCTAAAATAGTCAAATCCATAGAGACCAAAAGCAGATGAATGGTTGACAGAGGGTAGGGGCAGGACAGTCTGGCTTCTGGGTATGGGGTTTCATTTTGGGTGATGAAAAAGTTCTGGAACTAGATGGTGGTGATAGTTGCACAATGCGTGACAGTACCTGATGCCATTGAATTGTACACTTTAAAATTGTTAAAATGGTAAATTTTATGTTATGTGTGTTTTACCACATTAAAAAATACTGCTTTGAGTTCTTGAGAAATGTGGGAACAGCAGCTAGATTGTTGCTTACACAGGATTGCAGTCTGTTGTGCTGGAACACACTGCAATCTGGAAAGTCTCAGAGGAGACAGGTTCTAGAGCCAGCTTTGCTATAGACTCACCTCAAAGCTTCGGGCAATAAATCATGCTATCTTTCTGAGTCTTGGTCTTCTGGCTGTAAAATAAAATGTGTCTAGTTGATGAAATTTAACTTTCCTCTCAACTTTAAAATTCTTCAGTTGAAGTTACAAATACTGATTTTGAATACTAGATTCTATGTTTTGTCTTGTTCCTGCTTCAATTTACAATAGAATGAGTATGTGTTTCTAAATTTATAATAAAATTATATGTTTAATTTGGCTATATTCAACACATAATGTAAGTGTGATGCATTTACAAATGTATGCCAGTTATATAAATCTCAAAATGTAACTTTTAAGTAGGTAGTGAAAAAAACCCCAAAGTAATCCGAAAATGTATTAGCATATTTGTAAGAACTATTTCCTTTTTTTATGCCGTTTTCTGATATTTCATATGTTAGGAATGTGAACTTTTAACTCGTCAAACTATTGTAACATATTTGAAAATTATAGTAATTTGATTAAAATGTTGCCTATAAGGCAAAAGGTTTAGTTAATAGAATCCATATGTAATTAAAATGCAGAACTAAATGTAATCAGACTCCAGCGGCTGGTGCCTTCATATTGATAGTTTTACAGTGGCCTCTGGGGTTGAAAGTTTAAATGTTACAGAATGTAACAACACTGCAAAAAATAACTTAAATTGGCAATTTAGCTGCTTTAAAGTCATTGGCATAGTTACCTGGTAAGATGTGAGGGTCACATCCTAGATTCTCATCACTTTGTGAATATCTACTGTTGGCAGGTGGTAGAAGCACATGGCTGGCATGCTGGTGGAAGACCGTGCTTTGCCGCGCTGTTATATAAACAGACCGAGATGAAGGTCTTTGCTGTGAGCCAAGCCATGCCCCCCCTTTCCTTTTTTAATAACAGAGTTACTTAATTTGGATGAATTCATTTGAATCATATGAAAGTTATAGACACAACACTGTGCACCAAGCCACAAAAAAAGTAGAAAAGTTTTTCCTGAATTAAAAAAAAAAATTATTTTCTCTGGACAGTTTTAAGAGTTGACATCCTGTGTTAGAGTTCTCTAATCATCACCAGCACAATTTACAATCAGAACACACAGAGAGCCAGTTCAGACCAGCTCATCTGTTGATCTTGGCAGAGACCCTCCAACCCACTGCATGCAGCTGCCCCTGGAGAGTTGCAGGGACTCAGCGGAGAGCCAGAGGAGGGTGAGATGCAAGGCTGGTCAAGACATGAACACATGGGCCTGCTTCATGTCAACGGTTGTATGTTGTTTAAAAAAAATAGTCTTTTTTATTTTGCTGCCCCCCACCCCCACCTTTTAACCTGAAATTAAACGTGGACCTCTCATGAGCCACTGCGCTCCAGGCGTAAGAAATGGTCATGTCTGGCTTGCAGAAACTGTCCCGTCAAAATGTGCTTCTGATTAGGTGGCTTAATTACAGCTGTGAAAACAATGTTGATTTAGGCCTCAAGATTCCAGGGCATGTCAGCCGTTATTAGCTAACCTTGGACTGAATCCATCATTTTAAAACTCTGTACCACTAAAGTCACCCTGTTTGACAACTTTTTATTTAGGTGGAAGGGTTGCCAGAAGCAACACATTTTATGCAAAATATTGTTCAATGCACAATTTCAACTGCAGCACCATTAGTGATCATTAAAGAGATAGTTAACTTTGCACCGTATCAAGAACAAGGAAGTGCTGTTTGTAAAAACGGTAAGTTTTGAATAGTTTTTTTAAAGGGTTGACTGACATAAGAATTAATTTTAATTCCTTTAATTCAGTTTTATTTCAAATCCAGCATGTTGGTTTAACCACCCAATTTTATTACACCTAAATTTTCCTGACAGTTTCATTTGCTGCTAGGAAATAAAATTGCAATTTTTTTTCAGCATGGGAAATAATGGCTAGTTTAAAAAATGTTGTGTTTGAAACTTTCTTTGCCTCAAGCTGGTTCAGACACAACCTCAGTTTACTTTTGGAAGAAAGCAAACCTCATTAAATAGTTTTAAATATTTTAATATAAGTATGTTTTTTTTTTCATAGTGAGAACGCTTATTAGAAAGTATTTATACCTTCTAGGGAAGTAAATGTAGTAATAATTAGATGGTTTCCGTACTTGTGTTTTTGTAATACAATTGTCACTGATATAACTATACATATTTTAAGAAGTTCCAATTTCACTGTATTTTGGAGATCTAAAATTCTCATGTGCCATGAGTGATTTTTTTTTATTTGTCAATGATTTTAAAAGTGAGCATTATTTTTTTAAAGCAATACCAGAAAGAATGTCAGGGAGTTGAACAACAAACATAAAGGGTCATAATTCTCATTATAATTTTGGAAGAAACTTTTGCTTGAAAATGCAGATTTTATGCCAAACCGAATACCCAAGAGAGAACCACATGATTTCTTTAAAATGAAATCTCCCACACCCAAGACATTAAATGCAGTGATGTGGGTGGTCAAGGCACATCTTTTTCTACTGATCAAACTCATTAAATAATTAACTCTCTTACTGTGAGCCATGTATGGACAAAGAAGTTTTTGTCTAGGTTGAATTAAGAGTTAATGCATAGGTAATTAACTGTGAAGAACAGATGAATGAATAGAGAAAGATGGGCAACTGATGCAAAATAGAGGATAAATCCTCATCATCTAAATCATATCAGTATCACTTTTTAATTGCCAGGTCCTATAGACAGTTTACATCCATATCTGTTTCATCTAGTACTTAATTTAATCTTCATATCAGTCTTATGAGAGACATATTATTTTTCTATGTTGCAAATGAAGCAAATCTGTCCCAGAGAGAATATGTAATTTGCCCAAGACCATGCAGTGTGTCCAAAACCCATGCTGTAAACTGAAGATAGGGCTAGGGTGTTTTTTGGAAATGGATTACAGATTGTGGAATAGTGGGAAAACACTAAGAAAGATCAAGTTTACATTGAGTGTGCCTTTAAGCTGTTAATAGTGAAGAGCGTTTAAGCCAAAATAAAAGTTTTACAGTTTTCTATATAAAAAAATTTCTAATTTTTTTCTTTTAGTAAAAAATGACAGTGTATAAAGACTGAGAAATCAAGAGGTCTATGGTTAGGGCCCTTTACCTAGAACAAAAGGACCTTTCTCTTTCCTTTTGAAGTTACTTTATGCACAGAGAATTGAAAGTGTACAGCCTTCCACGTTAGACTGGTTTGAAGTTTGGATATATTGCGTTTGTTCTTAAGATTCTATGTTAACTGAGAAATTGGGAAGAAATAGCTGTCTTCATTTCCCAGAACTTTGGCTTAGGGCATACTTTGATAGAATCTGAATTCAGCTTCTTCTTTTGGATATTCTTTTGTTCTCGACACCAATCGGAAAAGATACCATTCCAGAATGTGAAGGGCCAGCTAAGGTTACCAGACTTTATTTTTCTGATCTCCACCATTTTATTTCTGATGTGTTCTATCTGGAGATATGAATCTGATTTAAAAAATGTATCTCATAGATTGTATACAGTATAGGTTATATTTTATGTTTCTATGATAAAATTATGGCTTTAATATATCATTTTGTTAATTCCTCTTGGTAGTTTATAATTTAATTTTTAAGAATATTTTAACATATTGGATAGTATAGATGCTTATGATTATAATTATGTAAACCCTAACTGGCTTTGCTTTTTCTTGATAACATAACTTTTTTTTTTTAAGAAAAGAAAATGGCCTTAGAAAGAGTTTTGAAGACTATATCTACATCTATTTATAACTATATGTACTATATTTATATAGATAATATCCATATAGATATTCTTACTATATTGTGGTATTACAATATTTCAGCTATGGGGTAATCATTTTTTAATATCTTGGTTTATGTATTTATATTTCACATTTATTCGAATATAAAATCCACTTATTTTTAAAATTATGGTAAATATCCTAATCAGGTAAGAATGCAGAATATTTGAAGTAAGATTATTAAAACAATTCAACTTTCATAACCACATAGTTTGTTTTTTAATGGTACTGCTAATGAAGGGCATCCACTATATAATAATGCTTCTTAACAATGATTCAAAAGAGTTTAAATTAGTTGCCATTTCAAGACTAAAAATGCATGAAAAAGTATAGGGAAGCTATTTATTAGAAATAGCCATTTGCTAAATCTCTTCAGTCTTATTTATTCCTATCTTTTATGAATACCTCAGAGTGGGAGTGAGGAAGCCTGGCAACAGGTTTTTAAACACCCTAGCCCTCCGCCAAGCAGAGTAACTTTTCTTTTATCTCATTTAGAAATTAAGTTTCTGGATAAGATTTCATGTAACAAAAGCATTCTGCTATTAAAAAATATGGAAGTTCCTGTCATATCAGGAAGATACCCATGCTGGGATGGTGATGTGTTACATAAGTAGTTATTTCAGTATGTCATAAAATAACAATAATGTACCCAAGGCAAAAAAAACCCCAAAAAACAAATAAGAATAAATGAAAGAGAAGAATGTTAACTTCTGTGCTTTGTAAAATCATTTTTACTTACTTCATAGCTGCCGAAAAGCCCAAAAAGTTGACTTGTTTTGTTTCTCCCAACGTATATTTTTGCTTGATTCTATACATACACTTTTTTTGGTACTACTTGGTACAATATCTTGATTATTGGTACTATACAACTTTATAACATTTGTTCGGGGGAGAATAATGATACATATCATTTGTTTTTTTTTTAGTTGGAGTCTCACTCTGTCGCCCAGACTGGAGTGCAGTGGCCACTCCCGGCCACCGCAGCCTCGACCTGCTGGGCTCCGGCGATCCTTCCGCCTCAGCCTCCCGAGTAGCCAGAATTACAGGTGCATGCCACCACGCCCGGCTGAGTTTTTGATTTATTGTAGAGACGAGGTCTTGCCAAGTTGCCCAGGTGGGTCTCGAACTCGCGGGCTCAGGCAATTCACTCACCTCGGTCTCCCAAAGCACGGGATTACAGGCTGAGCCACCAAGCCCAACAGATACACATAATTTTTGTAAAAGTGAGGCCAGGCACAGTGGCTCATGCCTGTAATCCCAGCACTTCGAGAGGCTGAGGCGGAAGGGTTGACTGAGCCCAGCCTAGGCAACATAGTGAGAACTCTTCTCCACAGAAAAGTTAGCTGGGTGTGATGGTGCATACCTGTAGTCCCAGCTATTCGGGAGGCTGAGGTAGAAAGAACATCTGAGCCTAGGAGGTTGAGGCTACAGTGAGCCCTGATTGTCCCACTGCACGCCAGTCTGGGCAACAGAGTGAGACCCTAATGAAAAAAAAAGTGTAAAGTTCTCTTTAAAGAAATAAAATCATGTGTTACCATGTATTCCAGTCTAGATTCTACATTTGACTTTTATAAAATTTATAAACAAAGACTTTTTCATTGTAATACACCGAAACTTGGCTTTCTTACCCACAGTATTTGATCTACCTGTAGATCTCAAAATCCTATGTATAATAATATGTAGATGTAAATGAAGGCACAAGTCAGTTAAAGTAATTTCTCTTTTTCAGTGATGGAAGGGAATTTGCAAAGAAAAGGAAGTACTGTGGTAACTGACTTGACTTCCCAACATCCCCCCTGCAGAGAGATATTCACAGTCATTCCTTATTGAATATAAGATTGGGTTCCTTTGCACAAAACCATCCTTGCAAACCCTGAGAACCAACAAGGGTATAAAAAGGTGCTCATCTATCAAACATCTCACTCAGTTTTCCTCTCCATCTCCCTCGTCATACCTTATGGTCACTCACCACTATTATAGCTGTATCTCCTCAACATTTCTACCTTTTATTTTTGAGATACAGAGGAGTTGAAGGAATATAGTCCTATTTTGTGCAAATGGGAAGCAAACTGGACCGGGGAAGTTTAGACTTAAGAACTTGATTCCAGAGCCGGGCTTGGTGGCTCAGCCTGTAATCCCAGAACTTTGGGAGGCTGAGGTGAGAGGATTGCCTGAGCCCGCGGGTTCGAGACCCGCCTGGGCAGCGAGACCTCATCTCTACAATAAATCAAAAAATCAGCCGGGCGTGGTAGCGCATGCCTGTAATTCCGGCTCCTCGGAAGGCTGAGGCGGAAGGATCGCCGGCGCCCAGCAGGTCGAGGCTGCGGTGGCCGGGAGCGGCCACTGCACTCCGGTCTGGGCGACAGACTGAGACTCCAACTCAAAAAAAAAGAACTTGATTCTGGCACTGCCAACATTAGCTGTCTGATCTTGGATGGTTAACCTCTCTGGGCATTTCCACAATTGTAAAGGGAGATTGGACCTGATGATCCCTAGGGTGCCTTCTAGCACCAAACAAACTTTTTAAATGCGCTTTATTATGGCTTCTGTCACAACTTTTCATTCCACTTGGTAACCTTCTGAAGTATACAGGTACAGATTAAAGGTTGACCTCTCAGAGCTTTCTGCCACTTCAGTGTTACCTCACCCAGCCAACAGACTATTGCAGAAGATTCAGGTCATTAATGATAAGAATAGCATATGCTTTCGTTTCTATTTTTTAAATGAACAAAAAAAGAATATTTAAGTATTTAAGGATTTTCACCTCTGAAATGGAATATTTGAAAGCCCCGAATGCATAGAAAGTATATTGGTTATTGGTGCTCAAAAATAGCAATTCAACACTTGGTTAATTTATTACTTAGTTCAGCACTTCTGGACACCACTGTGATTTTAACCATTTTTACAATTTAAGTTGTTCTTATGCACATTTAATTTGCACACATAATGTACCATTGGATAGATAGGAGAGATAAAAGGAACACTGATGTTGAAATACATTGGTAATAAGAAATCCTAAAAAAGATAATTATGGAAATTTACCTCAGACAGTCTTCAACAGATCCATTAATTCCATTCAACTAGTCAAAATTCTTAAACCAACACTTGATATTTTTAGTGTCTCAAAGCTGGGTTAAGAAGAGAATATTGTGATAATTTTATTCAAATTGGCCGTACATTTATTGAAAAGACCTACCAATGTGTAATTTGAAAGAAGTGCTAGAACAAGCATAGCTTGAAACTCTTTTTTTATTTTTGAGTTGGAGTCTCACTCTGTGGCCCAGACTGGAGAGCAGTGGCCACTCCCAGCCATCGCAGCCTCGACCTGCTGGGCTCCGGCGATCCTTCCGCCTCGGCCTTCCAAGTAGCTGGAACTACAGGTGCACGCTACCACACCCGGCTGATTTTTTTGTTTTATTGTAGAGATGAGGTCTCGCCAGGTTGCCCAGGCGGGTCTCGAACCTGCGGGCTCAGGCAATCCACTCACCTCAGCCTCCCAAGGTGCGGGATTATAGGCTGAGCCACTGAGCCCGGCCTGAAACTCTTTTAACTAGTCATTTAGAAACAAAACACACAAATATTGTATAAAAGAAGACAATTCATCTTCAAGCATGGACTGCAAAGACCTAATATAAGATTACCAGTTATAGCATGTATAGAGTTTCCAATCTATTAATTTTTTAACTTAAATTAGTTTTAGCTTAAATTAGTTCTTTATTATTTAAAGAAGCACACATGGACCTCATTGCTGTTTATTTATTTATTTATTTATTTATTTGAGTTGGAGTCTCTGTCACCCAGACTGGAGTGCAGTGGCTGCTCCCGGCCACCGCAGCCTCGACCTGCTGGGCTCCGGCGGTCCTTCCATCTCAGCCTTCCAAGTAGCTGGAACTACAGGCATGCGCTATCACGCCCAGCTAATTTTTGATTTTATTGTAGAGAGGAAGTCTCACCAAGTTGCCCAGGCGGGTCTTGAACCCACGGGCTCAGGCAATCCACTCACCTCAGCCTCCCAAAGTGCTGGGGTTACAGGCTGAGCCACCAAGCCCGGCTTATTGCTTTTTATTATGTTCAGCCATATTGAATTCGTTTTGTTCTTAAATATACCAACTCCCTCTCATGAACCTATGTGTATGCTGCTTTCCTTGCTTGGAATATTATTTTCAGTCTTTTGCTTAGTTGATTTTTTCTTAAACTTTAAATCCGAAGTCTCTCTCCAAGCAGTTTACATATTATGATAGCATTAATTGTGCCATATTATAATTGATTAATCCCATTGGAATACAAGTGCTGTGTGAGTAGGAGATTGTTCTATTCCTAGATATTACCAGAATATTAGATATAGGTCCATAAGGAAAAGTTCGCTAAAAATTCCACTACAAATTCCCAATTATGTGGCTCAATTTAAAGTTCATCAGCCTGTTTGGAAGTTAGATATCAAAAAGCAATGACTGTAATTGGTCCTCTGTCTCTGTGGGTTCAGAGTTTCTTTACTATTAAGGCCATCTATGTCAGGTTATTATTGAAAATGTCATGTTTCTGTGGTCTTCTCAAGGGAAGGGAAGGAAACTCCCTTGAGAATTATTGGTATGTGATTGTGTTTGAATTGTTTATATGAGATCAGGAATTGTGTCTTTGTTTATATCTAATTCCGTGCCTAGGATACTATTAGAGTACAATAAATAAGGAATAATGGTGATGGTGAGGAATATACTAGAAATACATCTGTAGCCCTTAAAAATAATGCAAAGAATAAGAATTAAGTTCTAAGTTTAGGTGAGGAGAATGGTTTGGTATATATTTTTGAGTTTAGTAGAAATTATAATTTCTACAATGAATAGTCCTTATGTGTTGACAATCCATAACCTTAAGAAGAAAACATGAATTTATTATGCTTTACCAGAAAAACTATAGAGGAAGATATGGGATATTATAGAAATTCTAAACTCTGATAAAACTCCTGCAACATTAATAACTATGTAGAACATTAAGTTAAAAGAAAAGAAAGAAAGAAAGCAGTTCAAGAGTCTGGTGGTAGTAATGTCAGTCAGCATTCCTGAGAATAGCCCTGAACCCTGAGCTCTAACTGCTGAACCCAAGCCAAACTGTATAAGGAGACGGAGCCTGAGTTAAACTGCTGGCTGTCTTGTCTGCTCTATTTGATGTTGGTTTTCCCTTTGAAGATTTCCTGTTTCATATCAAGTTCATGGCAACATGGGAACGATCCTATACTACGTGTGTGTTTCTCAGCATTGTTAAAAGCTTTGTCATTATTGTCATTGATGCATTTAATGCAGCAACCCTAGTTGGCATGACAGTATTTGGGCATCTTCATGAGTTTAGGGATGAGAAGAGCAGAAACATTTAAAGGAAAATGTGGACAGACCTTTTTAGATCAGTGCCAGAAACAAACACTTAATTATGAATTCAGAACTTCCGAGATACATATGGGGTATTTCAGACAGAAGATGTCAAGACATTGTGTTTGCTTTTATTTCTGCAAATGGTGAGAGCATTATACGTTTAAAAAGACCAGGCTATTGATATGAAACCATTGAAAAATCATTGCAATAGCAATGATTTAATATTTATTAAATGAGTAAATCTCAGTTGAAAAATATATATTTATTTTGGGTCATAGAATTAAGATATATTCTCAAAATTATTTCTGATTGGATTTATTATGTACTTGGGAGTAAAAGTCTATTTTTGAGTCATCAGACTATCTATTTTATTCCCACTTCAGCTTCTTCAGAAGTTCCAACCTGGTTCACGGACTGTCCTTGGTTCAGAAGAGATCATGAAGCACTAGTAAACCCTAGTAAACCCTGTCCTTCCTTTAGTGATTCTTATCATTTAGGAAAAGAGAGCAAAAGGATCAGGTCCCCAGACTCAACTTACCGTCTTCTAGGTATATGCAGTTTACGGCTACTCATTCACTCCAGACCTGCGTTTCTAGAACCAGTTCTAGCGTCTCAGTGCATGTTTTATTTTGCGAAGCTTGGAGTCTGGAAGTCAGGCATTATGTTTTATTCAGCCTTATAGCCTTAGTACCCATACTGTGCCTGACTCATTACTAAGTGCCCAACAAAAGTTTGTTGAATCAATCAATGACTTCTCTTCCCTTTTGAAAAGGGAAGAGCTTCCTCTTGCCATTGTTTATGCAAGAAAGGCAGTTCTGTCTGCACATGGGTTGAATACAAAAAGGCATAATGAAGAGTTGGTGATCTGATGGAACTTATAATCTAGTTGGTGAGTCGGGACAGACTCATATAATGCAATAAGATGATAAATGGTCATGGGGCTTGAGAAGATAGATTTATTTGGAATGGCATGGTTAGGGAATATTTTTGAGAAGTTGTATTTGAACTTGATTTTTAAAAGAGTGATGGCACTGGAAAGAAATTCCAGGTAGAGGAGAACACTAAACACCGAACAGGATGCAGTCAAGGTCAGACTAAGAGTTGCTTTTTCTTTTGCAGCAATGTGGATATTTTTATTTGTTTCTGCAATTCTTTACAGTTTTCAAAATATATCCATGCATAGATCCATACCCTCACACCTTTTATTTTGTAATAAAGTTGTTATTTGTGAGATTCAAAAAGCTTGGGGGATTTTCTCAGCAACAGCATCTAATTAGTAAGACAGAGAGCTGAGACTTCGGTTCTTTGTAAACCATTGTGGCCACTGCTTTTTGTTGTGATTTAAGTCACCTATGCTTTTTTGTTGAAGCCCTCTTGTGGCCAAGAGAAAATGTCCTTCAGGTAAGGGCATAGAGACCATGAAACAAAACAAGACTTATTGATATGTTTTCGAGCCAGAGGGTTGGTGAAGCACAGGAAGAGGAGAAGATGAGGAAGAGGAGGAGGATTAGCTAACATTGATCTAGTACTTTCCATGTGTCAGACAACATTCTCAGAGCCTTATGTGCGTTAACTTATTCAATACTTACAATGGCCCTACAGGCATATACTATTTCAGGTACTGTCATTATCCCTATATTATATTGCTTATCAAGTATTGAAAGCCAGGATGTGAACACAGGCTGTCCAACTCCAGAGCCCATTTATAGTTTCTGGGTGAGTGGGGTATGACGTGCTATTATTCAAATCCTGATTTCACTTCTGGCTGTCTGATCCTGGCTCAATTAACAGCCTTTTCAAGAAAGCCTCAGTTTCCTCATGTACAAAAATGGGTATAATAACAGCTCCTCTCACTCATCTTCTGTGAAGATTAAATGGAAGGATGCCTGTAAACGCCCTCTTCTTATTATTATTAATACCATTTTAATTATGTGATCATCAGTTGAGGATAGGATTATAATTTGTATTTATTTTCAAAGTAGGAAGGAACTACCAAGGACTCAAAGTAATTCCCTTATTCTAGGCAGAACATAGTGGCCAGATTAGAATTCTTACCGTTTTGATTTAGGAGACCTACTGATTGGCATTTTTGTAGCATTGCCTAACTATGTGTTATTTAGTTAGATTTCAAGATCTGTTGTTAAATGCCTGACTTATTGATGGCAGGGGGGAGACAGTACTTTAGATATTAATACTTTTTTACTGAATTACAAGGGTTTTGTTGGTCAGGTTGTGCAATTAGCATTTTAGCCTGCCTCAATTTTATTGCATCAATAAAATCTATTATAATAAAATTATGTTTGTTTAGAAAGCAGGGGGGGAAGGGTGGAAGGGGGATTAAAAGTTGCAAAATTACCCATCAGGTACAATGGGGTGGGGGACATTGGGGGGACTCGTCTAAAGCCCAAACCTTGCCATCATTCAATATACCTATGTAACAGACCTTCACTTGTACTACTTGTATATAGAATAAAATAAAATTACTTAATTTAAAAAAGAAACTAAAAAACATGATCCTAACAAACCAAACTACTTTGGGATTTCAGAAAGACAATTATTTTCTATAACATGAATTTGGATAGTGGAACAAGTAATGCGTATCACTGTTGTTATAAGCCATTTCTGCATAGACTATTAGAAAATTATACTTTCACATATGGAAATTCTGAAGCCTTAATGTTCATAGACATTAACAATTTATAGTGTTAATGGAATTTTAGGATAAAAGCCTATGTTGATTATGACGTCATTTAGTACACTTGAAAAACTCCTTACTTTGTTTTGAACATACTTGTTTTATAATGAAAGTAAAATATTCAGCAAGTGCAAACAAAGGGAGAAAATGTCTGTTTACTTTGAGATGTAACTTCGGTTTAATCTTCACACAAGCCAAATGAGAAGAGGAGCTATTATCAAAACAATACTTGCTCTATTTGATCAATAACATTCAAGGACTAACTATATAGTATATAGGTTCGCCAGAAATGAACCCCACCAGCACCTTGATTTCAGAGTTCCAGCCTCCAGAATTAGTCTTAAGCCACCCAGTTTGTTGTAATTTGTTATGGCAGCACTGGAAGGCTAATACAGTTGCGAAGTTTAGTGTGGAGTTTACTTTTATAAAAGGCTTTATTGCTGTACACCGAAATTAAATTTAAAAGTTTAGCAGAGGCTGGGCTCGGTGGCTCAGCCTGTCATCGCAGCACTTTGGGAGACTGAGACAAGTGGATTGCCTGAGGCTGCGGGTTCGAGACCAGCCTGGGCAACTCACCAAGTACAATAAATAGCACATTAACTGGGCGTGGGGGTGTGTGCCTGTGGTTCCAGCCACTTGAAAAGCTGAGGTGGAAGGATCGCCGGAGCCCGGCAGGTCAACACTGGGGTGGCCATGAGCGTGCCCCTGCACTCCAACCTGGCGACAGAGTGAGACTCCGACTCAAAAAAAAAAAATGCGTAGCAGATTTTTGTTTATACTCCAAATATTCATGAGTTTTGTTTGTTCATTTTAAAGGATAATTCTGCCATTTTAGGAGCATTTCAGGCCAGGTGGTACTCCCATGTTTTATCATCTCAAATTCTTGCTCTTGTGAAGACGTTCTGTAGTTTTAGTTTTTTGGTTTTTTTCTTTTTTTCAGACACTTTGTAGAGAAAAGATATTCAGTTGTTTTGGGATAGAAAAATAATAAAGTTCTTTTCAGAGACAAAAGTATTAAAATTTTTCTTCAATGGTATTTAAGTTGGATTTTTTTTCAAGTAAACCATTTATTTATATTACATAAAAATTCTGCCGAATGCAGCGGCTCATGCCTATAATCCCAGTGCTTTAGGAGGCCAAAGTGGAAGATCACTGGAGGCCAGGAGTTTGAGACCAGCATAGGCAGCGTAGCAAGACCCTATCTCTGCAAAAAACAGCAACAACAACAACAAAAACAACTGTAATTGCACACGCCTGTAGTTCCGGCTACCCAGGAGGCTGAGGCAGGAGGATCTCTTGAGCTCAGGAGTTTGAAGCTGCAGCGAGCTAGAATTATACCCCTGCATTCCAGCCTAGGTGACAGAGGTAACTTTGTCTTAAAAAAAAAATTCTGTAAAGATTTTCCTCAGATTAAACAAGTCATCATATTTTTTAAATGGGAGAGTACATAAAAATGCATATGGAACAACAAACAGCTTAGGTTTTTTTTCTTTTATGTTTGCTTTGATCTTTGTTTAGAAAAAAAATTAAGAAGCATCCTAAATTCTTATTATTTTTTAATTTAAGTAGTTTTTTTCAGTTTTATCAGCATACAATTGACAAATAAAAATTGTATACAGCTGGGCTCTATGGCTCATACCTGTAATCCCAGCACTTTGGGAGGCCAAGGTTAGAGGATTGCCTGAGTCCAGGGGTTCAAGGCCAGCCTGGACAACTTGGCAAGACCTTGTCTTTACAATAAATAAAAAAAAATTAGCCGGGCATGATAGCACACACCTGTAGTTCCAGTTACGTGGAAGGCGGAGGTAGAAAGATGGCCTCAGCCTAGCAGGTCAAGACTGGTAGCTGTGAGTGTGCCACTGCACTCCAGCCTGAGCGACAGAGTGAGGCTCCAACTCAGGGGGAGGGAAAACATATACTATACATTTAAGGTATACAGTGTAATGTTTTGTTATAAATATACATTGTGAAATGACTACCACAATCAAGCTAATTAACACATTCATCAATTCGCATAATTACCCTTTCTTCCTGTGGTGAGAATACTTAGATCTACTCCTTTAGCATATTTCGAGCACATCATACGTCGTTAACTATAGTACCATGTTGTATGCAGATCTCCAGAATTGATCTTATCACCAAAAGTTTGTACCCTTTTCTATGAGTTTGACTTTTTTAGGGCGTCTATAAAGTGAGATCATGAAGTATCTCACCCATCCAAGTTGCTGCAAAGTCCATATGTTTGTCTTTCTGTGCCTGGCTAACTCACTTAGCATAAGTCTTCCATGTTCATCTCTGTCATCGTAAGTGGCAGGATTTTCTTCTTTTGTAAGGCAGAATAATACTAGTTGTTTGCATATGTGTGTGTGTGTATACAGTCATGCACTGCATAACAATGTTTCTGTCAATGACGGACCAATTATATGACACTGGTCCCATAAGGTTATGATAGTCTATTTCTACTGTACCTTTCTGTTTAGATATATTTAGATACACAAATATAGTTGACCCTTGAATAACGTTGGTAGTTAGGGGGACTGAAAATTTGCATGTAACTTTTGACCCTTCATAAAGGTAACGACAGATAACCTAGTGTTGAATGGGAACCTTACTGATAACATAAACAATTGATTAACAGGTTTTGTATGTTGTATGCATTTCTGTGTTTTTATAATACAGTAAGCTGCAGAAAAGAAAATATTATTAAGAAAACTATGCTGCCCATTGAAGTTGCACTGGATAAAATGTGGTATGTATACATGGTGGAATATTATGCAGCCATAAAGAAGGACAAACATATGGACTTTGCAGCAACTTGGATGGGTTTAGAGTCGATCATACTCAGTGATCTACCACAGAAACAAAGAACAGAGTGCCATATGTTCTCCCTCATAAGTGGACCTTGAACAATTATAATTCTATAGAAAAGGGATTGGCAGTAGTGGGGAACTGTCAGGGGTGGGGGACACACCTCATCAACAAGGGTACCTGCATAATGAACATTTGTATACCTAATCCTGAATTGTCCCCCACATCTCTCTCTCTCTTTCTTTCTTTCTTATTATAAAGATGTGGGGTACAATTCAAGGTTAGGTATACAAACACTGATGATGCAGGTATCCTGGTTGATGAGGTATGCCCTTCCCTCCCCAGCAGTTTCCCTCAACTGCCAATCCCACCCCCCGTCCCCTGACAGTTTCCCACTACTGCCAGTCCCTTTCTTATAGTATTATAATTGTTCAAGATCCACTTAGGAGTGAGAACATGTGATACTCTGTTCTTTGTTTCTGTGATAGATCACTGAGTATGATTGACACTAAATCCATCCAAGTTGCTGCAGAGTTGATATGTTTGTCCTTCTTTTTGGCTGCGTAATATTCCGTTGTGTATATGTGCCATTTTTTTTAATCCAGTCCAGCTTCGATGGGCAGCATGGTTGGTTCTATGTTTTTGCTATCGTGAACAGAGCTGCAACAAACATGTGTGTACAGGTATCTTTTTTATAGAATGATTTGAGTTCCTCCAGGTATACTCCCAATAGGGGGATTGCTGGGTCCTATGGAAGGTCAATTTCTAGTTCTTTCAGAAATCGCCACACTGTCTTCCAAAGAGGTTGCAGTAGTCTGCATTCCCACCAGCAGTGTAGAAGTGTTCCTTTTTCTCCACATCCTCGCCAGCATCTGCTGTTTGTTTTATTGATGATGGCCATTCTTTTTTTTTTTGAGTTGGAGTCTCACTCTGTTGCCCAGACTGGAGTGCAGTGGCCGCTCCCGGCCACCGCAGCCTCGACCCGCTGGACTCCAGTGATCCTTCCACCTCAGCCTTCCGAGTAGCCGGAATTACAGGCATGCGTTACCATGCCCGGCTGATTTTTTGATTTATTGTAGAGATGAGGGCTCACCAAGTTGCCCAGGCGGGTCTCGAACCCATGGGCTCAGGCAGTCCGTTCACCTCAGCCTCCCAAGGTGTGGAATTACGGGCTGAGCCACTCAGCCCGGCATTGATGGCCATTCTTACTGGAGTTAGGTGGTATTTCAGTGTGGTTTTGATGTGCATTTCTCTGATGATGAGTGAGGCTGAGCACTTTCTCGTGTTTCTGTTAGCTGCCCATATAACTTCTTTTGAGACATGTCTATTCATGTCTTTTGCCCACTTTTTAATGACTCCACATCTTTAAAATAAAAAATTTTAAAGTTTCAAAAAAAAGAATTCCTCAGATGAAAGATAGGAGAAAGATTCATGTTTCTGTATCCCATCACTTAACAAATCAATAAATATATATTGAGTGGTAGAAAAAGAAAAGAAAAGAAAATCATAAGGAAACTAGATTTACTGTCTATTAAGTGGAAATGGATCATCATAAAGGGTTTCATTCTTGTCGTCGTTACGTTGAGGAGCTTGAGGATGAAGAGGGAATGGCTCTAGCTGTCACCGGAGTGGCAGAGTTGGAGGAGGTGGAGGGGAGGCGGGAGGGGCAGACGGACTGGGCAGTGAGACCTCATCTCTACAAGAAATCAAAAATCAGCCGGGCGTGGCAGCGCGCGCCTGTAGTTCCAGCTACTCGGAAGGCTGAGGCGGAAGGATCGCCGGAGCCCAGAAGGTCGAGGCTGCGCTGGCCGGGAGCGGCCACTGCACTCCAGTCTGGGCGACAGAGTGAGACTCCCACTCAAAAAAAAAAAAAAGAAAAACTCTTGTGTAAGTGGACCCTCTACACCCGCGTGGACCTAAGCCTAGGAGCAATAGGCTATTCCGTACGGTCTAGGTGTGTCATAGGCTAGACCATCTAGGTTGAGCCCATGCAGTTCATGCCCATGTCGTTCAAGGGCCCACTGTACTTACCGCTGTGCTACAGTTACCTACACTATTCAATACAGCGACATGCTTGTTTCAAGATGAGCAGGTCTATGCAAATCTGTCCCTCAAGTTCGAGGAAACCGAGAGGCTAAGACAGAAGCTGGCATATTTGGTTTCTTAGAGAGAAACATTTACTAGGGACTTCGGAATAGAAGCAATGTCTGTGTCGTGGGAGACAGCAAGACAAGATGGTGGATCCTCGCGCCATGACCCCCCAGACCCTGGGCTTATGTGTCATAGGGAAAGGGTGATTCAAAAGGGATGTGTGTGACAAGGGTAAGATGATAACACCGGGGCTGTTTCACCTCATAGGCAGGCTTTATGGAAAGTCCCTACTGTCCCACAAGGAGTAATTGAGAAGCCGGAAGTCTCGAGGCCACCTGGACCTGGGATCAGACAGAAGCCAACATAGGGGCTCAGCATCCACGATGGAGTTGTGTCGGCCTCCACAATGCTGTGTAGGTTTGCAGCCTAGGAGCCATAGGCTGTGCCATACAGTCTAGATGACTAGTAGGCTCTACCGGCTAGGTTTGTGTAAGGACACGCCATGATGTTCGTGTAACAAGAAAATTTCCTAACAATGCGTTACTCAGAACAAATCCCCGTCATTAAGTGACTCGTGACTGTAGGCCATAGTTTTTTTTTTAATCCATTCCTCTGTCGATGGGATTGTCAATTCATCCTATTTATTTCTGTAAAAGCAGTGCCATCAGAACTCAAGAGTTTAAACCCATCACTCATATTCTTCATAAAGCAGTTTTTATTCTTTATGTCCTCCTGAAATAAAGCAATGATCAACGTACATAATTATTCAAGCATTTGTTGAATCTCTACTATGTGCTATATAGTTTGTCAAGTGCTAACAATGATATAGTAAGGATAGGATGTAATGGTAACAATAGTTACCACCGTCACTAGTATTTATTGAGTGCTTGATGTATACGCCTACTGTGTTGAGCACTTTGTGTATATTGATTCAGTTCATCCTCATGAATTTTACCTAAGGTAGGTAATTATTTCCTCCTTTCCTATGAAAAACTTACCACGTGCAAAGTTCAGGATTTGAATGTGTGGACTCAGTCCTTACTTTTTTTTTTCTCTAATTTTTTTTATTGTGGTAAAAGACACATAATATGAAATTTACCATCTTAACTATTTATCAGTGCACAATTCAGTGGTATTAAACCCATTCACAGGGTGCGTCCTTCACCACCATCCATCTCTATGGCTGTTTTCAACTTGTAAAACTGAGGCTCTGTTCCCATGTAATTTCCAATTTTCACCATCTCTTTATTTCTGGGCAACCACCATTTTAGTTTCTGTCTATGATTTTTGACTACTCTAAGCACCACCTATACATGGAACCTTGTGGCATTTGTATTTTTGTGACTCCTTGTTTCACTTCGCATAGTGACCTCAAAGTTCTTTCATGTTGTCATGAATGGCAAGATTTCCTTCCTTGTAAGGGCTGAATAATATTCCATTGTCTGCATATGACACATTTTCTTTACTCACTCATCTGTTGATGGACGTGGATTGCTTCCTTGTTTTAGCTAGCATGACTAACGTTGCTCTGAATGAATGTGGGTGTACAGATACCTTTTTGTGACTCTGCTTTCAGTTATTTCAGGTATACCTGAAAATTTCAGGTATACTCAAAAATGGAATTGCTGGATCATTTGAAAATTCTTTGTAAATTTTTCGAGGAGCCACTATACTGCTTTCCCCAGTGGTTTTACCATTTTATATTCCAACCAACTGTGCGCAAGTGTTCTAATTTCTCTGCATCCTTGTCAGTACTTGTGATTTTCTATTTCTTTGATAGTAGACATCCTAATGGGTGTGAGGTAGTATACAGTTTTGATTTTCCTTTTTCTAGAGATTAATGAGGTTGAATAACTTTTAATATGCTTATTGGCCATTTGTATATCATTTTTGAAGTATGTCAATTCAAGTTCTTTGCCCACTTTTTTAACCGGGAATTTTGGTGTTGAGTTTTAGGAGTTCTCTATATATTCTGGATATTAATCTCTTATCAGATATATAATTTGCAAATATTTTCTTCCATTCTTTGAATTGCCTTTTTACTCTGTTGACAGTGTCCTTAGATGCCCAGAATTTAAAAATTTTCATGAAGTCCAGTTTGTCTGTTTTTTCTTTTGTTACCTGTGCTTTTGGTGTCATATAAAAACAAATCATTGCCAAATCCAGCATGTAAAGTTTTTTGCCCTATGTGTTCTTCTAAGAGTTTTATGGCTTTTGGTCATATGTTTAGGACCTTGATCCATTTTGATTTAATTGTTATCTATAGTGTTAGGTAAGGACCCACCTTCATTCTTTTGCATGTCTGTATCCAGTTCTCTCAGCACCATTTGTTGAAAACACTGTTTTTTCCTCATTGAATGGTACTGACTCCTTTATCAAAACTCATTTGATCATTATGCAATAGTTTATTTCTGAGCTCTCTATGCTATTCCATTTGTTTCTATGACTGTCTTTATGCCAGTACCGTACTGTTTTGAGTACTATAGCTTTGTAGTAAGTTTTAAGAAGTGGGAGTCCTGAGCTTTATTCTTCTTTTTCAATATTGTTTTGGGTATTTGGTGTCCTCTGAGGATTGTTTATGAATTTTAGGACGAGTTTTGCTATTTCTGCAAAGAATGTGATCAATATTTTGGTTAGAATTGCATTGACTCTGTAGATTACCTTGGGTTGTATTGACATCTAGCATTATTAAGTTTTCTAATATATAAGCATGCTTAGTTTTATTAAGTTTTCTAATACATAAAAATGCTTTCATTTATTCATGTCTTTAATTTCTTCCAGCAATATCTTATAGCTTTTATTGTACAAATTCTTTCATTTCTCTAATTAATACTGAAGTATCTTTTTTTTTAGCTTAAACAAATTGGTGTGTGTTTGTCTCATTCATATACTACAAGCAGTATAGACGTGTGCCACTGCTTTTTTTAATTATAAAGATGTGGGGTACAATTCAGGATTAGGTATATAAATGTTGATTATGCAGGTACCCTTGCTGTTGAGGTGTGCCCCTCCCTCCCCAGCAGTATCTTGTTCTTTTTGATGCTATTGTAAATGGACTGTTTTTGTAATTTTCTTTTATATTGTTCATTGTAAATGTATAGAAATGTAATTGATTTTTGTATATTGACTTTGTAGTGTGCTACTTTGCTGAATTCATTTATTCTTACAATTTTTTTGTTGAATATTTAGGGTTTTCTACATATAAGATCATATTATCTGCAAGCAGAGATAATTTTACTCTTTCCTTTCCAATTTGGGTACCTTTTATTTATTCTTACTTTTTGTTTCTTGCCTAATTGCTTTTTTTGTGTGAGTTGGGATCTCACTCTGTTGCCCAGGCTGGAGGGCAGTGGCATGATCATGGCTCACCACAGCCTTGACCTCCTGGGCTCAAGCAATCCTCCCACCTCAGCATCCCAAGTAGCTGGGACTACAGACATGTACCACTATGCCTGGCTAATTTTTTTGATTTTGTTGGGATGAAGTCTCACTATATTTCCCAGGCTGGTCTCAAACTCCTAGACTCAAGCAGGACTTCTGCTTTGTAATCTCTGTAATCCCAAAATGCTGGGATTATAGGTTTGAGCTACCATGCCAGGTTGTTTTTTTGTTTTGTTTTGTTTTTCTGCTTATGTTAGGGCTTCCAGTACTATGTTTAATACAAGTGGTGAAAGCAGGTGTCTTTTGCCTTATTCCTGATCTTAGAGAAAAACTCTCTTTCACCACTGAGTATGATGCTTGCTGTGGACTTTTCATATGTGATCTTTATTTTGTTAGGGTAATTTCCTTCTACTTCTACTTTGTTGAGAGTTTTTATCCTAAAATGGTATTGAATTTCATCAAATGCTTTTTATGTAGAGATTATCGTGAGATTTTTATTTTTCATTCTGTGAATGTGGTGTATCACATGGATTGATTACTATATGTTGAACCATCCTTGCATCCATCCCATAAACCCACTTGGTTATGGTGTTTGCTTATTTTATGTGCTGTTGAATTCAGTTGCTTATATTTTGTTGAGAATTGCCAGATCTATATTCATCAGGGAAATTGGCATATAATTTTCTTGCGGTATCTTTGTCAAGCTTTGGTATCAGTAATACTGGCCTCATAAAATAGAGTTTGAAGTGTCCCTTTTTCTTCAGTTTTTTGGAAGAGTTTGAGAAGAATTAGCATGAATTCTTCTTTAAATGCTTGTTGTTTAGAAGGCTCTTGGTTCTTACTACTCTGCTGTCTTTCCAGAATTTTCTCAAGTCCTTACTCTTAGGCACTACTTTATATTACATCCATAATAAGATATGGTGCTTTCTCTCAGGAATCTGATCGTTTTTATGAGGAGACAGACATATATATTAATACTTACAATAAATGATGATAAAGAATAATAAAAAATGCAAGTGAGAAGTGAGAATTACCTATGTGAGGATAGTATTAGTGGAGATAGAGATAGATTAGATTGAGGATAGATTTAGATGGAATATTTGGCTGGACTTCATGAATACAATAGACCCATGGTAGTTTCCTAAGTGTGTAATAATTCACTCAAGATCTCTTTCTGCTGTAGCTTCTGGTAAAAATGTGCAGTGTTCAGTATGACAAGTTTCTATTTATATAGAGGAAGGTTTCCTTCAATTTGAAGGCATGTCACAAAAGCACTGCGATTTGAAGACCTGACTCCAAAAGCTTCAAGTGTCTTCTCAGCTTCATAGAATGACAAGTTACGGTCAAACTCTGCTTTGCCTGGTATAAAGTAGTGGTAAATCTCTGCTGGGATTAGTTCATGAAGGTGGAGGCTAGAATTCCCTATCCTGTAATTAGATTTTCAGCTTTGATTGCTGATACTAAACTTGGAATTGAAATCATAACTCTGTCTTGATAATCACTATAAGGATCTGCACTTGGATGTCAATAATAAAGAGTCCTACCTTTAAACTTTTTTTGCAGCCTCTTTATCACATAGCCTTACAAATGTAGGTTTCTGAAGGCAGTACAGTTTTTATTACTTTTCTTTTTCTTCATATGACATTGATTTTTTTCAAAATTCTCAGATTTTCAGAGTACAAATAAATTAAAACTGATTATATACTTAGTTCTGAACACATTAGAAGGTGAAAGAAAAATGTGTAAATTACTCAGATCATTTCCCTAATCAGTATGAATTTTTTTTTCTTAGCTAAACATATATTCAAGTACAAGTATTTCATCTGGAAAGCTAAGTAACATGACCAAAGTTTACAGAAAAAATATTGTTGAGTTTGTCAGAAGTGCATTTTTATGAGCAAACGCTGAATTCCATACTTTTGAATTGTGCCTAGATCTTTCCTTGTAAGTGTTCTTTTTACATGCTGGGTGATCTTTATACAATACTATTATAGATGATATAGTGGGAAAACTCACTATAAGTTGATTGTTAGTAATATTAAATTCTGGTGATCTAAAAATCAAATCTTTCTTTCAATAGAGCCTGAAGACTGACGTGAAATTTAACTTCAGCCATCTAGAGGTCTGTTTTTGAGCAGCTTAATGTGTCCCTGTAATATTTTCTAGATTCCTGTCTGGTTCAATATACGGAATGACTAAATTGCAGTCATACTAGTTTTGAGCATACAGACAAGAAGCAAAGTCGTTAAGCATCTTGCTGTGTGTGAGTCGTTCGAGGGCAGGCAGACACCATGCACCTTGACCACCTATTATGAAGCTTTTTGCTGCTGTGTCAAGTGAAAGCGAGTTAATTGGGTGAAGCTGTGGAGCATGTTAGGGGCCTGGTAAAGGGTTGCTGTCTGACAGCTGAATGTCAGCAAAAGCCAGTCAAGTGTGGCTGAGAGACAGAGACCTGTCACAAAGTTCCCGCAGACTGGAACACAGTTAGGAAGCTGAAATCTGGTTCCGTCTCACTTTCTCCCTCATTGAATCCAAGCACCTTAAAAGATTTTACATTGTACGTGTCAACTCTTGTTCTCTAAGCTGTTTCCCTCTAACTGTCCTGCATTCAAATGATTGAACAAAAGATGCTAATGTTTAGCAAAGTGAATGTAAATTCCCTCTTTTCCCCTTTTCTGCCCAAGCAGATAGACGTCCAACTCAAAGGAAACTTTGAAGGTTTACATCAAACAATTAGATTGCCTCCAAATTTAGCTTATAGTAGAATCTTTTTCTCAAGAGAGTATGAAAATTGACAATTAAAGCAGGAGAATAAGGAGTGCATTTTGCTCGAGCTTTAGGGAGTAGGATTCCTGCCTGGATGTCTTGAGAATGGACACTCGCCAAGGCAACTTTCCTCTTGTCTTTCATCAAGGCTTCTTTCTTTTTCTGTGTGGCCCGTGGTAAAATGCAATAATAATAGCCACCGGAAGGTCAATAAAGGTAAACATAGCAAGGAACTGCATGGCCCCTTCTGGAACTTTCTTTAGACACTTAGGAAGAAGGAAGTGAAGATAGTTGGAGTTAAATAAAATGGAATTAAACTCTGTGAAATAAAAATATTTCAAGAAGAGAAGAGTGTAATTTAAAACACGTCCTATTTGTTCACTTTCTTTAGAATATGGATGAAAAGGAGTTATTCATTCATTCATTCCTTCATTCTTTCATTCATTCAGCAATAGACAGGCATATAGAGTATCTGTTGTATACCTGACACCAGGCAGGCCGTTGGTGATGCAGACACAAAAAACCAAAATAATCTGTGCCTTCAAGGACTGAACACCAAGCCAGCACTGTTCATTGCAATTTACTGGGATGATGAAAATATGGTGTTCGAGCAATTGGAACATGGCTAATATGACTGAGGTGCTGAACTTTAATTTTTAATTTAATTTTAGGTTAATTAAAATTTAATTCACCTCCAATCAAGTAGCTACATGTGGCTGCCATGTTGAGCGGTGCCAGTCTCAGCAAACAGAAGACTGTGGGGCTGATAAAGGTGTGCGTGGGTGTTAGGATAACACAGAAGAGGTGCATCTAACCCAGATGTGAGGTGACAGATGGCGAGGAAGGCTTGGGGAAGGGTGGTACCTGAGGTGAGTCTTGAGAAACAGTAGTCGTTCACCTGACGAAGGATCCCCCTTCTAATAGAGAGGAAAACACACGCAGGAGATTCTGAGATCAGGGCAAGCAGGGCATGCTTCAGATGAGCGCTTTGAAATCACCCTCATGCAGTGATAGCTTCCAAGTACGCTACCAGGCAAGCTGTCCCAGAGGTTGTAGCAGAAGATGTCGCAGACCAAATCAAGATACTCTAATCATGTGGTTTACCGAATGCATTTAATACATAGCAAAATCGAGCAGAGATGGGGTAGCCGGCAAGCAGAGGGAAGGGCCATGGTGCCTGACTTTGTGGTTACGCGGTGTTTGCGTGACCTGTCTCTCACTGCTGCTTCAGCCTCCTTCACTCTCGGGGAGGTTATGAGGACCAGCGTTGGGGTTTGAAACAGGCAACTTGGGTGACAGAAGGTGCCTGGGCCACTTACATACTTGCTTTCTAGCAGAGATGCAGGGACAAACATGCCTGTCCGGTAGCTGTAGCTTTCCACTTAGACTGCTTGAGTAGATTTGGGTTTTATCTGCAATTCCAGGGCCACTTTAAGGATGATGTTAGGTTAGAGGTGGCGTATCTCTACCTTTTGATGTGGTCTTTCCATGTTTCTATCTAGAATGTAACATGTCGTAGAGAGTGCTAACTCAGTGTTCTCAGCATGGATTTTGCCTGTGTCTTGCAAACTGCTTGCTGATTCATTATCTATGCTTGACACCTCTTATGAGTTTCACCCATCCTATTTTTTCTTGTCTTCCATAGCAAATTTGAATATTCTAAAATAATAGGCAAGCATATAATAAAGAAGAGATGAAGTAGGAGATAGAAGTCTAAAGGGGCCGGGCTCGGTGGCTCAGCCTGTAATCCCGCGCCTTTGGGAGGCTGAGGTGAGTGGATTGCCTGAGCCCACGGGTTCGAGACCCGCCTGGGCAGTGAGACCTCATCTCTACAACAAATCAAAAAATCAGCCGGGCGTGGTAGCGCATGCCTGTAATTCCAGCTACTTGGAAGGCTGAGGAGGAAGGATCGCCGGAGCCCAGCAGGTCGAGGTTGCGGTGGCCGGAAGCGGCCACTGCACTCCAGTCTGGGCGACAGAGTGAGACTCCAACTCAAAAAAAAAAAAAAAAAAAAAAAAAAAAAAGAAGTCTAAAGGGATGTCTTGTTTATAAAAATTAAAAGTACATTTAGGCTAGAGAAACTGATGGAAAAAATTAGTAAAGAGCTTTGAAACCTATGTCAAAACCATTATCTACAACAACTTACTCTGGGTGCAAACCACATTGCAAACAAGGCTAGGCCTTTTTGAAAAATTGGTGTGCAGGCTCTTGGAGAGTTAATTTGAATGAGGGCTCTGGCAATTGGTGAAGGACTAGTGGGGTTTTTGTAGGCAGGTCCCGAAGAGGAGATGGAAAGCGGAGAGAACTGCCTATCACCTTTCCTCCATGCAGGTCAGGGGACTGGCATCTGGACTCTTAGGAAGAGAGCCTGCAGGTGGAAGCTGAAAGAAATGTTTGTGACGCGTGCTGCAAGACACCGGGTCCAGCCAGAGTTGCCATGGTTTTCAGATGACCTGAGAAGGAAGGATGGGCATATGGCCAAATTGGTTAGGGACACCACCCATATGAACTCTCTAATGCATTGAAGGCAGTGCGTGATGGAGGGATTGCAGACACCCAGCAACTCTTGATTGGGATTCTACAGGGGTATCTGAGGGCTTCTGTGAGCAGGTCAGTGAAGAACAAAGGACATTTGACTTATTATTGGAACCTTGTCTGTATCCACAGAGCAGTGAGGATGGGAAACTTACTTTACAGTGCCATTGTGCATCAAAGCTTATACTATTCACGCGACAGTGGTGTTTTATACATAGGTTACATAGTATTTCAGCAAATTACAATTTCAGGAGAACTGGCTTAGGGTGCAGATTACCTAAAATCTGATAAATAATCCTGAGAACAGGGTATTTTGATGTGTTTAATTTGGTGTTTAATTTTAATTTTATGTGCTTAATTTTGCTGTATTCCTGTATCTAGAACAGTATTTGGCACATTGTAGGCACTTGATAGATCTTTATTGAAAGAATTAACGGATAGAGCTAAGTTAGGGGACTAAAAGTGGATGTGCGTTTATGCATTGTGCGAACATTATATAATCATGGAGAAAATCTATCATATGGAATTGATAATGTAGGGAGTAGATTTCTGAAATAGAACCTAGGGATATATTATTTTGGAATTTTGTGTTTGCGACATCATTCTCACAGTTCTGTAGGATGTTCTCCCGAGAGATGGGTTTGGTTTGAGACAGCTGGAAATGGCTTGGCTCTATCAGAAATAACATTCCTGCCTATCATGCAAAGGAAATGTCGTTGCCAGCTAAGTGATTGGTTTTGGAACATATGTCTCAGTACTTGTTGTGATTTGAAGGCATTCCACAGATATGACCCCCAGATCACATGATTTGGCTTGCATCTGAAGTGCCCTTCTCTCGCTGAGAAATAGAGAGACTACATTCTTTTAACCGGAGATAGCCAGTCTTTCCAGAATGGCCCAGCTATGGAGCTGGCCAAAGGGTCCACAGCCCTGGGGAGTGTAGAACTTGTACCACAGATAGCCGGTGGGGAAATAAAGACTGTGTGCAGCCTTTGTGAAGAATCGCTCAGGATTTTAGGTGTGGTACAATGGAATTATAAGGAAACATGTCCAAATACAGCAGTGGAAGGGAAGGGTTTACCAAAAAATAGGTTTCAACTTATATGCAAATGTATTGCTAAATTAGTTGAGATGTGTGATTGACAGATACTCACTCTGTTGATAGGGTTTAAGAAACTCATCTCCTTCAAAGAGCTTTAAATTTTAAACGAGTCTTCCTTGCCCTGTTCCTCTCTACCTGAGTGCATGCTCAGTAATTCCACTCTCTGGAAAACATACTGCCGAAAGGTCTATGTTTATAACTTCCAGATTATTACTAAAATTTGACATTGAATAAAAAAGGTTTATAACTTTAAGAGGAAATTCTTCAGTAATGAAATAGTGGTCAGAAAACTGTTGCCTAATAGTTCCCAGAGAGAGTGTGACATGTGTACGTTTTGACCACAGAAGTCATAATCTGGCAGCTGGAAGTGCTATTTGGAGTAGAATGAAGGCACACAAGTTGTAAGTAGCCGCTCTGCATACGGAGTTGCGTTTGTGCCGAGTAGAGGAACAAGTGACTCACTATCATTATTTGTGTATGTGTTTACTCAATGTCCGATTGTGAGTATGAGTTAGATAACTGAAGCTGTTGAAATAATAAAGTGTTCTCTGATACATCAGCATCTTTTCAAAACTTGTAAAACCCTTGGTTAATGATCTATCCTCTGAGACCTTTAACTAACCAGTTCCATTTTCATTTTGGCCACACATTTCAGAGTCATAACTATACTAAAATATATGTGTATACGTTTCAATATATATAAAAATATATATAGTTTCATTTTAAATAAAGCGTTTTTAGTTGTAAAAGGAAAGCATAGTTAGTGTAGATAACCTGGACAATATAAGCCCTAACCCTAATCCTAAAACTAGAGAAAAAAATCCCAACAATCCCAGTACCACAAAAGAAGTACCCTATGTAATTTTGTGTGCCGCTTTTTCACTTACATAATCTAGCCCAGGGGTCAGCAAAGTACAGCCTGGGGGCCAATTCTACCTGCCACCTGTTTTTGCATGACCTGTGAGCTAAGAATGGCTTTTGCATGTTAAATGGTTAGAGGGGACAAGCAAAAAAAGAATAATATTTCATAACACATAAAAATCATATGAAATTCAAATTTTAGTATTCATAAATAAAGTTACATGGGAACACAGCCATGCTCATTAATTTACATACTGCCTGTGGCCGCTTGTGTGTTACAACAGCGTGGTTTAGTAGTTGTAACAGAGCACATATGGCCTGCAAAGCATAAAATAGTGATGATCTTGTCCTTTCCTGAGAAAGTTTGCTGACCTTCAGTTAGACTTAAGCATTTGTCCATGTTATCCAAAAGTTTATAACCTTATATTTTATAGCTATATAATATTCCACCAAGTGACCATAGCTTACTTCACCATATTTCTGGTTGAATGTGAGATTATTTCCAATTTTCATCTTTTATTGTGAATATAGGGAACCTAATCATAAATTGAATTTTGGGATCAAATGGCATTATCCGTTTAAGACAGCTGTCCAATTGTAATCTAAATGATTCTATCAGTTTATGCAGTTTATGAATGCCTGTTTCACAGTGGTTTCACTAACATTTAGTATCATCATTTTTAAATTTAAATTTTCATTGGCAACAAATGTCTTATTTTGCTTTTCATTCTTGATTACCAGTAGGGGAGGAGTTGCCATTTTTTCACATTTATTTGTTAATCAATCGTACCTTTATTTTTGTGAACTGCCGGTTCATAACTTTTTCTCATGATTCAAATAGTTTTAAAATCATGGGAAGAAAAATGTAAACGTTCAAAGCTTTTTTTTTTAACCTGTACTCCAGTTTAGTCCTTTTTTTTCCTGAAGGTGATTAAGTTTCTGGTGATTATTTTTTTCAGAAAAAAATAGGGTTAGATATGCCCAGTTATACTTAATTTCAAAATACATATTACCATATATCCATGCATATTATATATGCATACTATACATGTCTGCACACCGTTTTGAACGTTCTTTTTTCATGTGGACATAATCCTATACCAGCATTTGCATATTTACCTCATCTTTTTTGAACAGTTGGATTAAATGGTTGTGCCTTATTTCATTTGAATAGCCCTCTCTTGACGGACTCTTTAGTTTTATTTATTTATTTAACTATTTTTATTTTCATTTCAATAGCTTTAGGAGCAGAGATGGTTTCTGGTTACGCGAATCATTGTATAGTGGTGAAGAAGTCTGGGTTTTACATGTATCTGTCACCCCTACTAGTGCACGTTGTACCCAGTGGATGATTTTTTTTTAATCTCTTACCCCTTTTCCACTCTTTAGTTTAGTTTAAAAAATGGTTTTCTATTTTAAAATGCTCCAGTGAACATATCTGTGTGCTCATCTTGGTGAACTTTTGTGAGTGCACCCATAGAAGTAATGCCAGGCAGTAGAATTGCTGGGTTGAAGGACAGATATGTTTAAAATATTATCTCCCAGTAGGTTGTACCAGCTTATATCCCTACCTGTGAGGCATGAGTTTGCCTGTTTCTTTCTTCTCAACAGTAAGTATATCAGACACCTACATTTCTGCCTACCTGATAACTGATTGGCATGTTTTGTGTGGTATTTCTTTATGAATGAAGTCTAGCACCTTTTGTATGTTTACTGGTTGTTTGTTATACCCCTCCTTCTCCCAACCAATGTGTATCTGAGGCAGAAGCTGGCAGTGGTTTCCCAGTATCTGCTTTCTCTTTCTGTCTTTGTAATAGAACTTGAGAATATCACCTGGGCTGCTTGAGGGTGTAGGGGGGAAGCTAAGCTGCATTTTCCAGACTCCCCCAAAACTAAGACAGTCACATGATCTAGCCAATGGGATGTAAGTGAAAGTGTCTGATTTTAGGAAGTGTCTTTAAATGGAAGCAGTTCATCCTTCTTTGCTTCATCCTCTTTTCTTCTGGCCATTTTTTACCAGAAGAAAGGAGGAGCTGTGGAGTCCAGGATGGAAGCAGCCTGGATTTTTGATAGCTTTATTTTGCTCTATCAGAGAGAAATAAGCCTCTTTTTTCCAGTGACGTGTTGGATTTTTGCTACAGCTTGACTCAGTCTTAATAAATACACTGCCCATAGCCTATTTTCTAATCACATTCTTCTTTTAATTGATTTGCATTAAGAAAGTTACTTTGATGGCTGTTATATGTGTTGCACATGTTTTTACCAATTGTCATTTCAGTTTTTCATTGACTTTTTTTTCTATATAGTATGCTTAAGTTTTAATTTATTCAGTGTTTGTACCTTTTAAAATATTTGAGTGTATAAACAAATTTACATTCCAGGTTCTCTCTGAATTGTTTGGGAGTGTATGTTTCTAAGACACAGGGGGAAATGTTTCCTTTGTGTTTTCTGGCCATTCCTGGCCATTCTGGTCATTCCTGGCACTCTCTGTCATCAAGTGTGTCGGAATTGGCAGGGCAGGAGCAGACTGGAAGCACAGAGGTGTGAAGGAAATAAGGGAAGAACAGAACAAAAACCATTTGGGAGAATTCTTCAACTCTTTTCTGACCTCAACCACATCAGGAAATCTAAACATCCAAGAGAAGAAAATGGGAATTGTTATCTTGTCAGGCACAAGACATCTTTAAAGTAATTTAAAATTAAACTTTAGATGTCCTAGTGCAATTTAAAGCTTCAGTAACCAAATTTTACTATAACCGCTTGTAAGCTTCTTTGATGAAAAGACTGTAACTTTTATTTTATGTAAATACCATAAAATCTTTTTACTTCAATATCATAGGTAGTCAGATGTTGGACTATAATGAAAAATGGGGTCAAAAGTATGAACATTTACTTTAGCCTCTGGTATCATATATGTACTTTTATTTTCCAGTTTCAGAGAGGTTTGTTGAACCTTTCCTTTGGTTATGAAGCGGCTCTAGATGTCTTCTTTGGGTGGCACAGGAAGGTAGTGGTCAAGTGTGTGAGTAGGAGAAGCAGAGGAATCGAGATTCACATCCCTTTCTTCCATGACCAAGCTGGGACAATTTATTCTACTCTTCTGAGCATTAGTGTATTCCTGGGCACGGACGCTCATGCCTGCAATCCCGGCACTTCAGGGGGCCAAAGCAGGAGGATTGCTTGAGCCCAGGAGCTGAAGACCAGCACAGGCAACATAGTGAGACCTCATCTCTACAAAAAATTAGCCGGGCATGGCGGTCTACCATGGTAGCTCCAGCTGCTGGGAAGATTGCCTGAGCCCAGGAGATGGAGGCTACGGTGAGCAATGATCATGCCACTGAGCTCCAGCCTGGGTGACAGAGACCCTGGCTCAAAAAAATACAAATGACAATGAAATAAAAAGAAAGAAAAGAAAAATGAGGATAATTGTAGTACTTTCTCATTGTGTCATTGTGAGAATTCACAAAATGCTTATAAGGCAAAGCCTAGCACAGTGCATGATGTATGTACTCAATGTGTTACCTAAAACTGGAATGTGTTATCACTTGAGAAGAGGAAAATGGGAAGTGAAGAGGAGCTATTGAATGCTGTGCATTTTTGCATGTGCTATTTCCTTTAATCCTATAACAACCCAATGTGGGATTCTTCTTCCTACTTTACAGATAAGGATACAGGCTCACACAGGTTAAGTAACTTGTCGAGGATCACATAATTAATAAATGGCAGAATGAATTTTGGAACCTGAGGTCTCTCCATCTCAAAACCCATACTCTTTCCACTATGCTATTTCTAACTGGGACAAATATCTGTACATGTGTGAAGTGACTATCTAGCTATTTAAGACCAAAACCATGACATAGTGTGAGGGGTTTGTTTCCTCAGTCATTCATCATGTAGGAATTTTTAGTCCCAGATCTTGTGCTAAGTGCTAGGAATACAAAGTCATGATTCCATCACACTAGTTGCTCATAGATTTATAGGGAAAATGTAAAGATAAACAAGTGTAGAAATAGTAAAATAAATGCCCCTAAAGGAATGTACAAATGAGACTGGATGTTGCATTTAACTGTAGTTGGGAAGGGTGGGAAGAGGATCTGGAAAAGCCTCACCAGAGAGGCAAATCTTGACCAGAGTTTAAAAGGCAGAGAATTCAGCCAACAAAGGGCAGAAGTGGATGGACACTCCCGTGTCAACTATGGGATGTCGTATTTAGGGACTCACAAGTTCCATGTACCTGGTTTTTGCAGTATGAGTGAACAGATGAGGCTGGACAGGGGAGCCAAGAGCAAGGATATGGTTATAGCATTGCATGAAGGATCCAAACCATTAATCCAGCCAACCTTCCACATCAAACAAGTTAGCCGAGGTTGAATTTGAATTAGGTAGATGGACTTGAGAACTGTGGTTCCTGGACCAATGCTGAATGTCTGCTTGAGGACAGAATTGTTGCGATGTGAATAACGTTTCTTGTTGGTGTCTTCTGCCTCTTTTTTTCTGATTTGTTCCTAACGGCATGGTTGTCCTTTCTAAATCTCTAGGTGCACAGTGTTCCTAGGGTGTTTTCTATCTAGAGACTTCTTTACATTGATTCATTACAATACTCCTATTTTCTCCATGCCTTGATGTCAGTAAGATAAAGAGTCCAATTAGCCTGTACTAAGGTTTAATGACTTATAGGGAGAAGAATGCATAAAATATTACTACAGATTTGATATTGGTAACTAAAAGTTGAAATTGGTAACTACTGTACACGAAATATGCAGCTCGGGCAACTTGGTGAGACCTCATCTCTACAATAAAATAAAATAAAAATTAGCCATGCATGGTAGCATGTGCCTGTAGTTCTGGCTACACGGAAGGCCTGGGCAGAAGGATTGCTGGAGCCCAGCAGGTCACCGCTGGGATGGCCATGAGCGAGCCACTGCTCTACAGCCTGGGCAATGGAGTAAGACTCCAACACACACACACACACACACACACACAAAAGATATATGGAATGGCTTAATAGCAGGTATATATGTGTTTGTGTGTGTACATATGTAGATGAATGCATGTATCAATTACTCACGTATATATATATTTATAAGGTGAATGTATTTGTTTTTGTGTGTATGTGTGTGTATATATATATGTATATATATGTTTTTAGATCTCAGATATGAAATTGAGTAATCTGCAAGAGAAAACTATATATGTGATTTTCACTGACATTGACTACCTGTGTAAACTGCAGCGTCCTATGATACCAGCATGGCAGAACTGGAAAATGAACAGGTAGAATTTGGTTAACTAACTTGAAGGATTTGGAGGGAAGAAAACTCTGTGGCACCAGTTACTGAGACTCTAATATAAAAACACATTAGGAACTAGAGTAGAAATCGCAAAGGCCCTCTTGTGGGTGTTTTGATTTCTTCATTTGTTTACATGGAGCTGTGCCCTCTACTTAAAGTCAGTCAGTAGTTTACTGGGATTAAAACATCATCATGGAGGTCAAAGTAATGAGAAGGGTACTATCGAATTTAATTGACCGAAGCCACATCATGTAAATTGTGGCTAGTCTTGTTACCTATTTGACTTTATTTTAGAACCATGTGCAATATGCAATGTGTATCCCTTCCCCTTAAAAGTGGCCTGTCTATTGCCTCTCAAAATCTTAAGTATGTTAGTTGGGAATCTGATATCTGGACTAATGTCATCCACAAAAGGAAAAGGTTAACACTATGTGGGTCATATATGGAATGATAATGGACCTGGAGAGCTTCAGAACTGAAAAGAGTCCAGCCCTTCATTTTATAGGCAAGGGAGGTGAGACGTGGGTGGACTCATTCACCTGTCCAAAACGACCCAGTTAGATTGTATTAGTGCTGAGAGAAGAGACTATATCATCTGTTGATCTGCAGTCTAGTATTCTTTCACCACAGTATGTGCTTAGCATAATCTCTGTGCAGTTCTACTCACACTTACTAAATCACATTTCCCTCACTTTTTATAATACTACATTCTAAAAGACTTGATCGTAAATGTTACAGAGGAGACAAATGACTTAGTGTCATTGTTTTAGAAGCCTTGGTCAGCAAGAAGACTTTGATTCACAGACAATTTGTTGGGTGATTATTTTAATATTAGACTAATGCTTTATTTATTTATTTTTGTTTGAAAACAGTCTTAGAAAATTAAGATATTAAAGTCTTGAAAAATAGCTCCTGAACATGTCCAATTACTGTATTTCATAAGAATTTTTAAATGCAGAAATTTAGGAGACACGTTCTGTATTGTGAGTATGTATTTAGCTGATAGACTATAACAGTTCAAATAGAATCATTTACAGCTTATTGAGTAAATAAAAGTGCTTCCATAAAGATTCGCATGACACCTAGCTTTTATTTCAGGTAACTAATTTCCTCTAGAAAAATTGCCTAAATTTAGATTTACATAAGAGACAGAACACCTCAGCAGTTCAAAAATAGTTTAAATGACCACGGATTTTATGGATTTAAAATATAAGATCAGGTGGCGAATATTAACTTTTATTGTTTTCTGACAAGTTATTTAACTGTTTTTTACTCTCTATGTTGCATTAAAAAAAGTAAAAATGTGTTATATATTTCTGGATATAATTTGTAACAAGAAAAATAGCTCTTATTTTCTTGCTATTTTAACATCACATTCTCAAATCAGAATTTCACCAGAACTTTTGCTGACTTCTTTTTAAGCTCGTAAGTAACTTAAAAACAGACTTTACTTCATTTCACGAAAAAAAAAAAACAACAAAACTTCTAGCAGGGCAGCAAATGACATCAGTAGCAAATAGTCATTTGTTTTCATTGACACAAAAGTAAGTATACTTATTTAATAGCATTGATGAGGTTTCACTTGAGAATACCAAGTTTTGAAGGAAATTTCTCTCTTGCTTCCTAAGGTTTTTAGGTTGTTTTTTTATATTTAGGACATAAGGTCAGAAGGTACTGTACAAAAAGAGAGACTTGTTTGAAATACTAGGGAAATAATCAACATCTCATTTCAAGGTTATTTAGTTAAAAAATGTCACATTGGAGGAAAGGGTGAAAATAGACGTATTAAAACAGTAGGACAAGAAAAGGCGAAAGGGGCATCTCTGTAGGGTGCCAAGATCTGTAGAATATTAGAGAGAAGTGAGCAGTTAGTAGAACACTCCCTGGAAGACTACCTTCCTAACTTTGTCAGGTGTTAGGTTGATGAACTCAAAAGAATAAAAAGGGAATCTTTAAGTAAAGCATCTAGGTTTGAGTAAATTATGCATATTTCTAATATTGACAAAACAGGAATGGTTGGTCAGTTTGGCACCATTACTTTTCTCTAGTTTAAAACATCAAGAATGCCGGGCTTGGTGGCTCAGCCTGTAATCCCGCGCCTTTGGGAGGCTGAGGTGAGTGGATTGCCTGAGCCCGTGGGTTCGAGACCCGCCTGGGCAGGCGAGACCTCATCTCTGCAATAAATCAAAAAAATAAGCCGGGCGTGGTAGCGTGCGCCTGTAGTTCTGGCTACTTGGAAGGCTGAGGCGGAAGGATCGCCGGAGCCCAGCAGGTCGAGGCAGCGGTGGCCAGGAGCGGTCACTGCACTCCAGTCTGGGCAACAGAGTGAGACTCCAACTCAAAAAAAAAATTAAAAAAATGAAAAATAAAAAAAAAAAATAAAACATCAAGAAGAAAATTCCCTCAGAGGATACCTGACCTTCCTTGGTCGCACACTCTAGTTTTCTTAGACCAGAACTTGAGGTATAAAGATGTAACAAAACCAAGTTTGGAAGCCTTTCCCAACAATATTCTTTTATCATAGTGAAGAATACCATTACCATGGCTAAGTGTATCAAGAAGAAAATCAGACCCAGCCATTCCCACACATCCAGCATTCATTCCCTTTACCCCCAGATCTGGTAGAATGAGAAGTTAGATGACACTACAGCATTTACAGCCGCAAAATCAATCTGGTAGTGACACTGCCAATTCAGACACACAGTGGGGAAAAAAAATCAGAAAAGGTGATTCTTGTAGCAGTAAAAGTGCAATAGTCCCCCTCTCTGGCTTCTGATATAAAGAGATGCCTCTGTTTGGGTTCTGACTGACATTAAGGTTCTGAGCATGAAACTTCATCAATGCTACTAATCAGGGTCAACACGTGATTATGGAAAGTCTGCCTTCCAGGGGGATACGCTTAAACCCTCTCCTTCATAGAGCTATTCAAGTGACCATTTTAGGTATTTTTTAACTTCCAGTATAAAAAGAGATGATTTCCGTCAGCTATAGGCTTGCAGGAGAGTATCAAGAAATCAAAAGAACAGAGATCAAAGAAAATTGCTGAACTAGGTGTTAGATGCAGACATTGATTTTTCTCCAGTTGTAGTTTTTAAAAAAATCCGCAAAAATGATAACACATACAACAGTTGAATTTCTAATACTTTGCTCAAGCCAGCAATAGCTTCCCTCATTTTCACATGTAGAAACAGTTTTGTATAACATGACGTAATAAAGCAGACCCTTATACTTTACATTATTTTGTTATCAAAACCATAAGAAAATCTGTTTAAAGGTCCTTTAAAAAAAACCCTGCAGTATGGAATATGGTTTTTAGTGGAGAGACTTATGACTAAACTTGTCCTCTCAGAAACATTTTTTTTTTTTTTTTGTGAGTTGGAGTCTCACTCTGTCGCCCAGACTGGAGTGCAGTGGCCGCTTCCGGCCACCGCAGCCTCGACCTGCTGGACTCCGGCGATCCTTCCACCTCAGCCTTCTGAGTGGCCGGAATTACAGGCATGCGCTATCACGCCTGGCTGATTTTTTGATTTATTGCAGAGATGAGGTCTCGCTGTCCAGGCGGGTCTCGAACCCGCGGGCTCAGGCAATCCACTCACCTCAGCCTCCCAAAGGCGCGGGATTACAGGCTGAGCCACCGAGCCCGGCTTCAGAAACATTTATTAGCTGGGAATCTGGAAAAATCTGACATTCCCTTGGTCATATTTTTCTCCTATCTTTAGATGCCATAAAACAATACCTGCCTTACTGCTAAGAATTCATTCATATTAAACATTAACTACTAGTTATCAGTGTTGCTTAAGGTTTAAGTGTATAGCTTTATCAAAATGTTAATTATGTTGTCGAGTATTTCATGTGTATGTGGCATTTCTTAAGTTTGATTTCCAAGAGTTTCTGAAGACCAGCAATGTTTAAAAATATATGACAAATGGTTTCCAATCCCTTATTTAAATACATGATTTCCAAATATTTATAATAGAGCAGTCTTTATCAAAACGGGGTGGTGGCATTATTATTCAAGGTAAAGGCAAAAAGTTCTTCTCACTAGGATTTTGTATCTCAGAATGCCGTTTTCCTTTGTGCTATGCTGGTCAATTAAATAAGTCAGACTGACTTGTTTTTCTTTGTGCTATGCTGGTCAATTAAATGTCAGACTGATCGACTAAAAAAACACAAATACCTATAGTTCATTTTCTAAGCGGTCTAATCCGCCATATTATATGGCACATATTACATACCATAATGAAATAAATATTATTAGCATTGATTTCTGTAAATTACCTGTGAACTGAAGCCAAGGTAATCCCTGATTGCATTGCCTCTATGATACAATCACTTTATAAAAAGTTTTCTGCAAAGTTTTCGTGTTTAAGCAAACCCCTATTGTTGTGAAAAGTTTATGATAGAGCAAATAAGAGATTCAGTCACAACTGGAAAATAGTGTAATATTTATGTATTATCATATAAAATATTTAAATAGTAATTTCCACTTCATTTTATATTATAATGATTATTAGTCTACCTCTCTGTCTATGGTTTTAGGCTGTTTAAGAGTTTCTCTATGTTTATTTTTTTCTTTTGTATGTCACAGATAGGATCACGGGACCATTCAAATCTCTCCGTTCCTTCAAGAGCTGCCCTTCCTGCTGACACAGTTGGTGTTGGGGATTTTTTGCCGTTGAAAGCTGAACTTGATACAACTTACACTTTCTTAAAGGAGACATTTATAAATACTGCACCCCATGTTCTGACATCAGCTCACTCCTCTTCAGCGACTACGTCTGCTAATGCCAAAAGACCAACTCAGATTGGATTGTGACTTTATGAAGTAAAAAAAAAAAAAATGGAGGAAGAATTAACAGTACAATTAAAATTATTTTGAAGGGGGATTTTCTCATCAGTTGAATTTTGTTTCAGCAGAAATGAGTTTTTAAAAATTGTGCCGACTCCTTGATACGTTCGGGTAGCTCTGTCGACTTGAATAAGGAAATACCCAACTTTTTTCTAGTCTCTAAGTTTTATTTATTATCACAGTTGCTCATTTTTATGTAACATATTTTTAAATGTTAAAGAATGACACATTTTGGGTAATTTCCCTCAGACTTAAAAAAATCAATAAGCCATTTTAGTCTCTATCTATCAAAGTTGTTTCATACTTGTCTATTTTAAAGCAGGACTGCAATACTTTAATAGGATTGAGAGAGCTATTTGAAATGTATGCCAATGATTCCTGTCATTTCATGGCAGCCTGGCCATGGTTCACTGAGCCCCCTCTTCTCTCTTGTCAGCTCGACTGAAGACAAGCATTTAGTTGCAAACTTTAAGCAGGTTGTGCAAAACAGAAATGATGTGACTGCTTCTCCTTCTGCACAATAATGTCACTCCTGGTCAATGTGAGAAGGTCAGGTTGCTCCTTGTAAAGCTACATGATACCACTTGCCCATTTGAACAAGTTAAGTTAACTGCTGAATCTGGTCCCTGCAGGCATTGAAAACTCATTCTTTTATCAAGTCTGCATTTGATACCAAAGTGGTGCAATTGTGCTGGGAAGATTTCTGTGGTATGTTTAGGCACTTTATAAGGACAGTTCTTGTACCAGTATAGCAGATAATATATTTAGTAGAAGCTGAAAAACTTCAAGGTAATGGCTGTTTTGACCTTCAGAATAGACTCCTTTTTTGTTTTTGTTGTTGGTAGGACCCAAGAGTGACGCCCATCTTTGATGCTGACAGAATTTAAAACAAGGCCATTGCCCTGCATTTTCTGCCTTGTAGCACACAAAAGTAAAATTGTATGTCAGGCCGAGATGTCGGGGAGCTGACAAGATGCCCCAGTGACATTTCAGCTAGAAAGAGCAAGTGTCTTGCAACCAAGTGGTCAAATATCAAATAATAGGTCAAGCAGGAAGGAGCTGAGTTCTAACCACAAAGAGGTTTCTGGTAACTTACTTGACAAGCTTTTGGGCGCTTTGTGGCTTGACAAAGTGATGTTCTGTTGGGTATCGCTAGACAGACTGTTCTTTATCGCCTTCAGAAGATCAGACATTGACATTGATTAAACTCTTTAACCCTTAAAGGTTAAATCCTTGCAGTTTGCATCATGGTAAGTGAAGAACAAAAGGATATTTGTAATATGTATATGCTTTTGTATTAATCATTTAACTCTCCAGTGATATTGAATTCTGACATGGACTGTAGTTTTTGACAAAGAGTTTTGATACAAAATTTATGATTTGATATTATTTTTCATTTGGATACATCAGAAAACAACAGTATGTATTATGGTAGCTATATTGTCTTACCTTTAAAGTGACATATGATCCAAATATACACAACTGCTGAGAATTTATTTATTTGCTTTAGTAAATAAAATTTGTATGCTAACTATTTATATTATTATCCAAATTAGGCAAGTGATTCATGCTATCTGAGGTAACTAACATAGCAACATTACTGTCATACTACATAACACAATACTATTTCTTATAAAATTGAGCCACTATAACTAGCTCTATATAAAACTTTAGAAAGCCTTTCATGTGGAGTAAAATGATAAATGTAACCAAAGTTCTCTGAATTCTTTCCTTGAGATTCTTTTTTAATATGCTCTGCTAACATGACCTGGAGAAATTCAGCTTGCGACTTTACTATAAAACAGAAAATGCATTGTTTTTGTATAGATCATAGAATTTCTGCCCAAAATACTTTCTTCTGCCACTCCATACAATGATTGGGATATTGTCCATATATAGATCAATATGAAGTTTTATAGTTCATGTGATAACACTGAGTTTAGAGTTCTCACTCGAGAAAAACAATGTTACCATATATAAAGTATATCTGTGTGTGTGTGTGTGTGTGTGTGTGTGTGTGTGCCTGCTTGTGTTGAATCTGTTTCCAGATCCTATTAATTTTAGTGGAACAAGCACCTCTGTAAAATGTGCCTCGGATGGGCCCTGATCTTCCTGCCTCAATTTTACGGTCTGTTAATGGGATAACTCCAACTTAAATGTGTATGTGTCTCCATATATGTGGGTATCTTATTTTACAGATACATTTTTATACAGTAAATCTTAACTGCAAATTCAAAAAGATTATTAAATCAAATCAAAGCATGTCACATTTATAAGCAAGTAGATGCCAAAGGCCACAGAAACTGAAGGATGAGCTTCCCCAGCAATCATTAGTATTCACTACCAAATATAGTAATATTTATACCATATGCTTTTTTCCCAGAAGTCAGACCCAGCAGGAGGAGAAGATTTAATGACATGTCCTATGGAGATCTAAGAAACTCTAGACTACTTCTAAGCACCTTAGTGACCAATTGCTGCATATGTGAGATCTGTGTTGTGTTGGCAAGGACAGTTGCAATATCAGCTTCTTTATCTTTCTAAGAATGATGTGCAGAGTAGACACATCTCGGGAGAACGACTTCAGATATTTTTGTAGGGGAAAGGAAGTTTTACTTTATACCTCAGCATGTGGATTACTAACCTCCTATAATCTAGAAAAATACCTATGTCACCCATCATCACTAATTCTTAAAGTTATTTTTTTCTGATACCTAAGTCATACTTACATATTGAGGGTTTGTCATCATTTTTAATATAAATATTTGAATGACATAGCACAAATGCAGTGGGGTTTAGGAAATTCCAAGAATTGCCAATTCAATAAGAATGTAATGACACACCTTTTAAATAGTAGAGTGATTGTTTAATTTACCAAATGTCTGACTCTTATTTTTTTTTTTTGAGTTGGAGTCTTACTCTGTTGCCCAGGCTGGAGTGCAGTGGCAGGCTCATGGCCAACGTAGCCTTGATCTACCGGGCTCAGGCTATCCTTCCGCCTCAGCCTTCCAAGTAGTTGGAACTATAGGCACGCGCTACCACACCTGGCTAATTTTTTGATTTATTGTAGAGATGAGGTCTCGCCAAGTTGCCAGGCAATCCTCTCACCTTGGCCTCCCAAAGTGCTGGGATTACAGGCTTGAGCCACTGCACCTGGCCATATCTGACTCTTAATAGACTTAGCAACTGTATTGTTTTTTTTAGCGACTCTGTTTTCTTATTTCACATTTATGATATATCTGCTATTATTGAATACTTATGAGATTATTTCTATTTTCATGTTGCTTTATTTACTTATGAGATTATTTCTATTTTCATGTTGCTTTATTTACTTATCTTAATTCATTTCATAAACTATATATATATATTTTTTTGTGAGTTGGAGTCTCACTCTGTTGCCCAGACTGGAGTGCAGTGGCCGCTCCCGGCCACAGCAACCTCGACCTGCTGGACTCCGGCGATCCTTCCACCTCAGCCTTCCAAGTAGCTGGAACTACAGGCGTGTGCTACCACACCCGGCTAATTTTCTGATTTATTGTAGAGATGAGGTCTCGCCAAGTTGCCCAGGCGGGTCTCGAACCCGCGGGCTCAGGCAATCCACTCACCTCAGCCTCCCAAGGCGCGGGATTATAGGCTAAGCCACCGAGCCTGGCCCATAAGCTATATTGAACAATGGCAAATCGATCCTATTTTGCTGTGAACTTTTTTTTTTTTTTTTGCATTGGAGTCTCACTCCATTGCCCAGGCTGGAGTGCAGTGGAATACTCACAGCCACCCCAGCATCGACCTGCTGGACTCAGGTGATCCTTCCGCCTCAGCCTTGCTAATAGCCGCAACTATAGGCACGCACTACCATGCCTGTTTTTTTCATTATTGTAGAAACGAGGTCTTGCCAAGTTGCCTGGGCTGTTCTCGAACCCGTGGGCTCAGGCAATCCACTCATCTTGGCCTCCCAAAGTGCTGGGATTACAGGCTGAGCCACCGAGCCTGGACTGAACTTTTTTTTTAAGAGACAGTATCTCACTGTGCTGCCTAAGCTGGTCACAAACTCCTGGCCTCAAGTGATCCTTCTGCCTCAGCCTCCTGAGTAGCAGGAACTGTAGATATGTGCCACCATGACCGCACTGTGCCCTTTTTATGGACAATTTTTCTAATATAGAAGGTAGATGGTGATTAGTATTTATCGAACAATTATTTTATGCCATTTATCCTAGCAAAACTCTCATGTTCTCATAATGATTCTGTAGTATAGGTATTTGCAACCCCATTTTAGACACAAAAAACTGAGGATCTAAAATGTTAAGTATTTGGCTACCTAAAATCACATATAACACCAAGCCCAGAGCTGCAATGCCAAAGGCCACATTATTTCCACTATGCCAGGCCTGCCTTCCAGAAATAATTCATACTTTTTAAAGAAGAGAAAAAGTTTTTAAAAAGTTGTCTTGACCAGTTAGGAATAATTTTGAGACATCTGTTTTGGTTTGAAATCCAGATTTCTTACCCATTGATTAGACAAAACAAAATAATATACATACTAGTAGTATAGGTGTAACTAGTAACTGTGAAGTGTGTTCCTGTCTTTCTCAGGAAACACCGCCCTGTGTTAACAGTCCAGTGTCTCTAGCCTGAGAGATCACATGTATACTCTCAGAAACAGACACTGCTGAAAGATGCTGGTGGTGAGCCAGTCTGACTAGGCTGTCACTTGCCAACGGGAAATAATGACGTGCTGAGTAAAGCTGATCAGAAAGGCATTTGCTTGTATAACTCTGAGAATGAAGATTTAAAACTGCTTCTTTTTTATTCCATTTTGGTTGACATGTGTTTATAGCTTTCTCACAAAAGAAATTGAATCTTTAAATAATTTATATTAGTCATAGCTTCATTTAATGATATGGAATTTGTAAGTCATATCTTAAATGTAACAGAACATTTTCTTTTACCATTTGCCCACATGTCTCTTGTTATCTGCCCATGCCTTTTGAAGTAAAAGAATTTTAATAATTTCCCCCAAAAAGGAAATCTTCTACAAATTTTGCTATATGATATTTGCATTCATTTTGTCTTTCCTTTGGTGAAATCATACAGTTTTTCCTGATGGTTTAGTCTAATGAGAGAATGAGAACAATTTTAATTGAAATGGCTAAGTGTTCAATATAATCAAGCCTAAAATATCAAATTTGAAAATCTTTAGTGTTAAATATTTCGGGTACTGGCAAAAAAAGAAGAGAAAAAGAAAGCTTCTAGTTCTGTAAGGATCACAGCTAATCCTCCATTTCTCTTGGTCAAGGGAGACATAAAAGTGTGAATTCACGTATTAGAAGAGCTCCATCTTTTTTCTTGAACTTTAGCAATTTTATTACAAGACTCCTTTTTTGGCTTTGGAATGTATTGACTGACATCCCCAGATATCTAATGTCCTGTTAATTCATCCTGTGGGTGCCTACATATTTTTTTCTGAGCCACCCTTTGCATAATCTTTGGGCTGTTGTTTTAAACAGCTCTAACCCTCAAGCTCTCCTAAACTGTATCTTCTGTGCAAATTACGTTTCCTTGGACATTGTAATGGGAAAACTTGTTCTTTTTGGTTTTGTTTTTGAGTTGGAGTCTCACTCTGTCACCCAGACTGGAGTGCAGTGGCCGCTCCGGGCCACCGCAGCCTCGACCTGCTGGGCTCCGGCGATCCTTCCGCCTCAGTCTTCCAAGTAGCTGGAACTACAGGCGCGCACTACCACGCCCGGCTAATTTTTTTGATTTATTGTAGAGATGAGGTCTCGCTGCCCAGGCGAGTCTCGAACCCGTGGGCTCAGGCAATCCACTCACCTCAGCCTCCCAAAGGCACGGGATTACCGGCTGAGCCACCGAGCCTGGCTGAAAACTTGTTCTTAATCTCTGCCATAGTGACACCTAATTGATATTACATCCTGAAAGTTGTAAAATCTCTGGGTACAGTATGGGAAGGAGATAAATCAAAACAGGGCTTTGCTCTTTCTTCTAAATCATCTTGTGTGTAAGTACGTTAGAGGCTTGGGCATGTTTTCGAAGCGCTGACCTTAATGCTAGCCGTGCAGCAGAAGCCCCAGGCACATAAGGCTTTGAAATCTACTGGGTTAATATTATCTGAAGACAGTTTTTTTTTTTGGTGGTTTAATTGAGTCATGGTTCGTTGTCTTTTATTGGATGTTAATGCCAGTGAAATGCTGATTGTTGACAGAGTGCGAAGCGGCTCCAGAAATGGTGCTGCTGTAGGAAACTGGTAAAATAAAAAGCCTTCTTTAGATCTGAAGAAGACTCATCTGACAGGTTAAGAGATATCAGGTATTCGTAAATATTCACCAACGACAAGCATATAAGGTGAGCTCTCTATCTTCATAGGTCCCTTCTATGTTCTGGGTATCTGTGTAAGAGAAAAATCTTAATGAAATCCAGAATGAATGGAATTGTACTGGATGCCTAGTAAAAAGAACCATAAAAGAAATAGTTGTAGGATATATAATAGGACATCTCATTTTTGCCCTTTTCCTTCAAACATTAAACACAACGTATTTTCTTTAGTTTTTCTAAGTTTCCTTCCTGTCTAAAAGTAGGGGCTTGCTTAGACAGTAAAATTGCACATGGAAAGCTTTGGAACCTGGACGCTCCTTGCAAATCATTTAGGACCTGAGGTTTAAAGGCATCGGTTCATTCTAGTGACTTTGATGTACGGCTGACTATTGAGCTCATTGTAAATGCTTCCGTGGTTACAGAAGCACCACCTGCGAATGCGCTTCAGGTTTCCTCTGGGCTTAAAAGTAACATTCTAAATATGTGCTCTAAAGACTGCATAGAGAGAGTCCTGGGAAGCAGAGTTCACACTCACAGTCACAATTAAATGCTTCGTGATCGTGAAGGATAGTGGTGTTCTCACTGAAGTGTGCCTGGGCCCCGGAGGGCACCATCTACACCGTAGTGCATGTGACTAGGGCACCACAGGCAGGGCTGCTCAGGACGGCCCTGACACAGGGATGCCTTATCAGTTTATCAGCTTAAAAGTCATTTAATAATCTGTTAGGCTTTTTACGCTCTTGAATCTGTGGGGTGGCAGAATACCTGTTCTTTTTAAGACATACTCTTGATGAAATCCAGCACAGCCTTTCCTGAATATGAAGTTAATCAGAGTAGAAACCCTGTATCACTTTATTTCCAAATAACTTTCACAATCGACACTCACCCTTTGACTAGATTTATCTACTTCACAACAATTCAAATAAGAGTTCAGACACATAAATTACAGTACATGCATACCTTTATAAAAATTACAGCTTTCTTGAGATATAACTCATATAATGTTCAGTTCACCCTTTTAAAGTGTTCAATCCACAGTTTTTTATAGATTCACAAGGATGAATAATTATCACTACACTTTAATTCTAGAACATTTTCATTACCCCAAAGAGGAACTCTGTAGCCGTTGACAACCACTTTCCGTGCCGCACTCCCCAGCCACTGGTGACCATAATCTACTTTCTGTCTCTATGATTTTTTGCCTACATTTTATATTTCCTATGAATAGGATCATATATGTTGCCTAGCTTCTTTCATTGAACATGGTGTTTTCAAAGGTCATTCATATAATACCATGTATCTAATTCATTCCTTTTCAAGTGGAGTAATATTCCATTGCATACCACATTTTGTTTATTCATTTGCCAATTTCCTGATTATCATGAGGCATGCTGATGTGAACCTTCACGTTCACGTTTTTTGTGGGCATGTTTTCATTCCTCTTGGGTGCATACTGAGGAGTGGAATTGCTAGATTATATAGTAACTCCAAGTTTAAGTTTTGGAAGAACTTTCAGACTGTTTTCTTTTTACATTCTCACCAGCAATGTCTGAGGTTCCAGTTTCTCCACATCTTTGATAGTACTTGTTATTGTTCGTCTTTTTGATAATAGCCATCCTAGAATAGCCATCCTAGTAGGTGTGAAGTCATATCTCATTGTGGTTTTAATTTGCATTTTGCTAATGACTAATAATGTTGAGTATTTTTGCGTGTACTTGTTGAACATTTGTATATCTTCTTTGGAAGCATGTCTATTCAAGTCCTTTGCCTGTTTGTTTTGTTTTGCTTTTGTTTTTAGAGACAAGGTCTCACTATGTTGCCCAGACTGATCTCAAACTCCTAGTCTCAAGCAATCCTCCCACCTCGGCCTCCCAAAGTACTGAGCTTGCAGTTGTGAGCTACCACTCACCTTTGCCTGTTTTTAATTGGGCTTTTTGTTTTTTTATTCTTGAACTGTGAGAGTTCTTTATATATCTATGATTTGCAAATATTTTCTGCCACTTTGTGAGTTGTCTTTTACTTATTGTGTCTTTTGAAGCATAAAAGCTTTTTAATTTTTTTTTTTTCTTTTTTTTGAGTTGTAGTCTCACTCTGTCGCCCAGACTGGAGTGCAATGGCCGCTTCCGGCCACCGCAGCCTCGACCTGCTGGGATCCGGCGATCCTTCCTCCTCAGCCTTCCGAGTAGCCGGAATTACAGGCATGCGCTACCACGCCCAGCTGATTTTTTGATTTATCGTAGAGATGAGGTCTCGCTGCCCAGGCGGGTCTCGAACCCGCGGGCTCAGGCAATCCACTCACCTCAGCCTCCCAAAGGCGCGGGATTACAGGCTGAGCCACCGGGCCTGGCTTTTAATTTTGATGAAACCCAATTTACCTATTTTTTTTCCTCACTTATGCTTTTGGTGTCTCATCAAGGAAGCCATTTCCTAGTTCAGGGTTACAAAGATTTACTCTATGGTTTTCTTTAAGAGTCTTACAGTTTTAGCTCTTACATTCAGGGCAATGATCCATTTTGAGTTAATTTTTGTGTATGGTGTGAGGTAAGGGTCCAACCTTATTCTTTTTTCATGTGGATGTCTAGTTGTCCCAATACCATTTCTTAAAAGACTCTTACTTCCCTGTCTAGTTGTCATTGTATCCTTTAAAAAACTCAATTGACTGTACACGTAAGGGCTTATTTCTGGACTCTCAATTCTGTTCTGTTGGTCTATGTGTCTATTTTTAGCCAGTATTACACTGTGGTGATTACGGTAGATTTGAAGTATGTAGGATTTGAAATTGAGAGGCGTCACTATAGAATATTACACCACCACAAAGAAGAACAAAATCATTGCAACAAATTGGATGGAGTTGAAGTCCATCATCCTTAGTGATCTGTCACAGAAACAAAGAACTGAATACCACATATCCTCACTCAAGTGGAACCTGAACATTAATCACAGTAGCCCCAGGGAGGGATTGACCATTGCTGGGCACTGCCAGGACAGGGAGGGATGGGGGACGTGTAACAATACAAAGCGTACCTGGGCCCAACCCATGGGAAGTGAGGGCCAAACTTCACCTGCATGCAGCCGACTTATGTAGTGAATCCTTGCCTGTATCCCACATCTCTATAATAAGATAAAATGTAAAGAAAATCGAGAGATGTGAGTCCTCTAACTTTTTTTCTATTCTGAATCCCCTTCATTTCCATATGAATTTTAGGATCTGCTTATCATTTTCTGCAAACAAACAAACAAACAAAAAACCAACCAAAAAAAAACCCCACTGAGATTTTGATAGGGATTGTTTTGAATCGGTAGATCAAATTGGAGAGAATTGCTGTCTCAACAATGTTATGTATTTCAACCCGCAGACTTGGGATGTCTTTCCACTTATTTAGGTCTTTAACTTCCTTCAATTATGTTTTTTACTTTCCAGCATGTAAGTCTTACAGTTTTTTTGTCAAATTTATTTCTAGATATTTTATTCTTTTTGATGCTGCTATACATGGAATTTTCTTAATTTCGTTTCTTAGTTGTTCATTGCTAGTCTATAGAAATAGAATTGATTTTTATGTGTTGATTTTGTATCTTGCAACCTTGCTGCACATTTTTTTTTAGTTCTAGTAGTTTTTGTTGGATTCATAAGATAATGTTATCTGCAGATAGACATAGTTTTACTTTTTCTTTATCCAGTCCAAATACTTATTATTTCGTCTCCTTGCCAAGTTGCCTGGATCGTAACCTTCAGTACAATGTCAAACAGTGGCAGCAAGAGTGGACATACCATGTTCCTGCTCTTGGGAGGGAAGCATTAAGTCTTTACCATTCGTATTATGTTAGCCATGGAGTTTTCATAGATGCCTTTTATCAGGTTAAAGATGTTCCCTTGGCCGAGCTCAGTGGCTCAACCTGTAATCCCAGCACTTTGGGAGGCTGAGGCGAGAGGATTGCCGGAGCTCGGGGATTCAAGACCAGCCAGGGCAACTTGGCGAGACCTCATCTCTACAATAAATCAAAAAATTAACCAGGCGTGGTAGCACACGCCTGTAGTTCCGACTACTTGGTTGGAAGGATCGGCGGCACCCAGCAGGTCAAGGCTGCGGTGGCCATGAGCGTGCCACTGCACTCCAGTCTGGGTGACAGAGTGAGACTCCAACTCCAAAAAAAAAGTTTCCCTTTATTTTTAGCTTGTTGAGTGTTTTTAACAAGGAAGGATGTTTGCATTTGTCAAATGCTTTTTCTGCAGATAATTATGTGGTTGTGCCTTTTATTCTATTAATATTATGTGTTACACTGATTGATTTTCACACATTAAACCACTTCTGCATTCCTGGGATAAATCCCATTTGGTCATGGTGTGGTGTGTAATCTTTTTTTAATGTTGCTGGATTCAGTTTGTTAGGATTTGCTCATGATCTTGCATTTCGTTAATAAGGAGTATTGGTTTGAAGTTTCCTTTAGGATAATACTGGGCTCACAGAATGAATTGGGAAATTATCCCTCTTCTTCTATTTTTTGGAAGAATTTGAGGAGGATTGATGTTATTTTTTTAGTATTTACTTAGTGGAAGTTACTAGTGAATCCAGCTGGGCCTGAGCTTTGCTTTGTAATTTTTTTATTATTAAAAAATGTTTTAATTGTGTAAAATACTCATAACCTAAACTTACCATTTTAATAGTTTTTGATTATTAATTTAATCTCTACCTAGAGCAGGCTATAGTATTTAGCAAAACTTAATAAGGACTTGAGAATAACTGAAGGGAATTTATCATAGAAAATACAAACCTTAAAACAGGAAATAGATATAAAGATACCTAATGTTTCTGGCAAAGCTCTTCTACAGAATGATTCTCTTTGGTCTGCTGTCACGTTTCAGAGACCAACTTAGCTCTCCACAATGGGTGTACTCTGTCATGTCTCTTTTACTCAAAGCCCAGGCATTCTATCCATATTGTAAGTCCAGGCATTCTATCCATATTGCAAGTCCTTAAAAGAGTAGGGTAGAAAATATCAACCTTCCTCCCAACCTACATCCTAGCTGCAGTTTACTGACACAACTGCACACATAAGAAAGATAATTTTAGATGTGATTATACAAAGCAGTCAATGTTTTCTGGAACTTTTCTATTTAAAATTAGGATCTTGACTTTACCTTTGTAGAACCAAAAGGTTTATTAAGTGGTTTTCCACAAACAAGAATAACCAGCCCCCAAAAGTGAATTCAAGCAAAAGCTGAACTTCCAAAATTACACGTTATTTTAAAGATTTCCCAGAACTGCTTCGTAACCTGGACTCAAGTCAGTGTTCTTGAGCTTCCCCCAGCCCCTGCGATCTCCTCAGCACGTGGCTCAGAGGGGTTTAGCAGCTAGCTCCCCTCCCTCTTGTTCTCTCAGCATCCCACTTCTATTCCTGAGACAGTAGCCTGCATGTAAGATCTCTCTGCTCAGGCTTTTCAATCTGGATTCTCTCTCAGTGGAGACCTACTTAAACCATTTTCTTGAAAGCCATCTCTCATGGCCCAAAACCTCCTCTAAAAGATCTTTTGTTCAACCTTCTCAAACAATTAGATGGTTCTTGGCATTTGTCCAAGGTTTGCTATTCCACTTGGGCACTTACTCTCCACCACGTAAGGACATAGTGAGAAGGTAGCCGTCTGCAAGCCAGAAAGAGGGCCCTCATCAGGAACTGAATTAGCTAGCACTTTGATTTTGGACTTCCCAGCCTCCAGAACTGTGAGAACTAAATGTTTGCTGCTTAAGCCACCAGTCTATTTGTTACAGTTTGAGCTAACTAAGGAAACATCTTCCAGTGAAAATGTCTAATTAATGTAAGCGATCCTGATTTATAAATGCTAGGGATGAAAAATAGGTGGAAAAATCTGTCTGGAGAAGACAAATAGAAGGTTTTTCAGTCGTAACTACCTACCCAATGTTGGGTGTTCCCTGTGGATACAAATATCCAGCTCATTTTAAAGTAGGCCAGAAAAAATGGGAGATTTTTACTACTTCAGAAAAAATGTCTTACCTTTTCTTCTGCTTGGCTTCCTCCCTTCCCCACCCCCCTCTTTTGGCTCTGTCTGCTCTTTTCCATGTACTCTCAGCATGACTTCCTAAAGGTACAGATTCAATGGTTGGGGTTATTCAAAAAAGTGTCTGAAGTTCTCCTCCCAGCCAGAAAGAATTGTACTATAAAGTAGAATAATTTGAAAGGGAGGAGTTTGTCTTTTTCATGAACAATGAAAGGCTTTCAATTCTTTTAATAACTGAAAGGGCTTGAACTTCTGTTAGAGTCTTTAAGAACTTGTGATAAAGTTCATATTGTAGTTGTAGTTTATTCCATGATCTTGGAGAAAGCAAACTTCTTTTGAGAGGATTCTGGCTTTCTTGGATACTTCCTCTGTTATGGGGCATACTGATGTATGAGTAATGCAAAGGCAAGTGTTATGTTTATAATTTAACATAAAGGAAGAGATCACAGCACAGACATAACCTTGATGCACTTCTGAGAACTTCTTATCGATCAGCACTAGTTGAGCTTGTTGAGTGTTTTTGGCCCAAGATAGTGGTGATAAGAACTCAGGAGCAACTGCACTCCCCAGCTGTGTGACTTCAGGCAAGTTATTTAGCCCCAGAAACCTCAGATTCCTCTCAATCCTTTTTTGCTGGGCCCTCATGAGCATTATGTGATAGAGTCTTTAGCAGACAGCTAAGGGAGCACAGGAGTCACTGTCTCAGATAGGGGTCATTTGATTATGAGGCACCAAATCCCACTCAAAAATTATTGGAAGGAAAGAGGGATAATTCACAGAACCATCGGCCAAGAGTCCAACCCGGTTTTTAGAGAAAGCAGACGGTCTCTTTTTTGGAATGCCTCCTCCCTCGCCTCTCTTTCTGGGACTGTCCGCCCTCTCATGGCTGTTGTTTTCCGTGCTTCCCTCTCTCTCCTCTGTCTCCTGACCGACCCTCTCAGCCTGATTTCCACACGACGCTGGCATAACCATGACCCAGGCATAGCACTGACTCAATTTTCCGGTTTAAGAACCTAAAAGAGTCTTTGTGGTTCACTTCCCTGCGGTCATCTGTGTCCAGAGAGAAAGGGGCCTATGGGCTGTCGCCTTTTCAACAGATACAATGGGAAGAGTCCAAGCGGGACATGGGTAGATTCTGTGAGAAGGTGGCATGGGGCTGAGGTAGGAATAGTGGGCATTTCCAGAAAGTCACTCAAGATACACTAACGCCCATTCTCTCTTGAAGTTCACCTGCTTTGTAAGAAGGTGGTATGGGGGTGAGGGAGGAATAAATGGGCATCTCCAGAAAAGTCACTCAGGAAACACTAATGCTCATTCTCTCATAAAGATTACCTACAACAAATAAATTCCCTCGAATCCTGTCAGTTTTGTCCTAGATTTCTTGTACTTAACTATGGACTTGGTTTTGCTTGAAGTTCCTATTCTAGCTTTCACAAAATTACATGATCCGCGTTATTCTCCTACTTCTTTGAGAGATTCTTCTCCAGATCTTTTCTAACTTCCCTTCCTTCTTCTTCTTAAATAATGAACATTTTGGGGGGTTGTTCCCTTCTGTTGCCCTCTTTGTCCAGTCCGCTATCCTTTGATCAGCCCAAACACAAAGTACTTGGAACACAATAGTTGACAAGTAAATAGGAGTCCTCTTCATCTCCCTTTTTCCTTGTATCTTCACTTTTCTAGAAATATCTGTCTTTTTTTTAAAAAAACATGATCATATTATTTTAGCTTATTTCCTAGATTCTCTCCTTAATGCTTTTAGACCTGGCAATATGCAATATTTCCTATATTTTTTCAGTTTTTACTGTGGATTTTGTGATCAGTTTTGGAGAAAGAAAGGAAATCTTGGAAGCATATTTGGAATAACTAGGAAAGTGGCTAGTGGGTTCTTAGCGCCTTTTTAAGGGATCCTCAGTTCGACTCCCAAAGTCTCACAGACAATTTTTCCAGGATAAGCAGTTATGTTTCATACTGTTTGAGAAATCTCTTTGATGCCAGATGACTGTGTAAGGAGGTATAATAATCTGCTCAATGGGATGGATGTGATTGCCTGCAATGAGAACAATCTATAATAATCACTTTATTTGTGTGGGGGATGTAGAAAGGTAAGAGCTAAAGAGTGTGTGTGTGTGTGTGTGTGTGTGTGTGTGTGTGTGTGTGTGTTGGTCTCTTGGAAAACTAAGCACTACTGTATCATCTTTACTTCTAAGTACTAGCTAAGCAAGAAAATTGAAGTTGAAGCCAGGCTCGGTGGCTCAGCCTGTAATCCCGCGCCTTTGGGAGGCTGAGGTGAGTGGATTGCCTGAGCCCGCGGGTTCGAGACCCGCATGGGCAGCAAGACCTCATCTCTACAATAAATCAAAAAATTAGCCGGGCATGGTAGCGCATGCCTGTAATTCCAGCTACTCGGAAGGCTGAGGTGGAAGGATCGCCAGAGCCCAGCAGGTCGAGGCTGCGGTGGCCGGGAGCGGCCACTGCACTCCAGTCTGGGAGACAGAGTGAGACTCCAAGTCAAAAAAAAAAAAAGAAAATTGGAGTTGAGAAACCATAAACTGCTCAGAAGCCCTCTTCCCATCCAGAGCCATTGACGCAGTATAAATAGTCCTTTTCACTGTGCTGCTGAATATGGACCAGGAGCATCTGTATCAGAAGAGAATGTAGGATAGCTCATGTCAAGCAAAACTGACCATATAGCTTGGAATAATAGAGCTCAGTAAGGCAAGAAAGAAGTCAAAGCCGGTGAAGCCATGGACCCTGAGCCAAATGTGAGAGATGACAGATAATTTGGAGCCCTAAGGTCTATCATTTTCAACGAGAAAGTGCAGACTTCCAGGGCTGAGAAAGCATACCCCAGTGAATCCACACATATCTCATTAGAGAGGATTTAGAAAATGATGACAACTTTGTGTCAGTAATAGTGCCACTATAGCTAGGTAGGTAATTAAGCACAACCCGTCTGGAAAACAACTGACTTGCATATAAACATCAAAATTCTTAAATAAGTACATTACCTTTGCTCTACCTTCTAGGAATCTTTCCTAAGGAGATAACTAGAGAGCTAGACTAAGATTTCTTTGTGCCGTTTGCATCACAGGGCTATTGGTTAAAAAAAAAAGTCAAATAAACTAGATAGTCACATAGTGGGCTATTGTACAATCTTGAAAATCATGACTTTACAGAATGTTGACATTGCAGAGTTCTCGTGATTTGATGGTAGATGAAAAAGGATGCAAAACTTTCGCTCACGCATTTCCACTGGTAGGAACTAAGCGACACCACAAAGCAAAGAGGGATCAGTTTTTATCAGCAACAACAAATGTGCCAAGTTTAATGACACTGCAGGCTTTTAAAAATTTCATCTTAAAAACGTGGGGGTACAATTCAGGGTTAGGTATACAAACATTGATTATACAGGTACAACACTGTAGACTTTTGAATGAACTAATTTACACTTCCAAATAAAGCCTATTTGTAAGTAGAAGTACTTCTATATGAAAGTTTTGATTTACTCCTGTGTTTATACGTAATGTAAATATCTATATTGGTGCATATTTAGGAGAAAGCACACAAAATCGTTCCCAATAGTAGAATCATGAATAATTTTTGTTTTCCTCATCATATTTTTGTACATTCTAAATTTTCTACAATGACCATGTATAATTTTGTGTTTAGAATAGAATGAACTCTATAAAGATAGCAGAGGAACATAATATTATGGATTAAAAAGAGGGTAGCACAAGAAGGGAGTCTCCATAATTTTGTGACAAGTGGAAATGGTCTTACTTGAAATAATAGTGCAACATGCCAAGTGAAAAGCTTGGTGGTGTTTGTTTTGTGGTTTAAAATTTTTTTTAACCAATCCTAGAAATTCCTTTTCTTTCTAAGTCTCAAGTTAGAGATGCATTTGCAGGTGTGGACACACTATTTAGTCAGATTATTCCTTCCGTGCAGTGTAGTTACTACCGTTTATTTAATCTGTAAGATTAAATACACTGATGTTGAAAAAGAGGAGACCACATGTGTGTATCCACACTGTTAATAGGGATAGTCTCTTATTTGGGCTTTGAGTCCCTCATTTGTCCTGGTAGCTAGGCTTTGTGCAAACTACATCATTTAGATTCTCTCATATTAATAATTTCTAAAAATGCTCTATTGTTATTTCAAAGACCCAGAGAGATTAAGTGACTTGTGAAAATTAGGCAGTGAAATTGGGCAGATTCTCTTGATTCTCCAACTTTTGATGTACTAGAAAATACTGATAATTTATGAAGAAGTACGTTATACTGTTATAGGTAGAATAACTGACCATCCAAAGATGATGAGTTAGTATTTATTTAAAAGACAGAAAAAATGAATATGAGTCCTCTACCCTTTGACAGAGCCACCTGGAGCTTTGGAAGTACTTGATAGCATCCATCTAGAAGTGGTCAGCCACTCCTATTTAACATAGTGCTGGAGTTCTAGCCAGAGCAATCAGGCAAGAGAAAGAAGTAAAAGCTATCCAAATGGAGAAGAGGAAGCCAAATTATCTCTCTTCACAGACAGTATGATTCTATATCTAGAAAACCCTAAAGAGTCTCCCAAAAGACTCCTGGCCCTGATAAGCAACTTCAGTCAAGTCTCAGGATATAAAATCAGTGCTCAAAAATCAGCAGCATTTCTATGTATCAACAACATTCAAACTGAGAACCAAATCAAGAACACAATTCTGTTTATAATAGACACATACACACACACACAAAATACCTGGGGATACATCTAACTAAGGAGGTGAAAGATCTCTACAATATGAACTACAAAATGCTGCTGAAAAAAATCAGAGGACAAAGAAATGAAACAACATTCCATGCTCATGGGCTGACGGAATCAATATCGTTACAATGTCCATACTAACCAAAGTAATCTACAGATTCAGTGCAATCCCTATCAAACACCAACATCATCAATTTTTGTGGAATTAGAAAAAAACAATTGTTAAATTCACATGTAAGGGAAAAAAAAAAAGCCCTAGTAGCCAAAGCAATCCCAAGAAAAAGAACAAAGTCAGAATTATCACATTACCAGACTTCAAACTTTACTACAAGGCTACCGTAACCAAAACAGCATGGTACTGGCACAAAAATAGGCACGTAGACCAAAGGAAGAGAATAGAGAACCCAGAAATAAAGTCACTCACTCACAACCAACTGATCTTTGACTAAAGCAAAAATAAACAATAGGGAAAAGGACACCCTGTTCGATAAATGGTGCTGAGAAACTGGCTCACCATGTGCAGGAGAATAAAGCTGGACCCCTCCCTCACACCAAATACAAAAATAACTCAAGATAATGACTTAAATGTAAAATTTCAAACTATAAAAATCCTAGGCCTAGGCAGCAAATGTCAGAGCAAATCTTCAAAAGCGAATGCATCAAAAACAGAAATTGAGAAGTGAGACCTAATTAAATGAAAGAACTTCTTTTTTTTTTTTTATAATCAGTATTTTTTATTATCGTTTTGTAGGGTACAGTTAAGGGTTAGGTGTACAATTACGTTTCATTCAGGCACCCTATTGATAAGAGGTGTTTTCCCAGTCCCAGATAGATATTAGCTACTGTTAGTCCCATCCCCCCCCATAATTTCCTAGTACCATCAGTCATTTTCTTATAGTATTACATTGGATGTTCAAGGTCCATTATATCAGTGAAAACATGTGATATTCTGATCTTTGTTTCTGTGAGAGGTCACTCAGTATTATAGACTCTAGTTCCATCCAGGTAGCTGCGAAATTCATGATTTTGTTCTTTTTCATGGCTGCGTAGTATTCCATCGTGTATATGTACCACATTTTTTTAATCCAGTCCTCTTTTGATGGGCAGCATGGTTGTTTCCAGGTTCTTGCTATTGTGAATAACGCTGCGATAAACATACGTGTACAGGTATCTTTTTTATAGAGTGATTTGTGTTCTTCAGGGTATATTCCCAGTAGGGGGATTGCAGAGTCATAAGGAAGGTCAATATTTAGAGCTTTCAGGAATCGCCACACTGCTTTCCACAGAGGTTGCACTAGCTTACACTCCCACCAACAGTGTAGAAGTGTTCCCTTTTCACCACAGCCTCTCCAGCAGCTGTTATTTTTTGAGTTGTTGATAATTGCCATTCTGACTGGAGTTAGGTGGTATCTCAGTGTGGTTTTGATTTGCATCTCCCTGATGATTAGTGAGGTTGAGCATTTCTTCATGTGTTTGTTGGCTGCTCGAATGTCTTCTTTTGTGAAGTGTCTGTTCATATCTTTTGCCCATTTTATAATGGGGTTGCTTGTTTTCTTCTTTTCAGTACGATGAAAGAACTTCTATATAGCAAAAGAAACTATCAACAGATTAAACAGACAACACATATTTGCAAACTATGCATCTAACAAAGGACTGGTATCCAGAATCTGCAAGGAGCTTAAACTAATTTGCTTCTTGTTAATTTACAAGGAAAAAACAACCCCATTAAGAAGTGGATAAAGGACATGAACAGGACACTTCTCAAAAGATGACACACAAGCAGCAACACACATGAAAAAAAATGCTTAACGTCGCTAATCAGAGAAATGCAAATCAAAATTGCAATGAGATACCATCTCACACCAGTCAGAGTGACTTTTATTATAAAGTCAAAAAACATCAGATGCTGGCAAAGTTGCAGAGAAAAGGGAACGCTTATATGCTGTTAGTGGGAATGCAGACCAGTTCAACCCCTGTGGAAAGCAGTTTGAAGATTTCTCAAAGAACTAAAAATAGAATTATCATTCAACTCAGCAATCCCACTGCTGAGAATACACCCAAAGAAACAGAAATCTACCAAAAAGACACCTGCACTCATATGTTTATTACAGCGCTAGTCACAATAGCAAAGACATGGAACCAACTTAGGTGCCCATTAGTGGTGGACTGGATAAAGTAAATATGGTACATGTATACTATGGGATACTACACAACCACAAAGAAGAAGGAAATAATGTCCTTTGCAGCAACGTGGATGTGACTGGAGCCGTTATTCTTAGCAAATTAATGAAGAAGCAGAAAACCAAATACTGCATGTTCTCAACACTGGGTCCACATGAACATAAATACGGAGACAGCAGATACTGGGAATTCGTAAAGCAGGGAGGGAAGGGGCAAGATTGAAAAACCACCTGTTGGGTACCGTGCTCACTATTTGGGTGATGGGTCCAATAGAAGCCCACCCACACCATCACACAATATCCCCGTGTAACAAACCTGCACGTAAACCCATTGAATCTTTTTAAAAAAACAACTCACACTTGCCTTACGGGGAGAGGACTCCAGAAGCCCCGGCACCATCACTTTACAGTCACAGCAAGGCTGTAGGCCAGAATTTTCGCCTAGGAAGCACCTGAGAAATGATTTTGACCCAGGCAGAGATTCTGTCCAGAATCATTTCTGACACATAAACCCCAGCTGGCCACACTGTGCTACCTCATGCATGGCTGAGATTTGCTCTTAGCCTCTCAGGGGCATTCCACCTGTCTTGAAGCAGTTTGATTCTGCAGGAAAGGGGCAGTGCAGAAGGAATAGTGGCAGGAACATACTTTTGTAACAAGATAGCCCCTCTTCTGGATGCCTTCTCTGTTGCTTCATCCAGTCAGTCAATAAACACTTCCTGTGGCCCCACTGTGTGCCAGGCACCGTTCTCGGCCCTGAAGAGACAGTGGCGAACAAAACAGAAAGTCTCTGCCTTCAGGAAGTTTGCATATTGGTGGGGAGAAGTGGGCAGCAAATACAATAAATAATTCAGTCACGTAATGTGCTAGAAGGGATAACATTCAGTAGGGTTGGAGAACAGAGTGCAGTTGAGGTGGAGTGCTCAGGGAAGGCTCACGGAGCCAGGATTGCTGGAGAGGAGGCGTGAGCTACGAAGATATGAGGGGGAAAGGTTTCCTGAAAAGACCCTGAGGTCAGAGGACACATGGAGTGATCACGCAAGTCACCGAGGCCAACGTGTCTGGTGGGAACGGAGTGGCCCGCCCGTGGCAGGCAGTCGTTGTTAGAGGCAATGGAGGGTGGTCAGGGCACTGAGAGCACTCACTTGAGTGAAGCGGGAAGCTGCTGGGGAATATATTCTGAAGAATGTCCCGATGGGTTACATGAGGGGTCAGAGCAAAAGAATAGCCAAGAATGACCCCAAGGGTTTTGGCTGAAGCTACGGGAAGAATGGAGGCGCTGTGAGCTGAGATGGGAAGGTCGTGGCTGGAACCGGTGGCAGAGAAGTGCTGAGAAGCAGGAGCTCATTTTTGGAAATGTGAGATGAAGATGATGAGTTAGCAATTGCTTATGAGCCCGAAGCAAAGAAAAAAGGGGCCAGGCTCCTTGACTTTTGTGTGCAGCTGTTGAAGTCCGACAGCCTGGCTAATCAATGGAGAATTTCAAGGCACTCCTTTTCTTCCCATTATTGGCTGGCTGTAAACTCTAGACTTGGTTGAAAGACACCACAGAACCAAGTGATGAACAAGAAGGGATAACTGAGTAAAGGAATGAAAGCAGAATCTTAAGAAACTGCTGATGTTTCGGAACTGAAAGGGGCTGATAATAGCGATTAATGATTGTGAAATCTGGGCCTCTTTGCTGTGAGTCTTAAAATCAGTTCTAAAACAGAAGAAGATTAAAATACATATCGATCTGCTGATGGGCAAAAGGTAAAGTTTAAAAGCAAAGAATTGACCAATATGAATTACGTTAATTAAACCCTTCTCTGGGATGTGAATAAATACAAGCTGATAACTAGTATCTGTGAGTTCCTGAATTGATTCCGCATTGAGTATACTTCAAAGATGCGGGACCACGTCTGTCTACAATCACCTTCAGAAAGGCTGCCTTTCTGCACGGGGATGTCATAGACACTTAAGTTTCTCATTGCAGCTGATCCCCTTACTTACTTGACTAATGCAGCGGGTGTGATAGCAACAGGCTTTGAAGTGCAAAGCCTTCCTTCAATTACCCACTCATTAAAAAATACCATGCTCTTGTCAAATCCAAGAACTCTCATGGGAAGGATTTTCTATTAGGAGGGCAACAACACCCCAGATTGCCCCAGGTCCTTGCCCTCTCGCCTGTTAGCCGGGCACCCGCTGGAGATGTAGACCATCTCACTGAACTTTAGACACGGAGCCCTGTGGAAGTATCTGGGACCTTGAAGAACTTTGCTACCGGCTTACGCTTAGGTGGATTTTTCCATTTCATGGCTTGTCTCATTTGTTTGTTCACATATGGCAGATTAACATAGGCTCAGCAAGGATCCTGAGGGACAGAGAAACTTAGTAATTAAGAAATACTGTGGGAATTTAGAGTGTGGTGGTTCAAATCAGCGGGGAGAGACGTATCATGTAATACATGGCATTAGAATTACTTGCAGTCATTTGGAAAAAAAAAAAAAGTCGACCTCTCATGCTGATATAAACTCCAGAAAATAAAAGATTTAAATACTTAAGAATGAAAACCGTGAATAGACTAGAAATATACATAGGAGGTTTGTTTTTCATAATATTGGCATAAAAGGCCTTTCTGGGCAAGACTCCAGACCTAAAATCTATGACAGAAAATACTGATAAATGTGACCACATACAAATCTTAAATTGTTATAGAGAAAACATACCACGAGCAATGCCAAAAGATAAACAACAAAGAGTATAACACACATATCAACAAATGAGCTAATTTCCTCATACAATTCAGTATGAAAATGATAAACATTTTATTTTTAAAAATGGACAAAGACATGGATAATCAGGTCTCAGAAGATACAAAGAGATTCACAGCAGCCTTGTTTTATAATAACAAAATCCTGAAGCTAAATGTTCTTCAGAGGCGCGACTTGTTAACCATAGACTAATAAAAGCTGTTGGGAAGAATAAGGTAGAGTTCCATATATTGATATGGAAAGATGTTCCTATGCCAAAAATACAGGCTGAGTATCCCTTATCGAACGTGCTTAGGACCAGAAGTGTTTCTGATTCTGGAATATTTGCAAATATATCATGAGTTATCTTGGAGATGGGCCCCAAGTCTAAGCACAAAATTCATTTACTATGCATATGCACCCTGTACACACAGTAGTCTGAAGAAAAGTTTATACAGTATTTTAAATAATTTTGTGAATGATGAACCATCAAGAAAGGAAGCATGGCACTATCTCAGGCCCCATGTGGATAATCTGTGGTTGTTTGGCATCCTCACCATTCCTGACTCTGAACTTACATGTTACCAACAAGCAATGTTTGTGTTTTTTTGAGTTGGAGTCTCATTCCATCGCCCAGGCTGGAGTGCAGTGGCATGCTCATGGCCACCCCAGCGTCGACCTGCTGGGCTCCAGCGATCCTTCTGCCTCAGCCTTCCAAGGAGCTGAAACTACAGCCACATGCTACCACGCCCAGCTAATTTCTGATTTATTGTAGAGACGAGGTCTCGCCAAATTGCCGGGGCTGGTCTCGAACCCGTGGGCTCAGGCAATCCACTCACTTCGACCTCCCAAAGAGCTGGGATTACAGGCTGAGCCACCGAGCCCAGCCGCAATCATCTTCTTACACTTATTCACACATAAATACTTAGTAAAAAATATGACATTCCATGAATACAGTGAAAAACTACTATGTTTAGGTGAACTAAGCAGCATAGCGGCATCACCAGAATACCTGTATCAACTGTTAAGCATCCCCCAATGGGCGGGCAAGGCTCTCAGTCTCCACTCACGATGCTGTGTTTTATTTAAAATGTTGTGGTACACTGTATTTTACTGTTTTAGGTGAGAAGAAACATCAGAAGCAGTTGAGGGAGCAGTGGAAAGACCAGGAAGTGGTTCCTTAAGGGATGAGGAGGCATTTTTAGAATGTTTTCTCTGGAGCCATCTGCCTCATTAACAGTAGTTTGTGTCTTTGAAGCCTCTCTTTGCTTTTGTAGACCGACAGGATTTCTTGTTCTGTTATGAATGCATGCTGCTGTAGTCCTTCAATAAGCTCGTCACACATTTTCATCATGTTGTCAGTTTTCCTGCAGTGGTAACAGCATCGTCTTCATTGTCACTATTCTTATGATCACATTGATTCAGAATCGTTTTGCTGTTTCACCATTGGTTGATGAATGAGCCTCATTATCTACGTCTAAAACTTAATCGATAGCCACATCTTCTTGCTTACAGGATGGAGTCTGAGGCCGTACATTTTGCATATGTAAAGAGGTTAGACATTTTTTTTTCTCACTTGACAAATGGAACCCTTCAAAGTCACCTCCTTATTTATCTTTATCATGGAACATAGTCACAGACCAGAGGTTGCGCGAGCATGCACGACTGTGTCTTTGGTCACCGTATCCCAAGCACTGGCAACAGCATATAGAGCATCCTTCATGCCAGACTCCTTCTGAAAGTCTTCCACATCCATATCTCTGTTCATTGTCGCCTACGGTCTGTTCATGAAAATGTCTTTACATTTACTCTTCAATGATCTAAGGATCCCCTGGTCACATGGATGAACGAATAAAGTCACATTTGGGGAAAAGTACATGGCATAAACATCCTTTTTGATGAGAATTTCAGCTGGATGATGAACAGAACAATTTCAAAGAGCAACAAAATCTTCATCTTCCTTCAGTCCAGATTTCCTGCAGTGAAGCATGATCCACTGGTAAGAAAAATCTTGGTGAAACCAATCAGAAAATAAATCCTTGATAAACCATGCCTTTTTGTTTGCATAATAATGGACTGGTAGGAAATTCACTCATTGAAAACAGCAAGGACATAAACTTTTGCCTGTTTACAGCAAGTTTACACTTATGTGTGCCTGCTGCATTAGGACATCCCAGGACAGTTATTCTGTCCTTAATCCTTAATTTGGTATCCTTAATCCTTGTAGAGGCTCTCATCCGCTGTAGTCATTATGAATACACAAACAGGGCAATAATACAATAAACAGTGGTGTTTCATCAGCATTATAGGTTTGTTCTGGCATCAGATTTTCATCAGTGATGACTTTGGCCAACACATCGATTAATTTCTCCACTGCTTTGTGATCAGCTGATGCTTTATCACCACAAAATTTAAAAAACTTAAGAGTTTTGTCTTTTCTTACATGTCTGCAAACGGTCTGTTAAATAGTCACAGTTTCCCTCATTTTCCCATTCATTGTTATAGATCTTTGTTTATTTCATGATCAGCATACCATTAAGTGTCATATGTTCACTGCCATGTGATGGATCCACCCTTTCAATACACAATCGAGATCTTCATTTTTAATCTTAGGTAGTGTTTTTCTCTTTTTCACTAACTTTTGTTTATCACTTTCTACATAAACTTCAACAGTGTGTCCTTCTGTTTCTTCAGGTCACACGGTGACATTCCAACACCATACTCTTCTGTAAGACGTTTCACACTTCCATCTCTGTTCAGTTTCTCCAACAGCTTGACTTCCTGTGCTGTAGCTAAACATAGAGACTTCCTGGCTTTTGTATCACTGTTACTCATAGCAGTATGTGCAGGCTCTTTTGGCATTTTCAGCAAGACCTTTATACTACAGAGAATAGAATGAGCAAAAAACAGTGAGTCATGCACACAGGTCTTGACCCCACGTGGTTTATCGTGGGGAACCTGCAGTTGGTGTGGCTGGCCTACACACATGCCATTTTATTACCCTTTGTGGGCATACTTGTGAGTGTGTGGAAAAGGTATATTGCCGCTGAAGGGGGCTGGGAGGGTCTTTTTTCCCTTGGGGACATTGGATGAAATGTGTGTTGTGCGTCTGTGTTTTGACTGCAACCCATCCCATGAGGTCAAGTGTAGAAAGCTGCACTGGAGGATGATCATAAGATTTTGTTGCTCCTTGAAATTGTTCTGTTCACTGTCCAGCTGAAATTCTCATCAAGAAGAATGTTTATGCCATGTACTTTTCTCCAAATGTGACATCACGTCAGGGCCCCAGAATTTCAGATTCTGGAGCGTTTTAGGTTTTTGGATTAGGGATGCTCAACCAATAATAGCTTTAAGTTAGAAATACTCAGCTGTTTGCATAACAATGTTTACTATAATCTCGTTTGCCTATAGAAATATATGTCAATCTGGAAGGATCCACAAGTTACTATTAAGATCATCAGTGGTTAGCTCTGAGATTAGCATTGAAATAGAAAAGGACGAATTTGGTTCTGTACTGTTTGAATTCTACAGTGCACTCGTTTTATAATTATTTAAAACATTATTTAATTAAATGACTATGAAGGCAAATTATAGTAAAGTCTCAAACCAGGTAATGAATATGGCACATAAACACAGACACATCATTCACTGAGAAAGAACAGTCAACAGGGCTTAGTCCTGTACGGGTGCAGAGTGAGGGGGTTGTCACTGGTGTCCTGGATCTCATACTCTTACCATCTGTGTCAGTTTGGGTCACTTGGAAAGGACACTGAAACAGTAGTGCAAGATATTTAATAAGGAGTAATGTCTGTGAAAGATAATGTCTGGGGGAGAGAAGAGTCTGGGGTGCTGATCTGACACCTATAAAAGGCAAGGATGAAGGAGTGCACAGGGAGAGACTCAAACCACAATGCATTGAGACCACGTCAACCCAGCATGGGTCGCGAGAGCAAAGCCTGCCTCGTAGAGGAGTTCTGTTTGGGGAGGAGATGGCCAGACTCTGGTACCCCCACCATGCTCACCGGTTGGCTGGAGACTGCCCAGAGGAACATGAATGGCCTCAGCTCCTACACTGTTATGAATCTCAAAGATGCTGCAGCTGGAAGCTGTCAGTTAACTGTATTTTTTGCAACTGAAGAGCCCCTTTTTTTTTTTTTGCTTGGAGGGAGGTCAGAGTGGTCCACTTACTTGGCTACCAGAGTTCACACCTGCTTTTCCATCCATTTTCAGAGTCGCTCTTCCAGGGCTCCAGTGGGCGCTTCTTTCCATGGGGAAATTTACCCAAGGGAGGTTAGGGTGACAAACGACAGTCCCTGTGGCTGCATTTGATCTCAGTGCTGTAAGTGGCTCTCGTTCGCTCTCCTCCACTGTTTACTAGCCCTCTTGCCCTCAGCTACCACCCCTGCTCTCAAGGATTTACCTGGCGGTGTGACCCACATGCTTGTTCCCGAGGGATCTGAGTCCTTGATAACCAAACCCCTTGTAGGCCCTTGTTTATTCGCTGTCAAAACTGGGCAAGGAAGTACCAGGGTGCGACCAAGCGGATCCCCTGAGCGGGACGCCTCTCCTTCCCTTAGCATCTTTACCCACCGTGTAAAGAATTTGCACTTCCCTCTGCTCATCTACATCAGGAATTCCTGCCAAGTTGGTGACTCTTCCTGCCCGCTAGTGCCTGGAGACAGAAATTCAAAGTGCTCGGGGGTGGCTGTAGCTTGTAGTTCTATAGTTTCCTTGTTATATCCCTTGGCGAGAATGGGTGTCCCCTTTGAGGGCCAGCGGCTCTAACGCTGCAGAGCCCAGAGTGGTAAGAATGGGACACACAAAGTTCTCCTGGGGAATCAGAATGATGACAAGCGGGGTCACTCCTTCTGCACCCCTGGTTCCCCAACCCACGTATGCTTCCTTTTGGTGACACGATGCCAGGCAGAGGTCTCTGATTCAGCGTGGATATAGCATCCTGGGGCGTGATACCCCGTCTTTGCAGAGTATTTCCTCTAAGCTGAGCCTTCAGCAGGCCACTCCATCACCTGTCAGGCTTGCTGCTTCTGGACTGTGCAATGTGGGGTATGACCAGGGGTTCCTTCCCCTTCTTCCCTAGGAAGTGGGTCTTCCGACCGGTCAGCTGCTATGTAGTTCCGTGCCTGTGGACGAGGACTTCTAAGCCCCCAGATAGTGATGCTGGCTGAGGCTTGGGGCAAGAAAGGCCAGTCCATACCCAGACTAAGTTCTATTCCTTTGAGACTAAGCCACCAGTCTTTCCAGGAGAGTAGGGGACCCATCAATTTGTCACCAACTGGTCTTCCACCGTTAGCTTATGCTGCTGATATGTGGGACCTTCAAAAGCAGTAGTGAGTAGTCAGGTTTGACAGGCCAGGCTTGCCCAAGCATAGCCTCATGTCTGTCACTGGGGCCGCTCTGCATGCTGCTATGTCAGTTCTTCAGTGGCTATTGATCGAGACAGAGTAGTGTCAACTGTCTCTTTCATCTGTTTGGTTTACGGGAGACGGTTTCTGGTGGGCTTTCTCTTGGGACGCGAGAATCTTCAGATGCCGTCCGTGTCATCCGTCCGTGACTCTATTTCAGGCCGCTCTGGCTCCCACTTTCCAGTCTTTTCCTTTCAGGCTTCTGACAATGCAGTCAGGCCATTCACCCTGTTTATGAGTTGACACATATTCTCATTTTAGGCCCTTTACCTCTCTGCACAAGGTCGTTAGCCAGGGGTCCTGCTTGAAGCTCCACCCACTGGGAAGGTTTCCAGTGCCTCTCAAGGTCACACGTGAGTGTAACTGCCATTCATTTTCAAACTGAGCTGATCCATTCTCAGGCCCAACTCTGGGTTGTTCCTCCTCCCCCCACGTGGTCATATGTGTACCTGTTATATGACCACAGGTGTTATATGAGTGCACTGGCACGACTGCTTGTTGACATGACGACACAACCACCCACTCATTCACCTTGCTCTTGTCCTCTGGTCTTACACTCAATCCTAGCGGTACAGTTTCCATCTTTCTGCCGGGCCCTCCCAACTTTATGAAGAGGTGAGACCAGTAGAATGGGCATAATGGGCGAGGTGAACCCAAGGCCATGATCTAACATCTTGCTCACCCCGCTGGGGAGCACTGAGCAATCATGGCCTATTAGAGGCATCCACATGGGGAAGAATTGGCTAGGCCCTAATGCCCGCACCAGGCTCCGTCAGTCGCTGGCTGGGAGCCGTCCCAGAAGGACATGGCTGTAATTTGGATCGCCCACAGTTTCCACCACTGGGCAGCGCAAGCAGTGCTTTCCATGACTGTCACACCATCACCCATTGATTGATTCACTGGCTTATTAGATGTTTACGGAGCACTTACCATTTAAGAAGCACATGAGGATACAGAAGTGACCAGGGAAACAAGGACCCAACCTCTCCAGGAGGTGAACTCGTGGTGGAGGAGACAAATGAAAAACAAGTAAACAAACAATAACAAGTAGGGAGAGAAAAAAATAAAGGAAACAGAGATAGCAGAGGGAGTGTATTTCAGACTTGACTGTGGAAATCACACTTTAATTGAGACCTGAAGAGTTAGGCGGTTCGAGCAGCGGCGAGAGTGAAGGGAACTGCTTGTCCAATGAGAGGCCCTGAGGGTCGTATGTTACATGTCCACGGAACCCACTGAGCACCAGAATGGCTGGGGATCATGGGAGGATGTGTGTGTGTATGCGGCGGGGGGAGGTGTCATGAGAGATCATGCAGGGCCTTATATGACAGGCAGGGCACAGTGCAGATCTGAGGGGGTTGAGGGAGACACACGACTTCTCAGCAGGGCCAGTAGACCCAGGGTCAGATGCTGTGACTGCATCAAAATGGGGTCACCTGAGCGTGTTTGCAAAGTGATGGTCCAGGATACAGGGCTTGACTGAAGGAGCAATGTCTTCTAGAAGGTGGAGGAAATGGATTTAGAGCACATTTCTCTAGAGCATATTAAAGAGCCTCTAGGCCGAGCTTGGTGACTCAGCCTGTCATCCCAGCACTTTGGGAGGCCGAGTTGAGTGGATTGCCTGAGTCCGTGGGTTCGAGACCAGCCCAGGCAACTTGGCAAGACCTCATCTCTAAAATGAATCAAAAATGAGCGGGGTGTGGTAGCACGCGCCTGTAGTTCTGGCTACTTGGAAGGCTGAGGTGAAAGAATCACTGGAGCCCAGCAGCTTGACTCCAACTAAAAAAAATAATAATAAAAACAAACAAACAAGTAAATAAATAAAGAGCTTCTAATATGAGAAGGAAATTTTACAATCACTGTCTTCAAAGCCCAGGCCAAAAGGATATAGAAAGAACCAGTAGAATTTAGCAGAAATTAGTATTAAAACTATGACCTTTGCCAGTGGTAGTGATGAAGCTGGATTGGAAAGTGGCGCTGACACCCAAGACAGGACTTCCCGCTCCTTCTCCTCTTAAACGAAAGCTACGCTCCCGGCTCCTTTCCCCCAAGTCTTAAACACTGCAATGTCTGGCCTCTCACTGCTGAGGGGAAGGCCTGGCCCCGGGAAGCTACCTGCGTGACAGAGAGAGCTGAGAGGAGTTTCCATAACTTGAAGTTATGGCGGCCGGTGGGGGAGATGGAGGGGTGTGTGTTTGCGTGTGTGTATGCAAAGAGAGAGAGAGAGGGGAGAGAGGGGGAGAGAGAGAGAGAGAGAGAGGAGAGAGGGGGAGACAGAGAAACAGGGAAATAGAGAGATGAGAGAGAAATAGGGAGACAGAGAGACGAGAGAGAGAGAGAGAGAGAGAGAGAGAGAGAGAGAGAGAGAGAGAGAGGAGGGGAGAGAGAGCCAGCAGCCACGGTCATAGGCCTGTTTCGCTAGTTGAATGAGTCCCATCATGGGAGGCGCAAGTGAAGGAGTTGGAGGGAAGTCCTGGAAGACCCCCGCCTGCTGCCCCTCACCCTGCCACCAACACCGTTCCATCCTGGCAGTGGAGCTGAACTCCCTTCCGCCTTTGAAACCCCAAAGAGAAGGAGCTTTTAGTGCTCCCTGCTGTCCAGCACAACAGGAAAGGGAGGAGAAAAGGCACGATTTTAGAAGCGCCTGGAACCGCTAGGTGGGCACGTACTGGGGCAGCCTGAACCTTCATTCCCTAAAGCCACCTACGGGAAAGAGAGACTTTTCTGAAGGTGAAATAGGCTCCATTCGGCCCCCCCTTTCAACATGAGTCGTAAGCTTAACCGTCACCGTTGGGGGCCCTCCACCTCGCAGGGCTTGTATGTTAAGCCCCTGGTGCCTCCGTCCACGCTGAGCGTCCTCGCCCGGGTCCGAGCCACTGCCGGGGCTGCAGGCCTCGGCGGGGCTGTCTGCACCGTTCTCGCCCGGGAGCGCACCCCGCGGCTGTGCCCCAAGCCAGGGCTTGCAGATCGCCTGCCTGAGGCTCCTGCGGGCCCTCCACCGGGGACCCACGCAGCCATTTTCTTTCTTTCTTTTTTCTTTTTAATTTTAAAGGTGCAGGATACAGCTCAGGATTAGGGTCACAGGGGGTCATCATACAGGTAGGGTCTGGGCCTCCCTTGGGTCCCCACTTGGCCTGGTTTGAGATCAGGTACCTTTATGGATGTTGGGTCCACCCACCCTGGCAGTATCCCACTACTGTCAATTCCTTTCTAATAGGATCATGGTAAGTGTTCAGGGTCCACTCAGGAGTGAGAACACGTGGCATTCAGTTCTCTTTCTGTGATCCTTCGCTTAAAACGATGGTCTCCAGCTGCATCCAAGTTGCTGGGAGTCCATGATTTTGTTCTTCTTTATGGCTGCATAATATTCCATCATGTATATGGTCCGCATTTTCTTTATCCAGTCCACTTTCTTTTTTTTTTTTATTTTATTTTAAAGGTGTGGGGTACGATTCAGGCTTAAGTATACAACAAGTGGTCCTCATACAGGTAGGGTTTGGGCCTCCCTTGGGTCCCCACTTGGCCTGGTTTGAGATCAGGTGCCCACACTGATGTTGTATGCCTTCTTCCCACCCAGTGGTGTCTGCTACTTCCTTGCAGTATCATGGTCAGTGTTCAGGGTGGGCCCATGAGTGAGAACATGCGGTACTGGGTTCTTCAGGAAGCCATTCTCAAGTCCACGGCTCCTGACTGTCCCTCCTCCTTTCTGTGCCTTCCCACCTTGCTCCTGGGCTCCGTCCCGGACTGAGACTCGGTTCTACTCTGCTCTTGGATTCCACAAGTATCTGGGGATGGCGGTGGGGCATTGCTCACGTCCCCGGGCTCCTGAATTGCAACCTAGGGACATGACCTTGGACTTTGTCCCAGGGGCACACTGAGAGTAAGATCTCTTCTCTCCTCTGACTCTTCCCTGTCCATCCACTCTATGAGATTTTTATGTAATTTTGAGATACGGGGGCCTGGATCGACAGCTATTCTGCCAAAATCTAATACTTATGGCAAAAGCATAACGCCCTGAGACTTTCAAGACTTTATAGAAATGTTTCTTGCCTCGGCGCCATCCTTCATTGTGTGAGAGCCACATCAGATGCCCTGCCACCGACCTCCAGTCCACATCACTGTGACATTAAAAACGTGCATTCACATTTCCATGGGTCTTCTCAAGGGAAAAAGAGTGTAAACCTATAAGCCCAGAGCCTTTCCACAGAGCAATGCGTGTCTCCTGAATTGCCTAAATGAGATGGAACTCTGTGACAAGGCAGGTGAGTGAAAAACTGCTGAATACTCTGACAGGTTCTAGGTAGAAAAAAATTTCTTAAGAATCATTGCCTGAGCCCACGGGTTCGAGACCAGCCCGGGCAACTTGGCGAGACCGCGTCTCAAAACACCCCAAACAAAACAAACCAAAAAGTCATCTTTAGGCTGGGCTTGATGGCTCAGCCTGTAATCCTAGCACTTTGAGAGGCTGAGGCAAGTGGATTGCCTGAGCCCGCCGGTTCGAGACCAGCCTGGGCCATTGGCGAGAACTCTTCTATATAATAAATCAAAAATTAGTCAGGCACGGTAGCGCACGCCTATGACTACTTGGAAGGCTGAGGCAGAAGGATCGCCGGAGCCCAGCGGTCGAGGCTGCGGTGGTCAGGAGCGTGCCACTGCACTCCAGTCTGGGCAACAGAGCGAGATTCCAATTCCCCCCCAAAAAAATCTCTAATGGTTTCCAATAGGTTGAGGTGAGGCCATCAGCAGACTGAAGGTGGATAAGAACTTGTGGAGATTTTGGGAGAGGGAAGAAGATGTGAAATGCTCATGTTGGAGAGCAGGGAGACAGAATTTGAGTTTGAGTTTGAATGTCTTGCCCACCTATGCAAGTCTGTAGATCTCTTCTGACTTCCTGTTTCTTTCTGTTTCTTTTTTATTATAAAGATGTGGAGTACAATTCAGGGTGAGGTACACAAACGTTGATCATGCAGGTACCCTTGTTGATGAGGTGTGCCCCTCCCTCCCCAGCAGTTCCCTCAACTGCCAGTCCCACCCCGCCTCCCCTGACAGTTTTCCACTACTGCCAGTCCCTTTCTTATAGCATTATGATAATTGTTCAGAGTCCACTTATGAGGGAGAACATATGGGACTCCGTTCTTTGTTTCTGTGATAGATCACTGAGTATGATTGACTCCAAATCCATCCATTACCGCGAAGTCCATATGTTTGTCTTTCTTTATGACTGTGTAATATTCCATTGTGTATATATACCACATTTTTTTATCCAGTCCAGCTTCGATGGGCAACACAGTTGGTTCCATGTTTTTGCTATTGTGAATAGAGCTGCAACAAACATACGTGTACAGGTATCTTTTTTGTAAAATGATTTGAGTTCCTTCGGGTATATTCCCAATAGGGGAATTGCTGGGTCCTATGGAAGGTCAATTTCTAGTTCTTTCAGAAATCGCCACACTGTCTTCCGGAGAGGTTGCACTAGTTTGCATTTCCCACCAGCAGTGAAGAAGCGTTCCTTTTTCTCCACATCCTTGCCAGCATCTGTTGTTGTTTTTTTATTAATGATGGCCGTTTTTATTAGGGTTAGGTGGTATCTCAATGTGGTTTTGATTTGCATTTCTCCGATGATGAGTGAGGCTGAGCACATTTTCATGTGTCTGTTGGCTGCCCGTGTATCTTCTTCTGAGAAGTGTCTATTCATGTCTTTTGCCCACTTTTTAAAGGGGCTGTTTGTTTTTTCCTTTTGGCGTGTTTGAGTTCCTTGTAGATCCTAGATGTTAAGCCTTTGTCAGATATATAGTTGGCAAATATTTGTTCCATTCTGTGGGCTGTCTCCCTGCTTTCTTGATGGTTTCTTTTGCTTTGCAGAGGCTCGTTAGTTTGATGAGGTACCCCTTTTTTTTTTTTTTAGTTGGAGTCTCAACTCAGTCGCCCAGACTGGAGTGCAGTGGCCGCTCCCGGCCACCGCAGCCTCGACCTGCTGGGCTCCGGCGATCCTTCCGCCTCAGCCTTCCAAGTAGCTGGAATTACAGGCACGCGCTACCACGCCCGGCTGATTTTTTGATTTATTGTAGAGATGAGGTCTTGCTGCCCAGGCGGGTCTCGAACCCGCGGGCTCAGGCAATCCACTCACCTCAGCCTCCCAAAGGCGCGGGATTACAGGCTGAGCCACTGAGCCCGGCTTGTCTATCTTATTTCTTACGGTATTGGCCTTTAGGCTTCTGAATAGGAATTGGTTGCCAGTTCCAATTTCCATAAGGGCGTCTCCTGCGTTTTCTAAGATGCTTATAGTTGGAGGCTTTACGTTTAGGTCTTTGATCCATTTAGAGTAGACTTTTGTGTATGGTGATAGGTAGGGATCCTGTTTCAGTCCTCTGCATGTGATCAGCCAGTTTTCCTGCACCATTTACTGAATAGGTTCTCCTCTCCCCAGTGGTGGTTGTTGGAGGCTTTGTCAAAGATGAGTTGGTTGAGAAATTGGAGCTTTGCTTCCGGAATCTCTATCCCGTTCCATTGGTCTATGTGCCTGTTCTTGTACTAATACCAGGCTGTTTTGATTACTGTAGCCTTATAGCAAAGTTTGAAGTCTGGAAGTGTGATACCTTCTGGTTTGTTTCTTTTGCTAAGGATCGTTTGGGTTATTCGTGGTCATTAATGTTTCCGTATGAATTTCTGTATTGTCATTTCCAGGTCTGAGAAGAATGGTGTTGGTAACTGACCTCCTATTTCTTGGTCACTTACCAAACCACTAAGCTTCTCCTGCTCGTTAGTAAGAAGAGATTGTCTTTCACTTCACCTGTTCTGTGTATGAACCTGCCACAACTACTCTATGATCCAAGAAATGTTTTCTTCCGCCATCTCTTTTCCCTGCTAAAAACCATCTATTCTTATGAGGAGGGTGTCTTCAGCTGGACCTCGCAGTGGCAACAGCATTTGGTGGTGGAGGAAGAAGAAATAGAGTGAGAAGGGAGAACCGTTGTGGTTCTCTGGCCCTTCGTTTTGCGTCATATGAAGATGATGGTTGGCTCATCCAGAAATGATTGGCTGATTCACGGTAGCCAAACTTGTGAGAGACTGTTGCATAAATTGGAAAGCCAGTGCATTCATTTATAATGGCGTATAGAACTTTCTAGTGCCTCAGAGAAGGAGCTCACCTTTTCAGGACCCAGTGGCCTAGAAAATCAAGCTAGGAATCAGATAGTTGACAGAGAGCATGTAATCGAGAGTGAAAGGGGCAGGATAACCTGGGGGATATTTTGTCTGATTTCTCAAAGGCCTGATGGATTATTCATGCCTTTCTGGAAGCTTTTATCTGATCAATGCCCAAATGACTCGAGTTCGTTAAACGCAGAGCCTCTCTCTTGAAGAAAATGAGATGGGACCCTCAGACTCAGGCTGACCAGCTTAATCTTCTCCACACTTTGGCTGTATCACTGCCATCCCAATTAACTTAAATGCAAAGAATTCCTAGAAGGGTTTTATTTGTGTGTGTGTTTGTGTATGTGATCTCTCTCTCTCTCTCTCTCTCTCTCTGTGTGTGTCTCATATAGGTGTGTGTGTGTGTGTGTGTGTGTGTGTGTGTGTGTGTGTGTGTGTGTGTTTTGTAGGAAGGTGAGGGTGGTTTTCAATTCCATCGCTTGTATTCAAAGACTTACTGGTGACTGTATTTTGCCATTATGGTCACGTGCCTCATAATAACGTTTCAGTCAGTCATGATCCACATATAAGGTGGTGATCTCATAAGATCATAATGAAGCTGAAAAACTCCTGTTGCTAGTGATTTGTAACCATCACAAGTCATAGTGCCACGCATTACTAAATGTGCTTGTGGAAATGCTGGTGTGAACAAACCCGCACCACTATTCTGTCAGCTGTGTAAGACTGCAGTAATGCGACTATGTACAGTGCATAACACCTGAAAATGATAGTGAATAACTATGTTACTGGTTTCCTGTTACTATACTATATTTTTGCAGTTATTTAGCGTATATTCTTTTTACACCATATATACGTGTGTGGGTGTGTATGTGTGTGTGTGTGTATATATAAAACTGTAAAACAGCCTCAGACAAGTCCTTCAGGAGGTATTCCAGAAGAAGGCATTATCATCACAGGAGATGACAGCTCTAGACTTGTTATTGTCCCTGAAGACCTTCCAGTGGAAGGTGGAAGACAGTGACATTGATGATCCTGACCCCGTGTCAGGTTGTGTCTCAGTCTTTAACAAAAAGCTTTAAAAAGTTAAAAATAAATTTAAAAAATTTTAAATAGGAAAAAGCTTGCAGAATAAAGGTATACAGAAAGAAAATATTTTTGTACAGCTATACAATGTGTTTGTGTTTTAAGCTAAGTGTTATAACAAAAGAGTCCAAAGGTTTTGAAAATTTAAAAAGTTTATAAAGTAAAAAAGTTACAGTAAGCTATAGTTAATTTATTGTTAGTAATAGCAATAACAATACCCAGGCTGGAGTGCTGGGTACGCTCACGGCCACCCCAGTGTCGACCTACCGGGCTCCAGGGATTCTTCCATCTTAGCCTTCCAAGTAGCCAAGCCACAGGCATGTGTGTGTGTGTGTGTGTGTGTGTGTGTGTGTGTGTGTGTAAAATATATATATATATATATACACACACACACACATAAAAAGTACAGTTAAAATGTGATATAAGAGATTAAATTTTTTATTTATGGTAGAGATGAGGTCTCGCTGAGTTGCCCAGGCTGGCCTCAAACCCATGGGCTCAGGCAATCCACTCGCCTCAGCCTCCCAAAGTGCTGGGATTACAGGCTGAGCCACCGAGCCCAACTGATTATTATTATTTAAAAAGACAGGGTCTCACTCTGTTGCCTAGGCTGGAGTGCAGTGGTGTGTGCATAGCTCACTGCAGCCTCAACTGCCTGGACTCAAGCAATCCTTACACCTCAACCTCCTGAGTAGCTGAGACTTCAGGCACACACCACTGCACCTAGTTAATTTAAAAAATTTTTTTAGAGATGGGGTCTCCTCACTTCATTGCCCGGACTGGTCTCTAAATCCTGTCTTCAAGCCTTGACCTCCCAAAGTGCTGGCTCACAAAGGTGTGAGCCAGTGCAACTGGCTGGCTACTTTATTATTGAAGAAAGAAAGATAGTTTAAAAAATAAATGTAGTGTAGCCTGAATATACAGTATATGTAAAGTCCACGGTAGTGTACAGTCATGTCCTAGACCTTCCTATTCACTCCCCACTTGCTTACTGACTCACCCAGAGCAATGTCTAGTCTTGCAAGCTCCATTCATGGTAAGTGCCCTATACGGGTGTACCACCTTTCATCTCTTATATCACATTTTAACTGTACACACACACACACACACACACACACACACACACACACGCCACTGTGTTACAATTGCCCAAAGTGTCAGTGCAGTCACATGCTATACAGGTTTGCAGCCTAGGTGTAATGGGTCACACCATATACCTAGATGTCATAGGCTGTACCATCTAGGCTTGTGAAGTACACTCTGTGATGTTCACACAGTGAAGACATTGCCTCTGGACACATTTCTCAGAATGTATCCCCATTGTTACGCAACCTGTAACTGTATCATATTCATACTGCTTATTCACCGTGTTGATAATCTGCAACACAGTTTCTGCATCTCGGTTAGTGGTTGTCAAAAACAACGGAAAGAAAACCTTCCAACTCCCCACATTAAGAGTTCTAGTCCTGTCTCTGTCATTATCTCACTGTGTGACCTTCAGCAAGTCGTACATCCTCTTGGTGTCTCCCGAATAATGTCCACATGGAGGGTGCTGGGACTAGATGGTTTCTGAGGCCCCTTCCGGCTCTACAATTCAAGGGTTTCATGCTTGAGATCAGACCCCCTCTTTCAAAAACGCCCCAAAAAACAAATGATTACATAATACAAGGGTTCCCTCATATTTCCTGGGCTAACAGCAAATGGAAAATGACACTGAAATTGATTGGAGAAGGTAGAAAAACAGCAATAAGGTGTCAAAGTGGCAAGAAGGACCCACTAGACGGACAAGTTCATGGGCTTAACTGTGTGTCTTGGATTCCAAGCTGATAGCATTTACCTGCCAGATAAACGGATGGGGTCGGGGGTAGAGGGGTGCCTTTTAGCAATATTTTTAAAAAGCTTTTAAATACTTGGAGGAGATGTGCCCTGTGAGGACTAAATGTTCTAGTTGGACCTTTTCTGTCTCATTTGACAGTGAAATACAGCTGGTCGCTAGATAGTAGGTGAATTTAGAAACGGAGCTGCAGGCTCCGATAAAATCCATGTACTCACCTTTGACCATTAAGAAGTGTTACGCGCATGAGGATTGGGGTGTCCTACTGTCCCTTAACTGCCAAGCATCCTTTGACTCATAGTTCAACTCCCAGAATGCACTTTGCTAAAATGTGTGCTGTGGCATCCTGTCCTGTGGGAGGGAGCCCAGGAGATGAGGGCTGTGTGCGAACACACGGCGGGAGTCTGGATGGGCTTACAGCAAGCACAAGCACCCCACGGGGACCGCAGCCTTTTACTTCTCACTGGGGGGGATGGACATTGACCGGTGATGCAGCCCCGGAAATCAATTCCGCACGAACGAGGGATGAGGGCTGCAGCTGGGAGCAGAGGGGCGCAAGTGCGAGTTTGCAGATGATGTTGCCAGGCAATCTGGAGATACGTCGGAAGCACAAGCAACGGCCAGCCACCATCTCCGTCCATCTTGCCTTTGGCCGCTGTGAACTCGAAGCTGGGGTAGCACAAGCCAGTAGGGGAGACCCAGGAGCGGAGGTTTAGACGTAGGACACTCTCCTGGTGGAAATGGAGATTTTAACTAACTTATCAGTCCAGGGCACAACCAACACCAGGTGTGACAAATGTGTGAAAGAAGGAGAGATGATTTTTTGACTTATGTGTCCTGGAGAAAGTTGGCCAGTTCAGCCCGAAGAAGCAAAAGTAACGAACTTACAGCTATGGCTCGTCTCTTCTAGAAGAAGGATCACGAACTGGTGGCCTGTGAGAGAAACCTTGTCCGGTAATGGCCTTTCCTTGCTCGACCTAGTACTGGTTTTGTGCTGTTTCGTTCTTCTGTTGTAACTTCGAATGTCCTTGGTGAGTTGTCAGGGCCTGCATGTTGCAGGACGCCAGGTGTCTGTTTGCAGCTGCGGGGCTGTGATGTTCTCTCCAGTTCACCAAATGACCTCTTGCTCCCTTACAATGAGCCACAGCTACACATTTCTGCTACTTGGTGTGTCCCTACAGGTGCCTACATTTTGAGACCCCTGATGTGAAATAGTAAGATTTCTTAGGAAATTTAGCAAAGGGACTATGAATCAGATAATTGATACTTCTAGTCCTGAAGGACGGTGTTTTGCCTTGAGGGTACTTTGATGCTCTCATTTCTCTGGAAGCCCTTAACATTACGGAAAGAGCCTGGTCTTTGGAAGGATTTGTCCAATTGCGTCTCAAGTGGAAGGCAAGCTAGGTGTATTATATACATAGATTACACATACTCTATTATACTTTACACATATATTATGTATCCACCTTATTTAGCTATTAATTACATACCATACAATTCACCTATTTAAAGCGTAATATACTCACAGATATGCACAACTATCACCACAGTTAATTTTAGAACTTTACAAAATCTAGCTAAAAAGAAATCCTGTATTATTTAGTGGTCACTACCCCTCCACCCATCCTAGGTAACCATTAAACTACATTCTGTTTCTATAAGATTTGTCAGTTTTGGACATTTTAGGTACATATAATCATATGCCATGTGGTCTTTTATGACTGGCTTTTCTCGCCCAGCATAGTGTTTTCAAGATCCTTTCATGTTATAACATGAATCAGTATTTCAGTCCTTCTCATGGCTCAGTAATATTCCATTGTATGGATAAGCCACATTTTGTTTATCCATTCATCCACTGATGGACATTTGGGTTGCTCCTGCCTCTTGATCATTGTGAATAATTCTACTATAAACATCTTGTGCAAATTCTTGTGTGAACATATGTTTTCATTTCTCTTGGGGACAATTGGCCTTCCATATTCGTGGGTTCAACATGTGTGGATTCAACCAAGCACAGATCAAAAATTAAAAAAAAATACTAAAATATAACAATACAACAAAGCAACGGTGCAAATGTAAAACAATACAGCATAACAACTATTTACTTACCATTTACCATTTATTAGGTATCACGAGTAACCTAGAGGTTGCAGGAAGATATACATAGCTTCTATGCAAATACTGTGCTGGTTTTTATAAGAAACTTGAACATCTGTGTATTTTGGTAGCCTCAGGGTGTGGGTGTGGGTCCTGGAACCAATCCCCTGGAGATACCCAGGAGGGGTGACTATGTATATACCAAGGACTGGAATTGCTGGATCACATGGTAACTCTCTTTAACCATTTGAGAAACTGCCAGACTCTTCAAAAGTGGCTGTACCATTTCACATTCCCACTAGCAGTGTATGAGGGTTCCAATTTTCCCACATCCTGGCTGACACTTTTTATCTCCCTTTTTTATTACACCCATCCTAGTGGATGTGACGTGATATCTCATGATTTTGATTTGCGTTTTTCCTGGGATTAATGATGTTGAGCATCTTTCCACATGCTTTTTTTTTTTTTTTGAGTTGGAGTCTCACTCTGTCACCCACACTGGAGTGCAGTGGCCGCTCCCAGCCACCACAGCCTCGCCTGCTGGGCTCCGGCGATCCTTCCGCCTCCACCTTCCGAGTAGCTGGAACGACAGGCGTGCGCTACCACGTCCGGCTAATTTTTTTTGATTTATTGTAGAGATGAGGTCTCGCCAAGTTGCCCAGGCGGGTCTTGAACTTGCGGGCTCAGGCAATCCACTCACCTCAGCCTCCACGTGCTTGTTTATTGGACATTTGTATATCTTACCTGAAGAAATGTCTATGCAGATTCTTTTCCCATTTTTTTTTTTGAAATGAAGAATTGGCTTTTTATTTAGAGGATACAATTCACCATGAAGATAAAATAGTTATGAATCTTACATATATTAAATGTGAGTGTATCTGAAAATTCATAAAAAAAGAATTAAGGAAGAAATAAAAACATAATAGTAAGACATTTTAATTTACTTCTGGGTCTTTTCCCATTTTTAATTGGGTTATTTGCCTTTCTTGTTATTGAGTTGTAAGAATGCTTTATATATTCTGGATACAAGACGCTTATCAGATATATGATTTCCATTTTTTTATTCTGTGGTTTTTTATATTTTCCTGTGAAGCACAAAAGTCTTTAAACTTGGATGACATCCAATTTATCTATTTTTTATTTGTTGTGCATGCTTTTGGTGTCATATTCAATATTCCATTGCCAAATCGGAGACCACAGAGATGTATCCCTATTTTCTACTCAGAGTTTTATAGTTTTAGATCCATTTGAAGTTTTTTTTTTGTTGTTTTTTTAAGTTGGAGTCTCACTCTGTTGCCCAGACTGGAGTGCAGTGGCCGCTCCCGGCCACCGCAGCCTCGACCTGCTGGGCTCCAGCAATCCTTCCACCTCAGCCTTCTGAGTAGCCAGAATTACAGGCGCGTGCTACCACGCCCGGCTGATTTTTTTGATTTATTGTAGAGATGAGGTCTCGCTGCCCAGGCGGGTCTCGAACTCACGGGCTCAGGCAATCCACTCACTCAGCCTCCCAAAGGCGTGGGATTACAGGCTGAGCCACCGAGCCCGGCTAAGTTTTTTTTTTTTAAGGTATGAGTTAAAAGTTCAATTTTACTATTTTGCATGTGGCTATCCAGATGTCCTTTCATTATTTGTTAAGAAGACTATTCTTTCCCCCATTGATCTTGGTACCCTCACTAGGTTTCTTCTTGGGGTCTCATCTACCTCTGTGACACAGCTGTCTCCACATCCTTAAATTTGGGGGCCATTCCTCCCTCTGGTGTTATCTAATATAGCCAGAGTTCCCACCTTTCATGAATCCAGAAGTGTTATTTTTTAAACAAGTGTCCCCCAAACATTTCTGGGAGCCCACAGGAAATGTTTAGGTGTCTCATGGGCCTGTCCTATTGTCTGTTTGTCCTGAAATGCAGCCCCTTCTCTCTCGCCCCTGTTCTTGCCATTTTGTCATGGCTTCTGACGGCTGCCCCTTGCCGTGGGTTGCTGGGCCCCAAGCCTGCCTCGCTACGAATTCCCAGAACACAGCTCAGGCTGTGCAGTGACATCTAACACAATTTTACTGAAGGCATGAGGTGGGTAGAATGGAATTGCAGCTCAGGAGGAAGGTTCCCGCAGTTGGATGCTGGGTATCGCTTCCCTCGGTTCCACTCCCCACGCCCATCTCCACAACATCTCCTGTGAACCTTCCTCCTTAGTCTTCAGGCCATCACCCTAGTTCCAGTGTTGATACATCTCTTTCACATAAATGTGCCCTTGACCAGTCCAGGGCCCCAACTCTTGTTTTGCCTGAGGGAGAAGGGAACCTTTCCTTTTCCCAGGTCAGGTCACTATTATTATAATCTTGTAAAGAAACTCTACTCATAGCAAGGATACTTTTTATATTACTATGGAGAACAGTTTATGTCCTCTTTATCTGAAACACTCTGTTGCAGAAAATGGTCTGGGTTTAACTTTGCAGAACTAGAAAGTTCACAAAAATGCCTTTCCGAAATTAGAGTTGTCTGCCCTCAGCTTGGATGCCAGTGTCTACATCTAACTAGAAAGGAAACTTCTGGCCACTTTGAAATAGTAGGTACTCACCCCTCTATCTCTATTCCAAACATCAAATATTGGGGTGCTATCTCCAGGAACCCTGTTACTGAACCTAGTATATCACAATTGTTTTTTTCTTTGCGCCATTGTTAATTCTCCCATAAGAGATATTCTGAAAGAATTTCTTTTTCTGAACAAAAGAAGAGTTAAGTCTTATTTCCAATTTGGGCTTCAAGAAAATATGTTCTTTTCTTAGACGTGTTATCCTTAAGCTTTTTGATCATTTCCCTTGTGGTTCTTTCTAGTAAGTAAATGAGAATCACTTAGTAGTTCTAATATCATCCTACCAAAGCAGGAAGACAACCGCATACATCAATAGTCAAATTGGTAGAAAATTGAGAACACCCAAATGCCTTTAACGAGAATGATGTGAATATAAGTGACAAGCATTCGTTTTTAAAAAATCTAGATAAACTTCGGAGTTATTTAGTTCAATATTATTTGGAAGGGAAATGGAACTAATTTTTAACAAAACATATTTTATTTGGGCTGCTATAAAAATAAATTTGAGGGAAAAAATAAATCTTGAAAGTAGACAGCTAATGATAATCATCTCCGAGATCTAAAAAATGCATTATAGGCGAATTGAATGCCGACAACTCTGTTAAAAATAAATAATGTTCTTTTTATTCCAAAACAAGAATTGATCCTCTTCAACCCTTCATTTTTAAAATTCAGAAAAAACAGAACCATTCCCTAGTCTGAGTAATTTATATCCGTGCATCTCAAGTGCCTTAACCGAGTGTCCAACATGGAGTAGAAACTCAAACAAGAAACTGTTGAAGAAAGTAGAGTGGAAGTGAAACCCGAGTGTGCGTCCGTGCTTTGTGGAAGGGAGGTTTGGACTCCCCACGGTGCCTAGTCCAACTCCTCCACGGATTAGCCTTCGTCCTCTTCCCGTTGATTTCATGCGACTGGTTCTCATTACCCATACTTCAAATTATAATTCTATAATGTTCCATAAAATAAAACTTCTCGGACTGAATATATATATATTTTTTTGAGTTGGAGTCTCACTCTGTCGCCCAGACCGGAGTGCAGTGGCCGCTCCCGGCCACCGCAGCCTCGACCTGCTTGGCTCCGGCGATCCTTCCGCCTCCGCCTTCCTAGTAGCTGGAACTACAGGCGCGCGCTACCATGCCCGGCTGATTTTTTTGATTTATTGTAGAGATGAGGTCTCACTGCCCAGGCGGGTCTCGAACCCGCGGGCTCAGGCAATCCACTCACTTCAGCCTCCCAAAGGCACGGGATTACAGGCTGAGCCACCGAGCCCGGCTGGACTGAGTATTTTTAATATTCAGATTGCTTGCATGATACTCCAGGCTGGCCAGGAGTTTGCAGGGATAGACATGAAGATATGTCACCAGGGAATGCCCAGGGAATGAACAAGCGGGCAGCAAAGAGGCAGCCAAGTGTGTCTCACCGGAATCAGTGAGGGAGATGGAAACAGGACAGTTCAGCCCTCTCACTCCTTCTCGGTGCTTCCAGAGACTCCCCCAGCACAGAAGCTGCATCATCAAGAAATGGCCCACTCAGCCCTTTTCCTTTCTATGTTTCTTCAGCTTCCTGGCTACTGACAGCATTCTGATGCAAACATTTCCCTAGGTGACAGTCACACCTAGGTTCAAGTGCAAGATCACAGCATAGTGATCACAGCATAGGGATCCGAAGGCCAACCGTCTATACAAACAAAAGAAGCAACTACAAAGACCTCTGGTCAAGGGGGCATGGAGTGCTGAAAAAAGATGGGCCTGTAATCAGTGGTGGATCATGGCATTGAAAGCCAGGGACATGATGGGTTCGTGCCTTAAGAGTATAGGATGAGAAGGAGCAGGACTTTAAGATGAGGTCCCCAGGAATACATCTGAATGCCGTGTGGTGGAGCCCGACTTTTTCCCTAGTATCATTATCCGCTTCTTCTGTGGTAATAGGGCCCTGATTTATTCAGTTGAAAGACACTATTTTTTTCCAGCATCTATCACAGCTGGGAGGTCAATAGAGTGTAAAGCAAGGGGTTCTTTTGGTCTCACAAGATGCCTCTCTATCGACTTGTGTAGAGGATGCAGGACATGCTGTTACCCCCTTCTTTTTGATGCCTCCTGTCATGTGTTTGTTGGCTGCCATCTTGGACCATGAAGAGGCCATGGAGTAACCTTGAGGATGCCTCGATGCCGAGACAGAAAGACAGACACTGGATGCGCTGGATGGACTACCTTTTGACTTCCTTTGTTCCTGAGAGAATTAACTATTTTGTCTTATTTAAGCGACTGTCACTCAGGCACAGAGCAGGAAAACAGTCCTAGAAGCATGAATGAAAGATGCCATCTAAAGAATGGTTGTGGGATGAAAATGCTGTGCTCTATGGTTTCTCTGCAGTGTAATTCTCTTAGAGATGAAGTTTTAATCATCCATGTAAACTTATTATTCGCAATTTTTTGAAGAATGACAGGCAAAATGGTCTTTTCTGTTGTTAGGAGTGACAAGAAGGCCCAATTACGCTGAGCTTCTTTTAATAATGGAGGACGTGCGTACTTTTCAGCGGTAGGGCTGCAGCCACTGTCACCTTTTCTATGTATATATTTTTAAAAGTGGAAATGTATCCATTCCTCCATCTGTCCATATGGCTATTCAGCATTTACTGAGCTCCTATTATGCACCAGGACTGGATGAGTGCAGGCTAAGAATGCACAATAAGATGCGGGCCTTCTCTCCCAAGGCTTACAGGTACCCGAGCAGACAGATACACAGGACACCGCAATCGAATGTGAGATGCTCAACTGAAACTCAAGCGTTTCCCTTCTCCGAGGGGGTTCTTCTCCGCTCCCGCCCATCAGTCAAAAGGCTGTCTTGGCCCTTTGTCTTCTCAAGGGCTGCTCACCTTGTCGTTGACGCCAGGATGCCATGGTAACTCATAGCCTTGTTCCTGGTGAGCCAGTGTCCCTCCGATGATGGGAGGGGAGGAGGCTCTCTCTTCCTTCTTAATAACTCCGACCCTCCGGCAGCATCAGGTCCCCCTTGGGGACTGATCTGTGAAAAGGAGGTTCTCTTCTGAAGGTTAGGGCAGACAAAGAAGGGAATTAAATTCTGGCTAACAGGGGCTTTCCACTGTGCTGCCCAAGGTAGCCCCTTAAGATCGAAGCCTTTACATGGAGGTGGCTCCTCTGTCCACTTTGCTCCCATGGCCACCACATCCATGGATATGGCCTGTCTCTTTAGCTCTAGACTTATTGGTGTGGAAGTTTTACAGGGATATTTCTGGGTATGGTTCTTCTATTCCTTGTGCTGGGAACCTGATGGACTCATTTAACATGTAGACTCAAGCTTTTCGTCTTGGGTTATTTCTTTGGTCAGAGATTGGCCCTCTGGGATTCGTCATCTGGGCTTTTAATTATTTTATTTTACTTTTTGCAGAGACAGGGTCTCACTACATTGCTCAGGCTTGTCTTGAACTTTTGGCTTCAAGGGATCCTACCACCTTAGACTCCCAGAGTGCTGGGAATATCAGCATGAGTTCACTATACCCGGCCCATCTTTTTTCGTATTATGTCTCAGAGGTTGTTAACTAGTTGGTCTGCTTTCTGGAATGTTTCCCTAAATTTATCTCCAATTTCACTATTAAAATCTTTTTTACTATAACATGGATCATTTTTATTTCAAAGAAGCCTTTCTGAGTTGCTGATTGTTCTTTTGTAATGGCGGCATGCTCTCCTTTCATGAATACAATTTTGTCTCGAACTCTTGCAGAATACAAATGAGAATAATTTTGGTTCACTGAATTATTGCCAGTTCCTCTGGGGTCATCAGTTTGTGTTGGTTTATCTCGGTCTTTCTTATTCATGTTTGAGATATTCTCAAATGCCCGGTATTTCTTTGTTCTCTGTTCATGGATGATTGGTAGGATTGGTGTGCCTGGATAGAGACTGTTGACTGGCTGGGTTAGCAGGCAGGGAGCCAGCCAGGCTCTTGAAAACTCCTAAATGCTTAAATGTGTAGGTTTCAGCCCTGAGATCCCCAGCAGACCCCCACCGTCACACCACCTGCCATAGTTTCCCTGCATGGGTGCTCGGGCCTCTCCAGCTGAAGTCTGCCACCTGCATTGTCCCAGTCTGAGAAACATCTTCACCAACCACCATCTTCCAGAATTGTCAATTCCAAATGACCCTAACACAACATACTTCCTTCTTCGCAAACCTGCTTCCCTTCCTGGACTTCCTGTTTCTAATAACTGTTCCACCTTTCCAGTCTTAAAACCCGCAGAATAATATTTGAATGGATCTTATTCTTCTTATTTGGTTCACTCCCGAGCCCTTGATGATGCCGCCCGTCTCTGCCTATCCTCACTCTTTCCATCACAGCCTTTCCAGTCAGACCATCATTATTTACTCCCTGGAAAAATTCCAAGTTTCCCTCTAGTTTCCTACCTGTCACCCCTCCAACCTTCAACTGCCAGGTTAATAGTCCCTGGACATAATTCTCTTTATGTCATTCTGCTGTTCAACATTCCTTCTTGGATCTCTTCTGTTTGCTCATTAAGGCCCATCTTCTCAATCTGGTGTTCAAGGGTTCAACCCATTCCTCTTCCGACCTTGCCTACCAGAGGCAGAAGCATCCAGCATGGGCCCTAGGGATACAGGGCTAGGGCTCTGATGCCTACAGGGAAAATTACTTGCCCTCTCTGACCCATAGATTTCTCATCTCTAACTTTAGATAACACCTTGGAGATATCATGAGTTCGGTTCCAGACCACCACAATAAAGTGAGTTGCAATCAAGCAAATCACATGAATGTTTTGGTTTCCTGGTACATATAAATGTTATGTTTACACTACAGTCGACACTGTGGTTTATTAAGTGTACAATAGCATTCTGTCTTAAAAATGTATATCCCTGAATTAAAAAATACTTTATTGTTACAAATACGAATGATTGCCTGAGCCATCTTTTTGCTGGTGGAGGGTCTTCCCTCGATGCTGATGGCTGCTGACTGATCAGGATGGTCAGGCTGAAGGTTAGCGTGGCTGTGGCAACTTCTTAAGACAAGACAACAGTGAAGTCTGCTGCAGTGGTTGACTCTCGCTTTCACAAAACATTTCTCTCTAGCATGTAACGCTGCTTGATAGCATTTTATCCACAGTAGAACTTGTTTGAAAACTGGAGTCAGCCCTCTCAAACCCAGCTGCTGCTTTATCAACTAAGTTTATGTAATATTCTAAATTCTCTGATGTCATTTCAACAATGTTCACAGCATGTTTACCAGGAGTAGATTCCATCCAAGACAGCACTTTCTTTGTTCATTCATTAGAAGCAAGTCCTCATCTGTTCAAGTTTATCATAAGACTGCTACAACTCAGTCTTATCTTCAGACTCCGCTTCTCATCCTGGTTCTCTTGCTATTTCCACTGCATCTGCAGTGATTTTCCTCACCGAAGTCTTGAACTCCTCAAAGTCATCCATAAAAGTGGGAATCAACTTCTTCCAAACTCTTGTTTATATTCATATTTGACCTCCTCCCATGAATCATGCATGTCCTTAGTGGCATCTAGAATGGTGAGTCTTTTCTAGGAGGTTTTCAATTTACTTTGCCCAGATCCACCTAAGAAATAAATCACAATCTATGGCAGCTATAACCTTATAAAGTGTATTTCTTAAAATAGTGAGACTTGCAAGTCAAAATTACTCCTCGATCCGTGGGCTGCAGAATGGATGTTGTATTAGCAGGCATGAAAACATGAATCTCTTTGTACATCTCATCAGAGATCTTGGGTGACTAGGTGTATTGTCTATGAGCAGTCATATTTTATCTGCTTTACGAATGAGATAATTTGTTAACCCAGCATCATTTGTTCTAATGCTTTTCTTGTTGGCAGCTGCCACCTGTCCGGCGATTCTGTCCAGGTCTCTGTCTCTGAGGTATCAGTTTGCGGCCCCCATCTTGGTCCTTTTCCACCATTTGCATCCCCTCCAGGGCTTGAAGGACCCAGTGGGCCATGACACCGTTTCTCTGACGTCCCCTGCAGATCTTGGTCATGGAGCCAACCCTAGAACCAACCCAAAGGTACCATGCTGTGGAGGCAGCTTGTGTGTAGAACCAGTTCTCGTCGTAGGGATGAAGCTTTTTATGCTTGGCCAGCTTGACCGTGTCCACCCATTCGGGAACTTTCAGCTTCCCAGACTTTTTGAGGAAGGCTGCCAGGGCTCTGATGCGCTCCAGCTGGTTCACGTCTTTTACGATAACTCTGGGCATCGTGCGGCCTCCGTACTGCCTGCCAAGGGAAAGGGATTGAGCAGTAATATTTTTAAAGAAATCTTACTTTTTGAGTAATAGTTCTCAACGGTGGACTTAAAGTATTCACTAAGCCGTGCTATAAGGAGATGTGCTGTCCTCCAGTCTTTGCTGTTCCATTTCTAGAGCACAGGCTGAGTAGATGTACATTAACCCTTAAGGGCCCTAGGATTTCAGAACTGTAAATGAACATTGGCTTCAAATTCAAGTCACCAGCTGTAGGAGACCCTACCGAGATAATCAGCCTGTGCTTTGAAGCTTTGAAGCAGGCGTTGACGTCTTCTCGGTAGCTACGCGAGTGCTACATGGCATCTTCTTCCAATAGAAGGCTGTTTGGTCTATACTGAAAATCTGTTGTTTAGTGTGTTCACTTTCATCAATGATGTTAGCTAGGTCCTCTAGATAACTTGCTGTAGTTTCTCCATCAGCACTTGCTTTCATGTTATAGAGAGGGCTTCTTTCCTCAAACCTCATGAACCAACTTCTGCTAGCATCCAACTTTTCTTCAGAAGCTTCCTTACCTCTCTCAGGTTTCACAGTATTGAAGAGAGTCAGGGCCTTGCTCTGGACTCAGCTTTGGTGTAAGGGAATGTTGTGGCTGGTTGGATATTTCCAGACCACTCAAACTTTCTCTGTATCAGCAAGAAAGCTGTTTCACCTTCTTATCATGTATGTGTTCACTGGAGTAGTACTTTTAATTTCCTTCAACTTTTTCTTTACGTTCAAAACTTGGCTAACTATGTGGCAAGAGAGGCCTAGCTTTTGGCTTATTTCAGTCTTTGACACGCCTTCCTCACTAAGTTTAATCTTTTCTAGCTTGTGATTTCAAGTGAGAGATGTGCAATTTTCCTTTCACTTGAATGCTTAGAGACCATCGTAGGGTTCATAATCGGTGTGGTTTTAATATTGTTGTGTCTCAGGGAATAGACTGGCCTGAGGAGAGGAGAAAGATGGCGGGTTGGTGAAGCAGTCCGAACATACACATTTGTTGGTTAAGTTCATCACCATATATGGACGTGGTTTGTGGTGCACCAATACAGTTTTAATAGTAACATGAGAGACCACTGATTCTCGGTCACCATAGCAGATACAATGAAGAAGTTTGAAGTATTACAGGATTACTAAATTATGGCACAGAGGCACAAAGTGAGCACATGGTGTTAGAAAAAAAATAGCACCATAGGCTAGTTTGACACAGGGTTACTGCAAACCTTCAATTTGTGAGGAAAAAAAAAACCCCACAATATTTGTCATGCATAATAAAGAGAGGCATTATAAACCAAGGCATGTGGGTACCTGTGTGATGAACTAATGACAAGACAATGATATGATGCTTATGAGAGAAGTAGCACACTGCTTGGTATGAAATCAACGCTCTTTAAACATCGTATGTGTGGTTACTACTACTGTTATTGTTATTGTGTATATCATGCATCCAATATTTTCCAGCCAAGTTGGTCCCTATTTTCTGACTAGAACCTGTAATTTCCCACTTCTGTACTCTGGCTCCTGTTGATTCTCCACTTCTATCACTCTTCTTCCTCCTGGCACCCTGTCACATTTTAAAGTACCTTTTATTATTATTTTTTTTACTGTGGCAATATATACATAACACACAACTGACCATTTTAACCATTTTTAGCATACAGCTCAGTGGCATTAAGAACATTCAGATCATTTCGAAACATCGCCACTATCCCAGTCTAAAACTTTTCTATCTTCCCCAGCTGAAACTCTGTATCATTTTACCTGCCTCTACCCAGCTCTTACCACCACCATTCTACTTTCTGTCTATGAATTGTACTAGTCTAAGTAGCTCAAATAAGTGGAATCGTACCATTTTGTGTGTGTGTCTGGCTTATTTCACTTAGTGTCCCCAAGGTTCATCCACGTCGTGGCATGAGTTAGAATTCCATTTCTTAAAGTTGAATAGTGTTCTATTGTCTGTTCATTTTTCTTTATTTACAATTTTTTCTTTTAAAGATGTGGGGTAAAATTCAGTCAGGTATACAAATGTTCATTACACAGGTACCCTTGTTGATGAGGTGTGCCCCCCAGTCCCCTGGCCGTTTCCCACTATTGCCAATCCTGCTCCCCACCCCCGCAGTTTCCCACTACTGCCAATCCCTTTCTTACAGTATTATGATAATTGTTCAAGGCCCGCTGATGAGTGAGAACATGCGATACTCAGTTCTTTGTTTCTGTGCGAGATCACTCAGTATTATAGACTCTAAGTCTATCCAAGTTGCTGTGAAGTCCATGATTTTGTCCTTTTTTATGGCTGCATAATATTCCGTCATGTATATTTACCTCATTTTTTTCATCCAGTCCTCTTTCGATGGGCAGCATGATTGGTTCCATGCTTTTGCTATTGTGAATAATGCAATAAACATGTGTGTGCAGGTATCTTTTTCATAGAGTGATTCGAGTTCCTCCGGGTATATTCCCAGCAGGGGGATTGTGGGGGTGTAAACCTGTACAACCTCTCTGGAATACAGTGTGGTGGCGATTCCTAAGAGATCTCAAAATTGACCTTCCATATTGTATGCTCTTATTGCATTTTCTTTATTCACTCATCTGTTGATGGGCTTTTGAGTTGTTTCACCCTTCGACTGTTGTAAATAGTGCGGCTACGAGCATTTGTGTCATTGTTTTCACTTCACTTTTGGGTATGTACCCGGGAGTGGAATTGCTGGTTTGTGTGATAGTTCTGTGTTAAGTGTTTTGAGGATCTGCCATGCTGTTTCCCACAGTGTCTGCACACACTGCCAAAATTTTCTTTTTTTTGAGTCAAAGTCTCACTCCGTCGCCCAGGCTGAAGTGCGGTGGCCCACTCACGGCCACCACAGTATCGACCTGCTGGGCTCTGGCGATCCTTCTGCTGTAACTACAGGTGCATGCTACCATGCCCGGCTAATTTTTTTTTTAATTGTAAAGATGAGGTCTCGCCAGGTTGCCTGGACTGGTCTCGAACCCGTGGGCTCAGGCAATCCACTCCCCTCGACCTCCCAAAGTGCTGGGATGACAGACTGAGCCACTGAGCCCGGCCCACACTGCCAATTCTTAAGTGTCAAGGTCCAGTTCTGTTGCCGCCTCCTCCTCAGAAATGAGGCTTTTCTGCTGCCCTTCCAGACAGAAGCCTCTCCCGGATCTCCAGTTGCCTTGTGATTGTGCCACTCTGGAGGCACAGTCGGTCACTGCCGAGATGGCCTCCCCTCAGCCTCTTTTAGGGCAGTCTTCTCGGTTTCCCACGCGGCCCCCTTGGAGGCAGGTGCCCCATACATGTGCAGTGAATGAATGAAAGAAAGAATAAATGAGCGACTGGAGCGATGACCAGAGGTGCCGACACCGCCCTGGGGAGGGTGTAGGGGGCTGGTGAAAACGGCCCATCCTGGGAGAGGCCGGCTCCCCAAGTGCTTTGCTATATGAGTGGGGCTGGTCAGCTGCTCCTGCCATTTCCTCACCCAGCCCAAAGCACACTCTCAGTGCTGCCACCTTGGCTCGTTCTGCATCTGCCACCTTAAGAAGCAGCAGGCGTTGCCTGCACCGGCTGGATCTCTCTAATAGGAAAAGCAGGCTGCCACTTGGGTCTGCAGAGACATTTGGATGCATTGTATTTAAATTTTGTTTTCACTGAAAATTTATAGCTGCCACCTTCTACTCTAATGTAATGAATAATTAGCAGCAATTACAAGGAAATTTAGCAAATTACTAAGCCATCTAGGGGTAAAAATTAGTGTTTACAGTGTTCTTCCTTTGCTGTCTGGCAATCCAAAATGATCTATGGTATGCTGCAGACACCGTGCACGCATACCTTTCTATGCACCTAGTAGTTTTCCAGTAAGATCATAAAAACCAATGCGTGGCACTAGAGTCTTGTGATGTTAAAGGACCCGCTCAATAAATATTGCCTGATGGGGAAGGGAGAATGATGAATTTGAGCAGTGGAAACTTAGCCACAAAAGTTTTTATGGTGGTGGGTTAGAGATAACATTTTTGAAGTTTATTTTTTCTATTTGTTTGAATTTTTTTTTTTTTGAGACAGAGTGCTGCTATGTAGTCCAGGCTGGAGTGCAGTGGTGTGATCCATAGCTCACTGCAGCCTCCAATTCCTAGGTTAAAGCAATCCTCCTGCCTCAGCCTCCTGAGTAACTAGGGCTGCACATGTGCACCACAATGCCTGGTTAATTTAAAAAAATTTTTTTTTTTTGGTTGCAGACAGGGCTTACTATGTTGCCCAGGGCTAGTCTCAAACTCCTGACCTCCAGTGATCCTGCCACCTTGGCCTCCCAAGTGCTGGGATTACGAGTATAAGTCACCATGCCCGGCCCACTTTTCTATTTTAATGTACATTTTAATTTAAAATTAAGGAGAAAACCAGAAAATCAGAATAAATAAATATGCTGCCTATACACTCCTTCCAGAAAAAATTATGTTTTGAAATTTTGATAAATTAGCTTCATATTTTCTATTCATGTCTGCATGTTTTAGTTGTCATAGTTTTTAAAATCACATTGCACAAGAAATTTATTATTTTGATTTTAAAACTTAGAATTGTGTAAACATACCTCAGTGTTACTATGGCCAAATCTCATAGATGACACATAGACTACAACCTAGTATCGTAATCTTCACTTGTCTCCACTTTCTAACTATCATAAGTAATACTGCAGTGGACCTCAGAGTCCATGCAACTTTTTTCTATCTTTTAAAATTAAGATTCTGGGCAACCTCTTCAGGTCCCCTCCCACTGCAGGAGCTTTTCTGTCCTCTCAATAAATCCTGCTTTAATAAATAAATGAATAAATAAATAAATAAGATAAAATTAGGATTCTAAGAAAAAGGATTTCCACATCAAAGAAAAGAAACTTTCAAGATTCTTGATTCTACTACCTTATTGCTTTCCCAAGACCTTATACTTATTTTTTAACCCACAATGTTGAGAACACCTGTATAACAGCAATAGCACCATGATTAATTAATATTGTTAAAGTATGTTGCTAACGTGGATGGACTCAGAGTCTATAATACTGAGTGATCAATCACAGAAACGAAGAACTGAGTCCCACAGGTTCTCACTCCTGAGCTGACCTTGAACAATGATCATAATACTGTAAGAAAGGAATTGGCAGTAGCGGGAAACTGCCAGGGAGGGGGGACACACCTCATCAACAAGGGTCCCTACATAATGAACATCTATATCCCTAACCCTGAATTGTACCCCCTATCTTCAAAATTGAAAATTGAAAAAAGATAAAGTATGTTGTTAGTTTAGAGGCAATTTTCATTTCTTTGATTCTTTCTGAGATTGGGTGAACTTGGAATCAGCCAGGTTTAGTGAGCAGGGAATGGAATCCATCGCTGCAGAGGCCTCTTTCATTGCATGCTTTGCAGAAGACACAGGCCTAGGTTGAACTTGGAGATATGACTTTGAGAGGTGAACCACAGAATGGGGTCACAGGGAGGTCTGCTCCTGAATGGTGTGCTACAGTTGGGAAGCCATTGCAGGAGAACCTGAGAGCCCAGCGCAGTGTTGGCTGGTGGAAATGACAGAAGCGGCACAAAACAGGGCCTTAGCTCACTTCTGCCTTCCAACTTTAATAACGTCCAGCACCCTAGCTGCAAGGGAGTCCAATACATGTAGTTTTGAGATTTTCAACTTCTGCTTTACAGAAAGACCCAGGAGAAGGCACATAGAATGAATGTGAGGTACTAATATCCACCATAACACTATTCCTTTGTTTGTTGTGATTTGTCCATTTTTAACCCTTTCTAAGCTAACTTGTAAAAAAGCTGCCAGAGGTGAGAAAGACATGATGTCATTATTTATAAGATACTTATAGTATTATCCTTAGCACAACTGGAGGCCAGATGAAAGTGACAACAGGCAGGAGGTGAGTCCATTGACACCCATACCATGGTGGGGTGCAGAGATTTCAGGTGAGTTTCTTTGTACATGTATCAATTTTTAAGCATTAAAAGGAAATACTTTATTATTATTATTCTTATTATTATTATTTGAGTTGGAGTCTTACTCTGTTGCCCAGACTGGAGTGCAGTGGCCACTCCTGGCCACTGCAGCCTCGAACTGCTGGGCTCTGGTGATCCTTCCGCCTCAGCCTTCCAAGTAGCTGGAATTGCAGGCATGCGCTACCACGCCCGGCTGATTTTTTGATTTATTGTAGAGATGAGGTCTCGCTGCCCAGGCGGGTCTCAAACCCGCGGTCTCAGGCAATCCACTCACCTCAGCCTCCCAAAGGCGTGGGATTATAGGCTGAGCCACCGAGCCCGGCTAGGAAATACTTTCTATTGTGCATAATAGAAAGCACAGTAGTTCAAATATTATTTTCCCTTCCTGATAATAGTTGGGACTTATTCATTTGTTGATTTCTTGAGCAACTTGTTTCCTCATTGAATAAATTATGGCATTTAAACATAGTCAGTAATAAATCAAAGAATCCTTCATCACTGCTCGCTGACCTCCTAGGGCTGCCGTGTTTCATCGTCCCAGGAATAACTGTTTACATTCCAGGGACAGTTGTTTACGTAGACTATAATGTGAATGACACCGTGTAGAGTTGTGCTCCTAGGCTGTGGCCCTGTCAGTTCCCTCAATTCATTGGAGAACTGATTCCACTTTTTTCTTCTTAGGATGCTTTTTAGAAATATGTTGATAGCCAGGGAATTACAGGAGATTATGAGGAACTGGGCCTTTAGAAAACTGATAAGGGCTTTTTTTTCAGGGATGATGTGAACTCAGAAGGCATCTTGCAGGCCCACCAACATTCCTTTCCATAGAAATCCCTTTCTAGTCCTGTCTTTTTGCCTTTTGAATTAGCAGCCAAGGTTGAACAATTTTGCCCATGGATAATAAGGATTTTACTTTGATGGCTGTTTGGAAGACTGACTAAACCTAAAAAAGTAGTGGATTAATTTAAGAAAACGGGAACAAATCTATTGCAAAGACAAAATGTTAACAGTTTCATTTCAAAGACACTCCTCAAAGCCTTTGATCTGGGAGAAGACTCTTAACCCGTGACTTTCATGGAATTTTCAATGGACTTGCACTACTTTGCCCTGAGTCCCTAGAGGAAGTTTTCTGAGCCTTGTTCTTTCCTCTCCAGCTGCTCTTGTCTGGGAACCAAAGGCAGGTCCCTGCATGAATGTCCTTCAGATGCTGTTGAGAACCCGGGTTCCTCTAGGTTCATCAGTGGTGAGGATAAGTCTAGGTGAGTTGATGGCTCCCATCATCAAGTGCCTTCAAAAGTAAATTGGGTGACCTCTGTGGGTGGATGGATGAGCTGTCATTCGAAGTGGAGCCTAATTTCTTATGGAAGACACCTCAAATTCTGTTGTTAGGAAGTCAGAAGGCTACCAGACTTTGTGTGTTTCCTTTTATTTTTTTTTGAGTTGGAGTCTCACTCTGTCGCCCAGACTGGAGTGTAGTGGCCGCTCCCGGCCACCGCAGCCTCGACCTGCTGGGCTCCGGCGATCCTTCTGCCTCAACCTTCCAAGTAGCCAGAATTACAGGCATGCGCTACCACGCCCGGCTGATTTTTTGATTTATTGTAGAGATTGTAGAGATGAAGTCTCGCTGCCCAGGCAGATCTTGAACCCGCGGGTTCAGGCAATCCACTCACCTCAGCCTCCCAAAGGCACGGGATTACAGGCTGAGCCACCAAGCCCGGCCTGTGTGTTTTCAATAACCATTGCTTCCGGTTTTCTCAAAAGCCAGGGCAAGGGTTGAGAGAGAGAGAGAGAGAGAGAGAGAGAGAGAGAGAGAGAAACAGAAAGATATGGCTAGAGAAATTTTACCTTTTTTGGGAAAGGCTACAATCTACAGTTACCATATAGTCTAGATTTTCTAAGGCAGCCTATATTTTAAATACTTGCTTTAATTATCTCCATAAAACATCAAAATATTCTGGAAGTGCAAGTATTTCAACAAGTGGTTACAGAAAGAATCAAGTCATCAATCATTATGAATGTGTGAATTTATTCCATCTGTTCTGAGCATGAATTCAAGGATCTTAAATGGAAAGCTTGATGTCACTGCCTAGTGACTTCTGGGTAGCAGAGGAATTTAAATGGGCTCTAGTACTGAAAATTATCTTTTAAAATGTAAATTAATCATTCAGAGGCTTGTCAAGAGATTTTTGGGGAAAAAAAAAATACGACAGCCCCTCTTATCTGCAGGGGATGCATTCCAAGACACCCAGTAGATGCTGGAAACCTCGGATGGTACCGAACCCTATACAGGCTGAGCACCCCTGATCTGTAAATCCCAAATACAGATGATCCATAATCCACAGCTTTCTGAGTGCTGACATGATGCCACAAGTGGAAAATTCCGCACATAAGTATGTAACACAAACTTTGTTTCATGCACACAATTATTTAAAATATTGTACAGGCTAGGCCTAGTGGCTCATGCCTATAAACCCAGCACTTTGGGAGGCTGAAGTGAGAGGATTGCCTGAGCCCATGGCTTCGAGGCCACCCTTGGCAAATTGGTGAGACCTCATCTCTACAATAAATCAACAAAAATTAGCCAGGCATGATGGTGCATGTCTGTAGTTCCAGCTGCTTGGAAGGCTGAGGTGGAAGGATCACCTGAGCCCAGCAGGTCAAGGCCACAGTGGCCATGAGCGTGCCACTGCACTCCAGTCTGGGCAACAGAGTAAGACTCCGACTCAAAATAAATAAATAATATTATACAGAATGATCTTTGGGTTATGTGTATAAGGTATATATGAGACACAAATGAATTTCGTGTGTAGACTTGGATCCCATCCCCAAGATATCTCCTTATGTGTATGCAAATATTCCCACATCCAAAACACTTCTGGTTCCAAGCATTTTGGTTAAGGGATATTCAGCCTGTCTATATACCATACACCAATTTCTTTTTCCTTCTTTGCAATTTCACCGATAGAAGATTCATTCTTACTGTAGATCTTAGCAAGCACAACATATGATTGTTCTTCTTAAGTCGAGAACTTTCACCTTTTCACTGAAAGAAAACATTTCATGGCTTCTCTTTGGCATATCCACATTGCCAACACCACTACTACTGCACTTGGGTGCCATATGAAGTAAAATAAGGGTTACTTGAACATGAGCACTGCAATACTGTACGAGTCGCACTTGTAACCAAGACAGCTACCGAGTGACTAGTGGGCAAGGTGTGTTCACAGTGTGTCACGCTGGCCCAAGGGAGGATTTCCATCCCTGGCAGGACAGTGCGAGATTTCATCATGCTACTCAGAACAGCAAGCAATTGAGAACACATGAATCGCTAATTTCCGAAATTTCCTATTTAATATTTTCAGATTGTGATTGACTGCAGGCAACTGAAACTGCAGAAAGTGTAACCGCCGATAAGGGGGGTCAACTGGAAACAATGACTGAATTAATGAAGTCTTCTCACAAGCATGAATAGGAAAGTACGCCAGCCATTTTACCAGCTGCTGAATAACAAAGACGAATGCGATACTGCACTAATTGTTATCTGCTTTTGCTGTTTTAATTTTTAATTTAAATTTTCCCCTTTTCAGTAAGACAATTCTTTAAATATGTAACTAAAATTTCATTTGGTTTTTTTTGGTATAAGTTTTTTTTTACATAAATATTTTTCACATCAGTTCTCAAGTGAGAAAGGCGTGTTAGTTAAAAGCAGAGATTTGGGAGCTGGCTGGATTAGAGAACAAAGCCAGTTTCTGCCACTCACTAGAGTTGCAATAAACTGCTTGACCTCTCTAAGACTCAGATGCCTTACTTGAAAATGGGGGAAATAAATATCTCATAAACTGATTGTGGTAGTGACTAAATGAACCAATGCTTGAAAAGTGTTTGACCCAGAGTAGGTATTCTATAAGTGATAACTGCTGTGAAAAATACTAACAATGAAATAATGTGAGCAAAAGTCTTTGAGAGTCAGTACAAGATTTGCGATTCCCCCTTCTAGAACTAGCTGCGTTCTAGACGGTGCAGGATCTGTTAGCCTGCACCCCTGCATGAGGCCACTGCTGAGCCTCCTGCTGATGAGAGATGAGCTTGTGGAATGAGCTAGAAATGTGCTTTGGCTGTGTGAGGCCTCTGACATGCTTGGTTTGTCTGCTACTGCAGCCTGAGCAGCCCTTCTTGATGAATGCAGGAGGAAACACGGGCTTCCACTGCGTTTATCTAAGACCCAGGGAGTGATAGGTGATTTGGACAAGGCATAGGACCCGGGCCAAGGAGGCACATGGGCTGAGGACAGGGCAGCCATGACTGACAGGAGGTGATGTAAGTAGGGTCTGCATGGAGCCCCAGATCTTGACATTGACACAAGGAAAATAATCTTCATTTGGGATGGTATTGCATGCACTGGCTCAGTTCCAGGGTCTCAAGGGAGGGTAAAGGGGTCTGAAGACCTCCCATATACTTTTACGGTTGCTGTCTTCTTTGCCTGTCAAAGCAGGATGAAAATGCCACGTTCATATCTACGGAGAAGCAACCACAGGTTGGGTGACTGAGGCTGCCATGAGGGTCAGGAAAGGCCTCTTGTTCATCACATGGGATGCACTGCCATGCCCAGAAGACCTACGGAGAGGGGAGTGACTGCTGGAACCCGCTCACCCCTTGGCCATACCTGTCTTCACATTCAGCTAGAGAATGCCCGAAAGGGGGTTGGTGTCTGTGTTTGGGCCCCTGGACAAATATCCTATCTACAGGAGCTGTTTTCAGATACAAAACGAAAGCAGCTGCTCTGTATTCCCTCAAAGTGGGCACACACCATTACTGAACCTAAAACTGAGATCTTTTCCAAACAGAAAAGCATGAACTCTGCGAGAAAGCTTCTTTGGGCCCTTTACCTCTCTTTCCAGGCCACTGTGTTCTCCATAAAGAGAAAAGATGTGTGTTCTGCTCGGAGAGCATTCAGTATCCACCTGAGTCCCACGGGCTAAGCCACTGTCGGCTCCTGCAACGTGGGCCTTTGTAGAGCAAAACCTTGGACTGCTGGCATTTCACCCACATCCGGGCAGTTGATGGCTAGTAACCAAACTTCCATGTGTTGAACTACCAGTACCCTGATCAAACCCTGGACAGAGCATCACCATCTAAATAGTTCAGAACCCACATTCTGGAAGACATAAATAGGTGCCCTGCTACTAAGGGGTTCTGAAGTCAAAGCATTTGGGAGTTCACTGTATTTTATTTTCTCTCTTCAGCAATTTGAACTGCTTATTAGCACTTGAAAGGATCTGGCAGGTTCTCAGATTTTTAAAATAAGCCTCTTTGACTCAAATAGATTTGGTTAGGTTGAACATCATGGAGTTTTTTTCCTCCCCAAATGTATTTGAATTTGACTGTGAGCTGCATTTAGTATGGCAAAATGATAAATTACAAACCTTGACACACTGACTTAAGAATTGTCACCCTCCTTTGTGTTCCATGACCTGGGGAGTACCACCTCTGGCCCTGTCCAAAGAAATAAGTTTGTGGGGTTAGAGATGAACCATGTTTGGTCCAGTCAAGACGTCTGCATTAAGTCCCTTAAGGAGTCAGCCCTTGTCTACTGGGAGACCTCCAGAACAAGCCAAGATGTTCATGAGTTTTGGGGGTTCACTGGGCATTACCGTTTAACTTTTTTTCCTCCAGATGTTCCAGTAATGGATCATCTCAAAATCGGTAAGACATTCACCTGGTCACTGTCATAGCTGAAGTCTTCTGGTGTTCAGATAAACCTATGACAGCATAATAGCCCTCCCAAAGATATCAACACCCTATTCCTCGGAACCTGTAACTATGTTACCCTACATGGTGAAAGGGACATTGTTAATATGAAATCTATGATTATGATAACGTAGGTGGCAAAAGAGACTTTGTGGTTTAACTAGGAAACTTGAGATGGGTAGATTATCCTGATGTTTTAAAATATGGGTCTAATGCAATCACAGGGCCCTGAGAAGAGGGTCAAAGATAGGAAAGGAGATGTGACAAGGGAAGCAGAGATTGGAAAAGTACATTCTGAAGACGGAGGAAGGGGCTATGAGCCAAGGAGTGAAGGCTGTCTCTCAAGACTTGAAAAGGCAGGAAATTGATTCCCGCCTCGATCCTCCTAAAGGAATACAACACTGACTACACCTTGATTTTAACCTTTGAAGACTTATGTTGGACTTCTGACATCTAGAATGAGATGATCATAAACTTTTGTTGTAAATTTGTGGCCAGTAAATTTGAGCCAGTAAATTTGTGGCAATTTGTTACATTAAAAATGGGAAATGAATACAATGCCTTAATTCCATCCTATCTCAAATGGGCCCAGGCCCATATAATCAAACATAGAGCATCCACTCTAAAGGGAGATTATTCCAATCTAGAAGGAGCCAACTCCCAACATGTCTTCCTTTCTGTCTACGTGCAGGAGCTGGCCCCCTATAAGAGCAATTACTCCATATGAGTAATGGCTGGCTATCATGGCTGCCTCAAGGCATAGAGAGACCCCTCAAAGGTATACCTAAATCACCAGAAGCAGTCAGGTACAGACTCGTTAGGGCTCGAACGATGCTGGAGGTTGTTTCCATCTTGGCATTCACATGCAAGCTGTTTCCTATCCGACTTTTGCTCTTCTGTCTGGCTCTGAGTATGTTGAGAACCTGCCATTAGGGTAAATAATCATCCAGGATCCCTGGGACCGAGCAGCTCCCAGACAAGGGACTTTGTGTTTTAAAACCAAGACAGTCTTCTCATGCACTGTTGATGGGAATGTAAAGGGTGCAGCCACCTTGGAATAGTCTGACGGTTCCTCAATAAGTTGAACCTAGAGTTATCATATTGCTCAGCAACTCCACTGCTAAAAACCTACCCCAAAGAGTTGAAAACATATGTCGCATAAAAACTTGAGCAGGAATGTTCACAATGGACGAAAGGAAAAAGCAACCCAAATATCCATCAATAGATGCAGATAAACAAGATGTGCTTTATCCCCATGACAGAATGAGATTCAGCCATAAAAAGTTTGAAGTATTGATGCATGCTATAACATTGATGAGCCTTGAAAACACTGTGCTAAGGGAAAGAAGCTAGTCACAATTACTGTGATTCCCTTGATATGAAATGTCCAGAATTGGAGAAATTCACAGCGACAGAAAGCAGATCAGTAGTTGCTGTTATCTAGGGGAAGAGGGAGTAGGAAATGACTGCTGATGGGTATGGGGTCTCCTTTGGGGTGATGAAATAAATGTTCTGGAAGTAGATAATGGTGATGGTTGTACGACATTGTGAATTACTAAAAGTCACTGAGTTGTGCATGCTAAAATGGTAAATTTTATGTGAATTTAACCGTGATTAAACCTAAAAACCAAGACAACCTTAGGAAAAGTGGGATGAGCCAGCCACCCCACGGCTAGCATCCACTCTGTAGCTCAGGCAGCCAGGTGAGGGAAAATCAGGATTCTCGAGACACCTCGCTAAGCTCCATGCTTTACTGGAGAGGACCTGGATTGGAGGAGTGTGGTAGCCCATTCTCTCCTCACATGGGAAACTAAAGGTTGTGGAGTCCTCTGTGTGGCAGATCGGGGAACACCCAGATCTGCTGCACCACAGCCAGGGTCTCAACAGATGCACAATGGTGTTGGATAGACAGGGAGAATCCACCAGTCATTAGCAGTTCCTCAAACACCTGCATTTATTTGATCACATCTAATAAACGTTCTCTGGCTAAGAATCTAGATCACCTCTCCTTGGGGGTCTTTGGGTTGGGGTGGGAGATTCACAAGAAGTTGCTACAGGCATCTGGATTCTGGCAAGTAGGTCAAGCCATCTCAGCAGCCCTGGGGTCCTTAGCTGCCCTGGGGTCTTCTCTCATCTGATCTCCTAGGTCTCAGTTTTGCTTTCCATTTGGCCTATTCTTGTACCCTGATCCTCAATACATAACTTGTGGGTTTCACTCACCCACTGATAGGGGGAGAAATGTCTACTTGTATTCATTCCTGGGCTCCCACAAAACTGGGCTGGAACATTCCCAGGGCCCAACTGCCAGAGGAGGGAGATGAGACAGGAATGACAATGAAGGGGTCAGTGGTATTGGGGACATAATTAAAATGGAAGACCTAACTGGGTAAAAGGAAAAAGCTAGAAGTGTGGTTTCACTGAGAAAAAAGCAGTAATAATTGAAGCATTCATAAAAATGTTTATCATCTATTTTTAATTGCTCTGTAGCATAAAATGATTATTTATATTGGTAAATGTGTATTATATGAATACATTGTCACTTCAGATTTCCCCAATTAACCCTCTACAAGTTTACGAAGCCTTCATAATTTATTGCTCATGCCGCGTGGTCATCTGTTCCCAACCTAGAAAATTAGTGGGCCTATGCCTCGGGCTTATGAGCGATCGGTTCTACGCCTTGACATTGTGCTCGGAGACGCAGGGCAGAAGTAGTTTGGTGGTTTCTCAGCCCAAGGTTGAGTAAACAGATGTCCCGGAGTTGATTTCCCCCAGAATAATTGCATACAATGAGCACAAATGTTTAATTAATCAGGAATCTTGTGCTTATTATCTTTTCTCTGGGCTTTCACTGATAATGACCCAGAGGAAAATTCTTTTCCTTTGTGGGAATGATATTTTATTTAAAGGTTTTCATTTCATCATCTGATCCTCCCCCTCCCCTTTTCCTAGTAACAGAGAGAAGAGACTGACTGAACGTACACCTGTGACCACCAACAAAAGGAAGGCACACTCGCGCGCCTGACTACACAGAGGCAGCCATGCGGCTGGTGGAGGACATTTTCACCGCGCAAGCCAGTCTCAAAACTGCACTGAACTCAGAATAAGTTAATATTTTATAGGCGCTTGATGCAAACTTTTCTTCCCTGAATCAAAGTTGGGAGGAAGAAAAGGGAGTTAAGGAAAGACTTGCCACTCAAGAAAAGGGAAAGACAGTTGTGTGGGGAGTCAGGGTGGAGTTTTTCGGATCGAACATGGCAGTGTAGGCTGACTCACTAACGAAGGGCCCACTCGCCAAACCTGGAGCTCGGCACAAAACATTAATCAGGACGTTGTTTGCATTAAAGTGCTGAGTTTTTCCAGTGGGTAATCATCAGGGAAATCCAATCAAGGGCGAACAAGGACGGCGGCCCTGATTAATTAAACATTTGCACCGGGGCTAAAGGCAAGACTTACCCTGTCGGTTGTGTAAAAGCTGTGGCTATTAATGCCACACATGGAATTGGGAAATACTGCTCGCTCAAATCCTCTCTGTATGGAAAGCTCCACATTCAGGGCATATCAAGTTATGTCTTTCTGTATTATTTCAGCTGCTTCCTGCGTCACTAGGTGTACGGGGTTCTGGGCAGGACGATGGTATACACAGCTTATCTCTTCAAGGAGAAGGCAGCGTTTGAGTGAGCCCTGAAACACAGGTTAAATTTGGCATCTGGGAGAAGGCTGTTCTGGGAAGGGTATTCCAAGGAGGAGGGCCAGCATGGGCAAAGGCAGGATGGATCTTGATGGCTGTGAGTTTGGGTCTGATCAGAGCCCAGGTCTCAGTGTTCCAAGCGGGAGTCAGTGCTGCAATCATAAGACTGGATGTCAGATATTGAGGAAAGCCGTGGAAGCTACTGGAAGTTTCTTGAGTGGTGGGTGGGTCCTCGACCCGGAAGAAGCCTTTGGAGTAGTGGAAAGGATGGATGATCGGTAGGAGAGGGACTGACTGGGAGAGGGACCTGTTAAGATGGCACCCAGCAATGCCAGTGCTGCAGAACTGGCAGCCAAAGGGTACAAGGATCCAAAACGCTGGAATCTATTTATTGAACATTGTGTATTTATTCTTACATGTTTACGCTTCAGTCACCTCCAAAGTACTCGCTGTTTGATGCAATACACCTGTGGAGATGCTTTTTCCACTGCCCTAAACAGTTTTTGAACTTGTCAATTTTGATGCCTTTTAGTGCTTCTGCCATTTTTGTTTGCTTGTTTGTTTGTTTTGCCTCTCCCGCATGGCAAAATGTCTCCCTTTGAGGACTTTTTTCATCTGAGAAAACAAAAAAACATGTCATTTGGAGTGAGATTGGCTGAATAGGGAGGGTGGGACGTGGGAATTATGCTGCTTTTGGTCAAAAACTGCTGAACACTCGGTGGGGGCAGGAATGCTGATAAACCACCCATCAAGAAATGGGCAAATGCGTGAATAGAATCTCCAGGAAAAAAAAAATCACTGAAGCACAACACAGTCTTTCACAACAACGCCAGCTGGTGCCCTGATGCCGATGAGTTCCTAGAACATTTACTAGTGGGGGAAGCCTGTACTACAAGGTGCCCACCTTCCAAATAATAATTGGTTTTTTTTGGGGGGGGTCTTCCCTCATAGATCCAGCTCAAAAGAGAGAGGATGGCCGTAGACAAGTCCTAACATACACAAAAAAAGCACAGTGAGGATTGCTAAATAAAATGTAGGACATCCATATAGGACACGTTTGTACCCAAAATTATTTGTTGTTTATCTGAAATCCAAACTTAATGGTCATCCTGTGTTTTGTTAAGTCTGACATCCCTGACTGCTGTCAGTTACCTGGTGCAGCTACTCTGAGAATCCACCTCTCTGATCTCCGATGGCAGGATTCGAACCATTCATTGGCTGAAGCTATAGCCAATGAAGTCGAAGGTTATTGTATCTGAAGTGACTACATTTGTGCCCAGGCTGGGCTTCCCACGGGCTGCACCCAGCCAGTGACTGAGCATGGCAGATATGTTAGACATGGGACTCCTTTGAGGGTGACTTTGGCTCAGGACTCCCTGAAGACCTTGCTGGACTTTCCTTAGTCTTGCACTGCAGTCCAAGATGCTTCTACCCAACCCTCTTTCCCGCCTCTCTTCTTTTCCTTGGGTCAGACCTGCTTTGCAGTCTTACAGCTCTCCAGCCATATTTTGTTTCTAGGGATTTGCCCTGGTAAAAAGCCTGGTATATCTAATCTCATCTTGCCATCTACTTCTTGAAAGACCTGAACTAATGTACCTAGTGTCCAAATGGAAGATGTCCAGAGTGGGGTTGAGAAAGTTTAAGGTTTTTAGCTGTGGGCTGGATGTGGTGGCTCACGCCTGTAATTCCAACGCTGTGGGAGGTCAAGGAGCCCAGGAGTTTGAGATCAGCCTGGGCAACATAGCAAGACCCCATCTTTACAAAAAATAATTTTAAAAAATTAGCCAGGCATGGCAGTGCACACCTGTAGTCCCAACTACTTGGGAGGCTAAGGAGGGAGGATTGCTTGAGCCCAGCAGTTTGAGGATGTGGTGAGCCAGGATCATGCTACTGCACTCCGGCCTGACAGAGTGAGATCCTGACTCAAAAACAAAAGAAAACACACAAAGAAGATTTTTAGCTGTGGAACAGGACCAACAAGGGCTATAAAATAACAGATGGCAATAAGAGAGGAGGGGGAAGGCTTAGAAGGTACAAAATGTACTGGCTGGGGTTAGTTTTACTTAGTCCTCAATGAAGGGGGCACCCCAAATCACACACTATACATTACAAATGCCCACAAAATTTTTGATTTAAAACTTAGGTTCTGTTCAGGCATCTGTGATTCCGTTGCTCACTCCTGGTCGAAAACCCTTGTTTCAAAGAACCTAGATCGGGAACAGTAAATAGATTTTGTTTCCCAGAGGAATGCGGATAAACTGGTAATGACCTTGGGTGGCTATGCTGAGAAGAGCTGTGTGACCACATCTGGACTCGGGAAGATATGTGTATCGATTAGCAAGGTCTGCAAAGGCTGAAGGAACGGAGGCAGTGGGATGAGTGCTCTGTATCCTCCGGGCCTGCCCGTGTTGGGGATACTTACAGGCAACATTCTGGCTCAAAGGAGGCTCTTCTGTCATCTGGGAAAGGAGCAGGAGAGCCTGACGTAGGTCAAGGCCATCAGGACTGGAGGGGGAAAGACAGGAAGGTAAATGTCCCAACTTTGGAGCTAGAATGAGAAAGACATGGGAGCCAGATGGGTGAGTGAGGTAAGGAAGGTAAAGAAGGGGAAGACTCAGAAAAGGTTCTGAGGTTCCAGTGACCGAGTGGGGGTGTGTGTGTGTGTGTGTGTGTGTGTGTGTGTGTGTGTGTGTGTGTGTTTGTGTGTGTTTTCAGCTAGTTGGGCCACAAGCTCCCTGCCAACTGGGATTACGTGTTGTCAGTTTGGGCTGCTATAACAAAATCAGACTGAGTAATGCAGGAACAGCAGAAACTTATTTCACAGGGTTCTGGAGACTGGGAAGTCCAAGATCATCAAGACTGGGGCAGATCTGGTGTCCGGCAAGGGTCTATTCCTCATAGAATGCACCTTCTATGTGTCCCCACATGGCAGGAGGGCAAGGTGGCTCCTTAGGGTCTCTTATAAGGGCACCAATTCCATTCACGAGGGGAGAGCCCTCAGGACCTAATCACCTCCTGGATCTCACTTTCCTTTTTTTTTTTTTTTTTGAGTTGGAGTCTCACTCTGTCGCCCAGACTGGAGTACAGTGGCATACTCCTGGCCACTGCAGCCTTGACCTGCTGGGCTCTGGCGATCCTTCCGCCTCAGCCTTCCAAGTAACCAGAACTACAGGTGCATGCTACCACGCCTGGCTAATTTTTTATTTATTGTAGAGATGAGGTCTCACCAAGTTACCCAGGTTGGTCTTGAACCCGCGGGCTCAGGCAATCCACTTGCCTCGGCCTCCCAAAGTACTGGGATTACAGGCTGAGCCACCGAGCCCGGCCGGATCACACTATCTAATACCATTACCTTAGTGCTTAGATTTTTTTTTTTTTTGAGTTGGAGTCTCACTCTTGTTGCCCAGGCTGGCGTGCAGTGGCACGTTCATGGCCACCGCAGCCTTGACCTGCTGGGCTCAGGCCATCCTTCCACCTCAGCCTTCTAAGTAGCTGGAACTACAGACACACACCACCACATCTGGCTAATTTTTTTGTGTGATTTATTGTAGAGACAAGGTCTCACTAAGTTGCCCAGGCTGGTCTCGAACCCCTGGGCTCAGGCAATCTTCTCTCCTCGGCCTCCCAAAGGGCTGGGATTATAGGTTGAGCCACTGTGCCTGGCCAGTGGTTAGATTTTAACACGTAAATTTTGGGGGAGATGGGAGCGGGGGACCACAAACCTTTAGACCACAGCGGACCGCTAATTTGAGTTACTCTTCAAATATCTAGTATCAGTGGCAGCAGTAGCAGCGGCCGTCGTTATCATCAGTCTGACTTGATTTTTTTATGGCCATTACACGTGTGTGTGTGTGTTTATATTGACAAATGACTTGGGTGAATCGATACACAGGTTCATATTTAGTTCTGTTCGTGTTTGTTCTTCATGTGTAAGGATGTGCACGGCCATTTCCCTTCTTCCGAAGCACTTCAACCATTTTAGCATGCAGTTTCCTGCAGGTGTTTACTGGGTCATCTCTCTTTTCTAGGAAAAGAATGTGTTGGTTTAAAGTAGGTTTAGATGAAGAATGTGAACAACACTTGATACTCCAGAGTAGCGGTCTGCGTGATGTGTCAGGGACCAAAGAACATCTGTCCGGCCCTGCCTCCCACCGGGAGGTCCCCCGCTTGGTCAGGAGCACACCCACAGGGAGGGGAGAGGTGACAGAGGCTTTGCTTCTACTACCGCAGAATTCAGAGGACCTGACTCACTTCCCTTCCCGAGTTGCCGGCCATGGTTTGTGGTGGTGGCTCACCACGCTGGCGAGGAGCTCGTCTCTCTGACCATTCCCACGCCATGCGGTCTCTTCTCCAGGTGCCAGCTCTTGGCTTCCCATCTGGGGACACATACGCCTTGCTTTTGAAGAGGGTGGAGTGAAAGTTGACACGAAGATTAATGGACTTCAAAACAGGACGAGAACGAAAATCCTGGAAACCTCTGCCTGTGATTCCACTTTGAGGAGTGCAAGAACACACGAGAGACAAGGAGGAGAAAAGCCAAGTCCAGCTCTGAGTCCAGAGCTTGGAGTTTAAGAAATCACTTAGAGAACGTACCTGCCACACAGCCATGGAGTTCATTGCTGAATTTTGCTCACATTTCTCTTTTTTTCCTCGGTGGTGGTGGTAGGCTTAGCTTTAAGATAAATTTCACGTTTAAAAAGCATTCATTTGAAAATAGGTTCGTCAGCCGGCATTTATAAAGATAACTTCTCCCACATTTACCATAATACTCTAAGAAAGGGATTGGCAGTAGCGGGTTAGGGGGTGGGAGTACAACATCAATAAGCGTAGCTGATCTCAAACCCGGCAAAGTGGGGACCCACGGGAGGCCCAAACTTTACCTGTACAACGACTACTTGTATACCTAATCCTAAATTGTACCGCACATCTTTAAAATTAAAAAACAATTTAAATTAAAAAAAAAAAAAACTTCTCCCAGCAGGAACACAAACACATGTTCCACATATGTGGGCATTCTATTGAATACCACACAAAGGTGCATTATTAATCTAATTTTAAGTAGCATGGGGAATTTTTAGTGAATAGCAAATTCAATATCTCCCGTCAGAAAAAAAAAAAAAAATTAACTGGCTGGTACAAATCTAATCACATGTGTTGGGTGGTACACATACTTGACCAGCAGATCCAGTCTTCACTGTGCATGTTGGCAGTGATGCAGCCAGACGACAGTCCCGGTGTTGACTGTGATATGCTACATTCCCTGAATCTGTTGCACCCCGATTTCTCTCTGAAAACCCAACTTGTTCATTGCCAGGGAACTGCTCTCCCCATTGGATCCATGTAGGGCCTTAGGGGAATGGGGTGGCCAGTTAAGTTAGTCACAGGTGTGCATTCCTTGTGGGCCTCCTGAGGACAGCTTGCGGACCGTGTTTCCCAGCTGCAAGCAGCCCACTGAGTTGTAGCTTGTAGCCACTTCCCGAGGGGTCCCTATGACTCCTGGCTGCCACAAGGGCCATTTTGGATGAGGCTCAACCAGGTGGGATGCATTGAGGTGAAGAGCTACCCTACGTTGTGACCTAGGGTCCCACCCTCCACCTCAGGGCTCTGTGAGGGTGTGGTGACCCCATGGCGGCCCACCGAGTGGGGCGGCAAGCTTGCCCTTCCTCCATTCGCACGGCTTCCTCTCCAGCAGAGAGCACGGCTGGCCGGTGTGCCACTCAGTTCGCAAAACGGCCCCAAACGGGCCCCGAGAGAGACATGGTCCAAGGCCTCTCTGTGTGGGAATGCACCCACGCTGCGGAAGGGATTGCTATGCGAGGCATGCACGGATGGGCTTCCAACCCACCCAAGTACAAACCTCATTTTCTCTTTGGGAGAGAGGAAGGTGGCAGGAGAGGAAGCCAAGAAGCAGGGGATGCCAACAGTCGAGTGGGAAGGGCCCTCCTCTGGAATGAGCACGCTGGCAGAAGCATGTGTTCAGAAATGTTGCGGTGAAGAGACACCAAGAGTTATTTTAAAAAGGAAAGATTTATGAAAATAGCCCGAGGGCAAAAAAAAGAGTTGGAATAGACGCTGGTTTTCAAGCTTGGATGGTGTGGAACACACCAGAGCCCGGAGGTGGACCAGCAGGGAGGGGAAGGGCCCAGGGTCACGGGCCAGAGGCCGAGCAGAGCTTTCTGGGAGGGCAGTGGAGGGGCACAGGTGGCGGGCCGGGGGCCTGGCTTCTCATCCTGCTTCCGCATTAGCCCCCCCTGACCTGGGAACCGGTTTCCTCATTGGTGCGGGGTGGGGACCTGAAACCCATTGCTGCAAGGCACAGACATCCGGGTTGGCTGGGACAAGCAGACAGGGAACTTGCTGGACAAGCGGACAGGGAACTCCCAGGAGCAGAGAAAGGGGAGAGAAGCAGGGCAGCAGTCGGGAAGTGGCAACACGGGGACAAGTGGCCAGATGCTTTGGGGCCCGGATCCAGGTTTTGATTGATTGATTTTATTTTTCTTTTAAAAAAATGTATTTATTTATTTTTAAAATTAATTAATTTATGTTATAAAGATGTGGGGTACAATTCAGGGTTAGGCATACAAACAGGTACCCTTGTGAATGAGGTGTGCCCCTCCCTCCCCTGGCAGTTTCCTTCAACTACCAGTCCCATCCCCCCTCCCCTGACAGTTTTCCACTACTGCCAATTGCTTTCTTTTTTTTTTTGGCGTTGGAGTCTCACTCTGTCGCCCAGACTGGAGTGCAGTGGCCACTCCCGGCCACCGCAGCCTCGACCTGCCGGGCTCTGGCGATCCTTCCGCCACAGCCTTCCAAGGAGCTACCATGCCTGGCTGAGTTTTTGATTTATTGTAGAGATGAGGTCTCGCCAAGTTACCCAGGCGGGTCTCGAACCCGTGGGCTCAGGCAATTCACTCACCTCAGCCTCCCAAAGTGCGGGATTACAGGCTGAGCCATCGAGCCCGGCTACCAATTGCTTTCTTATAGCATTATAATAGTTCAAGGTCACTTTAGGAGCGAGAACATAGGGAACTCAGTTCTTTGTTTCTGTAATAAATCACTGAGTACGATCGACTTCAAATCCAACCAGGTTGCTGCAGAGTCCATATATTTGTCCTTCTTTATGGCTGCATAATATTCCATTGTGTGTATGGACCACATTTTTTTTATCTAGTCCAGCTTCGATGGGCAACACAGTTGGTTTCATGTTTTTGCTACTGTGAATAGAGCTGCAACAGGTTTTTTTGTTTTTTTTTTTGAGTTGGAGTCTCACTCTGTCACCTAGACTGGAGTGCAGTGGCCACTCCCGGCCACTGCAGCCTCGACCTGCTGGGCTCTGGCAATCCTTCCGCCAAAGCCTTACGAGTAGCTGGAACTACAGGCACGCACTACCACGCCCAGTTGATTTTTGATTTATTGTAGAGACGAGGTCTCGCCAAGTTGCCCAGGCGGGTCTCGAACCCGCGGGCTCAGGCAATCCATTCACCTCAGCCTCCCAAAGGCGCGGGATTACAGGCTGAGCCACCGAGAGGTTTTTAATTAGCTCTGAAAGCTTTCTGTCTTAGTGCAGCTCTTCCCAAGATCCATGTTCGCAGGGGGACAATTCCAGTTGGACTGGCTTGGGTCATTCTTTCAGCCCCTGGCCAGAGGGTACCCACACCATGAGGTATGGAAGAGAAGTTCCCGTAAGAAAATCAGGGGATCTGGAGCTGGACTAATAAGAATCCTGGGTCCACCGTACAGGTTAGGACAAGCCCACCAGCAGGCCTTATCTCAGTTACCTGGGAATCACAGCGGGGTAGGACCAGTGTGTGTCTGCTTCTCACAGTCACCCTCAGAGAGAGGACACTGAGGACAGAGAGGCTCAGGAGATTGTCTGGGTTCTTACCACACCCTGGGTTAAGCTTCAGTTTGGGGCCTGAGGGCAAGTGTGCCTCCTGGTTTTCTGGGGTGCCCAGGCAGGAAGTTCAAGGTAGAAGGGAAATAGAATGGCATTTTCCAGCCTGAAGCTGCCTCAGAATTCTTTTTTTTTTTCTTTTTTGAGTTTGAGTCTCACTCTGTGGCCCAGGCTAGAGTGCAGCGGCATGTTCACGGCCACCCCAGCCTCGACCTACTGGGCTCCGGCGATCCTTCCGCCTTAGCCTTCCAAGCAGCCAGAACTACAGGTGCACACTACCATGCCCGGCTAATTTTTTTGATTTATTTTAGAGACGAGTTCTCACCATGTTGCCCAGGCTGGTCTCAAACCCTTGGGCTCAGGCATTCCTCTCGCCTCGGCCTCCCAAAGAGCTAGGATTACAGGCCTGAGGCACCACGCCTGGCCTGCCTCAGAATTCTGAATGCTTAATATAGGCACAGTAGAATTTTTTTTCTCCTAATTCACTTGTTTTTAAAAAAAATGTGGGGTATAATTCAGAATTAGGTATACAAGTGGTCATTGTGCAGATAAAGTTTGGGCCTCCCTTTGGTTCCCATTTTGCCTGATTTGAGATCAGGTATCCTTACTGATATTATGTACCCTCCCTGCCACCCCCCGCCCCGACTGTGTCCAACTACTGCCAATCCCTTTCTTACAGTATCATGGTAAATGTTCGGGACCTGCTCATGAATGAGAACATGCAATATTCAGTTTTCTTTCTGTGATCGTGCCCTTAAAACGATGGTCTCCAGCTGCATCCAAGTTGCTGTGAAGTCCATGATTCTGTTCTTCTTTATGGCTGCCTAATATTCCATCATGTATATGGTCTACATTTTCTTTATCCAGCCCACTTCTTTTTTTTTTATTTTAAAGATGTGGGGTACAATTCAGAATTAGGTATACAAGTGATCATTGGGCAGGTAAAGTTTGGGCCTCCCTTTGGTCCCCACTTTGCCTGGTTTGAGATCAGGGACACTTATTGATGTTATGTGCGGCCCCCTTCCCTGGCAGTGTCCCACTACTGCCAATCCCTTTCTTACTATATTATGGTAAATGTTCATAACTATACTTCTTAATATACATTTGGAGACTAGGTGCTTATCCCATCCTAAATATTTTCAGGAATGTTGGAAGAGGGGAATGTGCCACCTAGCAGCATCTCCAGAAAGAGCTACCTGGGGAAAGGAAGGTACCATATGCAGTCACCCCCTTTGGGCCACCGCAGAGTGCCTCCTTGTTTCTGTCGAAGAGACGTGTGTCTTCACTTGTTGTGCCGCTGGGTTCCCACCGAAGGCCGTCTAGATGCCGTCCTTGCCATGAGATGCAAAGATTTAACGGCTTAAAGAGGGAGAGTACCTAATTTGACACACATTCGACACACACACACATTTGACACATTCTGCACATTCTTGTGCTTGAATAACACCACCTGGAAGCTGGTGAGATGGTGTTTTCAACGGGTGGTAAACTGCCCTTTTCCCCCCGGTTGTGGGAAGGGAGGTCTCACACATTTTTTTCCACAGTCATTTGATTTCACCCGAGAGCAACTGCAGAAGCTACTGTTGGGAAAGTGATCCGAGGTTCAGTGTTGAGGTCATTATGGGTCAGATGTTTCGGCCTGTGTGACGTAGTTGATCTCTGCTGAACTCCTCAAGGAAGCCTCCTGTTGTGAGTTTTGTCCCCCAGAACGGACAGGGGGCCGGCCTTCTTGCTATCGTGATGCAGGGACGTGTGGCTTGAGCGTTTGGAAGAACTAAAACAGCCCGAAACATTGTCCGCCAAAGCCTCCTTGGATCTCCAGTTGACACTACAATCATCTTTTTCATGCTGTGGGTTTTATTCTCCAGAGTTTTTACGTGTGGAGTTTTCCATTCGGGTTTCAAGCTCTGTGGGACCAAGGTTTAGCTGGAGAGAAGGGTCTAACTTCGTCCTCCCCAAGACAACCTTAATAAATATATAGTTTGAGTAGAAACATCGCATACTTAGTATGCAAATATGGTTTCAAATCAAGTCTTCATCTTGCACCCAGAAGGACACCCCTAAGAGCGTTTCCAAAAAACTTTTGGGGACTACGTTAGCAGGCTGACTGTAATGAGAAGTATACTTAGAATAAAGACCTGGGAGAGGTAGCATTTTGTAAGGGAAAATGCTTTCTTATCTCCCAGGTTTTGACTGTAGCTCCCAGTTAAACCAGCTTTTGAAGAAACCCTTTCACTTGGGCCTTAAAAATGAAAAGAACACACCTCATCAACAAGGGTACCTGCAAAATGAACATTTGTATATGAACCCTGAATTGTACCCCACATCTTTAAAATAAAGGAAAAAAAATGAAAAGAACATACTAAGGATGAATCCATAGACTGATTTGAATATATACTTAAATACATAATTAAATATTGGTATATTAAATACAAAAAATAAACACAGTGGTTTGCTTTAAAAAAAGTTATTTTCCTTTAAATCTTTTACGCAGTTATGCCTAGGACAATTGTCTTCATTTTTGTGGGGTGTGCTTTATCTTAATGTAACACCCAAGTTCACAGATTACTTCCTGCCATGAGGGTCTTTGGGGAATGTCACCACCTGTGACAGGCTCTTATTTATGAGCTGAATAACATTCTGAATCTTGGCGCATGTGTTAATTCAAAATCCACTCCAAGTTCTAAGCCTTTGCGATGACCAGTAAAAGAGGTTACTTTTCTCCAGCATTCTTTCTTTAGTTTATTTTTTCTTTGTGTCGGAGTATCACTCTGTCGCCCAGGCTGGAGTTCAGTGGCACACTCACGGCCACCCCAGCATCAACTTGCTGGGCTCCGGTGATCCTTCTGCCTCGGTCTTCCAAGTGGCTGGAACTATAGGCACATGCTACCACTCCTGGCTAATTTTTTTGATATATTGTAGAGACAAGGTCCCGCCAAGTTGCCCGGCTGGTCTCAAACCCTGGGCTCAAGCAATCCTCTTACCTCAGCCTCCCAAAGTGCTGGGATTACAGGCTTGAGCCACCACCCCCTGGCCCCAGCATTCTTTCAATAGAAGAAGAAGCTATAGCTAGCTGTCTGCTTCCAGTTACTTATTTCTCTGGAAAAGATGTATCTTTCTTTTGGCCTGGCCTTGCAGCTTTCTGTCTCTCTTTGAACATTTTCTGCCTGCTGCTTTTGTGGGTTGTCTGCGTTTCTGCGTGTAGCATTCTCCCCTTACTGAAAGACTGCAGAAGGTGTTTGGTATTTGTTCCAACAGACATTTATGCATTGTCTACTGTGTCAGTCACTGGACTAGGTGTCATGTGGAAAAGTCTCTTCTAAATTTGATTATACCTGAAAATAAATTCTACTGATCTGCAGAAATATGCTTGCCTTGATCTTTCTGTGAGTTGCTTCAACACCCTCCCTGGTTACAGCAGCTGACCTGACCTTAATAACTTTATGCACTTAGTGGGGGTTACACAAACATGGAGGGTAGAGCTCTACACAAGAGAAGTGTTGAAGAAAAGTTATTTGTTGCAGAGATACTAATTTCCTCTTATGGTCATTTCTTCCTTCTCTCTAGGCCTTCTTTCTAGAAAAGTTCTCTTTCCACAGACAAAAGGGAGTTCCCTAATATCGTGAGACCTTGTCTCTATCTACAGCTGATTGCATTGGATATGGATACCTGATCCAACGTGAGCCCTTTAGTCTGAAGACACAGATACTACATTAGTTGTCATGGGAACTTGAATTGGAAAGCCAAGCAGTTATGAATGCTAAGACCTACATTTTTTGGTTTCCACCATGGGCCAAGAGCAGGCCAAAAAAGCCATCATCACAGGGAGACAAAATATAAATTTATCTGTCTTAACCAGAGATCTGGGCATGGAAAAATGTCTCTCAACTGTCAATCAAGAATTCCGAACCAAGAACCTAATGCCTGACTTGGGCTTGGGGTTTGAATTTATACTATACATGGGCCAAAGAATATCTGGGATGAGATATTAGCATGAAAATGTCATTCTATACTATTCCGCTATAAAAAAAATGAAATCCTGTCATTCATGGCGACATGGATGAGCCTGGAAGAAATTACATTACATGAAATAAGTCAGGCAGGAAGAGACAAATACTGCATGTTCTTACACAGTTTTGGGAGCTAAAAATTTTGTGCTCGTAAAAGTAGAGAGCAGAATGCTGGTTACCAGAAGCCAGGAAGTAGAAGGGGAAGAGAAGAGGATGGTTAAGAGATACAAAATTACAGCTAGGTTGAAGGAACAAGTTCTAGTGTCCCCTAGAACTGTAGGATGACTATAGTTAACAGCAACTTATTACATATTTTCAAACAACTTGAAGAGAGGATGTTGAATGCTCCCAACACAAAAAAATGGTAAATGTTTGAGGTGATAGATATCTTAATGACTCTGAATTGATCGCTACATATTGTATACATTTATAAAATATCACTGTGCACTTAATAAATATGTACAATTATATGCTGATTAAAAATAAACTTAAAAATATGATTCTAGTATCACAAAACTCTTTAGTAAATCACATTCTCAACCCAGGCCACATAAGACCTCCATAAATAAAGCTTCACTGCTGATGATCCTACCTTCCAAAATTACAAAGCATATTAGGAAATGATTCCCCATTAGAGAGAATCGACAGAGAAAAATACACATTGGGATCAGATTCCCAAGAACTTTAGATAATAGAAGTATTGCACAAAGACTATGTTTAAAAGGATTAGAGGCATAAAATAAAAAAGTTGAAAACATAAGTAGTAATAAATGTATAAGGTACTTGAAAAAAGAAAAAGAACATTTGAAAAGGAAACAGAAACTTCTAGAATAACTATAGTCATGAATTTTAATAGACTAGACATGGCTAAACAAAAAAAGTAGTCAGCTGGAAGAGATCAAATTCCAATTCAGAATGCATCACAAAACAGAAACGTATGAAAGAGTAACTAAAGATATGGAAGTTAGAATGAGAAATAATAAGAATTTTAGAAGAAGAGAATAGAGAATGAAGGGGAAGAAATATTCAAGAAGAAAAAGACTGAGTTTTTTAAACAAAAAATAGAGATCATGGAATTCAGGAGGCACAAAACACTATTAGCTGAATAAGTGTGAATTTGTATCTAAGTCCACCATAGTAAAATAGCAAAACACTGAAGCCAGAACGTTCTTAAGTAACTACAGAGGTTTTCTTCTTAGGAAATATGGTTAGATTAGCATGGACTTCTCCACAGCAACCAAAATTCAATAAGATATATACCCAAAACACTAAGAAAATAACTGTCAACTTCCAATTCTATATCCAGCTAAATTATTACTCAACAACAAATGTGAAATTAAGATTTTTTGTTTGTTTGTTTCTTTGGGGACACCAAAAACTCCCATGAAGGAACTGTTAAAGAATTTACTTCAGGTAGAAGTAAAGAAAAGAGTGAGATCTAAGAAGGGAAATTAAATCTAAACAAGCATTGTCTGTAGAAATGAAAAATATTGACAAATGTTAATGGTATGAAACAAAGTGGAAATGAGATATTGGAAAAAAAATAATATGTAAGAAAGGTGGGCGATGATTAGAACTCTTAAGATTGGTAGGTAAGTAGAAATAACTTATTTTATACTTTTCAAAGTCAAGTATGTGTGCTAACATCTAAAAAGGCTGTATGTATACATGAAAATACAAATGAGATGTATATTTACCAAGTCAGTAGAACAGGAAAAGAAGAAATAGGAAAACTGGATCAATTCACCAAAAACTTGGAAAAAAGAAAGCAAGGATCACATGTAGCAAGGTAAATATGAAGCTCAAAATAAGATGGCAGAAATAAATCCCAAATACATGTAAGTTGGCTAAAAGTATCAGTTAAGACACAGATATTGTCCAGGTGTAGTAGCTCATACCTGTAATCCCAGAACTTTGGGAGGCCGAGGTAAGAGTATTGCTTGAGCCCAGGTGGTTGAGACCAGCTTAGGCAACATAGCCAGACATCATCTCTACAAAAAATAAAACATAAGTTGGGCATGGTGGCATGCACCTGTATTCCCAACTACTCAGGAGGCCGGGGTGGAAAGATTTCCTAAACCCAGGAGTTTGAGGCTGTGATGAGCCATGATCACACCACTCTACTCTTACCTGGGTGACAGAGTAAGATCCTGACTCAAAAACAAAAACAAAAACGATACAGAGTTTGTTAACTTGGATGAAAAAAATAAAAGTCTATGGGGTTTATAAGAGACTTATCTGAAACATAGGGGCAGAGAAAACAAAAACAAAAGAATGGAAAAAGACCTTTCAGTCCCTCCCCTCCAAAATGGTGAATACAGTTTCATTTATACCATACCTAAGGGCAAATTCATTGATTAGTGATAAAGATTGTTACAAAAAAAACAACTCCAGTATATGTGCAGTATCATAGCCTTAAATATAAAACAAAATCTGAATTCCCAGGAAGCATTGTGAAGTTACAATCATAGTGGATATTATAACACATCTATCTCAAGGATATAAAGCAGATTTAAAAAAATTAATGTAGTATCCCACATCTTTAAAATAAAAATAAAAATCTTAAAAAAGAAGGAGACTTTTTTTTTCTTTTTGAGTTGGAGTCTCACTCTGTCGTCCAGGTTGGAGTGCCAGGCACACTGATGGCCACCCCAGCGACAACCTGCTGGGCTCCGACCATCCTTCCACCTCAGCCTTCCAAGTAGCTGGAACTACAGGCGCGTGCTACCACGCCCAGCTAATTTTTTTTCTTTTTTGAGTTGGAGTCTCACTCCGTTGCCCAGACTGGAGTGCAGTGGCTGCTCCCGGCCACCGCAGCCTCGTCCTGCTGGGCTCCGGCGATCCTTCCGCCTCAGCCTTCCGAGTAGCTGGAATTACAGGCATGCGCTACCACGCCCAGCTGATTTTTTGATTTATTGTAGAGATGAGGTCTCGCTGCCCAGGCGGGTCTCGAACCCGCGGGCTCAGGCAATCCACTCACTTCAGCCTCCCAAAGGCGCAGGATTACAGGCTGAGCCACCGAGCCCGGCTACTAATTTTTGATTTAGTGTAGAGATGAGGTCTTGCCAAGTTGCCCAGGCTGGTCTCGAATTCATGGGCTCAGGCAATCCACTCGCCTCGGCCTCCCAAAGTGCAGGAATTACAGGCTGAGCCACCGAACCTGGCCTTTCTCTCTCTCTCTCTCTCTCTTTTTTTTTTTTTGAGACAAAGCCTTGCTTTGTTGCCCAGGTTGGACTGCAGTGGCTCAATCACAGCTCACTGCAGCCTCAAACTCCTGGGTTCAAGGGTTCCTCTGTCCTCTGCTTCCCAAATAGCTGGGACTACAGGTGTGAGCCACCACCTCTGGCTAGTTTTTAAACTTTTTGTAAAGACAAGGTTTTAACAACGTTACCTAGGCTGTTCTCAATCTCCTGGCCTCAAACGAGCCTCCTAAAGTACTGAGATTACAGGTGTGAGCCACCATGTCCTGCCAAGAGAGACAATTTGAACAAGTCACTTTAGGAATGACAGCGACACTTGTCCAGAACTTGTCCAAAACTTTGTGCTTCTGGTTCCAGCTCAATAAGGTTTAGGGTCCTTCTAAGGCAAACTCTCCGTAGAGCCCTCCTTTACAGGCAGGAGGGGAGTTGAATTCTCTGACCTTCACTCTTACCTGTGTGGGCCTCCCTCCGGTGTCTGAGGCCCACTCCAGCCTTGACTCGGGGAGGGGGTGATTTTGGCAGGTGAATACTGCTGACTGTTGTGTAACTTGGCTGTGATTTTTTTTTCCCCTTCTGCTTTTTAAATTAGCGCAAGCTAGGATGGCCTCAAGACTCTGTGCGCACCGCTGAGGCAGCAGAAAGTCACATGCATTCGTTAGGATGCAGGTTAACGGCTGTCACAAACACCGAAGAATCCAGGGACTCGGATGAGCCTGTGTATTTCCCTTCACCTGGCGGCAGGCCGGTAGGACTGGCAGGTAGGTGGCGCTCTTCCACAAAGCCACCCAGCCTCCTCCTGGTTCTGGCTCCACGCTCCCGAGGGTCGCCCTCCTGCGTTCCTGCAGCTGCCAGCAAGCCTGTGGGAGGGGCAGGCAGCTCCTTATAAAAGACGTGACCCAGAGTTTGCACACGTTGCTCCCACTCATGTCCCTGTCCTCGGAAATTGTTCCCGTGGCCACCTTGGGCTGGGAAATATTATCTCAGCGTGCCTGGGGGGCAGGGGTGGGGGTGGGGGTGAGGGTCATCCCATTATCAGAAGGGTGGGGGGTCGACTGGATAACAGGAGAAAGTGAGCAGTGTCTGCCACAGATAAAAGTTGGTTTCCGATCGCAGGCCACTCATGACACGTGAGGGACATCGGAACCTCTCAGAACAGTCTCACCATCTAGGAAACCGTGGCACAGAGTTGTTCTTCGTGGCGATCGAGACGAAGAGGGTGACGGTGAGAAAGTGAGGGCCAGCTGGGTTCCCTGTGAGCCCCGGCTGTGTCATCCCTCCTCTGTGCAGGGCAGAGGTCCCTGGTCAGGCGTACACTGCACCACAGGGCCATGGCACGGGCACCACGGAGGAGGCCGGCCAACCCTGGGCCTGGTCCAGCCTGGGGGCTGTTCTTTCCAGAGCCCCTCTTTCTTTCTCCTGATCCCACCCCTGTTTCCCTCCTATACCTCCCCGGTGCAGGGATTCTGCAGATGGATTCTCCACTTGGAAGATGGCGGGGAGGCAGACCCCACTTCCCTGTGTCCTTGAAGGAAAGAGGAATTAACGAGCTCTCGGAGTTGTCTCTGAGCTGGGCTCATCTCGGTGTCTGCTGGGCTGGGCCGGCCCACAGCAGAGGAGAAGGCAGGCGACCACAGAGCTTTGGTCATGCTGCCCTGTCTGTGACCTGTCAGGTTTTGTTTGTGATGGTTTGTGCCCAGTGGTTCAGGTCACATGCTGAGCTCCTCCCAGGAATTTGATTGCTTGCAGTTGTAAAGTGCAGGAGCTGGGATCTGTCCGAGCAGAGGGTTAAATCATAGAGTGTTTTACAAGAGCAGCTATAGGGAATGCCTTGTTTTCTCCTTATATGGCTATTTTTCTCGGTCCAGAATCCCAGGGTGTATTTTACGTGGTTGAAATACACAAATGGAGTCACAGTCTTAGCCAAACATGCGATGTGGCTTTAAAATTAACAAGCCTCTCTCTGCTTCTGTACTCCAAACACACATTCACATGCACAGTTTCTGTTGAGACTGTGGAAAGATATACTCTTTTTTTTTAAGCCAAAAATATCTGATGGGGGTGAATTTCTGCAATTCCCCTGCTTTGTGCATGATAAATATTTCTTTTGAGTGTCATTTGCAAGCACGTGGGTCAAATGTAAGCATCAAGTTTTTAATGCATGTGGACTCTCGGGTATAAAGGCAGAATGGAGCACCAAACATTAGAATGTGTCAAGGAAAGAGGTTTCGTGAGAGTTGAAAACACTGGGAAAAGTATCAGTAGGCAGCATCAGAGGAGGAAGCACATGAGCTTGCTTTGCCACAAGTGCTTCGGAGCAAAGTTAAATCAGTGCAGACTGGTGGGCTCGGGATAGATTTCACGGAAGCAGGGGAGGTTTGAACTTGTTGAATTGGCCAACTTGGTCAGTCGGAGTTAGGGGGGCATTTGGGTACAGGAAAAGGCCTGTACTCAAGAAAAAATGCAGAGGAAAGGAGATGAAGATACTTCTAGAAGAACGCAAAGAATCCACAGTGTCTACAGCAAATGGTTCATGACCGAGAAAAGGAAATTTTCCTTTCTCAGGGCAGGGACCGGGCAAATCAGGCTGAAGTGCTGAGGGTTTTGTTTCACAGTAAAGGGTGGCACTGAAGGTTTTTAGTGCCTATTTGTGATCTGAACCAGTCTGAGTACGAGGATTTTCTATCATTTATATTTCCAAAGCTGTGTTTTTTCTCCTTTTTAGCTATCTTAGTGAATATAACTTAACTCAGAAAGCTAGGGTTGGATTAGCTAAATATGATGTTTGGGTGTTAAGAGACTTCTTATCAAATCACCCCACTGGTGATTTCATAAATGAGAAATGCAGAGTTTATTATTGAGTACAATTCTCGGCCACATCTTCTGGAACACAAACTATGTGTGAACTCAGGTTTTGCAGGAAGATGTCGATTGACCGACTTTCATTCTTTATGGGTGGAGGGAAAAATTTTGGAGAAAAAGAAAATTGGTGTTGGATTCAGACCCGGAAAACACCACATTCTGTGCAAGTTTGGATGAAAATTTACATTTCAGGGGCATTTTGGAGACAAAATCTGGCATGGGAATTGCGTCCCCAAAAGCCTATTTTCTGAGTCTCATTCAATCTTCGCTTTAGCTTTTCTTCCAGAGGTGGAGCTGAGATTATTGTGCCTATTATAATCGTGCAGAAACTGCCAGGGGGTTTTAATGACTTTCCCAGACTCACTCAGCTAGTTCGTAGCGGAGCAACGAACTCTTGGGAGGCTGGCAGGATTCAGCCAGTGACTTTGGAAGAGCGAGCTGGCAGTGGGCGGGCTCCAGTGGACTAGAGGTGCACACACAAAGTCAAGGAGGCCACCAAATTAGGCCCGAGAGCCTGTGGCAGCCATGCAGGGGTGTGATGGTTGCAAGACTGGGAATGAGATGTGGGAGAGAAAGCCCTTGTGAAGAGGATTATGAGACTCTAGCCCAAGAGAAGAGGCCACAGTCAACCGAGCAGACAGCTTCTGGAGGCTGTGGCAGGGATGGTATCCGGGCAGGGCCAGCTTGAGCAAAGGCTGAAAGGTTGACGGCATTGGGTTCCCCAGGGACTGTGAACAAGTCACCTGATGTTTCTGAGCCTCAGCTTCCAAAACAAAGTGAAGTATAACCCCCGAGGGCGAGGTATTAAGAGGATTAAATGGGAAGGTTGGGCAAAAGCATCAGATCAGGCCCTGGGACACGTGGGAGTTTGATACAGATTTTTTGAATGAGTGCAATCAAGAACTGTCAAGCGGGCAAGTTAGCCATGATATGGAGACCTGCCGTTTCTCTAGGGGCGAGAGTAGGTGATGGAGTTTACATCTAAGAACAAAAGAGAGGCTCCAAGGGAAAGTGTGTTGGAAAGAAACTCTCTTTGTGTTGTCAAGTCTAATAGTTCATTGAAGATCAGAGAAAAGAAACACACAGGCACATACATTGGGTGAAACTGAGGACTTCCTTCTGCTGTGGACACGCTACAGGGGAACAGAGTACACCAACAAGGCGGCCACGGGTAGGTGCCCTTTGAGAGCCGGTCAAGGATCACTTGGGGTGATGCTGTTTTCCTGTTTGAAAACCTTCTTCTGAAATATCTGATGCTTGCAAGGGGGAGTGCCAGGCTTCCAGGTTGCTTGCACAGGTATTGGGTGAGTGTTAAGCCAGGGATGTGTGATGAACCCAAGTCATCTCAGGTGCAAGATCAGCAGGTTACAGGATGGTGAAACCAGAGAGGTTGGAGAAAACATCGGGACACATATAGGTTCTGTATAATTGTTCACTATCGAAGTACGTATTATTGGCAACTGTTTATTGTAAAATCCATTGCATAATACAACTCATTCTTGCCTCTGAAGAGCAAAATCATCATTCATGCATTTTTGTGCTATGATTAATGCCATCAATATGTCCTCATTTTTATATCTTGGATGATGCTATTTAAAAAAAAATAAATGTTCACAATTATTTTATTTTTTTTATTTTAAAGACGTGGGGTACAATTCAGAGTTAGGTATACAAATGTTCATCATGCAGGTACCCTTGTTGCAGGGTACCTCCTCCTCCCCTGGAAGTTTCCAACTACTGCCAATCCCTTTCTTATTTTATAGTATTATGATAATTGTTCAATGTCTGCTTATGAGTGAGAACACGTGGTACTCAGTTCTTTGTTTCTGTGATAGATCACTCAGTATGATAGACTCTAAGTCCATCAGTTCATCCAAGTTGTTGCAGAGTTCATAATTTTGTCCTTTATGGCCCAGAGGAACTCAAATCACTCTGTGAAAAAGATACGTGCACACACGTTTATTGCAGCACTTACAACAGCAAAAACATGGAACCAACCATGCTGCCCATCGAAAGAGGACTGGATTAAAAAAAAAAAAACGTGCTACATATACACGATGGAATATCTGCTTCGGCTTAAAAGAACAATTCAGTGCCCTGGCTTCACAGATACGTCCGTTTTAGTTGTACTTATGATGAAGCCCCGGTGTCTGGGATGCATGGTTAGCATGGGCAAACCCAGCCAAGGAGGGAGAGCTCACTGCTCACTAGGGAAAATTGTGCCATTTATTCTGAGAATGTGCAGAAACAGCATTTGATTGGGAAGAGGCCTTAGGTCATTTATCTCTCACTTTTAAGATGATGAGATCGATGTGTCTCCCCCGTGGGCTGTCCCCCTTCTATTCAGCAACAATACACTACTTCTTTTCAAAGAAAAATATGCTTCCAATCAGGAGGAAGGGAGGTAGGGGTTGGCAGTAAAGGGGATCAAGCAACTTTCATTGAAGGATTCATTTTTGATTTAAATATTTTGTTCTAATCTCCAACTTCCTTTTTAACTTGGCAGAATGACCAAAAGAAAAACAATGTCCCTCCCTAGCCCAGTTTACAGCCTGCCAGAGCAGAGGATCCGGTTACTTCTTCCAAATTGTATACGTAGGGCTGCTCGATATATTAGGTTTTTTTTTTCTCTTTTTAAATCTATTGCTCATATACATAGAGTTTTCTTTTAATGGCTTGTCAATGTGGACTCTGGTGAAAAAACACAGGAGGAAAAAAAAAAGAATGAGAAATGTAGATCAAATATAGGCAGATCAAATATATACATATATATATATTTTGGTTCTTTGAGCATGTTGTGGAGGGAATTCTCTGCAAGCGATACATCCTGTAACTGCAGGCAGATGTAATCCCCTGGTCGTGACACCAACGAAGATTGCCCTTCACATTGGAGACATTTGCAGCCATTTTGTTCCCTCCCACAGAGAGGAAGTACAGGGAGGAGTGACATTCCGGGCTACATGCACTCCCTGCAATGTTCCATAACTGTTTTTACAATTCCCGTGGTGCCCTGTGAGCCCTGCCTTGGAAGGGAAAAGATCCCAGGGTGTCGCAGCCTGGGGTTGGAATCCGAGGCTGAATCTTCTCAGAAAGCCCCTTCTCCTTCTTACGGCCAATCTGCCCTACTCGTTGTTTGGAGCCTGGCTTCCAGCTCACCTCGAGGACACATGCTGAGGCGGACTCTGCCTAAAGCCAGTCTCCGCTCTTTTTAGCGTCCCAAGAGGTGTTACTATGCGTGTTATATTCGTTTGGACTTTTACCTTCTCTCTGTAAATATGCAGAAAGCATATTTTTCCCTCAAGGGTGGGGAGTGCCTTGCAGTGGGGACAGGAGATAAGTTCCACCTTACTCAGAACAGAAACAGCTTGGGGCATGTCTTGTGCAGGGATTCCCCCGAAGCACACCCTGAGACAGTGATTTGAGTGCAGTGGGCTCAGCTGGGAGGAATCCCAGGAGATCCCAGTAGAGGGGGAGCAGGCAATGAGCCAGGGAAGGGAAGGAGGCAACCAAAGCGAGCCTCCACCCAGTGGCCGGCAGACAAGCGGGCCTGAGACTGCCGGTTTCTCAACCTCAGCACCACTGGCATTTTGAGCCGGATTTTTTTTGGGGGGGGGGCTGTCCTGTGAATTACGCGAGGGTTAGCCGCATCCCTGACCTCTACTCCCGAGGTGCTGGTAGCCGCTCTTCCCCTCACGGGTTGGGACAATGAGAAAAGTCTCTAGATGTTGTTAAATACTCGCGGGAGAACCAAATTGTCCCTGGCTTAGAATAAGAGGAACCAGGGGAGCTGGGTCCTGGGAAGTCTGGCGGCCGAGCAGTGAGATGGAAAAGGCCACAGGTGAGCCCTGGAGTGTCCACTGCGTTCTCTTCCAGAGCCAAAACTGCATTCACTTCCAGAGCTGGGAGTGAGCTGACTCGCCCGTCCCTCAGCGTTGGCTGACAGCAGACAGCTGCCGGGATGAGGCAGTCCTGACACAAAACCAACAGAAATATTTGTTTTCGGTGACTCCTTCCTAACTCTGCAAGCTCCCATTAACCTAGTGTCCTCTCATCTTTCACCCCCGTAAAATCCTCTCTAAGGAAAGGTTAGATAAGCCCAGTCTCTTCTTCCCTGGACATTCTCAGAGCCTGGAGAGAACTTGAGCTAAAGGAAAACAACATTTCTTGAACCTAATAGAAGGGAGGCAGTTTCCCCTATGGGCAATCTCATTTATTCACAAATCAACCCTGCAACAAAGTCTTATTAACCTATTTTACACACTGGATAGGCCGCCGCCCACAGAGGCTGAGCTCTTGAGGCCAAAGTCCAGATTTGAACTCAGCCCTCCTTGCAGCTAATAAAGACCACAGATTTTCTGTTTTCCCAATGGGTTGGTGAGGTAGGGGGAAGAATATTTTTGAAAGAGGAACACTTTCGGGAGGCTCCAACGCATGGACAAACGCTGAGGAAGCCAACTGAGAAGTGAACCGTGTCCTGAGGGTGAGACTGGGGGATTTCAGGAGAGTGTGGTGTGTCAGGGTGGGCAGTAGCTGCTTCCACCAAGGTCCAAGCCAGAGAGTCACATCCCCAGAGCTGTGACTGTGTTAGACCCCAGGAGCTGCCTGAGAGGTGATCTTTTCCCTTCATCATTCCACTGCTAGTGTTCTAGTAGAGCTCTGGCAAAGATTCTCAAAATAGCCAAGTCCAATGGCCAAGTCCAAGAGCCAAGTCCAGTCCTTCTGTCTTCCTCTGCCCATTTGACAGCATAAACCGCTCCTCTGGAAATAACCCTCCAGCGTTCCCTGGGCATCTCGCTCTCTTATTTCCTTCTGTTGCTCTGACCATTCCTTCCCATTATAATTTTATAATTTAAAAATTATAGTTTTAAAAAAACCCAGCATATTTCACCTTAATCATTTTTAAGTGTAAAGTTCTGCTGTGTTAAATATATTCACATTGTTGTGCAACAGATCTCTACAATTTTGACAACTTACAAAACTAAAACTGTATCATTAAACACTAATTTTTCCGTCTCTTTTTCTCCCAGCCTTGGCAACCACAATTCTACTTTCGATTACTGTGAGTTTGACTACTCAGATAGAAGTGCAATCATGTAGTATTTGTCTTTCTGTGACTGGTTTATTTCATTTAGCATTATATCCTCAAGGTTCATCCATGTTGTAGCATAAGTCAGAATGCTTCCTTTTTAAGGGAAGGAATGGTCATTCCATTCCTGGTTGGTTCTTCTTCACAGCTTGTCCTTGAGCATGGGCTCTAAGGATGACATCCTTGGTCTACTCACATGATCGCTCACCACAGTTTTCCCGGATGATCTCACAAACTGCAATGTGCTTCATTCCTGAATTTAAGACTGACAACTTTTCAGTCTGGTCTCCAGCTCAGACCCTTCAGGGTAGGGGTGAGGATAGGGCTGACATTTCTATCTGAATGTGGCTAACTTGAACTCAATAAGTTGATGTGCACCTGACCCATATTAAGAGATCAATATACATTCTCTGCCATCATTGTTGCCTGACTTCTGGGTTGTTATGTGTGTGAGGTAAGCTGACACTGGCGGAAGAACTCTGCCGGCCACACATCCTCTCATGACTTCACCCTCGTTTCCTCGTCTTTGACACAGAATCAGTGGTTCTGGGTGAGGGTGGGAGTGTGGACAGGAAGGATGAGCACTTTGCCAGCACAGGCGAGGCGCTCGAAAGGTAAGGCCCCCAGTGGAAAAGGACAGATGGCAGGTGCCTGGGTGAGGAGCAGAGCTCGGAGTCTATGCTGTGTCCAGCGATGGGCTCTTGTGAGTGGGTCAAAGCACCAATTGGCTTGCCAAGTTTTGGCACTGGCTGCTAGCTAGAGCTGCCTCCTGTCAAAGAATTCACCACTCCATCCTGTGAGCTTCCTTGGGCGCACAATTAAAGGGTGGAGAGTGCTCCCGGGACATGCTGCCTGAAGACTGGACTGGAGAGAAGCATGTGGAGCCCTGTTGTATACAGATGGTACTCCATGTGGCGGTGGGGCTGGCCAGAAAATATGCAGCATGACAGGCCTCTCTCTGAGGAGAAAGCTGGTTAAGGGAGAGAGGAGGGCTGGCCACCTCGGAGGGGCCGCCTTCAAGACTCAGATGGAGTTACTGGATGAAGTGGGGAACAGCCAATGCTGCATTGTGAATGAATGAGTTATCTGGGAGTGCTGTTAGATCAGTAACTGTGAAAGTCGCCCACAGTTTCTTCAAGGCACCCACCCAACCCTTGACCCTTAGAGTTTGAGACCACATTTGAGGGTAAAAATCCTTAGGGTTCAAACCTTAGTTCTGCCACTTAGTAGCCAGTATAACCTTAAGCAGATGGCTTACCTCTCTATGCCTGAGTTTTCTCATTTACAAAGTGGGGATAATAGCAATACCAACTTTATAGAGTTGTGGGGATTTAAATTAGTTATTAGGATGGTGCCTGGCCCATGGGAAGGGCTGTGGACAGATAGTATTAACAATGATTTTAATGAGGCATTTAGGCCACACCATAGACGGAGGGACAGAAGTACTGGGCTCGGTGCCCTTCATAATACAGAAAGACCACAAACCGAACACCATGATCCCGAATGTTGAAATTCCAAAAGGTCAAAATCCTTAAAGATCGTAATCCCGGCCGGGCTCGGTGGCTCAGCCTGTCATCCCAGCACTTTGGGAGGGTGAGGTGAGTGGATTGTCTGAGCCCGCGGGGATTTGAGACCAGCCCGGGCAACCTGGCGAGACCTCGTCTCTACAATAAATAAATTAAAAAAAATTAGCTGTGTGTGGTAGCACATGCCTGTAGTTCCAGCTTCTTAGAAGGCTGAGGTGGAAGGATCGCTGCAGCCCAGCAGGTTGACGCTGGGGGGACTGTGAATGTGCCACTGCACTCCAGCCTGGGTGGCAGAGTGAGGCTCCAGCTAAAAAAAAAAAAAAAGATCATAATCCCTGAAGTATAAGATTCTCTACAGTCTAAAGTCATAATCCCTAAAGTCTAAAATCCCTAATGTCTAAAATTCAGAAAATCACAATATATTAAGATATTAAAATCCTGAATGCTGAATTTCTGAGAGTCAAATTCTGGGGACGAGATTAGCACATTTTCAGTTGTACACAGGATCACTGCATCATGTTAGTTGCACCCTCTTAGGTGGAATAATTACCTTCTTATCGTTTATATTTGGAAATTAAGTATGGTTTACTGAGATGTGTAGGGGTGTCAAGTTGACAAGAGGCAGACTTAATTTTAGGTGTCAACTTGGCTGGAGTAAGGAATACCTAGAAACCTGGTAAAGCATATTGTTTGGGATGTGCCTGAGAGGGTGTTTCCAGAGGAGATTAGCGTGTAAGTCTGAACGGACCAGGCGGGGAAGAGCTGCTCTCCATGTCAGCAGGCACCATCCGATATGCTGAGGGCCCCGGGAGGACAAATGCACAAGGTGCATTGGGTTCTCTCTGAGAGCTGGGACAGACTTTTCTTCTGTTGCCTTGGGCATCAGCACATCGGGCTCACCAGTCATTGGACTCTAGGATTTATATCAGTGGCTCCCCAGGTCCTGAGGCCTCAGCCTTGGACTGAGAGTTATACCATTGGTTCCCCTGGTTCCAAGGCCTTTGGTCTTGGACTGGGCCACTCTACCAGCATCCCTGGTCTCCAACTTGCAGACGGCCTGTCATGGGACTTCTCAGCCTCCGTAATCACGTTAGACAATTCCTCTGGGAAGTCCCCTCAGACATCTGTGTGCACGATCTATCAGTCCTGTTGCTCTGGAGAAACCTGACTAATAGAAATTTGGTATTAGGGAAGATGAATTTCATTCCTTCTTACGATATTCCTTACCACATGATGGAAGAGACCTGTGAAATTGCTCCCTCTCAAAAAAACTGTGATAGCTTAAGTGCAGGAGGCTCCTTAATAGGGAAAGACAAATGTTTAAAAGCTAATTATTACAGGGGCTGCCAAAGCAGAAAATTATTTAATTGCAACAGCCAAGTAATAACCAGACTTTCAAATGGACAGCATATACCTACGAAATTTGCGGACCACAGCTACTCTCCAAATACAAATGTTTTGAAGCTCTTAGAAGTGAAAATGCAGATTAAAAATACAAGAACTCTCCCCGGCCAAATTATTTAATTCTGTGCGACATCCGCCCGTTCTCACGTAGCATTGATTTGTGACAGTATGTATTTCTTCTTCACATTATTTCCAATACTGAAGGCGTACATTGTTTAAACACTTTTAGGGAATTCGAACTCACTGTATGCGTTTTTTGCAAATTTGACCACGAAAGTGCATTATCACAATGTTGACTTTGTGGGTAAGTATGGTGCATGCTAAAAGCATGGAAACTTCCTCAGTCAATGAAGAGATGTCCTTTTCATGCATCTGTATTTGTGAAAGATATAGTTTCTCAAGATTTCAGCTCTTTGGGCAACTGCATGTGGTGACCCATCAAAGTTTTTAATTAATCTTGTCAAAAGACTTAGGCTGTTCACCATGGTATACCAGATAACTGCAGCTATAAGTTGGGTGCACACAACTACCAGCCATAGTGATATGTTTTAATTTATTTCTTCCTTCCTCCCTTCCTCCACCTTTTCCTTCCTTCAGACCTGTTTCTTTATGAATACAATTTATCTGCTCAGAGCTGTTATATTCATTCAGCTGTCGTTAGTATACCTGCTTGTGCTTGCCAAAATATGTATGTTATTATTGCCTATTTTATTGTGTAAAGAGGTCTATGAAGTGTTGTCATGCTTTTATATGTTTCTCAATTAAATCCCCTTTTGAAATATGTAAATACATCTCTTTTAAAGAATTTTGAAAATTATTTTTTCCAGAATGATATTTTCAGGATCCTGATCTTTCAGGATTTCAACATTCGGGATCACGCCTTTGGGAATTATAGCCCAAACCCTGCTGGATTCTGTGTATTCACATCACTTAGCCCCTCTAACCTCAGCTTCCTTACCTACAAATAGTTTTTGGATGGTGAGTTTCTACAGCAAGCAGGCCCCAGGCCTTGGATTTGCACTCTGTGCTGGGAGGAGGCCCAGGCTGTGCTCTCTCTCCCTGCCTTCTGCCCTTATTTCCATTCCCCAAGGCCTGAAATGGTTTGCTATGGTTCCTGCTTCTCTGAAGAGCTATGCCTTGGGGTTCTGTTTGCCAGCTTTCTCCTCAACCTTTAGGGGCCCTAAAAGCTCTCTTAGGAAGGAAGGAGAAACCACTCATCCTCCATCATTTTTCCTAAACCTAGTTCACATTGTGGTTTAAAAAAAATTCCTTTATTAAACTCCGCTTGTCACCCAACACGAGTGTGCCATGATGGGTCTAAATCAAACCGCAGCAATTCGAATCCAGATTTCTCAACCACCGTACTCTACTCATCATCGAGGGATACAAGGGACATTGCATCTCTTCAATTTTCTAACCACAACTGACTCGAGCCCCCTCCGCAGTGGGTAGTGGGAAGCCCCATGCTTCTCTTGGAGGTTTTCCGTCCTTCTGAATGGTCTGTGTCCGTCCAAATACCGCAGGGAGGGAGGCATCGAGGTTCCCAGGAGACCTCTCCAAGTCCTGGTGTGAGTCTTCCAAGTCGCCACGGGCCCTTGCTGTGAAAAGTTGACCTCTCGCAGTCTGGCCTTCCCGTCTGCTGCCGCCGTGAGACCCTTGCTCATCTGGGTTATTTCGTGTCACTGAACGAGCAAGAGCACTTTCAGGCCAAAGACCCTGCTGGGTTACACGTGTGCGATCTCATTCTGTTCTCACTCAGTTCTTATGCAGCACGAATTTTTCTTCACACCAGCAGTGAGGACACTTAGGCCTGGAGAGGTGAACGAACTGACCCACATGACATATACTAGAGCTGTTCAGTTTTTAAAATAAAATGTGCCACCCAAGCCTACCTTGCGGCATTGCAATCTTCTCAAGATCAATTACAGGCCTCCCTACCCAGGGGCCAGGTCCATTGTAGACTCTGCCCTCTACTTGCTATGTTCAGTGACCCCTGGCTCTGAATTTGTCCTGTTTTTATCACTTTCTCTTTCTTCCCTACTGTTCACTCCACACAAATCCTTTCTCTTTCCTCCTCCCACTCAGCCCTCCCATTACAATTTGAGAAGTCGTTAAAATCCAGAGCGAGTGAGCATGTCCCATTAAAATCCTTTTTCTTTTCAAACGGAATGTGAGTCTTTCCAGATTCCCTTCTTCCGTCACCCAGCTTGCCGTTCAGCCACATTTAAGCCCAATGCTGACAGACAGACTTCCGCTCTTCCCCAGGCTCACTTTCTCCGGCCAGGAGTATTCTAGGCACACATTGTAGCTGAAACAGTAACATTTTCAGAATCCTAACATTCCAAGTCTCGTATCCACAGGAATAATTCTTTTCAGAATTGTCGCTGGACAAATCCTAACCGACGGGTGTAAGTTCCTAAGACTAAATAAGATGATGATCCTCCCACAGATCTCTAAGAGCCTTCTAGCTCTGCTCTAGACAGATGAGGAAGCCAAAACCTGGAGAGCTCAGGGGACCTGCCCAAAGTCACCCACTGACTTAAACCCAGACGAGTGCCTGGTTGTGTAACCCTTGGGCACACCCAGCACCTTTCTGATGCAACTTGCATCTTCTTCCACTTTCTGCCTCTTGGCAGCATGGCTTGAGGGTTTTGGGAGTGAGAGAATGCTGCCCATCAAAAGAGGACTGGATTTAAAAAACGTGGTACATATACACGATGGAATACTACACAGCCATAAAAAAGAACAAAATCATGAATTTCGCAGCAACCTGGATGGAACTAGAGTCTATAATACTGAGTGACCTCTCACAGAAACAAAGATCCGAGTATCACATGTTCTCACTCATATAATGGACCTTGAACATCCAATGTAATACTATAAGAAAATGACTGACGGTACTGGGAAACTGTGGGGGGGGAGAGGGAGATGGGATTAACGGTAACAAACATCTGTCTGGGGATGGGGAAACACCTCTGATCAACAGGGTGCCTGAATGAAACGTAATTGTATACCTAACCCTTAACTGTACCCCATAACATCATAATAAAAAATATTGATAAAACAACAGCAACAACAACAAAAAAAACCCCAAAAAACAACAACAAAAAAGAAATGAACAGGGAGAGGGTGAGTAGGTTGGGCCAAGTAAGACTCATACCTCAGCTCTGCACTTACATGCCCTGTGCCTCTGGACAAGTTACAGAATCTGCTGAGCTCAGTTTCCTGTCCTTGTAGGTCTGTTCTGAGAATGTCAGAGTGTAAATAACTTAGTGGAGTGCATGACCCAGACAGAGGTTGAGAAGTGACTCCTCTTTCTCCCCCGTGCTCCTTTGCCGCGCCAATCAGCAAGTTGGGGGCCAGCTTGCCTCCTGAGTGTGGTCCCGCTCCTTCAATGGTGGCAGCTGGAATTGTTGTCACGAAGGCTGAATGGCCCAATGCTGTAGTTTGGGGGTCAGGGAGCACTCCTGATGTGAGTCTAGCACCTGCAGGGCCCGTCAAGATGCCACCTCCCTCCCAGTGGCTGCTCTGCTTCATTTCATGGAGTGATGGGTTTTAAAACATGGTTTCCAAATTAATCCACAGATGAGTGTAAATCTGGACATCCTTTCATCCATGCTACCTGTCACCTAAGGGGTGCTTTCAAGACATTGCCCCATTAATACATTCCTTCTAGCCCCAGGGCTGAGCCAGTCTTTGTAGAAGGGAGAGGAGCTGGTGTTGGTCCCCAGAACCTGGAGCCTGGCCTGCTGAGCCTCTTTCCTGCCTTCTGAAACATTTCCACCTTTTCCTGCAGGGCTCAGTGCTGCTTTTCAAAGTGGGCTTATGAGGCTTTTATATCTTTGAGTGAAGAATATAGTCTTGCTCTGGGGCATGGGCAGTGGAAGTTGGTCCTGGTGCTGGCTTCGCAGCCAGCAGCCAGACTATAGTCAGAGAGGGTGAAGTGAGACACCCACTCAGGACCCCTGGAAGCACACCTTGGTAACCTATTGTCCTGCCCTCAAGGAACCCTCTAACTAATAGGAGGAAAGAGACATAATAGATAATTACTACACTGTGGTAGATGTTGTCATACAGGTGTCCACAAAACCCAGTGATGGCACAAAGGAGTCAGTATCTGCACAGGCTCCTTGGGGTCACAAGTTGATCTTAAGAGTGAATTCACAAGGAGTAGTAGGACAACTTCTTCAAAATAAGCACGGAAGAAAAATATCCTAAAGGCAGCAAGAGAGAAAGGTTAAGACTACCTACTGTGGAAGACCTACCAGAATCACTCCAGACTTATCTGCAGAAACACTACAAGCCAGAAGGGACTGGAGTTCAATTTTTAACATTCTTAAAGATAAGCAATTTTAGGAAAGAATCTTCAACCTTGCCAATCTAAGCTTCATCAGTGACGGAGAACTGAAATCATTCCCAGACATCCAATCACTAAGAGAATATGCCACCTCCAGACCAGCCCTTCAGGAGACACTTAAGAAAGTGTTGAACACGGGGAAAAAAAGGTCATACAACTACAAAAATATAGGCAAGCACAGAGCTAACAGAACACTCACAAAAGTGAAAATACACACATATAGAAATATTAAAGTGAAAGGGCAACGGAGCAACCTCCTAATAACCCTATCAAAGGGATAAACTCTCACATTTCAATAATCAGTTTGAACATGAATGGACTAAATGCACCACTGAAGAGACATACAGTGGCAAACTGGATAAAGAAGCATGATACAACAGTCTGCTGCCTCCAGGAAACTCCTCTCACTGCAAAGGACACCCACAGACTCAAAGCTGGAGGCTGAAAAATGATCTTTCAGGTGAATGGAAAACAGAAGAGGGCAGGTGCAGTTGTTCTGATATCAGACAAAGTAGTCTTCAAATCATCAAAAGTTAAAAAGGATATTACATAATGATACAATGCTCAATCCACCAGCAAGAAATATCCATTCTAAACATGTATACACACAATACAGGATCACCAGGTTTTATAAAACAACTACTAAGTAAGCTAAGAAAGGACATTAACTCTCACACAGTTATAGTTTGAGACCTAAATACCCCACTAACAGCTTTAGATAGATCATTGAAGCAAGTAAACAAACAAACAAACAAAAAACCAACAAGGAGATCTAGAGCCTTAACCCAGTGCTTGATCAAATGAATTTGATAGACATCTACAGAATACACCACTCAACATCAACAGAGTATACATTCTACTCATCAACACATGAAACATTCTCCAAGATCGATCACATTCTTGGACATAAATCAAGTGTGAACAAATTTCAAAAGATTGAAATAATACCATGTATCTTCTCAGATCACAGTGGAATAAAAATAAACCAACAAGCTCCCTCCTCCTAAAACACACAAAGATATGAACACTAAACAACATGCTGCTGAACAACTAATGGGTCAACTCAGAAATCAATACAGAAATAAAGATTCCTGGAAACAAATGAAAAGAAAGACAGATCCTATCAGAATCTCTGGGATGCCATGAAATCGATGTTAAGAGGAAAATTCATAGCATTGCACATACACACATCAGGAAAACAGAACATTATAAGTAAACATCCTAATGTCACACCTAAGGGAGCTGGAAAAGAAAGACCACCTAAATCCTAACTACAGCAGAAGAATTCAGATCACCAATATAAAATCACAATTGTAGGATACAGAAGACAAAAATGTCATAGAAAAGATCAAGACAAAAAACTGGATCTTTGAAAGGATAAATAAGATTGATGGACCCCTGGTTATACTGACCAAAAAAAAAGAAGAAGAAGAAGAAGAAAGAGAGAGAGAGAAAGTCCAAATAAACACAATTAGAAATGCAAAAGGCGAAGTTACAACCAACCCTGAAGAAATTCAAAAGATTATCAGAGATTACTATGAACACCTGTATGCAAATAAACTAGAAAATCTAAAAGAAATGGAGGACTTTCTGACATCATACAACCACCCAAGGTTGAAAACAAGACTAAATTGAAATTCCAAACAGACAAATAATGATCCAGGAAATTGACTCAGTCATAAGAAATCTTCACACACAAAAAAGCCCTGGACCAGATGCCCTCCCAGCTGAATTCTACAAGACATAAGAAGGTGCTGATACCAATCTTACTGAAAGTATTCCAGGCAATCAAGAATGATAGAACTCTTCCCAATTCATTTTATGAAGCTAACATCATACTGATACCCAAATCTGGCAAAGACCCAACAAGGAAAGAGAATTACAGGTCAATCTCCTTGATGATACAAAAATTCTCAACAAAGTTCTAACAAGATGGATCCAACAACACATCTCAAGGATCATCCACCATGACCAGGCGAGCTTCTTTCCTGGGATGCAGGACTGGTTTAACATTCACAAGACCATAAACGCAATTCAGCACATTAACAAATGTAAAACCAAGAGCCACATGATTATATCATTAGACACAGAAAAAGCATTTGACAAAATCCAGCATCCCTTCTTGATATAGACCCTTAAGCACCTAGGCATAGAAGGAACATTCCTCAAAGTAGTAAGAGTCATCCATGATAAACCCACAGTCAACATTCAACATTTTGCTCAATGGACAAAGTTGAAAGAATTCCTCCTAAGGAAGGAACAAGACAAGTATACCCAACCTCACCCCTCCTGTTCAACATAGTACTAGAAGTCCTAGCCAGAGCAATCAGACAAGCAAAGGAAATCAGAGGTATCCAAATAGCAAAAGAGGAAGTTAAGTTATCCTTCTTTGAGGATGATATGATTCTATACCTTAAAAGCCTTAAGGAGTCTGTCAACAGCCTCCTTGCATTGCTAACTGACTTCAGTAAAGTCTCGGAGTACAAAATCAATGTGCAAGAGACAGTTGTATTTCTTTTTTTTTTTTTGACAGTTGCATTTCTATACACCAGCAGCAAACAGGCAGAGAACCAAATAAAAAGTGCAATCCCTTTCACAATAGCCACACAAAAAAGAAATACTTTGGCATCCACCTCACCAGAGAAGTGAAAGACCTTTACAATGAGAACTACAAAATACTGTTCAAAGAAATCAAGGATAATACAAACAAATGGAAAAACATTCCATGCTCATAGATAGGAAGAATCAACATTGTCATGATGTCTATCCTACTCAAGCAATCCATAGGTTCAATGCAATACCCTCTAAATTACCAACATCATTTTTTCTCAGACCTGGAAATGACAATAAAGAAATTAATATGGAAACAAAAAAGAGCATGAATAGCCAAAATGATATGCAGTAAATGGAATAAAGCAGGAGGTATCACACTTCCAGACTTTAAGCTCTATTACAAGGCTACAGTAACCAAAACAGTCTGGCATTGGTACAGGAATAGGCACACAGACCAGTGGAACAGGACAGAGATTCTGGAAGCAAAAACTCAATCTTTCAACCAACTCATCTTTGACAAAGCCACCAATAACAATCACCGGGGAAAGGAGACTATATTTAGCAAATGGTGCTGGGAAAACTGGCTGACCACATGCAAAAGGATGCAACTGGACCCCTACCTATCATCATATGCAAAAATCAACTCAAAATGAATCAAAGACCTAAATATAAAACCTCAAACTGTAAGAATCCTAGAAGAAAACATAGGAAACACCCTTTGCACATTGGAGTAGGCAACGAATTCTTGACCAAGTCCCCAGAGGCGAATGCCATAAAAACTAAGATAGACAAGTTGGGACCTCTTCAAGTCGATAAACTTTGCACAGCAAGAAACCATTGAGAGAGTAAAGACACACCCCACAGAATGGGAAGAAATATTTGCAAATTATGTATCTTACAAAGGCCTAACATACAGAATCTACAAGGAACACAAACAAAGCGAAAGGAAAAAACCAAACAATCCCATTAAAAAGTGGGCAAAGGACATGAACAAACACTTTCCAAATGATGACATACAAGCAGCCAACAACACATGAAAAAATGCTCAGACTTTCATCAGAGAAATGAGAATTAACTATATAAGTAGGCTGCGAAGTCCATAAGTCTTTATGGCTGCATAATATTCCATTGCGTATATGTACCGCATTTTTTTTTAAATCCGGTCCAGCTTCAATGAGCAGCTTGGTTGTTTCCATGTTTTTGTTATTGTGACTAGAGCTGCAACAAACATGCCTAATCCTGGTAAGGATGACCATCATTAATAAATCAAAAAACAACAGATGCTGGTGAGGGTGTGGAGAAAAGGGAACATTTCTACTTTGTTGGTGGGAGTGCAAGCTAGTTCAACCTCTATGGAAAGCAATGTGGCGATTCCCAAAATAACCAAACATTTACCTTCCATGTGATTCAGCAATCCCTCTTCTGGGAATATATCCAGAGGAATGTAAATTGCTCTTCCAAAAAGACACCTGCACACATATATTTATTGCAGCACTATCCACAACATCAAAAACATGGAACCAACCCTACTGCCCATCGAAAGTGGACCGGATAAAGAAGATGTGGTGGCACATATCAACAAGGGAGAACTACACAGCCACAAAGAAGAACAAAATCATGGGCTTTGCTGCAAATTGGATGGAGTTGGAGACCATCGTGCCAAGTGATCTATCACAGAACCAAAGAGCTGAACACTGCGTGTTCTCACTCATAAGTGGGACCTGAACAATAGTCACAATGGCACAAGGGAAGGGTGGGCAGTTGCTGGGCACTGCTGCTGGTGGTGGGGAGACTGCAGAAAGCAGGTGACAACACAAAGCGTACCTGGTTCACTGTCAGGGGGGGTAGGGGCCACCTAGAAGCCCAAACTTCTCCTGCATGCAGCCTACTTATGTAGTTAATCCTCATTTGTGGCCCCCATTCCTATAATAAAATTTTAAAAAAACTACAAAAAAAAAAAAAAGAATTAGTAGGAGTGCACCAGCTAGATGGGAAGGAACATCCCAAGTACAGTGATTCCCTATAAACATCTTTTTGTGTTTTCTAAAGATCCTCTTCTCTCCTTTCCCCTCGAGGACGTTAGAGTATCTTTGCTTAGTGGTGGCTGACTGTGACAAGCCACCTACGAATCTGGGATGGAGCCATGGCAGGGCTAAATAGGGAAACTGCTGGCCTCAAGGCTCCAAAAAAAATGTAAAAGAGTCATTTAAAAACCTCTTCCAGGGAAAAATATTTCTAGGATCTACAAGGAACTCAAACGCACTGAAACTCAAACGCACTGACAGGAAAAATGCACCGAAAGGAAAAAAACAAACAGCCCCATTAAAAAGTGCACAAAAGACATGAATAGACACTTCTCAAAAGAACATATATGGGCAGCCAATAGACACATGAAAAAGTGCTCAGCCTCACTCATCATCAGACAAATGCAAAGCAAAACCACATTGAGATACCACCTAACCCCAGTAAGAATGGCTATCATTAATAAAACAAACAACAACAGATGCTGGTGAGGATGCAGAGAAAAGGAACGCTTTTACACTGCTGGTGGGAATGCAAACTAGTGCAACCTCTTTGGAAGACAGTGTGGCAATTTCTGAAAGAACTAGAAATTGACCTTCCACAGGAGCCAGCAATCCTCCTGTTGGGAATATACCCAGAGGAACTCAAATCATTCTACAAAAAAGATACCTGCACACGCATGTTTGTTGCAGCTCTAGTCACAATAGCAAAAACATGGAACCAACCATGCTGCTCATCGAAGCTGGACTGGATAAAAAAAAGTGGTACATAATACGCAACGGAATATTATGCAGCCATAAAGACTTATGGACTTCGCAGAGACTTGGATGGAGTCAGAGTTGATCATACTCAGTGATCTATCACAGAAACAGAGAACAGAGTACCGTATGTTCTCACTCATAAGCGGACCCTGAACAATTATCATAACTGCTCACTAAAAGAAAGGGATTGGCAGTTGAGGGAAACTGCCAGGGGAGGGAGGGGCACACCTCATCAAAAAGGGTTTCTGCCCAATGAACATTTGTCTACCTAACCATGAATTGTACCCCACATTTAAAAAAAATTAATAAAATTAAAATTCTCTTCCAGGGAGCTCTATGATGGTGGAGAGTCCTTCCAACCTGGGTGGGAGGGTGAGATGTGTTCATAATGGCAAAAGCTTTTGATGCTTTTAATAAGAAACTATGTGTACTTGCCCTAAAGACGGGGGACTGGATCCCTTACTAGGTCTGTGACCTTCGACAATGACTTCATCCCCTCTGCTTCAGTTTTCTCGTTCCTAAAACAGGGCAACGTCAGTGCCTGCCTCACAAAGTTTCTGGGAGGATTAGTGAGTTCATGCCCTAGACAGAATAATGCCTTCTGCTTAGCCATACCCTAATCCTTGGAACCTGTGATTGCACCACCTTAAGTGGCAAAAGAAACTCTGCAGATGTGATTAATTTAAGGATCTTGAGATGGGAAGATTACCCTGGTTCATCTGAGTGGGCCCAATGTTATCGCAGGTTTTCTTTTAAGAGTGAGAAAGGGGCCACACGTCCAGGAATTCAGCGCACGTCTTGAAGCTGGACAAAACAAGGGACAGATTCACCCCTAAAGCCTCTAGCATGCACACAACCCAGCCGACACTGATTTTAGTCCAGTAAGCCCCATTTTGAATTTCTGACCACCAGAACTATAAGATGATAAGTACATATTGCTTTAAGCCACTAAGTTGGAAGTCTATTGTCACAGCGGGTACAGGAGACAAGTATTGTCAATGCACATATAAGTATTCAGAACAGAACCTGGCTCTCCACTAATATTTAATTACTAATTACTATTTCTCTCCACCAGGTTCTAGGCTTGGTGTGAGGAAGGTGGCAGTGCAAAAAAAAAAAAACAACCCACAGAAAGTTCCCAACACCATGACGCTCATATTCAAGTAGAGGGGCAGATTGCAAATTAAGAAATAAATAAATGCTATTAATGCACGAATGGGATAGGGGATCTATCACACATAATGCAGGCAGGAAAAGCCTTGATGGGGAAAATGGAGGGGAATTGCATTTTAGTTTGGAGGTGCCCCGAGGAGACGTTTCAGTGGATATGTGAGTCTGAGTTCAGAGAGAGATCAGGAGGCAGAGAGAAATTTGGGGTCCTCGCGGGTGGCTGAAGCTGCAGCTGGCTGAGATCGATCAATTGAGGCGTCTGAAGGCAGAGCGGAGGGGGGCTGGACACTTGGGGTGCAGGGGAAGGGGAGGGAGATAGCCAAAGGGAGACTAGTGCAGTAGGAGGAGAACCAGCAGAGGGAGGGTTCTGGACGCTTTCTGGAGAAAGGGTGCCAGGCTGTGTGGGGGGCCCCTTCCCACAAATTACCCCGCAGCTCCTCACCTTGGGTCTGCGAGGCTCCTGGTGTTCTGTAGGAAGAAGGCGCTGGGCAGGCTTAATCCCTCTGCTTTCACTTTTGGCAAACGAAACGTATAATTTCGGGGTGATTATCCTCGTTTTGTAGCATGTTGCCCTCACTTAGCATCTGCTGAGCACACGTGTGGCCTCCTTCAGCTTTGTGGGCTTGGGAGGGGAGAGGAAGCCGCCACTGGTTCAAGCGGATTATTCCTGATGCCCCTGGGTTTCGTGTATGTTCCTAGTCAGATGTAACTTACTAGGAACGATTGTAGGATGAAGTAGCTTCTCTGGCCTCTTTTTGAAGTGAGCAAATGCTATCAAATTATAAGTTTTGTCTTGGTTTTCTTTTTTTATTGTCAAGGTGGTGGCATTTTCCCCCCTCATCTTTTTTTTCTTTATCTTGTTTCTCATTAAAAAAAAAAAATGAAGGCCGGGATGGGTGACTTACTCCTATAATTCCAACACTTTGGGAGGCTGAGGCAGGAGGATTGCTTGACTCTACAGGAGTTGGAGACCAGCTTAGGCAACATAGTGAGACCTCATCTCTGTAAAACATAAAAAAAAATCTCCTGGGTGTGTTGGTTCATGCCTGTAGTCCCAGCTGCTACTCAGAGGCTGAGGCAGGAGGATTGCTTGAGCCCAGGAGTTTGAGGCTGTGGTGAGCCGTGGTCATGCCGCTGCACTCCAGCCCAGGTGATAGAGTGAGACCCTGACTCAGAAAAAAACCAAAATAACCTAAACATCTATCGTAACCCTATAAGAAAAGGATCGACAATGGTGGGAATCTTTTGGGGGGGGAACAGGGCAGGCAAGGGAGGTGGGATTAATGGTAGTCAATATCTGTCCGGGGACCGGGGGGACACCCCTTATCAACAAGGGTGCCTGAACGATGCATATATGTATACCTAACCCTTAACTGTACCCCACAATTTTAAAATAAAAAATATGTTTAATAATAAATAAAAAAGAATAAAAGCTAAAAAAAAACAAAATAAAATAAAACCTACAAAAAAAAATCAAACTCTTTATATGCCTGATGATAGGGTAGTGAAATATTCTGCAGCCATTAAAAATGTTTCTGAAAAGTAGGTGCCAACATGAAAGAATGCTTATACTTTAAAGCTTAAAAGGCAGACTACAGTATTGCATATTTAGTAGATCACAACCATGTAATCTAAACAAAACAAAACAGATGTTCAGGAACAAAGCCTAAAAATTACAAAGAATCTACCATAGCCGGGCTTGGTGGCTCAGCTTGTAATCCTGTGTGCTTTGGGAGGCTGAGGTGAGTGGATTGCCTGATTCCGCGGGTTCGAGACCCGCCTGGGCAACTTGGCGAGACCTCATCTCTACAATAAATCAAAAAAATTAGCCAGGCATGGTAGCGCGCGCCTGGAGTTCCAGCTACTTGGAAGGCTGAGGCGGAAGTATCGCCGGAGCCCGGCAGGTCGAGGCTGTGGTGGCCCGGAACGGTCACTGCACTCCAGTCTGGGTGACAGAGTGAGACTCCAACTCAAAAAAAAAAAAAAAAAAAAAAGAAAAAAGAATCTACCATAATATTAATAGTGGTTTTCACTGGGTAGGGGGAAAATAAGAAGCATATTTATCTTTTTCCCAACTTTATCTATTTTCCAACTTTTGTACTGAGTATATTCTGTGTTACTTTAAAGCAGTGTTACTCGATAGAACTTTCTACGGTGATGAAAATAGTCCATACTTGTACCATATAATCCATAACCACTTTTCACATACGGTTGCTGAGCACTTGAAATGTGATTAGTATGACTCAGGGACTGAATTCTTAGTTGTACTGCGTTATTATTAATTTAAATTTAAATTTGAGTAGCCATTTGAGGCTAGGGACTACTGTGTTAGGCAGTGTGGTTCTAAAGTGCAAAAAATAGCATAAAGGAGCATAAATTACATCTCAAGAAAGCCACTAAAATAATATAAGCATTTAAAATATATTCACTATATCAAAGTTTAAAACTTTATTCTAATGTAGGTGTGATTTTGGAGTTTATTATAAAGAATATGGATACAGCCCCAGAAAGTACCAGAGTTTTGATTTAAGTCGTTTATTTTCTGCCTCCATAGAAAGTTATCCAACATGAAGCCTGTTCATGCCTGAGTTCAGTTGTTTGATTTTAGTTTAGAAAGAAACAATAACCTGGATATTATTAACTGTTCTGCAACAACTTCTGCTATTATGAATAAATATTCTTTTATATATACACAATATTCTTTTATATGTATGTGTTGATCTTTGTGCAAGGAGTTCAAATCATGTGAGTCATATTATTTGGGGTGGGAGCAACGTTTATTATCCCCATTTTATAGACGAAAATAACGAGGGCCATGAAGGTTCAGTTCCCAAGGTCATGACACAGGAAGCAAAAGCAAAGTCTGTTAGCTCTTGAAACCCAAAGGATTGTGTTACCCTTCACCCCATGGAAAAAACAATTTCTGATAAACTCTAGTGGGAAGAAGGCATCCCCAAGGAACTGGAAGGATTTACTGGGCTTGGGTTAAGTTCTTTCAATGTGGTTTGTAGCTGTTTGTTTGTTTGACTGCTAGAACAGTCTTCGGATTCGTTCTCAGAAGGCAGGGCTCTGAGCATCCATCCAAAGTTGCCCTTTATCTGGTTGGATCTATATCGTTCAGCTTTCCGTTGGAATGCCAAGCAAACATCCCTCCCCTTTTCACGTGTGCTCATTCCAGGCCCCAAGCCCCACAGCCTCCCACCACCCCTCCTTCCCTCCACTACACCCCGGCCCTCTTGCCAGGTGGGGAGTTAGCCAACTGTCATTCCACATCTGGTAATTTCGGAAGCTGTGTAAAGGTGCTGAGCTCTCCCGGGATTATGTTCCCCGGCCCACTCAGGCACAGGGGACACAGTATTGGCGAGATGGCCACAGACCGAGCAGGGGTGGGGACCCCTCCCTGTGCTCATCTCTGGGTGGCCTGAGTGTTTGCTGAGAGCAGCAGGCAGCGGTGCGATCTCACAGATGAGTGCACTGAACGTTTTCAGACCTAAAGTCTCAACCCCTTTTGGTTCAAGTTCTGGGGAAGGGTTGAAGCCAGTTGCGATGTTAAAAAAAAAAAAATCGGTTCACTCGTCTGTCAGTACCTCCAAGAAATATTCACATGAGTAGGAGTATCCGAAATAATGAAGAGTAACTCTTTTCCAAGACAGATCTCTGGAACTCTCTCCCTCCCCTTCAGAACCACTTCCTCTCCTCAAATCTCACTTTAAAACCTTCCTGTTTGCTTTAGCCTGTGACTGACTCAGGCCCCATCCATCTTTCTTTCCTCTCTCCCCACGACCACATCCTTCCCCTCGCCCCTCATGGTCCTCCGTGAGAACCTGGCCCACCTCTTTCCTCGCTGTTTCTCAGTCCCCTGCAGGGACAGCCGGGCATGCGGGGGGTTCTTCGCTGGCCTGCACGCGTCACCCTCCCCTGCCCAGCTGCGTCTGTGCGCATGAGGGTCTTCTCCACATGGGCGCCGGCTCCTCTCCCTGGTTCTCGGAGGAGGAGGTCAAGCATTTCGGTGGTGCTTCTGCCGAAAGAGGCACTTTGCAAGTTGTATTTCATGAGTTACAGATTCAGAAACTTGAGAGGCAGAACACAAAAAGACCTTGTAATCGACTCGCGAAGATACCAATTCCCAGCTGTGCATCCCTTGGGACGCTTCAGGGAAAGCCTGGAGGAGAGGTGGGAGTAAGACAGAGGCCAACTGGAGCTGTTGTTTTGCCTCCAGAATAGAATTCTAATGGTCTCCACTGAGCTGCTTATTTCCCTCAAGTAATGAGGGAAGTAAATTCTTCAGCAAAGTTCTAAGGCAGGATTGACCCTGGGAAAACAATCCCAGCGTAAGCCTGAGTGTTTGAATTCTTTTTGTCAAGGGTGTACACTCAATACTTTCTAAAGAGTGTGGTTTCAACTGTGTTTTCTGAACCACGGGCAAGCTGCTGGTTTTCCCAAAATGCATCACTGTCCTCCAGCCAAGGTGGCATCTTCTCCCGCAAACATGGAGGCAAATCAGTCTGTTTCTGTCTCCACGGTGACCTCACTGATGGCTCCCAAAGAAATGCTTCCAGAACCAAGAAATCTCAGATTTTATCTGATGAAACACATTCTTATCTCATTTTTGGTCTTATTACAAGAAACAACAGCTGCCGTGTGTCTATCACATTATTGTTTCTGAAGCACATTTGGACTTGCTAGGCAATGTACGTAAGGCAGGTGTGACGATTTCCATTTTGCGCTTAAAGGACAAAGGCTGCTGTGATTTGTCCAAGGTCACAGAAGTGGTGAATGGTAGAACTGGAGTCCACATGAACCTTTAGGAATCACGGCCCAACTACAGGCATCGCAGGTTAGCACGTCAGTGTTCGGTGTCCAAAGAGGACTTCTACATGGTGGGTAATGCAAGTAACACTTAGAGTTGGCTTTCCAGTGGACTGCAGGCTTTTTGTTTGATTTTTTTGGTAGCAGATTTTTTTTTTAATAACACCCACCTCATTTAAAAACTTAAAAGTGAGTCAGTGTTGCCCAAGCTCACCCAAACAGGTGGCAGTGTGGTGGAATTCAGAATTATGCTTGTGGTTAAGCCAACCTGGGATTAAGTCTGGAGCAGTTAATTCTGCCGTGTGAAAAACAAACAATAAAAAGCATATTTTCAATTAAAAAAACTAGAAAAAAAATAATGAAAAACAAGTTCCCAACCTCCCTTCCTCAATTTTTGAGGGAGATATGCACACACATATATATATGTATATGCATTTGTATTTCATTGTGGATTAGTTTTCCTCTTTTCAGAGTCTTATTTAAGATCCAAATCAGGGGCACCCAAACTTTTAAAACAGGGGGCCAGTTCACTGTCCCTCAGACCGTTGGAGGGGCGGACTATAGTTTAAAAAGAAAAAAAGGAATTTGTTCATAGTTTTTTTTTTTAAACTATAGTCCACCCCTCCAAAGGTCTGCGGGACAGTGAACTGGCCCCCTGTTTTAAAAGTTTGAGGACCTCTGATCCAAATGTTCCTCTGGAAGTTAGTGCCTGGCCCTGTGCTCTGATGGCAGTGCAGGTCCAGTTCGTGGGACTTTGGGCAGGTGTGACCGATGACTTGGGAAAAGGGGTAGGAAGAGAATTATGAACATTGATGCTGGGGCTGTGAGAGCCATTTCTGAGTGGAGCTGGGGAGGGGGGGCGATGGCCACGAGGGTCTTTGTGGGGTGCCTCCATGCCACACCTGGAAACGGTGACTTTGGAACTGGCTGACGTGTTTATTTGGTGTGAGGTCAGCTACAGCTCCGAGGGCAATAACGTGATCCCCGTTAAACAGACCCCCCAGGCTAAGCCTCACAGCCTGCTTGCTGCCAAGCAGGAGTGGTGGCCTAATAAGTGAGACACTGCTGTCAACTCTCTGTAAATGGGGGATTCACTCACTTTGTGGATTATAAGGCCTTTTGCTTGCCTTTCTGTGTTGGGCCCATTGATTGTTTTTTAACCACCTTCTTGCTTTGTGCTGCTTCTTTCAGATAAAGAGGAAGGAAAAGAGATTTAATTTCTGAGCCCATTAACCGCTCCACAGAAGACTTTGTGGAGAAGGAACTCAACACTATTGGTAGAATTAGAAAGAAAAAAAAAAGTTCTAGTGATAAGAACACCAGAAAAAGACCTGAACTTCAGAGTGGACCACAAATGAATATGAATTAATAGCACAGCTCTCTTTTCAAAAGCCAACACAAAATGAGGATGTGTTTTTTGTGAAAGCAGCTGTTCTTGCCACTGGGCTTATGCTTGTCATTCTTTCATGTGTCACAGTCAGACCTAGGAAATTCTCTGGGAAGTCCCTTGTGTCACTGCCATTTTTTTCATTGATGTGTGATTTGATTCGGTTGGACCTTGAAAGATCTTTCTGATCTTTGAGAAGCTCTTATTACGACATGGATCTTCCTGCAATGAGGAGACAGAGGAGGAGAGTGAACTAGGAGATGGGAATCCAAGTCCCAATTTCGGTTCTGACATTAGCAATCAGGTGGCTTTAGGCAAATCCAGTGGTTTCCCTTGCCTCAATGGCTTTCTCTGTAAACTTTCGGAATGCTCTGGGGAGCATGGAAGTGAAAACATCTGCCATCATGTTTCTTAGTGCTCAAGAAATGATTCCTTCCTGCCTCGATTTTCCTTGTGTAAAATGAGAGTGAACTAGAAGATCTCTGAGGTCCTGTCAGCTCTAACACACTGTGATTGTGTTGGCCGCACCCTAAGAAATTTACAACCAGCACTCTAGTAATTCTTAATCTATTAGAACTCATCCAATTGTGACAGCATTGGGATTTTGGCTTTTTATCATAATTTTTATTTACCTTCTTCCTGGTGTTTTATTTAAATATTCTATTTTATGGTTTTTGCTTTTTCAATTTGTCACCAATTTTTTTGTGGAATGAGAAAAAATACATAACTAATTGGTGAAATAATGCATTAGCTGAGAGCTAGGGGAATAGGGGAAGATACACTACTTCTACTAGTAATAACAGTTGCTTTTCTCGAACACTTACTATATGTGAAGAGCCATGCAAAACACTTTATAAACACTGGATCATTTAATCCTCACAATAACCTTGTAAAGCCACAACTATCATCTCCATTTTATAGATGAGGAAGTTGAGACTTAGAGATATCAAGCAACTTGTCCAAGGTTACACTCACAAACAGCAGAACTGAGTCACAGACTTGGGTCTGGCTAACTCAGAGCAATGGTGTGCTAACAAGTAGGTTCTCAAAAAACAAAAGCCAAAACAAAACCCCAAGTCCCTGATTTGCAGCATTTACCAATTGGCATGGTATAAATACTCTCATCATGGCTGGTTTCAAGTTGTCAACAGTTTAAAACCAGCTCAAAAATTTGGTTGAATATTTAACAATCTACTCTTGAGAGCCAATCCCAACACATTCCAGAGAGAACCTGTGTTGATCACCACTAGGCATACCATCCTCTTGTACGCTAAACGAGGGCTAGGGATAACAGGAAAAAAAACTAAGAAAGAAGAGATGATCATGGTCAAAGAAAGTAGGGAGATGACAAATTCATGCATGCTTGCATTCATTCGTTCCACAAAGGCTTTTTGAGTACCAGCAAAGCGCTAGACTTGTGATATGCCCTTAGGATACAGACATGAGTAAGATGAACTGGTAGGTGCCGAAGCCTAAACACCTTGGAATGTTTTGGGGTGAGAACAATGCATACGCAAACGATTGAGCACATCATGTAATAGAAGTCTACAAGACCCCAAGGTAGGAGGAATTCATTCTACTCAGCGGTCCTTGAAAGATGGAGTTCCAGGTAACAGAAATGTTGCTTCCTTTTCAATCTGTGGAAGGGTCTCCCTCACTAGAGAGAAGCGCTTAGCTTATCTGTCTGTATTTTAGAACTAAACAGAGAAACCAAAGGTGGGACCAAGAGAGGAACAATCATTCAGAAAAGGATGCTATAAAGTCACCCCTGTTTTACTGACAGCTGGCACCATGCTGGGCACAGAGTGTATACTTGTTGACTGGATAAACCACTGATGAATGAAAATTTATGAGCTACATAGAAGGCTGTTTGAGGAAGGGGGACCAGCAATAGTAGGGAAATGTCTGATATAAGCAGTGATCCCTAAGCACAGAATAGAGGGTTTTGAGTAATAAAGGCAGCAGAAGACAGAACGTGGGTGGGGACTTCAAATGCCCCAGTGGAGGGAAGAACTTGGCGGTATGTCCCGGACTGCCGCCACTGGGTGGGCAGATGAGGACAACTTGCTAGGGCTGAGTTCAGGATGGGGCAAGTCTGGCTCCCACTCTGAGAAGCAGAAAGTCTGGTCACAAGCCTTCAGATGTGCTTGTTGAGCTTGGCATGGCAGGAATTATACAATTCAATGTTTTCGTTTGAAAGTATGGGAAAAGCTCGCCTGAGCCCACGGGTTCGAGACCAGCCTGGGCAACTTGGCCAGACATCTCTACAATAAATCAAAAAATTAGCCGGGCGTGGTGGCGTGCGTCTGTAGTTCCAGCTACTTGGAAGGCTGAGGTGGAAGAATCTCCTGAGGCCGTGTGTGTGCTGCTGCACTCCAGCCTGGATGACAGAGTGAGACTCCGATTCAAAAAAAAAAGCATGGGAAAAGCTAAAAAAGTGAAATTTGGGAGTCTGAATGGATTTCATTTGCAGATGTTTGCTCTTCTCTTCCCTTGATTATCAGAAAGGAGGCTGACGTTACGGAAAACCAGGCGTTTAGAATGTTCTTCCTGGGGACTTTGGTTTTGAGCTGGTTTCTGTAAGAGGTGGGTCTGCCATTTTGTGTGGTATATTCCTCATGCCAGTGCCTTAGAAGTTTGTAGATGGCTCCTAGTTTCCAAAGACTTTTCCCTTCATTACTTTTGCTATATCCTCAAACCAACCCCTTGAGAATGCTAGCGAAGATGCAAATGTCTCCATTTGACTACAAGAGAAACTGTGACTCAAAGAAGTCAAGCGACTCCCTCCAAGTCACGCAGCTAAATTCTAGCCCAGCAAGGGCCCAGATAGCTCACGCCAAACGTAGAGACCGTCTTAGTCTCCCGATCTTGCCCCCTCTTCCGGTGATGCCCATCTTCTGGGGCAAGCAAGACCTGGCTGAGACACGACCAGGCTAGACATGGCCCCTCTTCCCGTTTGAGGACTTCTTTTGGAGAGAAAGATTGAACCTGTCTGCCCCAGCTTCCCAGCCACCTCATGACTCCATGCGTGACTGCTTTAACGCCGACAAAATTAGGCCACCTCTAGCCTAAATGGAGCCAGTTCTCAGAGTCAGACCCTGCGTGGAGGCAGCTCTTTTCCTGAAAGGATAACAAAAGCATGCTTTTGTGTGTATTTCACTTGATGGAAAGGAATCCCCAGCGAGGCCATTTTTTTCCCCCTGAATTCTCCCAAGTCCAGAATGGATCCAAGTTTCCAAGATTATCTCGAAAGAGCCATTCATCTATGAAGATGGCCGAGTTGTCTTCCGGCTCGGTAGACAGGGTGTGTGTGGGCGAGAAGGTGAGGGGGTGAGAATGAGGGTGAGGAGAGAGAGGGAGGGAGGCTGGGGCAAAGGAGCGAGACACGTGAGGGGAAAGGTGTGCTGCTGGAAGAAAGAGAGGAACCGAAGGGCCAGCCTGACTCTGGGGTCTCATCTGCCAGGGACATTTTTCAGCTCATTCTTTTTAGGACCTGTCAAGGTCTGCCTGGCGAGCTGTCACGTCTCATCACCTGGCTCTCACTGAGGACCTTTGTATCGTCACTGTCGTGAAGACAACTGGCAACTGGCAAAGACTTTCCTGGGGCCCTACCTGATCCACCATTATTCGCCTCTTATCATCTTAGCAGAGCGGTTACGCTGCTGTCAGAGGTAATGGAGACCATGCCACTAAGAAAATTGGCCGTAATTTATTTATCAATTGTTTCTATACACCACATACGGCTGGCCTAAGGTATTTGAGAGCCCCCGAAGTTCATGGTTTTCCGGTATTCTAAGTTCTACTTATGGCCTTTCCTGTATATGACACACAACACCACCCTTGTGGCTTGCAGTCCGTTTTCTGCTTTGCTTTCTTTAGTCACAAATCATCCTGAGGCATCCCTTAAGTGCATTTGTATTGTTAAGTGCACCGACTTGATTTGGTGTTAATTCAATTTGAGTGCCCTTAATATCTTGTGGGGGGATGCATGGCAGGCCGCCTGCACCTTGTAAAATCGGGTCCCAGGTCTGCCTGCGAGCAAAGCACCTTTCCCATAGCCATTTACCAAAGTTGCTGATAAAATTTTCATAAGGGAACCTTTTTAGTCTGACCCTATTGTGTTAGTCTACCATTAAGTCTCGGAGAACTGAGCTGGCTTCGAGTGACAGCTTATCACATTCTCCATTATTGCCGCCTGCCCGAAGAGCTCACTGGCTGGGTGGAGTGCGAGCTCCCTCCCTCCCCGGCCACTTCTGGCCCATTCTGGGAAAAGCTTGGGGGCCAGCACCTCGCGGCTGATGTGAGAGTGCCTCTCTGTGGGTGCAAGGGAACGGAGGCGCTCTCTTCCTGATGAGCGGGCTCCTCTCACCTTGCGAGGTTCCAGGGGCCCTGAAGGACGTGAAGCCTGAGTGAAGAGTTGCCAAGCACTTTCCTTAAAACAACACTGAAAGCAGCAGTGGTCGTGTCCACACCACTCCGACATGCAGCTCGAGTCGGAGGATTGGGCCAGGTACTTGTGTTACTGAGTGGCATGGTCTCCATGATCAAATATTGGCTTCGCAAACTGGCGATATGGTCCCCTCAAAAAGGACCCCACGATCCAGGGTCAGATGTGCCTAGGTGGACATTCAAATTCCGTGGCTTACCTGCTTTGGGACTTTGATCAAGTTAGTTAGTCTCAGAGCTTCCGTTTTCCCATTTGTGAAATGGGAATGCCAGCTTGTTGTTTCTGTACACCACAAAAGCGCGAGTCGGAGGATTACTGTGTGTGTGTGTGTGTGTGTGTGTGTGTGTGTGTGTGTGTGTGTGGTGATTAAGTGAGGCAACACCCATGAAGGCCATGGAGAGTGACTGGCACAGAAACAGTATCTCTTAGGACTCCCTTGGAACCTAGGAGGCCCTCAGAGGTCAAGGTGAGAAAGCTGGCTCAGATAATACAGAAATTATTATCTGGGTACCACAAGATAAGAGAAAGATGTACATCTAGAAATCTGGCCTCCTGACCCCCCACTCAGTCTAGGTCTCTTTCTATCCTTCCCACTGTCTCCCCAGTGCTTTTTGTGGACATCAGGGGTTTGGGTAGATTTAGGGTACCTGAGGCTACTTTCTACTTCCTTGGTTCCAAGATGTCTTTATTTTTGTAGAGATGGAGTTTTGCTATGCTGTCCAGGCTGGTCTTGAACTCTGGGCTTCAAGTGATCCTCCTGCCTTGGGCTTCTAAAGCCCTGGGGTTACAGGTGTGAGCCACTGTGCCCAGCCCATGATTATGCGATTTCTTAACTGCAGGGTAACCTCTTCTAGGTCATTCTGCCTTGTTTTTGTGGCTGTGTCTAAGGAATGACTTAAGCCTACCTAACTGTGAGCATTGGCCCAGACTGTCTCTGCTGCACTGGGTGAAAAAGCATGGTGGTCTGAGAAACAGAAATGAGGGATGCTTTTCCCAAAAATCTTTTAACAATTATTGTTATAAAAGCAATGCATGTTTGCTGCAGACATTAGAAAAATCTAGATAAAATACAAATACTATAGTGAGAGGGGAAAAAAAATCACCTATGATACAGCCACCTGCAGCTGAGAGGTCATGGGCTGTGTTTTCTTCCGGTCCTTTTTTCTTTTTCTTTTTTGAGTTGGAGTCTCATTCTGTCGTCCAGACTGGAGTGCAGTGGCCACTCCTGGCCACCGCAGCCTCGACTTGCTGGGCTCCAGTGATCCTTCCGCCTCAGCCTTCCAAGGAGCTGGAACTACAGGCGCGCACTACCACGCCCGGCTAATTTTTGATTTACTGTAGAGATGAGGTCTCGCCAAGTTGCCCAGGAGGGTCTCGAACCCACGGACTCGGGCAGTCCTCTCACCTCAGCCTCCCAAAGGCACGGGATTACAGGCTGAGCCACCGAGCCCAGCTGCGGTCCCTTTTTCTAAGTGCACACACAGGCTCATTTGTTCTCTCGGCTGCTCTCTGCGGTATGCTGTGGTGGCTGAAAGCACGGACTCCTGAACCATTCTGGGTTCAAATTCTGGATCCACCACTTGGGCACGTGATTTAACTTTTCCAATGTTGTTTCCTCGTCTGTGAACTTGGGCTTCACAATGGCATCACCTTCCGCAGGGGGTGGGAGAAGCAAATGTGCTAATCCATGTAAATCATAGAACCTGGCACATAAGAAACACGGTCTAAGGACTTCCTTTAGAATTGTGATTCTATGCAACAGAAACCTGGGATCAGAGAATGTTTCATGCCAGAAGTGCAGTTTTCACGGGGGCAGTTTCTTCTTTGCTCACGTGCGGCAGCTAGACTACAAGGCTTTCTTCAACCACTCACTCAAACAGGGTCTCAAAGTCAGGTTGGGCCCTACCTACCTCCTGAGTCAGCATGCCAGGGCTGAAGGTGAGAGCCATGTTTTCATTTTCAAAAGGTCTGGCAGAAATTAGTGCCCAAATCTCTACAGCCTGATTCCCGGAGGGGTTGTCAGACCCATTTTATAAGGACGGTGGATGGATGAAGACTGAACAGGTATTAAAATGACTATCCAAGGTCTTTACCTAAGAGGTGGGCCACTCCCTAACCTTGGGATTCATCTTTATTACATCAGAGATTTAGACCGTCTTCAAGTAACAAGGCATAAGGCTAAAATCAGGAGAAAAGACTAGTTCTCAGAAACGAGCGTCTCATGGAAAAACCCTGAGAGTCTTGGGGGGTGTGTGTGTGCGTGTGTGTATTTGTGTGTGTGTGTGTGTGTGTGTGTGTGTGTGTGTGTTTGTGTGTGTGACCATTTTGGTGTTTTTGAGCATCTTTTTTGTGGGATTCAAACACGCTGAGGGTGAAAAATGATCACTTCAAACCACACTGGGCCAGGTAGAGTCATCCATCAGGAAGGAAGATCAGAGTCCCGCGTTGCGCGTGCGTGTGTGTGTGCGTGTGAGCACGGAGACCATATGCACGGAGGAGGCACCGGCGTGCCAGCCTCTCGGGGTCAGCAGGAGGAGCAGATGCGGGCCCGGGGAAGGGAGCTGGTTTTGATGAAATATTGGCTAACGCCGGGGGCACCGGAGGAGAGGCGGCTCTGGTCAGGGAACTGCGCTCCATTAGAATTTATAATAGATTAGCTTAGCTGCCCCTTGATCTTCAAGGGTATTTGGGGAGCCGAGGACGAGGCATTTCTGCCTTGATTTTCACAGCGAGAGGAAACCTCTGGAACAGTATTCCCAGCCTTTCCTTTTGCGCAGCCTAAGGCGGCGAGAGTTTGCTATTCACGCCCCCCACTCGGGTCATTTGAAGGAGGCTGACAGTGCCCGGGAATGCTGACATGCTTCAAAACATCACACAGAAAGAGCCTCCTCGGATTCCTAAGGGGCGCTGCTGTCCGTCCATCCCGAGCTGGATTTTAACGTTGGCTGTGATTGCCGGGCTCCCCCTCCCACCGCGGGGCCGTGCGATCCATATTCATCCTGTCCGTCTGCCAGCCTCTCTGTTCCCTGTCCGTCTGTCTGTCTGTCTGGCTCTCACCACCTCGCCCTTGGAGGGTGCTCGCTCTCACAGAAAGGGGGGCGCGCCGGGACCTCCCAGACAAGCGGCTGCCAGCGAGGTTGCTTGAAACTCCAATGAGCTGAAGCGGGCTGGGAAAGAGAGAGCGAGGGTGAAGTCTGGTTTGATGTCTTGGCGCGCTGGGGAGGTGATTCATATAACATGAACCCCTCAGGGGCCTTGGTTGCACCCCAGCCGAGCACCCCTGGCTGGGCTGGAACTCTGAGGTCCAGCCATGGAGTGTCTCTGGTCCTGCCTCGGGAAACAGTCGGTGAGTTGGGGGCAGAGGACAGAGGAGGAGCGATGCTTCCGCTGGAAAAATGACCTGCTGGGCAGGAAGGAATCAGATGATGTGCACGGGGGGCTTGTCCAGCCAGGGAGGACCCGGCTCTCACTTTACAAGGCCGTTCTCAGAAGCAGAAGAAACTTTTTATCGTCTGCAGGGTTGAGGTCCCCTTTAAAAGTGACTGGTGTAGTTCTAGAAGGCTGTGGGGGTGGGGGTCTGTGAGCTGGGCTCTGGGTCTCAGGCAGGTTATGAGGAAGAAGAAGGGAAGCAGTGAGCGTGGGCGGCGTGGCTGTCCTCAGACTCGTTCTCTCATGGGAAGGGGATTCCAAGGAGAGAGGGGCTGGTTTCCTCTCTGGCCAAGGGCAACGGGGCCTCTAGGGCCCCTACTTTGGCCTTTGGGTGACATTAAACATGTTTGGCCACCCACCTCCTTCCCCAGGCTTTTATTTATTTATTTATTTATTTATTTTTGAGTTGGAGTCTCACTCGGTCGCCCAGACTGGAGTGCAGTGGCCGCTCCCGGCCACCGCAGCCTCGACCTGCTGGGCTCCGGCGATCCTTCCGCCTCAGCCTTCCCAGTAGCCGGAATGACAGGTGCGTGCTACCACGCCCGGCTGATTTTTTGATTTATTGTAGAGATGAGGTCTCGCTGCTCAGGCGGGTCTCGAACCCGCGGGCTCAGGCAATCCACTCACCTCAGCCTCCCAAAGGCGCGGGATTACAGGCTGAGCCACCGAGCCCGGCTCTTCCCCAGCTTTTTAAAACGTCCCTTCTTCCTAGACCCACTCTCTGCTTCTCTGACAGCACTCGTCCCCTCTTCATATGGAAGTTGCAGAAACGTCTTTCATTTGGGGGTGTCCCTTCCCCAATGCTTAGTTAGCGTGGGTTGGGGCGGGGTGCCTTTGGGGCATGTGATCCAGGCCTGTCCAGAGTAATGGGTTTAAGGACAGGCCAGTGAGCCAAGCTGGTCCAATCAGAGCCAAAGCTGGAACTTCTGTTGGAACTTTGCGGACGAGGAGGTTCTCTTTCATCTGGGGTCGACGAGATGAGAGGCTACAAGCCTGGAGCTCCCAGGAGCCATCACGATGAGGAAGTCTGTCCGATGGCGAAGCCACCAGGAAGGGAAGCAAAGCAAGGCAGTGGGGAGAGAGAGATTTCTGAGAGCATCATTTGAGCACTGGAACTAATCATATCTGAGGTCAGGATCTAGCCCTGGACTCTTCAGTCATACTAACCAAGAAATTTCCTTCTTGGTTCTCCATCCTGTTTAAATTTCTCTACTGCTTGTAATCACCAGCGTCAGGTCTCCTTGCTAGGTCAACACAACTTTTTGTCGTTCCTGCATGGAGTTCCCTCTCCCCTCCCCACGGCTGATCTGTGTCTTTCTCTCTGAATTCCTCCTTCAGTGTTTTCTTCTCTCCTTGCTCCCTCAGACTTTCCACCCACTCTTGTGGCATGCACTATGTCCTCTATGACAACGGCCACCACGCCCACCATTGTGGTTTTGGCTTAGCTCTCCTTGCCCATTCCCAATGTCCAGTCATGTGTAACACATTTCCAGATGTCGATATGTTCTTCCTGATCCTTGGGAAGGGGAGGCCCCCTCCTCAACTTCCTCTTCTCCAACCCTGGCCTCAGGTCTTCATGGTTCAAAATCAAAATCGTCTTTGATTTCTTTTCTTCTTGCTTCTAGTCCCCTACATTGAGTCACCCACCGGGTCTTCAAACATTCATCTGTGTGTGTTGGCTTTTTTTCCATGCACCACCATCCTTCAATCTAAGATTTCATGAGGATTAGCTCAAAACCCTCTTACCTGGCTGCTCGAATCTGTTGTGAACTGTCCCACCCACCTGGAACCCTCCAGCTTATTGAACTCCCCACATCTCTTTCCCCTTACAGCTCACCCGAAGAGACCAAATTCCTACTGCTGCTGATCTCCACGCCCTTCGAATATTGGTTTTCATGAGGCGCAAAAATCGGTGGCTCAGCCTGTAATCCTGCGCCTTTGGGAGGCTGAGGTGAGTGGATTGCCTGAGCCCGTGGGTTCGAGACCTGCCTGGGCAGCGAGACCTCATCTGTACAATAAATCAAAAAATTAGCTGGGCGTGTTAGCGCATGCCTGTAGTTCCGGCTACTCGCAAGGCTGAGGCGGAAGGATCACCGGAGCCCAGCAGTTCGAGGCTGCGGTGGCCAGAAGCTGCCACTGCACTCCAGTCTGGCAGACAGAGTGAGACTCCAACTCAAAAAACAAACAAACAAACAAAAAAACACACAGGAGCATTTGGCTGGCATCCTAATTTGAATGCAAGATTTCTTGGAGTGGGGAAAGTTAAGTATTGTTACTAGAAAGCAATTAAAAGCCGTACTTTTCTACTAAAACAGACCGATCTCATGTAAAGTAGGATGCAAAATTTATGAATTTTAAAGATGAAACACAGATTTCAAAGAAGTTCTAAGACAATAGATGTCCACTTCTGGCCACTACCCAAGATTTCTAGATTTTCTTTTCCTCTACCATCGGTAGAAAGTTTGGAGAAGCACTGGTGTGTTGAGTCCAGTGTAACTCCCTCAAGTTTGTGGTACCTCGACTGGCCCTATCTTTCCCATGCACCTCCTTGTCTCTCGTTCTTTCCTGGAGATAGGGGGCCCCTCTGGCTGTTCTTTGAACTCATTACTCACATTCTGGACCCTGTTTCATGCCACAGTCTCCTTTTCTAAATGATCTCCTTTTCCTTGTCTTACCTTGAGCAGCCTTTGGAATCCACATAAATAAATGGATTCTAAACTGGACAGGAGTCACTGTCTTGCTCAGAATCCTTAAAAGGCTTCCCTTGTGTCTGACTGTGGGCTGCTTTGCCTGATGCCTCTAAATACCGAGCCCTTCTAGAATGATGGAGCCACAATGCAAACCTCTTGTCTTTTGCTTGGATGTGGGGTAGGTCAGTTACTTGGTATCACAGGGTTGGATAAGGAGATGGGAAATCTACATTTTCCATGTAAGAACTTGCGGTAAATCCCCCTATTTTCAGCCATATATTCTTCCTCTATTTTCTGAATACCCAGTGCCTTCAATTGCTGAGCCTTTTCAGTTCTCTGGTGCTTGTAACTTTGCTTCTTGCTGGTTTACATGCCCACCTCCCCCTATCCTGTTAGGTTTCACACTTCTTCCCTTGGTAAGCTATCTCCAGTAGCATCCTCTGTGTCCTCGTGAATTTAAGTCTTAAAAAATCATTTTACTGGCATTTTGGTGACGTTTTATAGGCGGGCAGAGACAGAGTTAAATGCACATTTTAATTCCTCCATGGTGAGCCAGAACTTGGACCGATTTCCTTTCATTTTATTCCACGATCGCTATATCACTATACATTTTAAAAAATTCAGTTACTATATTTTCTGTGCCAGTCAGCATCTTGGGCACTAGAAGTACAGGAGTGACCACCACAGACACTGTCCTTTCCTCACAGTGCTGCAGTTTCAGTCTGTACCGTGAAGCGCGTATCTTCCAATGACGGCTATATCGTTCTTGTTTTTTGTCCTTGTTTTTTTTTTTGCCTTCCATTCCATTTTATCAGATATTAAAATTGAGATTGTGACCTTCTATGATTCATATTTACCCTGAATATCTCTTCCATTATTTCACCTTTCTGCTTTTTCTCTCTTAAACCACATATTATTGATATATATGCAAAAACAATGGTGAACTAATGAGTCTCTGTTTCTCCTATGCGTATATTTATTTACCCCATAGATACCTCAGATAGAACTACCAATCTATCTATCTACCATCAATCATTTATCATCTACCATCCATCTATAATCTTCCCTTGAATAAGTCATACATGCTAGCACATTCTCATGTCTCTTCAATAACCACTTCTCTCATATATTACGAATATACTTATTTCATTTTATTTACTTTGTTTCTTAAGACAATAATAAGTCCTACTAAATTATTGGAATCGCTTTATTTTCTATATTTCTTTGAGCAATCTTCTGGATTTACTTCTTATTTGAGTTTTCTAGATTGCTCTTTGTACAGGAAGCCTACTAAATGCTTGTGTGCTTGAGAATATATCTATTGAACTCCCATATTTAAATCATAATTTGACTAAGTGCAGTATACTAAATCAAGATTGTTTTTGCCTCACTGCATTTGTACTCATCTTTTTTGTTTTGTTTTCTCTTCTAGCTTTTATACACCACTTTTTTTCACTCACAGCTGCGGTTGATAAGTCTGAAGTCAGAGAGATTCTAGGCCCTTTGAAGGTTATCTGCTCTTTCCCTCTGGAAGATTCTATAACTTTTTTGTTATCTTTGATGTTCTTAAATTTCATTTTAATGTGCCAGAGAACTGACTTTTCTCATATCTTCTTTGAAACTTTCTTAGCTCTTTTAATTTTTGATTACGAGAAATGCATCATCATTACTTCTTCAAGTATCTCCTCATGATGACTGTTTTTCCTCCCACCCTTCTTGGATTTCCTGCTATTCAGATGTTGACATGTTTTCCCAGGTTTCCTATATTTTCTCTGTATCCTTTCCTACTTCCTTTTGTTAGAGATCCTCATATTTTAGCACCCTAATTCATATTTGGCCGTATCCTTCCTGTTGCTCTTCCATCTAGGCTGTTTTTCCTTTTCTTTTCTTTTTTAGCTCCCCCACCCCCCTCTAGAATGTATCTTACATCAAGTTTTATATTCGTATAATTCAGATGTTTTCTTTTGATTTTGATTTCCTGTTCCATCTTCATATTACCAACACTGTCCCTTATCGCTTTGAGGATATCTATTAACGCTTATTTAAAAATCTAGATCTGTCTGCTACTATAAACCTGCTTTACATAGTATAAGTTGTTCAGACTGTCATCTTTCCTTTCTACTGGTTGAACTCCTCGAGTCTCTGGTCTTGGGGCTTGCGAACTCAGATTCCTTTCGGGGCAGCAGCTACTGTCCCTGCTTACCTATGTCAACAAAGGGACTCCAGTCCTAGTCCTGAAGAGAGGCATGGTGAACTCCAAGACATAGTGCTCCAAGTCCCACAGAAAGGAAGCCCACCACCCCAATTGTTTGCCTCTCCATCAGTCACGACTTTAGTCAGGATCCTTCTTTCAATGCTCAGAAAAAAAAAGCAACTTGGGAATGGAATAATCTCTATAGATCGATTTTTCAAACTCTGGGCAGCAATCCATTAGTGGGGCAAGAAATCAACCAGTGTTGTTTTTTTTTTTAAAGAGTGGAAGAGAGAATGAAATGGAGTAGCGTAGGTTGAAAAATCTAGAGGACATCCCACAGGTAAGCACATTATTTCTTTCGTTCATTCAGAGCCATGTATGTACTGAATCACCGTGTAAAATGTATTCCTCATCGTGAGTGGTGGTCTAAACCAGTTTGAAGTACACAGCTTTTGACAGTGATCCATCAGCGCTGAGTGAGGGTTTGGGAACGAGGGGCAAGGAGGAAGTAGAGGGCTGAATGCTCAGGGCCAGCTGAGCGTCAGCTCTTCTCATCAGCTCTTTACTCTGCAGGGTTTTGACATTGCGCTGGTCTCATCTACCGCTCACCCACCACCTGCTGATGCTGCTCGCTTCCTTTCCATTGTGGGGCAGGCAGTCATCATCCAGAGGCAACCTGGGCAAGTTCAGGACTAAGAGCTTTTCCTCAACCTGTCCTCCGTTCGTGCACCTGGTACCTTCTGCCCCGGGTTTGCTCCACCTTGTATTGGGTCAACCGAGGGGCTTCTACAAAACCACAGTTTTCACAGAAGTTCCTCGGATCTAGTTTTCCGATTTGTGGTTCATTCAAGTTGGCTGTGTGGGAGGGAGCCAGAAGCCCAGGCTTGCTTTCCTCTGGTCAGAAGCAGAAATCTTACCTGCAATCCAGTCTCCAGCTGCCATGGTCCTGTGCCACGCTCCACAGCCTCCCATGCCTCGGGCAGCCTTCACCTCACCCCACCTTGCCCTGGCCCCTCCCTCAGCATATCCTCATGCTAGATTTCTCTCCCTTCCTCCATGCACTGTTTTGACTTCTGCCTTTGCCTGTGATCATTGGAAGCCTCAAGTCCCAGCCAGCAGGGAAATTTATAGCTAAACAATTACATTGTTGAAATCCTGACAAGTCTACCCTGGTTAATGGCTCTGAAAATACGGGATAAGTGTGGACGACTAAATCTATTAGGCCCATATTATGGGCCTGCAAAGACAGACCTGTAGGATCTGGTACTTTGATGGAAAATTTTTTGGTTTTTTCCCCCTCTTACCTTATTGTTCCAAATGCTAATCTCACTCAATATGGATTCACTACCTGGAGAATGGCTTGGATATTTGGATAATCATCTTCTAAATAGTTTCTTTTTTTCCTTTCCTGTTATGATTTTTGGAACTCAGCCAACATCAGTGCAACAGGCAGGCAACCAACTGAGAAAAAGGCAAACAGTGCCGGCTTACATTAGTAAATTATTGTATATTAGATGCAGGTGGGATTCCTCAACTTCCCAGGCTGGCAGAGAGCTTTTAATAAAGCAGTGTGTGGAGGGAGGAGCCATATTTTAAAAGACGGGGTCACGGAATTTGGGGAGGAAAGAAAAAGGCTGGAGAGCTCAATGGTCAAAGATGAAACTCCATGCTGCTGGAAGAACAGGCACACAGTGGGTGAGCTAGCCATGGGCGACCTGAAGAATAGGCCCTCGCCTTCCTGGGGAAGATTCAATGATTGGTCCCATTCGTTCCCTTGTAGTAGTGTTGCATCTGCACATCCTAGCCATGATCTCACGGTGGGTGGAGGATACGTCCCCACCCCTTGACTTTAGTCTTGGCCGAATGATTTGCTTTGGCCAACAGGAGGTTAGTGGATGTGATGTGAGCGTAGGCCTGAGTATGGTGGGGAGCCCCTTAAACCCGGGATTTATTTGTAAGAAATTGTGTATTTAGTCTTACATGTTTAAACCTCAGTCACCTTCAAAAGGACTCTCCATTTGATGCGATGCACCTATCGAGATGCTTAGTCCATTGCTCAAAACCATTTCTGAACTCGTCAATTTTGATGTCTTTTAGTGCTTCTGCTGTTTTTTGTTTTACCTCTTCCACATCAGCAAACATTTCCCTCTGAAGACTTTTTTCAGCAGGAGACCCCCCCAAAAAGTCACTTGGGGTGAGATCGGGCGAATAGGGAGAGTGGGGCATGGGGGTCATGCTGTTTTGGGTCAAAAACTGCTGAACACTCAGCATGGTATGGGCAGGTTATTTGTGTAAATGACCCATCATGAAATGGGCAAAAGCGTTAAAAGTCTCTCAAAAAAAAAAAAAAAAAAATTCACTGAAACCGAACACAGCTTTTCACAACACTATCTGGTACTCTGATGCTGATGGGTTCCTAGAACACAACTAGTGGCGGAAGCCTGTATTACAAGAGGCCCGCCCTCCAAAAAATAATTCCATTTTTTGGGAGGGTACCCCTTGTATACTTGTGAGACTGTGTTCACCTTCTTTGTGTTCCTGACTTTTGCCATGGGAAGAACACACCTCGTGTATGTGCTGGTCCAGGGACGATGAGAGACATGTGGAAGAGATCTAAACCCAGCCCACAGGTTGGAGCCAAGCCCAGCCCAGGTCAAGCTCAGTCTCCATCAGCTGTCAAACCTCTCTTAACTCACAAATGTGTGAACAAAAAAGGCTTTTTGTTTATTTTCACTGGGATTGTTTTTGTGTGTGGCTGTTTGTTATGTAGCAAACCTGACTGATGCACTCACTGAACAGGGCTGCCCTTGGACACATGGGAGAGACACACATTGCTCTTTCTTAGATTGATGCTTGAGTTTAAGATGTGGAGGTGGTTTCAGTGCCCACAAAAAAAAAAATCTCAGCCATTGCTTTCTGTGGGGATATGTTGACAAAGGGTGCAGATTTGCAGCTTATAACGTGAATAAGACCTAATATTTGGCATGATGACTACAGTCAATAATGGATATTTGAAATTTGTTGAGAGTAGATATTAAGCATTCTCACCTCACACACACGTGTGCAAAGATGAGGTGATACATTTGTTACTTAGCTTGATTGGGGTTACCGTTTCACTGTGTATACATATATCAAAACTTTGCATGGCATACCTTAAAAATATACAATTTTTGACAATTATACCTCTATGCTGGAAAATAAGACCAATCCAAATGCAGTGCCATTCTTTCCAAGGTGTGAGTCTGGAGGGGCAAGTGGGCACATAGGATCCAGTGTTTGCTGGGGTACAGCAAGAAGACTCGAAGCCTGGGTTCCAGCAAGGATCGAGAAAACTACCTCAAAATATTGCTAAGAACAAGAAAAACAAAGTTATGGGCACTTTTTTTTTTTTGAGTTGGAGTCTCACTCTGTCACCCAGACTGGAGTGTAGTGGCTGCTCCCGGACATCGCAGCCTCGACCTGCTAGGCTCCGGCGATGCTTCCGCTCAGCCTTCCAAGTATCTGGAACTACAGGTGCGTGCTACCATGCCCGGCTAATTTTTGATTTATTGTAGAGATGAGGGCTCACCAAGTTGCCCAGGCGGGTCTCGAACCCGCGGGCTCAGGCAATCCACTCACCTCAGCCTCCCAAGGCACGGGATTACAGGCTGAGCCACCAAGCCTGGCTTCTGGGCACTTTTTATGGTCATGGCTTGGTTAAGAGTGAGCAGAAAGTCCACTTGTTCTGAACTGGAGGGACCTCTCCATCAACACTGGGAGTTTCAGGGATTAGATTTGTCAGATACCAGGTCTCAATCTTCAATACTTAGCTCAGTGCTAAACCAACAGGAGATGCTCAATAAATCAACCTGTGATTGATAGATGATCAGGAAACTTAAACCTAATCACAGCATGGCCATTCATTAATTGCATGACCCCGGAATAAAAGTTTAACCTCCCAGTTCCCTAGTGTGAAAATGAACATGAAATCATTTGACGTCCCTAGTGCCTGAGATTGTATGCAAGGTAAGATGAGATGAGGGTGGGGGAAGTCTGCAGTGGTCCAGAAGTGATAAGATACAGTTGTTAGTGTTGTCTTGGGTGCCTGGTACTTGTGGAGCGAAAAACAATGAAGCAGGAACAAAGGTGATTCAGCACAAAGGTCAACTTTGAAGGGAACATAATTAGGTATTTTCCCCTATGATCTCTGCAGAAAAATGGACCAAGGTGGTAGCAGCTATTTTGCTCTATACTTTTACTGCACTAATTTGTAAGGTCTTGCTAGGTCTCTGGGTGAAGAAATCAAGCATATTATTGCATCCCAAATTACATGCCAAGAGTCTTGATTTGACCCATAATTGTTTTGTAAAACATGTCCTCAACTGGCTTCATTGTAAGACTAACACCAGCAACGTCTCTGATCCACAGGCCATCAGATCTCTTCTTTTTTTTTTTGAGTTGGAGTCTCACTCTGTCACCCAGACTGGAGTGCAGTGGCCGCTTCCGGCCACCGCAACCTCGACCTGCTGGGCTCCGGCGATCCTTCCGCCTCAGCCTTCCAAGTAGCTGGAATTACAGGCATGCGCTACCATGCCCGGCTGATTTTTTGTAGAGATGAGGTCTCGCTGCCCAGGCGGGTCTCGAACCTGCGGGCTCAGGCAATTCACTCACCTCAGCCTCCCAAAGGCGCGGGATTACAGGCTGAGCCACCGAGTCCGGCTCAGATCTCTTCTTAAAGACCTGATATTATGGTTTGAACAGTGTCTCCCCCCTCCCAGTCATCTGTGGAAAGTCCTAACCCCTTGTACCTCAGAAAGTGATCTATTTGAAGTTAGGGTCTTCACAGAGATAATCAAGTTAAAGTGAGGTCATTAGGATGCCCTAATGCAACACAGCTGGTGTCCTTAAGAAGAGGGGAAATTTGGAGCCAGACACGTCCACAGAAAGAATGCCATGTGAAGATGAAAGCTGAGATCAGATGATGCTTCTGTCAATCAAGGAACACCAACAATTGCTAGCAAACTACCAGAAGCTAGGAGAAAAGCCTGGAACCGATTCTCTCTCACAGTGCTTGTGAGGAGCAAAATCTGCCGACACCTTGATTTTGGACTTCTCATCTCCAGAACTATGTGATGATAATTCTGTTGTTCAAGCTACCCAGTTTGTAATACCTTGTTAGAACAACCTTAGCAACCCAACACACATGGAATCTCTGTTTATGAAAAAGCTGTTTCTTTGCATAAATTGCAAAGACTTATACAATGCTTATAATTTACCAAACACCATCCTAGGTACTTATACTAATTCTTATATTCCTCATAAGAATCCTATGAGATAGTAACTCATAGGATCCTCATCTAGCAGATGAAAAAAATTAAGGCACAGAGGGATTCAGTAGCCTGCCCAAAGTGACTGAGTCAATATGTAATGTAGGGCCCTTCTTTTTTTTTTTTTTTTTTTTGAGTTGGAGTCTCACTCTGTCACCCAGACTGGAGTGCAGTGGCCGCTCCTGGCCACTGCAGCCTCGACCCACTGGGCTCCAGCGATCCTTCCGCCTCAGTCTTCCAAGTAGCCGGAACTACAGGCACATGCTACCATGCCCGGCTAATTTTTTGCTTTATTGTCGAGATGAGGGCTCACCAAGTTGCCCAGGTGGGTCTCGAACCCATGGGATCAGGCAGTCCACTCACCTTAGCCTTCCAAAGCACGGGATTACAGGCTGAGCCACCGAGCCCAGCTAGGGCCCTTCTAATGGTGTCACCTTATCCTTACAGAAAGCTCAGATCTACTGCCTTCATCTCTCCTGCCTGGAATAACACAGTGACTTAATTTTCAACTCTATAGGATGGCCTCGCTGCGGCATTCATGTTATGTTTCCAGAACCTCTGCCCTCTCAGGCACTCTTTTCTGAACACGCCCCACCTTGTCAATATCACCATGAACAACCTCAGTTATCCAGGACCAAGGCAGGTCCCCAGATGTGGTGGTCTGATTCAGTTGGAATATGGTGACGTTATCATGTTCTGTAGTCTAAATCTTATATTGATTTTTAAAGAAGTTACATTACGCTAATGATCACCTATTAAACTTGTGGTCAGCTAGCAGACCCCAATCAAAACTCACAGCTATTAGGCAGGTATCCCCTGGTCTCTTCAGTTGATTTTTTTTCAACTGGAGTAATGGACTTTGCATTTGCGCCTAATCATTTGATTGTTTTTTCTTCAACATTTTAGGCTGTCAACATTATTTGAATCTTGACTCTATGATACATGGTCATTTATCATCACATAGTGGATTTCTTCCCTGGGGTGTGTTATGGACAGCTAGTCTTCTGGGAAGTGATATTATTTCTGTCTAATTCAAGATGACTTCAGTCAAGCATGTGTCTTAATGATATAAAAATTTCAGGCAATAGTTTGTGTGTGTGTGCCTGTTGGTATAGGTATTATATTCCACTTCTCTCTCTTTTTTTTTGAATCGGAGTCTCAGTCTGTCATCCAGGCTGCAGTGCAGTGGCACACTCATGGCCACCACAGCCTCAACCTGCTAGGCACAGGCAATCCTTCCACCTCAGCCTTCCAAGTAGCTGGAACTACAGGAGCGCACCACCACATCTGGCTAATTTTTTGATTTATTGTAGAGATGAGGTCTTGCCAAGATGCCCAGGCTGGTCTCAAACCCTTGGGCTCAGGCAATTCTCTCACCTCTCCTCCCAGAGTGCTGGGATGACAAGCGTGAACCACTGTGCCTGGCCTGTTTCACTTTTTAAAAACTTGGTTTGTCTATAGTTTTCTTTGATTTTTGTTGTTGCTGTTGTTGTTTTTGTTGAGTTGGAGTCTCACTCTGTTGCCCAGGCTGGAGTGCAGTGGCACGCACATGGCCACCACAGCCTCAACCTGCTGGGCTCAGGCGATCCTTCCTCCTCAGCCTTCCAAGTAGCTGAAACTACAGGCACACGCCACCATATCTGGCTAAGTTTTTGATTTATTGTAAAGATGAGGCCTCACCAAGCTACCTTGGCTGGTCTCAAACCCGTGAGCTCAGGCTAATTTTTTAAAATTTAGTGCCTTGTTTCATAGGAATATTGAAGCACGCTCAGATCAAAAGGCCATGCAGTACACCTGGTTGAGCCTTGCCAAGATGAGCACTATCATATCACCTTCCTATGGTGGTGCAGCCAAGTCAAGAATTACAGTCTATTCACCTTTCAGGAGTTCTCTCTTTTTTTTTTTTTTTTTTTTGAGTTGGAGTCTCACTCTGTTGCCCAGACTGGAGTGCAGTGGCCACTGCCAGCCACCGCGGCCTCGACCTGCTGGGCTCCGGAGATCCTTCTGCCTCAGCCTTCCAAGCAGCCGGAATTACAGGCGCACGCTACCACGCCCGGCTGATTTTTTGATTTATTGTAGAGATGAGGTCTCGCTGCCTAGGCGGGTCTCGAACCCGCGGGCTCAGGCAATCCACTCACCTCAGCCTCCCAAAAGCGCAGGACTTTCAGGAGTTCTTAGGAGACCCTGCCTTATGGGAAACATTCTGCAGCCTGGGAGAGAAAGGGCTGAACAAGTATGCTTAGCAGTTAACCCAGGACTCTGGAATTATTTTCACGTCTTTGGCTCTAAACCCTTATCTGGTAGAAATGCTGTGTCTCAGAGGTACCCCAAATCTCCTTCCATGGTGGGTGACTTTTGTCTTCTTGAAGCCATTTGGGCTTCTCTGCTGTCTGCCCCCTCCTCTCCCACTGTGTTTGTTTCTCTGTTGCTTGCTGTCCACAGTCAGTAGCTGCTGCTTCTGTTTTGGCTGCTGTGGGGCACGGCTTTATTTCTACCAATTTTATAGCTCCATTCTGATAAAGTTTCAGCTGGCCATTGAAATTTATTTGCAGTCCTCTCCCTTGAGGAACTTAGAATCCATTTTCCTGGGGCTAGATAGAAGAGAACGGACTTACACTTAGAAACACTCCTTCCTACTAACAGTGGGTCACCGTCCTGCTTAAATTCCACACACACTGCCAGAGTTCACGTTTTTCTCAGCACTTCTGGAAAACCCAGTGGGCTCTAACATGAACACTGTCCTTTGTTCCTTTCTTCTTTTCTAACAAAACTCTGATTTTCTTCAGATACTCAACCCCTGCACCCAGTGCACCCCGATAACTCAAGAGAGATTCATCTAGTCCCTCAATGGTGAGCCTTAATTGGTCTAAGCTATCTCCCTTGCTGGTCAGGGCCTGAGACAACTCATGCTTGATAGTCCCCTGGAAATTATTGGTACAGGGGTGGGCCCAGGAATTCATTGGTTATAGAAGACTGAAGGGAAGGCTTTCTGTTGCACAGTGGTTAGAGAGGTTTTGTCTCCTGCTCACTACAAATGTAGCTCTAGGTACTGTTGACAGTAACTTGTGACCATGAAGAAAGCAAGCTGAAAGACAGAGCTGGCACAAGACCAAGGGCTAAGCCAAGAAAACTTCAGAGTAGTAGAGGCCAGGCCATGGTGTGCCTAGACTTCCTGATATATAAGGTAATACATTTCTTTATTATTTACATCTCTAAGGGTCAGACATCTATCTATCTATCTATCTATCTATCTATCTATCTATCTAACCTATCATCTATCTTTTTTTTTTTCACTCTGTCGCCCAGGCTGGAGTGCAGTGGCACACTCACGGTTACCACAGTCTCAACATGCTGGGCTCAATCAATCCTTCTGCCTCAGCCTTCCAAGTAGCCAGAACTATGGGTACACGCCACCATGCCCAGCTAACTTTTTGTTTTATTATAGAGATGAGGTCATGCCTAGTTGCCCAGGCCGGTCTCAAACCCCTGGGCTCAGGCAATCCTGTCATTTCTGCCTCCTAAAGTGCTGGGATTAAGAACCTTGTGGTCTTGCCAGGTACAGTAGAGCTCCTGAGATGGGCTTGCATGGGGAAAATTTAGGTCTTAAATGTTGACATGCTGGCTATGTTTGTATAATGCAAATAAAATATTTGCTTATTATTGATTCGTTTTTATTAAAACTCGAGACAGAGATGCTCATTGCATCCTCAAATGACTCCTTTCCACTAATTCCAGTATTTTATCCCAGGTGTTTTATCTGAATATTTCACCTATCTCACCTGAGGGCCACATGGTGACCTGGCCATATCTTATAAGTGATATATAACTGTAAGAACCTTTCACAACCCTCAAAAAACTGCTCTTGACTTGGTAAAACTGTCTAATTACATTGGGAATAGGAAACATTTAGCATATTTTTTAGACATGTATGATTAAAAAAAGAAAAATAAATCATGACTTTTCATTTCTAGATGACTGCTCTTAGGAAAGACATTTGGTATCTTTATCACAAAAAAAGTAAATATTCTTTGTAGTATATCACATCTTTGTTGACTTGGAGAACTTTGAAAATGAGGGGTTTTATGCCGTAAAGTGATTATTTCCAGCATTTCTAATCAAATAGCTTACAAGGAAGTGAATTATACATGGTCAGAATTGGTTTGATACAGAATTAATTCGCTATGTCTTCATGGTAGGTATGAAGGATTTTTACATTTTAGACATTCAATCTCTTTTCTTTTGTGATAGCCTTGTTTTAATGCCAAGGACTGGTAGCCTGGGATTTCTTGAATCCCAAGATCTCTTTGGCTAATGTTGAAACTTCATCAGTGTTTCGGACTTGAGTGTAGGGTAGTTTGCTTTTGTAAAGCAAAGAAGGGCCAATACTTGAAAAGAAGAAACTTTTCCAGTTTTATTTCAAGTAATCAAAGTGTAACTTTTAGGTTTTCTTTTACAGAACTTATAAATCTGTGGAGAGCGTATAGGGGTGTGTGTGTGTGTGTCTATGTACACGCATGCATGAGCTTTTTATAAACCAGTAACAAACAACTTAAGCGATGTGGTGACATGGAATGGACTGTGCATTCTTTTCTTGAGTGAGAGATAATAAATCATCTTTCTCAGGTGGAATCTTTTATTTATGCTCTGGGATTCCATTTTATCGAGAAAGCTTTGGTTTTCCTTTTTGGCTTTGTCTAAGCTGTGCTTTAGCAAGTAATTCAAATCAAGCTGACATTTATTAGTGAGGACATGGTCCACTCCAATCTCATGCTCACAGCCCAGTTGTTGCCATACCAGTTTTGCTATGGACTTTCCTATTTACGGCTGTGTGTGTGTAATGGCAGTGGTGTGTGGTTACAGATTTACTGTAAGTCAGTGGAATGAACTCACTATCCACTCCCATGCCATAAGAATTAGTTATCAGTTATCGGGGAGTTTCATTTTGTCATTAAAAGAGTGATAAGGCCAGGCTCAGTGGCTTGGTCTGCAATCCCAGCACTTTGGGAGGCCGAGGTGAGTGGACTGCCTGAGCCTGTGGGTTTGAGACCAGCCCAGGCAACTTGGTGATACCTCACCTCATCTCTACAATAAATCAAAAATTAGCTGGGCATGGTAGCGCGCGCTTGTAGTTCTGGCTACTTGGGAAGGCTGAGGTGAAAGGATCGCTGGAGCCCAGCAAGTCGACGCTGGGGTGGCCGTGAGCGTGCCACTGCACTCCAGCCTGGGTGACAGAGTGAGACGCCAACTCAAAAAAAAAAAAAGCAAAACCAAGAGTGATAAAACCTGAGCAATTCGATAGGGTGCCCATAGTTAGAAATACGTGATTTTATTCATGGGTCACGTGCTGAGAATGTTCCCATTTTTTCAAGACATTTCCACACTCATCATTTTATCCCCACAATAGTCCTGGGGAGTAGGTAGAGCGCACTCCATTCTCCCTGTTGAAGGGCAAAGAGAACTTGGGATTCAAGAAATCCCAGGCTTTCAAGAAAGATGTCTTGAAAAAAACCACTTAAGGAAGCAAAGTGATTTTTCCCAAGGTCACTCAGTTAAAAAGTAGCCAGTCCTGGGAATTAAACTCAGAGTGTCTGAGTTCTGCTCTCTTTCTACCACAGGGAGAAGAGAACCAAAGTTTGAAAAAGTACTCTGAGGTCATGTCCAAAATATTACCCCTGTTGTTCTGGACATTGCATTTAAAGACATTCCATGGAGATTTTGAATTACTCCTTTTGTTGGAAAATGGTCCTGTTGACTTGGGTACCTTGGCTGGCATAACTGTTAAATTATTTCTGTATTCTCAAATCCTTCTTAGGAAGAGAGTGGAGGTGATTCTAGAAAGACTTCGCTTCATATTCCTTTCTCTCTTGGAGGCCTAGAAATCCACATTCTCTGGGGATGGAGCCTCTTTTGGTTCAGGCGTTGAAAGGGCCCTCTGGAGGTTAACTCCCCCATGGAAGAGTTAAAAAGTTTCAAGATTCTTTCTGCATCTAAGAGATATCATTTTGTCTTGTTCACCATATCTCCTGGAATTCCCTCTTGTGATTTCAAGAACCCATTCCGTTAACCATTTTTTGAGTGTCTGTTACAAGCTGGCAGTGTCAGTCCTCCCTTTAGTGATCTCACCATGTTTTCTTATTTAGAGGGACTGTATTTGGGAGCAAACAGTCGATTTTGCTGAGATAAGTGATAGACTAAAGACACTGAAACATGGTTTTTCTACTTGAGTTACTCTGCTCTTACAGAATATTCCATTGAGTGAACGTTGGACGCAGGTGGTTCCTTTTAAACCGGAATCAATATGTTCCAGAAGTTGTGCTATTAACGTTTGAAATCTGTAAGGCAGGATGCTTAAAGTAAAGGCTGCTTCTTTAAATTGAAGAAAGAGTATCTTTTGGTCTTGAGTGCCGTTTCTGTTGAACTCTGAGGAGCACCCCCTTGGTGGCTGACTGCTCTCTATTTTCAGCCACTGATTGTGTGTGTGTGTGTGTGTGTGTGTGTGTGTGTGTGTGTGTGTTGCTGCCTGCATTTCCTGTACCTTAGATACCCTAGAAATATCTACCAGGGCTGTGTAATTTGCCACCCTTCTTGTTCCTCTTCCTACCTGACATTCCCCACCCCTTCATTGCAGTATTCCTGGTCATCCTCTCTGTCTTCCTCAACCTGAAGACAATAAGAGTAACAATTTATTAAGCCTCTGTGTGGTTGAGGTTCACACATCTTTGGTCATTGGCTTAGCATTGTACTGCTAGACGGTGTGAAATTGTTTGGACCCAAATCAACCTTTTTCCAATGTGCCATGTTGACTCCTCAAACTTCCTACTGCTTTATGCCCATCTATAATGGGGGCCTCCGGGGGCAGGGCTGAGGTAGACTCCGTCCACTCACAAAGTCACAGGAGATTGGATCCAAGCAGGGTCTTGGATGTTATCTGGCTCAATTCCTTCATTTAACAAATGGAAAAACTGACACAGGGAGAGGCCATAAGCCTGGTAGAGTAAGGCATCATGGCAGAGCAGAACGAACACCGAATTTTATAATAGTTCAGGGTCGAGTCCAAACTGGTAATTGGCTGACTGGCTTTGTCCAAGTCGCTTAATTTCTTTGAGTGCAAGCATCATTTGCTATAAAATTAAGATCATAATACCTACAGAAGTCTGTGTATACAGTGCCTACCTGTGGTTGCTTTTACTAACTAATGCCTATTATTGTTATCATGACTACCAGTCTACCAACCAACTGGCTTGGATACTGGGAGGAACCTCACTGAGCTGGACGGCAGCATGGCAGACTTCCCCAGGCAGGGAAGGAAGAAAGTAGCTCTGTGTCATCCCTTCTCCTCTTCCCTAACTACGCTCCATCCCTAAGTGATCTTGCCCCATTCCAGTGGCTTGCTGTATTTATCAGAGCTTGGTCGGGGAAATAGAAGCCACTCTAGGTATTACAAGCAGTAACGTTTTAATTCATATAATTAGAGGCTTACAGCATCGCTAGAAGGGCTGGGAGCTAGGCTTAGGGGAACTTCGGCTGCTGATGTCAGCTGCATGCAGCACTGAAGTGGGCAATTCTCAAACGCTTGCCCTGAAGTCACTGTAACTTCAAGAGTCTATAGGAAGCCAATACCACTGGCCTACAGCTCCAGGACAGGTGAATCACTGGAGCTTGTCTGGAAACTTCTGCATCTGCCAAATGACCACAGGTCTGCCTGGAACGGATGCTGGAGAACACTGGCTTCCAAATCTTGTGCAAGGGCTCTCAGAGGCTGACGCTAACCCACAACCATACCGGGAAGATTTCTGGGAAATGTGTTTCCAGGCTCCTCCCCTGTGATGCCGAGAGAGTGTAGCAGGGGGTGGTGTTGATGATGACTTATCAGCAGACGACCAAGGACATGACCTGTATTTCTTTTTTAAGCCTTTTTTCAATCCTCACTACATGCAAGCCACTGTCACAGTGTAAGACGGCATGAGACCAAGTGCCATAATGACAATCACAAATATAATGATGATCACCGACATGAATGTGAGTGCTAATTGGAATTTGGCGGTCTTCATTCTCTTTTAAAAATTGCACTTTTAGCAAAACGTAGGGAAATAAAAATAGAAAGAAAAGGTGGTCAATGGTGGCCTCATTTCTATCTAGTTGTTTATCCCCAAAGCAAACAACCTCACACCGGTGAAGTTAATTTTTTTTTAAGTTAGTCATTCTAGTTATTCATTGAGTCTCTACCAAGACTGACATGAGTTTCAAACATTGGCTAAGAGTGAGAGGTAGATTACAAGATTAAGAGAGAGGCTCCTAAATCAATATTTCCCAAAATGTCTGGTGCAGTGAAGCACTTCTAGAGGATTAATGCACTGAAGAAAGATGTCTTTTCTTTTAAAAATAAAAGAGAGATGATCAGGGCAACAGAAAAAGTAATTCTTGTAAAAGCAGAGAATTAATGCGGGGTTTTTACCTCTGGTTTCCTTCCTTCCTTCCTTCCTTCCTTCCTTTCTTCCTTCCTTCCTTCCTTTATGCCCATTTTCTTATTTCCAGTCCCCCTTTCTTTCCTCACCCCAATTGTGCCATTTGCTTTTCCCTTTCCTTGCTTTTCCAAGCAGCCTTGGCCATAGCCAGCAATGGTCGCCCCGCAGCTAGAAACACTGCTTGTGTGCCTGTAAATCACTGGTGGATAACATGATTAGTCGACTGTGGCTGACGGATCAGGCCAGTGGGTCTCGAATGTGTCCTCCTCCTTGAACTCCTCCTCCATCCTCCATCTATCTTCGTCGCCGGATTTCAAACACAGATAATGCTCAGGAGGAGATCAGAGCCAATTTTTTTCGGCATCATCTCCCCCCCCCCAAACTCACCATTCTACCCAATGAGAGAGAAATGAGATAATTAGGATCTTTTTTTCTTTTCATTAGAAAATTTGCAAGATGAGGCCCAAGAGGCAGAGCGTGCCAGATGTTGTGGAGAGCATGACCGCTCAGTCCTTTTGGCCACACATGCTGAAGTCAGGAGGTTGGGAAATCTGAGTCAGGAGTCACTGTCCAGTGTGGGAGCTGACCAAGCACCAAATGCTCTGGGACAACTGGTAAACCTGCCAGTCCCCGGGGCACGGGCCTGCTCTGAGGGCGTTCTTCGGCAAGAGTCAGTCAGAGGGGGACTGGAGAGTTGGGACGACTTCTGCACATTCTAGGAAACCCCTTGAAAGGTTCAGGTTCAGGATGAACAGTGAGCTTGGTATTCCTGCAGTTGCTGGGAAGATCTGTCCATGCTGCTGATTCTTTCCGAGTGCCTGGAACGGATAGGACCTTGGATCCGTACACGTCCTGTGTCTTAGATGTAAGAGGAATGAGATAGGATGTTCCAAGAGGCTTGGATGAGAGCCAGTGAGAAAGTACACACTTCCATGCTTTTTCTGTTATAGCTACATTTTTTATTACACTTACAAGGTGAGTCATCACTGTCTATAAAAATGAACAAAGACGTAAGAGGGAACACAGTCTTAAACCTAAGCTCTGGGCCCAATTTGCTCCTCACTGAGCCCAGTTCCGATCAGTTCCTGCTCTGTCTTGTTCTGTTGTTCTAGGTCTAAGTGGTACATCCACACCAGCTTTTTATAGATTCAGAGAGTTTAAGCTCTACGCCCATTTTCTCCAGTCTTGACACAACTTGGCAAAGCAAACAGTATCCCTCTCTTTGGCCTTCTCAATCAGTCCTGTGACAACTCCAGGGATGCCTCTATTCCCCAAGGACTGGGACTCCCAGGGAGAGACATTCCCCAGACATGGCGTCCTAGAATCAACGCCACCCAGTGGCCTGGCTCTCAAATGAGTTTGGGTCACAATCACCTGGGAAGCTTGTTCTAAATGAAGATTCAGGCTACCAGCCCCGAAGCTCTGGGTGGGCCCCACATGGAGCCTTTACTGTGTTTCCAGGTGAGTCTGACAGTTGCTGAGAAATGCTGGCCTGTCTGGGACAGCTGCGTCAGGGACTTCTTTTTGCAATGATGCTTCTGCCTGACTTCCTCCTTTGGTTCCCCCTACCCAGCAGGTGCAGACATTTGCTAACAGAAGTTCTTTGCTGGATGTCAGAGCGTTTTACAACTAGCTTTCTGCAGAACAGTAAGGAAATAAAAAAAACGAGTTCAACTTAAACATAGCCAAACAACTTTTACCAGAGGAGTATAGTGATTTCCTCACTGGACTCCACACTGAGGCAGATCTGAGCAGCTGTGTTCACTCTGGACCCTTATGCACGTTTACCCTGGGCCCACCTTTGGCAAGATTCACCCTGCATGGGGACTGGACCACCAGCTGGGATCTGGTCTCCACGGGCCATCAGGCTGGCTTATTTCAGACCTGTGTCGCCAGGAGTGGGTGGGAGCTGGCTGAGGACTTGGGTCAGCTGGGTTACAGAGCCTCATGCCCAGCTGGCCCTGTGCTGCCTGGTGGCCTTCCGAGCTCTGCAGCATGGGTGGTCTTCGTGCTGGCAGAGCACAAGGCTGTGGGAGTTCATGGCCCCCTCTGGGGGACATGACGAATGGCCTCGTTGACAAAACGTGGTCTGCTTTCCATCTCCGAGCCATGAACGGTTTCATTTTCAAAGCAGGAAAACAAACCACGGGAACCAGACACAACATGCTCAGGCCACAAACGATACAGCCATTTTCTCGTCTCAAATAAGGGACCTGCAGAGGTAAAAGAAAAACGGCTTTGTTCGAATTCTTTGATGAAAAGCAAATAAGGAAAACTCAACCGGAGGTTGTAATGAGACTTCCTTTGCCTTTCCTCGCCGGTCCTTCTCCTGACCTGGTTGAGACTCAGTCCTCTCCGGTGGGCCGACCTACCTGATCTTGGTTTCCAGGGGCTTCCAAATGGAGCTCTGGGCCCTGGAGCTTCCGAGAGGCCAGTGTGGAGGTGGGTGGTGCTGGCACTGGGGGCGGCAGGGGGGAAGGTTTGGGCAGACGATGTGGTGCTCTGTCCTCCTCTACCCCACCAGCCCCGTTTCTATCTGATTCACTTAATATAGTTACACTAGAATTTCTTTTGAAGAAAAGGTTCTGTAGCTAAAAGAACATTGAAATATTCCAGTCTACTCTGATCTCACATGCACTTTAATCGGCGCTTCCAGTGAAGGGGGAGAAAAGAATAGCTATTTAACAAGAAGTGCATTGATTTCTGCGCCTGTTCTCTCTCTGATGTTGCTCTCACCATTTCCCTCTTTAACCATCTGTTCCTTCCTTTAGGGGTGTGCATGATAATTTAAGGCTGAGTTATCAAGAGTCAGAAAGATCTAGCAAAGAATTATGTCTCTGCATCTTGTGACTGACAAGACAAGCGTGTGAGCTAACCAATACAATAAGCATACCCTGCCTCACCTCTCTCAGTCAGCAGACAGGCCTCTGGGATGCCCAGGGCCTATGTGTCACTCTAGCTCACGGTGTAGACTATCCTCTCTATGTTCCTACAGCAATATAGAAAATGTAACAGGTAACTGGGAGCGGCTGCCTGATTGATAATGGCTCACCCTTCTATGACCTCCTCAAATGAGCGCCCCACTGGCCATGTGTATAAGTGGCTTTGTTCCCCTAACCAGAGCGAATTGAGTCAAGCAGGGCCAACAGATTCTTTCTCTTAGTAGTGGTTAAGAGCAGGAACTTAGGCTAAGACAGGAGGTTTAGGGTGGCATAAATGAATTCAGAGTGTATAATGGGATGAGGAGCATTCTTGGAAACGGGGTTGTATCCCTGTTGCATCAGGTTGAAATATTTGGAATATTATCTTAGGCCTTTGGCAGGCATTAGGAGGCGACTCAAATAGGGAAGTGAATTGGTCAAGTCTAGAAATTATAATGTTAACTCTAGTGGCCCAGTAAAGAGGAATAAAGAGTGGAGACGAGGTGGCTAGGAGGAACTCTCTCAAAATGCTTCATTTGCTAGGTATATATCCCAAAGAAAGGAAATCATTGTACAGAAGAGCTGTCTGTTCTCTCGTGTTTATTGTAGTGTATCCACAATAGCCAAGATTTGGAATCAACCTAAGTGTCCATCAATGGATGAATGGATTAAAAAATGTGGCACATATACACGATGGAATACTATTCACTCATAAAAAGACGAAATCTTATAATTTGCAACAACATGAGGACATTAAGTGAAACAAGCCAGGCACAGACAGACAAATTTCACATTTTTTCATTCATATGTGGGAACTGAAAATTAAAACAACTGAACTCATAGAACAATGGTTACCAGGGGCTCGATAGAGTAGCTGGGAGCAAAGGGGAAAGTGTGGATGATTAATGGGTACAAGATACAGTTAAATAGAAGAAATAAGAGCTAGTGGTTCAAAGCATAACAGAGTGACTGTAGTAAAAAATAAGGCATTGAATATTTAAAAATAACTTCAAAAATTGTAATGTTCCTAACACAAAGAAGTGATGAATGTTTGATGTAATGGATACCCAATCACTCTGATGTATTATACATTGTATGTCTATATCGAAACATCACAGGTTCCTCATACTTGTATACACCTATTGTGTACTCATATTAAAATATTTTTTAAAATGGTTTATTTGTTCACATTTGAAATATCTTTATGGTGTTGCTTGTGTGTCAAAGGAGAGGGGACAAGGGCTTAAATTGCAGCGGTCCATGCAAGGAAGGAGGAGGAAGAGATTCATATACAGACTTAGCAGAACTCGATAATTTATCTGATGTGGGTATGAGGGAGGATTAGGGGCCAAAGATTACTTAGACCACAAAGAGACTGACTGGGCCATTATTCCAAAGGGGACTTGTAGGGAAAGGAGCTCTTTGGAACAGCAATGGGGTGGTGGTAGGGGAGATGAGTTTTCTCCTTAAGGAATGGGACTATACCAACATTCAGAGGTCTTCCAGGAGACTTAGTATCAATCCATACCTTCTACGAAACTAATGTTAAAGCAAACATGAATTTTACATGGTGATGTGAAACCACCAGAAAGTGCTAACAAGAAGATCATCAAAGACACAGGTTATTAGAAAGAAGTGTGACCACAATACTATGTGAAATCATCTTCGGGAGCCGTTGTCCTCTTAATGATTCAGAGCAGGGAGGGAAACATTGCCTTCAGTGAATGTAGGCTGCTTTGGACAACCAAAATAAACATGCGGGTCCACAGAAAAATTTGCTAGCTAAACTACGTTAGGGGGTGGAAATGCTCAGAACAGGAGATCTTATTTTTTTCTACCCGTTCTCTCCCCTACTCCTATTCTTTTAGTACGTTTCCCCAATGGTCGTCTCCCAAGCTTCTGAAACCTATATTTGTCCCTCTCTCCCTCCCTTCCTCCCTCCCTCCCTCTCTCTCTCTCACGTTGAAATGTGGAAAACACTGTTATTAGGATAGTTCATCTGCATCACATCCAAATAGAAATGATAGGAAGATATAGTGATGAGGAATTTCTGTATGTATCTGACATTTGCCAGATGTAAAAAAAAAAAAAAAAAGCCATTTGCCAGTCCCTTGGCAAGGTACTGAACTGAGGTTCCGTTCTTTAAAAAAATCACAGCGTAGCCGGGCTCGGTGGCTCAGCCTGTCATCCCACGTCTTTGGGAGGCTGAGGTGAGTGGATTGCCTGAGCCCGAGGGTTCGAGACCTGCCTGGGCAACTTGGAGAGACCTCATCTCTACAATAAATCAAAAACTAGCCGGGCGTGGTAGCGTGCGCCTGTAGTTCCAGCTACTCGGAAGGCTGAGGCGGAAGGATCGCCGGAGTCCAGCAGGTCGATGCTGGGATGACCGTGAGTGTGCCACTACACTCCAGTCTGGGTGACAGAGTGAGACTCCAACTGAAAACAAACAAACAAACAAAAAAACCCCACAGCATTATCTGAATGTTAGAAAGGGTGTCTATATCTGAATCTATATCTATACCTATATCTGTGTCGATATCGAGTGCTTAGTAGCCGTTTGATAAATATAATGAAGTTAGTGGTATGTGACCATACACTGTGAAGCCTACCCTGTTTCATAGTTCATCGTTGTAAATAATGATCCCAGCATAGCCTCCAACAGGTAAAATTCTCTAGAAACAAAACTTTAGCAAATATCAGTGTGGAATTTATTCATGTTTTATTTAATTACTTGGGGCATTTAATGAAAGAATGAATTATTAAACGAGAACATTGATTGTTCCCTGTGTATGGCAAGAAGATCTCCTGTGTGTGCTGAAAATAGCTCCATAAAATGTAGAGCAGGCCATAGTAAATTAAAGAAAGGAAGGAACATGGAACAAGGATTGAAAACACAATTTAGCCTGTAAGTCTGCATAAATGGCAGCCACACCCCAATTATCCTGCACCTCTGTACTCAGGATTTCCAGCTGACTAGACCGGTGGAGTCCAGACTTAAGAGAAGATTAAATGCTGCTGGGAAACATTGAAGCTGTGCGACTGCTCGGTTAATGGGTTAGGAGAAGCAAGCTCTATTTGGCTAGCGTACCCCAACTGGCCCCTCTTCCCTGCTTCATCCTTCTCTGTGCCCTGAAGACGCGTTCTTTGCTTCTTGTTGGGTTTGTCAAATGGAAGTCCTAGGATGCGGAAGGGAGGAGAGAAAGTTTGCGGTATTTCTCTCCCTGGGCCTCTCAGCAAAGATGACGGCCCCCTCTGATAGGGTCCCTCTCCATGACATCCTCCTTCCAAGTTCTAGGAGCCACTCCTCTCCTCCATGACTTTGGGCCTAGAGGTGGTAATGGTGCCCTTGGTTTTAGACCCAGGGTACTGCGGCATCCAGAGTGAATCTGAATGTGATCACTCTGCCCACACTTTGTAGACGGTCCTTTTTTAAGACCCTTCTAGGGTTCTTTCAATTTGAGCACATCCTGCTGGGATCTTGACGGGCACAGTTGGCATTGACACAAGCCAAGTGTCCCTGGTCTCAAAGCCTGACAAAACTGGAGGAAAGGAAGCACAAGGAGAAGACAAAACTCAGAAAGATGAAAAGAGGTTCACGAGGGCAACAAAGGGTAGAAGACAGGAGCAAGATGACAGCTGGGGTAGACCCATCTGAGCGAATAGTGAGACACGGGGGAATGAGACAAAGCCCCAGCCTAGCAGGTGGGCCTGTCCATCTATCACCCAGAGACTCTCCAGCCCTTGAAAACATCCCAGGTGTCAAGGTAAAGCCACATAAGCTGGTCCATACAGATGGGTTAGGGTGTTTAGGGTAAGTGGAAATTGAGTCCTACTTAGGACAATAACTTCTCAGTGCTTCACACAATCTAGGAGTCAATATAAGCTAGTATCTAGGAGATAAAGCTAATCATGTTCCATCTATTCCAAAAGGGAAAGTAATATTTGTTGAGAGCCTACTCCTTGCCAGGAGTATTTTATTTTATTATGTTTAGAGTTGGGGTCTTGGTCTGTTGCCCGTGTTGGAGTATAGTGGCATAATTATAACCCACTGCAGCCTCAAACACCTGGGCTCAAGCGATCCTCCTGCCTCAGTCTCTGAATAGCTAGGACTATAGGTGCACACCACCATGTCCGACTAAGTTTTTACATTTTTTTAGAGATGAGGTCTTGCTGTGTTGTCCATGCTCCTGGGCCTGAACTCCTCGCCTCAAATGCTCCTCCTGCCTCAGTCTCTCAAGTAGCTTGGATAACAGATGCAAGCCACCACGCCTAGTCAGACAGATGTATTTTAATTCTCATAGCAGCCTTAAAGTAGGATAGCGTTATCCCTATTTTATTAGGTGAGGAAATATGTTCCATAAAATCAAGTAACTTGCTTGAAGTTACACAATGTGTTTCAGAGGCAGGAGCTGAACGCAGCTTTTCTGATTTCGCTAAGCAACCATACTATCTCAATAGAGAATGAATTGTACCCAGAATGATCCACAAGCATTTCCGGGAGTTGAGGCATGACGACGATATACTTCTGTGTTCTGCCAGTTTCTCCAGCGCAAACCTTGTTAAGGCTGCATTGTATGTAAGTTGCACCATTTACAATGAGCCTCACTGAATTAAAAAAAAAATTGGATCTCTTAGAGTGAACCTGATCTATGTTATTGGTAAGAATCTAGAAGTGGAATAAAATATCAAACTTCAAATGCAACTATTATAACTAAGGCTATAATGACAAACCCTTATTTGGGGTAGTTTTTATTTTAATCATTTCTCTTAAAACAGAAAAAAAACTAGTCAACATCAAATCCAGTTGATTCAAGAACTGTTTAGGGAGTGACTATTACCTGTAAGACCCTGGGATGGAAAATTTCATCTCTTTAAGACTTATTTAGAACATGGATTTCTTGCTAGGTTCTAGTAGATTTAATAACACGGAGCACCACCAAGCTTTCAGTCACCCTTAGAGCGGTTAACATCTGAATTCCTTATTTTTTATTTTTATTTTTTTGAGTTGGAGTCTCACTCTGTCACCCAGACTGGAGTGCAGTGGCCGCTCCCGGCCACCGCAGCCTCGACCTGCCGGGCTCCGGCGATCCTTCCGTCTCAGCCTTCCCAGTAGCCGGAATTACAGGCATGCGCTACCACGCCCGGCTGATTTTTTGATTTATTGTAGAGATGAGGTCTCGCTGCCCAGGCGGGTCTCGAACCCGCGGGCTCAGGCGATCCACTCACCTCAGCCTCCCAAAGGTGCGGGATTACAGGCTGAGCCACCGAGCCCGGCTAACATCTGAATTCCTCTTAAAAGCAGTTGCATGTGCCAGTGGAGACGCACCCTGATGCCCTACGTTTATTCTCCCAAGTCTCATTTTCAGAATGAAGAGGCAAAGCAACAGAGGAACCTCTCTAGCCAACGGGCCTGGATGGAAAGCCACCACAGGGATGCTCTGAAGGTTCTGGTGAGCAGGTGGGTTGCAAACACAGGGTGAAGACTTGGTGGGCGAAGAAGATGAGTCACTAGAGCATGACTGAACCTGAAGACGAATCAGCTGTCTCTGATTTACTGTTGTAGACCTGTTTCTAAGCATTTCTGAGGTTGTCATTTTCATAAGAAAAACAAAACAAAACAAAACATAAGCTTTCCCAGCGACCTCGGCAACCAGTCTCTGAGAAGCGGGTGTTGGAGTGCATCTTTGTTGGAGGTGCAAGAAGAGGCAGATTGAAATGGGGCTTGAAGACCCATGATCTGCCCCAGCCGACCATATGAGTGGGCTTCTGGTGGGTGACCACAGTCCGCGCTGGTTGGGGGACGAGAGCATCAACAAGAAGGAGTGTACGACCAAGCTATTTAATAGCGATGATTAAGAAAAAGACTGAAATAGAGCCTCTCTTGCAAGCAACTAGGACACTCAGAACAGACATGAGACCCGTTAGGGTGTGTTGGCCAAATATGAAGATGGAAGGAAAGGATGATTGTAAAAACACCTACCCGCCCTCTCAGTGGCCGTTACTTGGCTGCAGAAGAAAGCCTGGCCGACGACAAACCAGAGATTCTTTGAGAAACCAATGCTGTACGGAGATAGCTTGCAGGTAAAAAAAAAACAACAACGAACTAATCCCTGCTTTGCAAAACATCAGCGAGTGCATGTAATACCAGCAGAACCCGAGCTTCCAATAAATCAGAAAACAATGGGGGCATTGTCTGAACTCGCCAAATAGTCCTCTGCTCCTGCAGCGCAGAACACTCTCATCTGTGTGCAGCCAAAACTCAGCCCCAACTTATCGAACTCAATTGATTTATGAGAGGAAAACCTAAAAAGGGAAGCAGCAAAATAATGATATTAATTCTAATAATGCATTGACGAGAGCTCATATAAATCACTCTCCCCGCTCAGATTGATTTCATAAGAGTCAAAACTCCACGCGCTGAAGCCCATCTCCAGCCGCGCGAGCGGCTACCTGGGGCCTCTTCTCCCAGATAGAGCTCGGGAGGAAGGGCGGGGGGTCTGCTGGAAGTTCATAGGAACTTCGCCTGAGAAAGGCCTGTGGGATCAGCCCCAGAGGTATCGATATAATTGGCCACACACACAAACGTTGCCGCATCCGAACATTTTTGGCAACTCATGAAAGCTTCTTTCCTAGAGGCCACTTGAGTGTCCAAATAAAAGGGGATTTTTGTCAGTGAAAACTGGAAAGAATAACCCATCCCAGGATCAGGCTCATAGGGCCTGGCCCGTTAAAATATAACACTGGGCTGGCCAGAGTCTGAAGTGTTGCTGGCAAGGCTTGGGAGCAGCTGCAGGGAGAGCCAAGCACTGCTCCCAAGGAAAACTTCTCTGCCGGTTCAGGGGAGCTCTCTGTGGCCCAAAGAGCATGTCGGACCCCCCTCGAGGGGAAGAGCTTCCACTGGGGCAGATGGGAGAGAGCCTGGGGTTGTTTCTGCCTTCCCCGCCCCCCCCCAAGCTCTCCTCCCCAGATTCTCTACCCCATCTGCCAGTCTCTGTGATTCTAGGCAAGCCAGAGTCTGTGGCTGACCTCCGTGGCCTGTTTCTGCGACGGCCTGGGAACAGCAATTGCTTTCAGTGAGTATGCAGGGTGTTGACAGGCTTAGGCTGAGGGAACTGGGGAGGGAGGTAGAGAAAACTCTGCTGCAGAAATAAGGCCACAGAGGCCTTCTCTTATCACCAAAGGGCCCCCAGCTGAAGAAAGTTCAACTGCTGTTTGCTTCGCAAAGGAAATGCCTTCTTCTCCTGCAGGCCAATCTCGGCCTCTACGTGGAACACGGGCTTGTGGGTTCTGCACCTGGGATTGCCAGATAAAATACGGGAGGCCCGGTTACATTTGAACTTCAGATAAACAATGAATACCATTTTAGTGTAAGTGTGTCCTAAATGTTGTGTGAGAAATAATTAAAATGCGTGTTGACCTGAAATTTAAATTTAACTGGGCCTCCTGCGTTTGTATGTCCTCAATTAGGTGGAATTCTTAAATGCTTCCCAGTGACCCTCACCCTTGTGTGATCTTCTACCCTGAAATGTAGGTGAAACCTGAGAATATGAGGTGACACCACTGCTGTGTTTATGTTGCATTGCATAGCACGAGGAGCTTTTGCAAATGTAATCAAGCTGACTAATCAGTCGACTCTGAATTAATCCAAAGGAGATGATGCGGGTGGGCCTAACCTAACTACATGAACTCTTTAATTCCGTGTCTAGAGACTGGAGACAGAAGAAGTCAGAGATCTGGAGCAGTAGAGAATTGTTCTATTGGCCTCAAAGGAGCAGATGTGTTGTGGAGAAGGTCCCAGGATAGGGAACCGTGGTCAGCCTCTAGGAGCTGACAACAGTCCCTCATTGACAGCAAGAAAACAGGAGACCTCAGCTCTACACTGCAACGAACTGGATTCTCAATAACTTGAAAGAGCTGGGAAGAAGACTGCAAGCCTCAGATGTGAGACCAGGACGACACCTTGATGTTAGCTGTGCAAGACCCTGAGCAGAGAATGCATCCAGGCTGTGCCAGATGCCTGGCCCAGGAAATTTTGAGACACAAAAACGTGTGTCGTTTTAAGCCGCTAAGTGGCAATGCATTCTGCAGTCATCGTGAACTGATACATTTGCTAAATCTGGCAGCCTTATCTGTATCCTGTGGTCTCCAAGATACACTTACAGGGCTTCCTGGTGTAGACAAAAAGGACAGAATATGAAGTGGAGGGGCAAGGAGACCAGGATACCTTGGACACACTCTTGTTAGCAACACCCTGAATGAGCGGGGCAGGAAGGCAACTTTTGACATCACCCTGGTGCCATGTCCTGGTCTGTTTAGACCTGTGTACACACACACGTGTACACACACATGCACACACACACACACTTGCTCTCCTACACACCTGCCTTTCCGGGGGGAATGAAGAGGACAGGCTTGTCATTTATCTTAGATAGATGTAGTTGCTTGTTCAGTAAATAAACATGTGGTCTCAGCCAAAGCGCATTACTGATCTTAAGCTGTAGAAACAGATGCATTGCATGTAAGAATAACAGAGAGAGAGAAAGAGAGAGTGTAGGGAGAGAGAGAGAGAGAGAGAGAGAGAGAGAGATGTGTGTGTGTGTGTGTGTGTGTGTGTGTGTGTGTGTGTGTGGGAGTGTGCTTACGATTATAAACAGAGAAGGTGAGACTGTTCCAATCTGGAATCTTTCTGGGCATGAATTCAGCTTTTGTTCAGACCATGTAAATAAGTCCTCCTAGACTAAAAGAAACTTGGATATCTTTTAAAAAATGTTTTCCTTTGTAAATTTTATTTTAGAGTTTTGGGGTACAAGTGAGGCTTTACCACATAAGTAAATTGCGTGCAGGTGAGGTTTGTCCGTCTACTGAGCCCTCTCTCCCCTGATAGGGGACCGTACCCACTGTGTGGGGTTGTGTGTCCCTTGTCCCTCCCTCCCCCCTGCTCTTCTTTAGCAGTATCCAGTGTCTATTGCCACCTTTGTGCTAGACATACATAATGTGTCCAGCGATCAAGGCCTGTTTATCCAGAGGAACATAAATCGCTCTACCAAAAGACACCTGCCCACGTATGCTCATTGCAGCACTATTCGCAATAGCAAAAACATGGAGCCAACCCAGATGCTCATCGAAAGGGGGCTGGATAAAGAAATTAAGCGTCTTTTGTAAAAGGGTCAGAAGGCCAATTTGTGTTTCTCAATTCTCCAAATGTCCTTATGCTTATGGATTCCCCTAAATTCGCTTTCCAGCAGCTTCTTCTGTCCCTCTGGCCTCGTGCTGCCCTTGAAAGTGGCTGGAGGAAACTCTTAGGTGTCAGCCAGTCAGCATGGAGAGATTCTCTTTCATCCCCTGAGTGTCTGGAGATGTGAGTTTAATGAGAGGCATCGACCTTTGAATTATACAAATGGACCTCTTTAGCAATCACTTCCCTCCCCAGTCCATACCCACCCTCAGCTTTTAATCTTCTCAATTATATTTCCTTTTCATTGATTACTACTTTGCTAACTTTCAGATTGAGCAAGCAGTAAAACCTCAGCCACACAGGTAATGCAATTGCTTTTCAAGCCTGACGCCTGCGTCTCACCTCCTGGGGGGCCCACAGCCCTCTCTACCACACACACCCTTTTGGGTCTTGGCAGGTCCATCGGCCTTCCATTGGTTTTGCGAGGTCCCTTCCATCCAAAGATCTGTGCAGTCCCGGTTAGGAAGATGGGGTTGCAGTTCTGAGCTCTAAGCAGCAAAGAGAAGGGGAGCTTGCACGCTGGCAGAGTGTGGAAAGGGCACTCACAGACACCAGCTGTTTACAGCTAAGCCTGGGAATGGACAGGTGATGGGCCTGGGAGCAGGGCCTCTGCTCTGACTTTTTGGGCGACCTTCTTTGAACCACTTAACTCTCTGTGCTGTCTCCCTGGTGCCATCTGTGAGGGAAGACAATGACACTTGTCTGTGAAAATGCTTTGAGGGATGCTGGCATAAAAGATGCACAGTAAAAGCAACTGATGGGCAGCGTCTCCCACAAAGAGCTCCTTGTTTTAAGAGGTCCCATTTGAAGGCGGAGAAGAGAAGTTGGGAAACTGCCTTGATATCCGAGGCCAGTGGAGGACGTGGCTTGGGACCAGTTAGAAATCCCTCTACCGCCGGGGCTCCTGCAGGGGCCACTGGGATGTGAGCTCAGCAAGGAGCATGCTGGGAACTGGCCGGCGGAACAAACGGATCTGAGGTCTCTGCACCAAGCCGGGACCAAAGGCCCTATCAGGATTAGCCAAGTGACCTGGCAAGCGGCAAGGAGGGGCCCTGCCTGCTGGTGATTTACGGGCATTGACGGGGGACCCTGAGGGAAGGCGGGGAGAGTCAGAGAAATCTGGGGGACATTTTCAAACCTGGAGGTCGTTCAGAGGAAATGACTCAATAAAAACCAGGTTTCTCTAACTGAATAGATCAATTTACAGCTCATAAGGTGGAAAAAGTCAGACTTCAAGATGCCGGCTGGGCGGGTCTCCTAAGGTTTCCTCCCTTGGCAAAGCCGCTGTGGCTTTGGCTCTCACACGCCGGGCACCCTTTCTGGAGCTTTCAGGGCCAGCATTTTCCTCTCGTCTTGTTTCCCTCTTTCTCTGCTACTTAACTTTTTCTGGTTAAGATTCTTCCCCTCTTCGCCCTTCCTTTTACAAGCCTTCTGCTTTCAACTTTCACCTCCCTACAGTCCTCCTAGGAAAACCCCTATCGTTTTTCTTGTCCTAATGACACAAATTCTTTCACAAGCCTCCCCCCTCTCAGATGCCTCTCCCTCCCCACTGCTGTTCTCAACATCCCTCTTCCCTCTGTTTTTCTGTTAGGTCCCCAAAGCTTCTGCCTGTCTCCTCTAGCTGTCCGTGTTCTGTGTTTCTGCGTACCTCTCACCCCTCTATTTCTCCCTCTCCGCCTTTTGTCTTCCCAGCCTTTCTCTTTGGTCGCACTTTTGGCCTTTCTCAGCTGCTACTGATGTAATTCATCATGGGCGTGCAGGAGCACTGTTATCTATTGACTGGGCTTCTTTAAGTTGCACTGTAGCAACAGAGTTCTCAGGGAGGCGGGATCACAGGAAGACAGACAGGGCCTGGATGGAGTGGCGATGAAATTGCATCACCCGTCAATCATTCATCCGTCCATGCATCCACCCAGCTCTCCACCCATTCATCCAAGCCCCCATTTAACCATACCATTCATTCATTGATTCATTCAAGAAGCATTCATGGGGCATGCGCTATATGCTAGGCATTGAGCTAGGCACCTGAGGGAGAATGGTGATCAAATACAGACATGGGCCTTAACCTTTGGAGGTCAGTAAAAGAGGTAGACGTACATAATCACACAGAAAAAATGTAAAGCTTCTATAAGAACTAAGGAGAGGTGTACAGTACCAGCAGACCGTCTCATCAGGAGTGGACCCGCTTAGGAATGGAGAAGGAAGTTGAGGTCTGAAGGCTGAGAGGAAAGCTCTTGATAAAGCTTCCTCATGTCTATCAGATCCTCTCCAACTTGCTGGCTAAGGACTCTCATTCTTTTAGCAGAAGTCAAGACTCTCAGGCTATAGATTTCAAATACAGCACATCCTATGAGATGATAACAGTGACTTACATATATGCAGACTAAGTGGTAACTAATGGCCGGTAACCCTTCCCTGGGAACAGGACTTTTTAGCGGGTAGAAGGAGCATTGAACACCTGAAGGTGGGAGGTGTGTGGGGAAGAGGAAGCTGATGGTACTCAGGACACCAACACTCCCTCCACACTGTGCCAGAAAAGGGCTCTGGGAGTTTGGGGGAGAAGGGGCAGGGGGCCGTGCACACTCCCTCCCCAGCCTGCTGCCCCAGATTTCAGTTGGCTGGCCCGACAAACTGCTCCTTCTTCCTCTCGGGCCTCAGTGTTTCCATCAACTTTGGAGACTAGGTGTTTCCAGGAGCCCAGTACCCCGTGTTTCCCTCTCTCTGGCACTGGCCACAAATTCAAAGTGGCCATTGGGTTGCATGGGTTGATGGCCTCGTAACTGTTATTGGAACCAGCCTTGGGTGGATTTACGGTAATGAACTCACCTAATGGCAGACTAGTCACGGGCCTCTCTGCAGACAAGATTTTTCCTGAGTGAAGACATTAGAAAACCATTCTGTAAAGGAAAAGCAATACCGACCAGTGACTTCAAGTTTAGGAAAAACACCACTGTTAGGGTTTTTCTATTGGCCTCTAACTTTAAACGCGATGTTGGCCAGCTGCTAACCAACACGGTTTTTGGCCAGAGTCCTGTTATTTTGGCACCAAATGTATGCATCACAAGCAGTTTGTGTATTTCTGGGCGTGTGTGTATGAGCCTGTATATATTATAAACTCCAAAACTTTTGAACACAAGGTTTTGTACTCTTTTACCGATTCTTCTGGCCAAGAAAACAGGCAACTGGCAGGCGGGGCACCTATGTGCAATAATGACTTGCTTTCGGGTGACCCCGCCCCATGATAGCCACCCTTCGGCTTGGTCCAACCTGGCACTTAGCTTTCTGGCCACTCTGGACCCCTGTCCTGTTGAGTTATGAATGAGGGAGGTGACCCCTGCCCGGTGAGAGGGGTTCTGGGGACAGTGGGCGCTTTCTGTGTCACCTCGATCTGCCGGCAAATCATCAAGTGTTCTTGGGATAAGGAGTTTTCTTCTAGCTGGGGCCAGGAAGGCTCTATATTTTTGTGGCTTGGCATTTAGCAAACAACTACTTTTTTGTTCTCTCCTCAGATTATTTGTCCAAACAAAAGGCAGCTGTCATGGGGAGAAAAGTACGATTTTTCCAGCGTTGGTCCCTCTCTGCGCCCCCTTGCACAGCGTGCTTTCGGACTCTGTGCATTTCCGGAGCTCAGGGTTGGATTTCCAGCCTGCAGCAATGTTCCCGAAGGTGGAGCTGTCTTGTGCCTCTCTCAGGCTCCTGACTGGATGCAAGTCGGAGCTGAAGGCAAAGTTCACAGGATGGCACTGTCTCTCCAAAGCCCAAAGGACTGCCCAAGCCTATAAACCATGCCCAGGCATTCCTTGGGACTAAAAGTTTGGATAAACAGGGAATTCTAGAAGGTAAAAGGGTGTTTTTTTTCCCCAAGCTCTCATTTCTTTAGGAAGTTTAGAAGTCAGATCTCTGCCTAACAAAGGATTGTTATTTCACTGAAAGTCCTCTTTTAGAAAAGACAGGGCTTATCGATTGGAATCTCATATGAATATGGTAAAATATGCAAAACAATACAACTAAATGATGGAGAATTTAATCTTCCACTGAGGCTTGTTGGGATTACGTCGTCCATCCTTATCTGCCCAGCACACTCCTGTTTCTCTTGCAAGGCTTGGGCCAAATGTCACGTTCCAGGTGAGGACTTCCGTGCCACCCGCCCTCACCCCTGCAGAATTAGGGCTGCCTCGTCAGCCTCCCATAGCTCAGTGTTTACTCTTCCTGTGCTGAAGAAATTTCAGACTTATAGAAAAGTTACAAAAAAAGGATAAGGAATTCCTGCATTCTAGTGTTTCTCAATGCTTTTCTGATTATCGACCTCAAAGAGCCTTCGTAGATATTTTGTTCCTAATCGCCCTCTAAAATGAAATTTTAATACCACAGGTATACTGTATATGCTTGGGGGCTCTACGTATATCTGAGCTTTATATGTAAAAAGAGCTGAACTTTTTCATCTCCAAGAATACTTTGCCTTGAATGCTATACTGCCTCCGTGGAGAAAGCATGTAAATATACCATTTACCCAGATTCTCCAAATGCTAATATTTTACCATGTTTGCTTTATTGTTCTCTCTAAATGTGTGTGCTAACACACATCTATACACGTATTTGTATATTCATAATATGTTTGTATATTATATACACAATATACGCATATTTATAAACACAAATACACATATACACACTTATATTATGTATGTGTACATTTTCTTCTGAACCATTTCAGAGTAAGTTGCAAAAATATAATCCTACTTTACCCCTAAATATTTTTATTTTATTTTACTTTATTTGGAGTCTCACTGTTGCCCAGGCTGGAGTGCAGTGGCACACTCACGGCCACCGCAGCCTCGACCTGCTGGGCTCAGGTGATCCTTCTGCCTCAGCCATCCAAGTAGCTGGAACTATAGGCATGCGCCACCATGCCCAGCTAATTTTTTGATTTATTGTAGAAATGAGGTCTCGCCAAGTTGCCCAGGCTGGTCTTGAATCCTTGGGCTCAGGCAATCTTCTTACCTTGGCCTCCCAAAGTGCTTGGATTATAGGAGTGAGCTACCGCTCCCCACCCTATCCCTAAATATTTTAGAAAGTATTTCCTGTAGACAGTGACTTTCTTAACAACTTTTAAAAGCCATTTTTATGTCTTTCTGTATGACTGTAAGTGTCTCAAGGTCAGGAACCTTTGCCTTAACCATCTTTGGAAACTGAGTACCAGAATAGGGCCTGGCACATAGCAGGAGCTATTATAAAAGAATACATCTTATTAAATGTAACATATGCTGCACATTTATATAGAATTTATATATCATATAATAAGTATTATAATAAATATTTTATTTTATTACAAAAGATATAAAACCTAGAGTACCATGCATAATAATACAAAAATACATTGTTATTGACTGCATAAACCGTCAGGATCGGCAGTATAAACTTCAATCACAAAGTATTCTCCCACTTCAAGTGCTGGAAGACATTGGTGGAAAATTTATGGATTTTAGATGTCACTTCAAAACCAGTAAATAACAAAACAAGAGACTACTCACCTGATGTCAATTTCACAGGCTTCTAATGATACTCTCATTATTTGAGATTTCTAGTCATTTGTAGGCATTTGCCAGTCCATTCTCAACCTTTATGCTGTTCTTTGGGAGGCAGTATAATTCAGTAACTCAATCACTTTCTTGATTTCTTGCATCCACTCACAAAATTTTATTAACAACTTTCCATTTAACATGTAAATATTGGAGGCTCATGAATTTTATTTCTTAATTCCTGCGTACTAAAAAAAAAAATAACATACCTAGCCCATTATTTCCCTTGATTTCCTTCACTGTAATATGGGTATCCACATATTGTGCCCTGTGCTGCTTCCTAAGACTAATTAATATGATACGAGATTCCGGGGACTAGGGTGACCCAAACAGGATGTTTTCCAGGAATTTGACATCATGTGCATGAATATACTCAGGACAAATAAACTCCCATTCCACCAAACATGGAAGTAATATACCATTGGTCCTTTATATTCACAGGTTCTGTATCTATTCATTGAACCAGACTCGACTGAAAATATTTGGAAAAAATAACAACAAAAGGAACAATACAAAATAAAAGTTAATACAAACTTAAAAACAATACAGTATAACAACAACACAGCATTTACATTGCACTAGGTATTACAAGTAGACTAGAGATGATTTAAAGTCTATGAGAGGATATGTGTAGGCTTATGTGAAAATACTGCATCATTTTATATCAGAGACCCGAGCATTCAAGGATTTTGGTATCCTCCATGGGTCCTGAGGGATGTCTGTGCATGTCTGTGTTCTAGGTTAATTGAATTTATGATAAATAGTTTTTGCTGAAGTAAGTTTGACCAGTGATGACACAATGCCATTTGACAGTCTTGAGCATAAATGAAAAAGAAGGTTGTTGATACTTGGTATTCCGATCACAGTTGAAACATTTTCTTGACCTCTTCATACTGACTTTGGAGGTAGCCTCTTTGCCAGGTCATCCCAAATCCCATGGGAGAGTGCCAGAACATGGGGGGAAAGTTGGGGTGCACCCAAGAAGAGGTTTGTGAGGGTCTATGAACAGAGAGCAAGAAGATATCAAAGACTAATTTAGCTTAAATCAAAATGTCAATGTTCACAAGTTATATTTCCTCACTTTGTGTCTTACATGTTTACTGCAAGAAATGACCGAGAGAAGTTACATCTTCCAAACTCTGAGATAAGGGACAAATCACTGTCAGGACTGGAACAAGGGATAGCCCAAGGCCCAGCATCACTGAATCCTGAGCTGGAAGGGACTGCAGGGGTATAATGTTTTGTCCTGTAATTTTACAGATAAAATAAAGTCACTGGGAAGAAAGTGACTTGTTCAAAGTCACAGAGTAAGTTACTGGCAAACCTAAGACTGAAATCCAAGTTTAGCTTCTATTTTGGGAAGTAGGATCCTTTTTTCAATACCCTTATTGGAAAGTTTGCAGTTTAGTGGGATAAGAATGTGTTTTCTTTCCACTTCTGCTTCTTCAAAAGAAATAGTTTGCATAAATTTAAATACTTTATCTACCGTTATTTGAGACGATCAAAGAGTTCAATTAAGTATTATATTAATCCAGTGGGACTCAGAAACAGAATAGGTGTCCTTATCCATTTTTCATTTCCCCACTTTGCAGATGGGAAAAATAGGGTCTGGCTGAAGGCAGTGGTGTCCCTGTGAGCTCTCTTTGAAGCCATGGCAGAGTTGAGACAAAGACTTTTTTTCCTAAACCAGGTATCTATAGAGTTTGTATCAACTTGCCCTGTTCCTTAATGGTGGAGCCAGCATTGTGGACAGGAAAAGCTTGACTCTACCTCCCTCTCCTGTCCCCTTTTGGGGATGTTCTTTCTAAGGCCCCACACATTCACTACCATTGTGCCAATACCCTGGCTCCCTTTTCTCCCCTGCAAGTGGAATTTTCATCCTGCTAATAACAGTGGTGCCCCACATCCTAGATGTTTTTCAAACCCCTCTCTCCATTAAAATAGATTTGTCCTGTGACCAACTTCCTAATATCCCCACTTACTTGCTAGGGTAAGATGGGTCCTTCTAGGTTCATCATAAAAATCTAAAACAATGAGCAAGATAAGCAATATTAGTCTATTCATATAATGTAAAGCCATCGCTAACTTAATATGCATAGCTAACTCAATACACCTTTCTTTGTGGTACACTCAAACATCTTTAAAATTGTCTTATACCGAATTAGATTTACAGCATATAGTAAAAAATGATAAGACATAAAGCACCTGGCTGATTTAAACTCTTAGAATATCCTTCCATTTTGAGGGAGATGCCAGGAACGCTGGGGGAGATATTGATTGGCTAGAGAACATCTCTGAAGTGTGTAGGTCCAGGGTTAGATGTAGGGGCATATTTGTGTGGCGTAAACAACAGCATCCAGTGGAATGATGGGACTAAATTGCTGGGTGATCATGTGTACCTCCACCGGAAACACAGTTGTGTTCCATGGGGGAAATGTTTCTTTTTAGTGCTGTGACCTCTAAGCCAACAGAGTTCCAGGAATGAAGAGCAAACATTTTAAAAGTTGACCATTGAGTGGAACACTAGAAGTACTTTACTCCTTCTATGCTTTGGTGAGTGATCCATGTTTTCTGGCTGTGGAAGAAGCGACAGCTATTTGTTAGTAGGTTCGCAGGACATGCCATATTCCACAGGGCTCCCTCCAAACTTGCACTATGGTGTCTCACAGATGCAGCTGGTACTGAGTCTTCAAAAGTCCGTTCCGTCATTTCGTAAGACCAGCTGCTTCTGGGTGAGGCGCTACATAGTGCACCATGAATTCCACGAACATAGTCTGTTGCCTTGCTTCTTTTGCTGAAATATGGGTTCCCAAGCAGAAGCAATGTTTTGTGCAATAATATTCTGGTTAACAAGGTATCTAAGAAGTCCTACCTTGATAGGCTAATACACATTCACAATGGGCTTATAAATCCTTGCCTCCTGTGTAATGGAAGGGGTCCGATGCAAAGAACCTGTCTCAAAGCTGATAAATGCTTGTCACAAGGCTAGTCTGCCTTGGGTATGATTCTATATTTGGGGCTCAGGCATGTTACCTGATTCCTTAGAACTTCCTTGGAAGTGAGGTCCCTTTAGTGAACAATCTCATGGGATGTAAGCATTCCCACACTATGGGGACATTCTGGGAAGACCATCTCAGGTTTCCTTCTTCTGACTTCCTTGTCACCATCAGCCCTGCAATTTTGTTCCTCCAAGTTCTCAGTCACCTGAGCCAATCCAAAACTTAGGATTCATGAAATGGTGTAGATCTGTACCTAACACTACCTAAATTCCTTCTGAGAGAAGAAGAACACAACATGTGTTCTTCAAGGCTCTGCCCAGTGGGAGGACATCTCTTCCTCACTGTCCCTCAGAGCTACCCCTAACAAAAGCTCTAACATCTTAGCCATTGGTTTCAAGCAGATGAGAACATATTGCTAAGAGTCATCTATTAAATAGGTGGCATGTTTTTGTTTTTGGTTTTCTTTTCAATTAACTTGTAGTCATAGGAAACTCCGAGAATACAGATGTGAGTTAAGGGAAGAGTAGGGATGTATCCAGAGTGGACATATCAGGAGTGTGAACTACTAAATCCCTCAAGAACCTGCTTGATTTCACCCTCTTATAAACTCTTTCATTGGATGGTGCAGAGCTGCTCCCTATGGTTTGATATATCAGACAATACCCAGGGCATCGTTGGGGAGCCCAGATAGCATTGTCACCTGACATCCAACGGATTTCTGGCAGTACCAAGGGTTAATAGCTAGCGCAGAGCTTTTCTTCATGATACTATGGCTACTTCCTCTTCTGAAATTCCCCTCCCACCATAAACAACTAGAGAACTGGCAAAATATAGGACATAGCTTGTCTATGTGTAAATATACAAAAACGAATGAAACAAGATTGGAAAAAGTCAGTGCAAGACTAATTAGTGAATGCAAGGAAACAAACACTCTGTAATAAACACAGCACTCTGCCTGGAAGCTATTTCTGCATGATCATGCAAGGGTTGGGATCCCAAATAGAGCCAGGGTCTCACTGAGTCAAGAGACAGGGATGAGAAACTAGAGACACTGAGGTGGGAGTAATTGCAGGATGGGGATAGAAAGAAGAGGGGACCACGCAGAGTCTTTGGCTAAATATCAATATACACATGCTTGGGGCAAAATGCCATGAGATTGAGCAAAAAAAAAAAAAAAAGACAGAGAAGCTATATGTTGTAGAATTCCCAGGGAACATACCAGAAAGGGAGACTTTTAAACTTAGATTACCCAGAGTAGAGAATCTTCATCGATTACCCCCAGGTGATCAATGAACTATCTCAAGAATAAGGATTACTACTGACCCTCCCTAAAACCTTCTTTCAAAAAGCATTAAAGGGTAAAAATGATCACCAAGTAACTTAGCTGACTAGTAGAACAAAGTCAAATACTTCTAATGGAAGACAACAAAGTCCAGATATTCAAGGATATAACATTAACAATTTAATGTTATAACATTGACATTTCCAGCATGCAGTCTGGAAAATACTAAACATATCAAGAAGGAATATGTGATTTATTATTATTTATTATTATTATTATTTATTTATTATTTTATTTATTATATTATTTTATATATATATAAATATTATTATAATATAATATAATATATATATTATATATATAATATATATATTATAATATAATATAATATATATTATAATATAATATAATATTATAATATATATAAAATAATATATATTATATTGTTTATTTATTATTTTATTATTATTATTTATTATTGATTTCATTGGATTTTAAAAAATAGAGAATTCACAAATACTCCCAAATATATTTGACCAATTGATTTTTGACAATGTTACTCAATAGAGAAAGGACAGTCTTTTCAACAAGTGGTACAAGAACAACTGGATATCAATGTGGAAAAAATAAACCTCAGCCAATGTATCATATACAAATTTTAATTGGAATTGGATAATGGGACTAATACTAAAAGCTAATGGTATAAAAGCATAGCAGAAAACTTGCGCATCTTAAGGGTAGTCAAAATGTGTTAGGGCACAAAGAGCAAACCATGAAATAAGATGTGATTATTGTACTTCATTAAAATTTAAAATCTCTGCTTTTTGGGAAATTTCATTAAGAAAATGAAAAGCAGCCAGGCATGGTGGCTCCTACCTATAATCCCAGCACTTTGGGAGGCTGAGGTGAGAATATTGACTGAGCCCACAGATTCAAGTCCAGCCTGGGCACCTTGGTGAGACTTCATCTCTGCAATTAAAAAAACATATTAGCCAGGTGTCGTGGCACATGCCTGTAGTTCCAGCTACTTGGAAGGCTGAGGCGAGTGTATCGCCTGAGCCTTGCAGGTCGAGGCTGCAGTGGTCGTGAGCATGCCACTGCACTCCAGCCTGGGTGGCAGAATGAGACTCCAACTCAAAAAAGCAAAACAAAACAAGAAAGAAAGAAAATGTAAAGCTAGGCTAAAGATCAGGAGAAAATGTCATAGTGCATGTATCTGACAAATGACTTGTTTCTAGAATACATACAGAAATGTCACAACTCAATAATAAGAAGCAATAACCCAATTAAAAAGGGGCAAAAATTTGAACACTTTACAAGACATATAAAAATAACTAATAAGCCCCTGATAACATGCTCAGCATTGTTAGACATCGGGAATGAAATACTATTATGCACTCATTAGAATTGCTAACATTAAAAACATTAACAATATCAAATTATGAGGATGTGTAGCAACTGGAGCTCAAATATATATATGAGGATATATATATAACTTTTTTGGGTTTTTTTTGGAGTCAGAGTCTCACTGTGTCACCCAGGCTAGAGTACAGTGGCATGCTTATGGTCACCGCAGCCTCGACCTGCTGGGCTCAGGCGTTCCTTCTGCCTCAGCCTTCCAAGTAGCTGAAACTACAGACAAGCGTCAACATGCCCAGCTAATCTTTTGATTTATTGTAGAGACGAGGTCTCATCAAGTTGCCAGGCTGATCTCGAACCCATGGGCTCACACAATCCTCTCGCTTTAGCCTCCCAAAGTGCTGGGATTATATTTTTGAGGGGGATGTAAGGGGATACAAGTCCACTTTGAAAGTCAGTTTTTTGGCTTCTTATAAAGTTAAATATGCACTTAGAACCCAGAGTTATCTTTTAGGTATTTAGCCAAGAAAATGAAAACATACTACAGACACTATAGAAATATTTTTAGTAGCTTTATTTATGAGAACCAAAACCTGTAAACAACCCAAATGTTTGTCAATGGATAAAGAAGTTGTGGTATATCCATACAATGAAATACTACTAATCAATAACAAGGAAAAACTGCTGATACTGCTAATAGGTGTAACATCATGAAATGATCTCAAAACATTAGGCTGAATGAAAAAATTAGACAAAAATGTATATACTGCCTGATTCCACTTGTCTAGAACTCTAGAAAAGATAAATCAAATACATAATAGAAAGAAGATAAGTGGTTGCCTGGGGTTAGCTTCAAGGGGGAATTGGGTCCAAGCAGCACAAGAAAGCATTCTGGTTGGACAGAAATGTTCTTTATGTTGATTTTGCTGCTGTTTTTCAGGTTTATAAATGTATCCAATGTTTTTGAACTGTTCATTTAAAATGGGTGTGTCTTATTGAATGTAAATTATATCTCAGTAAAATTGATTTTTTAAAAAAAAATATACTAACTTGCTGTTGGGGGCAAACCTTTGCTTTTAAACTCCAGGTTTCGCCATTGTGATTCTTCTATCAGGGCTTGGCATGGGCTTCCTATAGTATCTTGGACAGCCAGATACTTCCAGCACTATAAATTCATTAGCCATAAGATCTACTGGTAGAAATGCTTGTGTTGTGGCCTGAATCAGCATCTTTTGCTTTGGACCTCATCCAAAGATAGTAGCCTATGTCTATGCATTACTCAGCAGCAGAGTCAGAGGAATACATCCTTATGTGGTGTATGTTGTCTTCAAAATCCAAAGAGGGGACAGGTGCAGTCACTCATTCCAGTAATCCCAGCACTTTGGGAGGCTAAACTGGGAGGATTGCTTGACGATAACATAGAGAAACCAGGTTTCTTCAGAAACCAAAAAAATTAGCTGGGCATCACGGCATGTGCTCGTAGTCTCAGCTACCGGGGAGGCTGAGGTGGGAGAATTGCAGTGAGCCATGACTGTGCCATTGCACTCCAGCCTTAGTGGCAGAGCAAGACTCTGCCTATAGAAAAAAAAAACCCAAAGAGGGACAAGTAATGCATTGCTTATTTTTAGTAGTGGTGTGTGAATTGGGTGGCAATTTTTTCTCTCAGATTGGAATGAATAGTCTGATATTAACCAGACATCTGAACTTCTAGAAACATCTCTATGATCTCTGAATTTTCAATGGATGACTCTCCCACCTCTGACATGCATGTGTTTTATAGGGCATCTATGGTATTTGCTCCTGCCCAATCACCTAGTCTGTTAGCGTGATGTCAACTAAATTGTGCTTCAGCATAACATTTTCTTATAGCTATTTCGCCAAGAGAAATGAAACCATATTACTGACATTACAGAAATACTTGTAGTAGCTTTATTTAGCAAACAGCCCAAATGTTTGCCATGGGTAAAGTAATTGTGGTCTATCTATACAATGAAATACTACTAATCAATAAAAAGGAACAAACCGCTGATACTGCTGCTACATGCAATATCATGAAATGATCTCAAAAACATTTTGCTGAATGAAAAAAATCAGATAGCCCTGCTGCCTGCCATGGTAATCACAGCCACTTTGTCTCTGGAGTTAAAGTGCTGGCATGACTTTTAGCCCCTTGAAGTTCCATCACCCCCTTGAAAGCCCGAAAACCTATTTCAGTGACAATGTATCTAATATCTCATCAGCCTTTAGAGCAGGGATCTCCTGTCAGGAACTGGGCCATGCAGCAGGAGGTGAGCGAGAGAAGCTTCATCTGTATGTATAGCCGTTCCCCATCACTTACATTATTACCTGAGCTCTGCCTTCTGTCAGATCAGTGGTGGCATTAGATTTTCATAGGAGCACAACTCCTATTGTGTATTGCACAGGAAAGGGATCTAGGTTGCACTCAAGCGGACGCGCCTCACGGGAATCTAATGTCTGACAATCTGAGGTGGAGCTGAGGCAGTGATGCTGGCACTGGGGAGCAGCTGCAAATACAGATTAGCAATGAGGTTTGACTGCACAGGGACCATCATAAATCAATTACTTGCAGACTCATATCAAAACCCTATCAGTGAGTGGCAAGTGAGCTGATGTACTTCAATTGTACGGCTGTATATGGTGGCAGGTTTTGAGTCAGAATCTGACACTTGTTTTCGTCTGTGTGTGTCTGCTTATTATTTTATTGACTACTTCAGTCCACACCTCTTTCCTGCGCTCTGCACTTATCTCAGGCACAGTTTTGGTCAGCCCACAAGCTAAATCTAGCCAATATGAAAAAAACAAATGTCACTGGAGAGCTTCTTTGAAAAGGGGGAAAGACCCATTGATGAGAAAGCAGACAACTCTAAGACTGCCAGCAAAAGGAAAGCTGCTTTGAAAAGAAAATATCAAGGGTCCTACTTAAATTACGGGTTCATTGCAACCGGTAATTTACATTCTCCAAGTCCACTTTGTATAATTTGCAGTGACTGGCTTCCAATGAAGCCATGAAACCTTAAAACTGCTTTGCCACATGGAGACCAAGCATCCTGCATTAAAAGACAAGCCTTTGGAGTTTTTCAAAAGAAATAAAAAGTGAACATGGAGAAAAGAAGCAGTTATTAAAGGCCATCACTTCATCAAATGTGTCTGCACTGAGAGCATCATTCTTAGCAGCTAACTCCACTGCTTAAGCTAAGAAGTCCTTTACTATTGGTGAAGAATTGTTCCTGCCAGCTTGCTAAGGGTATTTGTCAAGAACTTTTAGGAGAGGCTGAAGTTCAAAAGGTGGCACATATTCCTCTTTTGGCTCGCATCATAACTAGACAAATTGATGAAATAGCAGAGGATATCGAGGCACAATTGTTAGAGAGGATTAATGAGTCATGGTACGCAATCCAGGTTGATGAGTCTACCAATGTTGACAACAAGGTTACAATGATTGTTTTTGTGCGATGTTTTTCAGGGGGATGTACCTGAGGTTATGTTATGTGCACTTTTCTTGCCAACCAATACTGCAGCGGCAGAACTATTCAAGTCTCTGAATGATTACATATCAGAAAAACTGAATTGGTCATTTTGTGTTGGTATATGCATGGATGGAGCGGCTGCCATGACTTGACGACTTTCTGGTTTCACCTACTCTGGTCAAAAAAGTCACTTCTGAATATGAGTCTATGCACTGTGTCAATGCTGGCTAGCTGAAAAATGTCAGGATTGCCTGAGCCCGTGGGTTCAAGACCAGCCTGGGCAACTTGGTAAGACCTCGTCTCTACAATAAATCAAAAAATTAGCCCAACATGGTAGTGTGCACCTGTAGTTCCAGCTACTTGGAAGGCTAAAGCAGAAGGATCGCCTGAGCCCAGCAGGTTGAGGCTGCGGTGGCCATGAGCATGCCACTGCACTGCAGCCTGGGCAACAGAGTGAGACTCCAACTCAAAAAAAGAAAAAAAAGTATGTTTGAGACAACTTAAAATCTCCTGGATTGAAGGAGGGATATTCTGAGATTGCCTTAAAGTACTGAAAGGTTGCTTCTATTTCCAACATCCTAGCTTTGTGAAGCAGGGTTTCCTTCTGTGACGGCAACCAAAACAAGATTATGGAATAGACAGGACATAAGCAACACACAACTGGTGTCACTGTCTCCTTACACCCATAAATGGGACCGTCTAGTTGCAGGAAAACAAGCTCAGGGCTCCCACTGATTCTACACTATGGTGAGTTGGATAATTATTTCATTATATATTATAATGTAAGAATAATAGGAAATAAAGTACACGGTAAGTGGAATGCAATTGAATCGTCGCGAAAATATCCCCCACCTCGGTCTGTGGAAAAATTGTCTGCCATGAAACCAGTTCCTGATGTTAAAAAGGTTGGGGACTGCTGTTTTAGAGGAGAGATACTACAACGCTCTTACTAATTTTTTCGAGTTACACGATGAAACCCATTGCATGTGAAATGCATTCCAACACCCCTACCACCATAAGTCTTTGGATTCATTGTCCTATATTATACTAAGGAATTTCTGCACCCCACTTCATTCATTTTTAGACCATTGTTGAATCCAACTTTTAATTAAACATTTAAAAAATGATTCCTAGATGCTCTGTCTAGCCCATTGAATCCAGAATCTCTGTAAGTATATCCACATAGATAAATCCAGGGCAATCTGAAATGATACCCCTCTCCTAGATCTAGCACTCCCAGAATCCACTCCCACACATACCCACCTCCTGCAGGTTTTTTCCTAATATCATCAACACCATGCGATTATATTTACATTATATTTTTTCTATATAAAATGTATGAAATTCCTCCTGGAATTTTGCAATTGTCCTCCTAGGCCATGCTGAGATCTGACTTTAGTCATGGTTTCAGAGGACATGAGGAATGGTAGGAGTGGAGGATGGAGAGAACTGGCTTCCCTGTGAGAGGTGGCCATCTCAGATGAAGTCTTCAAGTAAGGAAGGACCAGCCTCATCAGCTGGAAGAGAAGGGGCTATGTCTTCTGGGAAGGGATGCTTAGTGGGGTTTGGAAAAACAGTATGCAGGATCTTCCAAATCTTCCCAAATGTCACCATTTGAATTTTTGATGTCCTATCCTTTTCAGACCCATCTCTGACTTTCAAATAAGAGACATGATAAGGCTGAGAATTAAAGCTATTTTGTGACAAAATGGTTTGCAGTATAAGATCCTTTTTCTGATTTTCAGCTACCTCAGCTGAAGAGAGATACAATTTTTTTCAAGAGAAAATGTTTTTCTTTTGGGGAAGTTATGGAAAGCCTCTCCTCTCTGATCATGCCTTGATCTAGGAATTTAAAACCCTAAGCCAGTCTTATTTTTCTTTCAGCTCTCCGTAAAACCAGGGTCTTGACATTAGGACCTTTGCTACGGCAAGAGCTGGAAAACCAAATGCCTCCATGACCGCACTTGCCAGAAGAGATTACAGAGAAGCAGAAGTGCACCCAAATCTCCCATGAGTGCATCTGCTGGAGGAGGTTAGATCTATGTGTGGACCAGTGGTATGAGGAAGTCTAATAATGTAGCTTTAATTTCCTAGTGTCTACGATGCAGTAAGGGGTGCTACCAAAGAGTTGGGAAGGGGTTGAGTGAATCAATCTGCAATAGACGCTATAATAGGCAACACTTAAAAATCAGAAAACTTCACATAAAAAGCTGATTTTTGGATATAATCAGAAGATGTGACCAAACTGGGTTCACAGACCCACAGGGTAACAATTGAGAAGGGCTGAATGACATCTACTTTCCAGTCTGACGTAATGCTTAATACTCCTAATTGTTTCATGCATCTGTTATCCTCCATGTGACCATCCCCTTGAGTTCATGATCCCCCGCTCTAATCTTTTGCTCAACTCTTTTCAGGGCCAAGGACCAGAAGAAAATATAACTGATCCACACAAGGACAATAAATATCTTTTGAAGACAAAGATTCCACCTCCATCCCTCCAAACAGCCAAACTTTACAGGGGTGATTATATAAGCTCCCCAGGCAATAGGGAGAAATTTCTGGTTTTATAAGGACTAAGAGATTAATGGGAGAGAGAGCCTAACTGCTCTGGCATTGAAGACTGGTCAGGCTCTAAGCAATACCAGGGCAACTTCTTTCACAGGGAATGTCCCACAGTCATGAATATCTCTTCTTTAACACTTTCTGAGCTGGTAGCCCAGAGTCCTCCATCTCTGTGCCTCATGTGCAAGCCCCCAGCCTTGAATTTTGTCCCCATTTTAACACCTCCTCCAACTTGACCCAGATAAGCAATGATAGGAGACGCCTAAAAGTCTTCCTCCAAGATAATAGATGGATTTTAATGGTGACTTTGGTGGTTTTAAAATATATCTGCATATTACTTGTCGATTCTTCCCTCAAAAGGTAGAGTCTAATTCTTCTCCCCTTGAGTGTGGGTCAGATGATCAACTCCTTTCTGAAAAATAGAATATGGTAAACGTCATGGTATGTGACCTCTAAGACCAGGTCTTAAAATGCATTGTGATTTCCTCCTGGGTCTTTCTCTTGGATTTTTCACCCTGGGGGAAGCCAGGCATCATGTCATGAGGACACTCAAGCAGGCCATGAAGGAGAACCAAGGCCTCCTACCAACAGCCAGCACCATGTAAGCAAACCATCTTGAAAGCGAATCTTCCAGTTTCAATAAAGCCTTGGATAACTGCAACCCTAGCCAAAATCCAGAATGGAACTTAATGAGAGACTTTAAACAAAGATATTCCAAATTCCTGACCCACACAAACTATGTGAAATGATATGTGTTTATTGCTATTTTAAGCCACTAAGTTTTGGGCTAATTTGTTACACAGCCACAGATAACTAATACAATGATTTGCTGTCCAAGTTATGGGCAAGAGACTTGTGAGCCAGATAAAAGAAAACAATCTATGGCAGATCAGTGGGGAAGATATTCTGGGAAATATGACCTTTTCTGAAATCATACCTTTTTATAAACACTGACAGTCCTACTGTGTGATTTTACTGTTGATACCGTTAGATTTGAAGGGAACTTCAGAACTTCCAAGGACATTTCTCACAAATATTTCTTCACATTTTCTTCCCAACAGTTCCGTGGAGCAGGCAGGGCAGATATTATTTTTCTCAACTTAAAGATGTGACATACATCCCATGTTCACTTTGGGGCATGGATTTAACATCACAATGAGGTAGATTTGGCTTTTTCCATGAACAGGTGAACTACAGGGCACAAAGATGTTTTGTGTGCAGGCTGTGGACTGGCTGAAACTGGCTGAGGGTCTTAGTTTCTTATCAGGAAAGAATGTTTGGCAGGCCAGTCTCCTATCCAACTGGTGTTGTTGATAGGACCTCAAGGCAGGGATGCCCCAGTCAGCTGGCGTCAGGCAGGCTCAGAGTTTCACATTGCAAATGGCTAATATGCGATAAGATCAGAATATTCACTGCAGTGTTTCTGACTCCACATCTGGGTTATCACCATGCCCCCTTAAAAGTGCCATTTCTGTTATGTGGGTCATTTTCAATTCAACTCAGCCTACTTACTGGCAAGAGGCAATATTTACAAAGTGCTTATGCATGGTAAAGTATTCATTAAATGGTAGCTTCTACTATTATTATGTTTACTGGGGGCCAAGTGCTAAGAATACAGAGGTGAACAAGACCAAGTTCTTTCCTTTAAGAAGCTTGGGCTAGGGGGATTAAGCAAGTCTTCCTGAGGAATATGCATCAAGAATTGCTTGAAAAAACAGGTAGTTCTGATTTTAAAAAGAGGAAAAAATAAAGATTCCTGGTTGAGGAACGAATAGACCAAGTGATAAGGCCAGGCGTGCAAGGCCCAGGGCGATTATTGATCAATGTTCTTCTTCTCAAACTCATGGGTAGAGTGCTCCCACCTCAGCCAACCATGGTCAGAGCTGGGCCCCACAGTTTAGGAAGTGAACCTTAGGGACACTCTACTCTTGAGTTTAGGCAATGTCAGTCTTGTACCCCTGACCAACAGATGAGATGGACTCTTTGTGGCTGAGACCCTTGGGAGAGAAAAACCAAGCAGCCAAAGCAAGGAAAAGGGTGTGGTCATGCCTCCCTACGTTGTTCACTATTATAAGGTTTGTCATCTGCCATGACGTTTCCCTCCAGTAATTAGGCAGACACCTGTTCTGGAGAACCATTGCCCAAATGATCAGGGTGGACTGCCTGACTGCAGCTGACCTCCCCCGCCCCCACACTGATTGGATAGGGGACTTACAAACATTCTTTCCTGATAGGAAGCTACAGGCCTCAAGCCAGTTCCAGCCAGCTTGCAGAGACGGCACACAACATGCTTTTGTGCCCCAAACTTGACCTTTTGATGTGAAGAGCCAAATCCCGCCTCATTTAATGTGAAGATGGCGTGTATGTTAATACATGATAACTCATGGCAGAGGCACCAGACTTTCCCTGTCGATATCCATAGATATCCCCCAAACTCGATGAATATGCATGTAAAACAAACCCTGGAAGGCTTAACTGCAGTTGCTTCCTTTCCAAACTCTGGGTAGCATGGGCCTCCGGTTCCCCGAGGCTCTGTTCCCCCCACCTGCAGATTGTAACTTTGACAATAAAGGAGCGCGGTAAGGACCGCATTACGTCACGGGGCGGGGGGGGGGGGGCGGAAGCGGTGCCCGCGGGACGCATGCGCAGAACGCTCCTGTCCTCCGCGGGAAACTGTCTCCCCAGGTAGCGCGCAGGTGAGACGTCCTGCATCGAGTGCCTCGAGCCCAGGCCCTGAGAGTATTTTAAGGGCTCCGTGGTCCCTCTGAAATAGTAGGAAAAACTCCTGCTTCCGAGCGCTAGGCGCGGAAAGAAGTAAAATGTAAAAGAAAAAGAAAAGAAAGTTTTCTCCTTTTTCTGTAGATCTCATCGTCATTTTGCTAACAGCAATAATTATTACCTTGTTTTCTTGGATCCAACGTGACTTACGGAAGTGTGAGAATCAGCCAGGAAAACACATCCTGGAATGAAATCCTACTTTAGTGGGGGTTACCCAGGACACAACTGAAGTGCCAGACCCCCAAAGTCCCTAAGAGGGAAGGTACCGTGTCCCAGAGGACGAAGAAATGACCCGGAGACAACGGATGGCGCAGGGGCTTTATTCGGGAACTTCCTTACAGGGAAGGTGGTCCAGCAGCCAACTGGACAGGCAAAAACCGTTCCCGAGTGTGAAAGACACATGGGTGACACAGCATTTTACATAGGGCAGAGTGCAGGTTTAAGCATGAACAGAACAGGGTTTCTGGTGCACTGGTGTAGTGTGAGAAGGCGCTTATCCATACATCTCATGTGCACAAAGGGACTGTGATATCTCTCTAGTAGTGGGATTCTAGTAAGATGATGAACTGAAGGTAACCATTGATCTGGTCTGAGCCAGCTCAGGTGGGGGCCATGCCTCAAGGAAGGGTGCCGAGAACGTTCGCCATACATAGCTGCAAGATGTGGTCAGCAGGTGCAGAGAACAGAATGCCCACGGCCCCAGCATGACCTGCACCCAGGCATGGAGCCTGAGGGGCAGGGGACACCCGGGGTTGGCCATGCCCAGGACCCCTGCCCAGGTTCCAACCCGCTGCTTAGGCCTGTCTCCAGGTGTGCTCATGCTGTCACTCAGTGTGTCACCCTACAACAGAGGAATGGGATTGGTGGGTTCACTCTACCTGTTCCACAGAAGAAGGCCTGTGGAACAGGTAGAGTGAAATAGCTCATGTGGTCCACGGAGATTAGACAATGGTTTCTGTGACACAGACTGGGCCCTGTACAAGCTCTGAGGATGGCCTGTTTTCATTTGATTTCTCTTCTTTTCTCTTGTTTCTTTTCTTTTAAGTGATCACCAAATTCCTGTCATTCTTTGTATGCAACACCCAGTAAACCTAACTGACTCGCTACAATTCTCTAAGACAAAGAAAACACCATGTCTGGGGACATCTGCCAATAAGAAGTACATGACCTTCTCTTGCTGGGGCACTGGTATTTTTAAATCAACAAATGCATGATATCGAATATCCCATCAAGCCTCCCCCACCCAGCAGATCCAACAGTCGTCCTGGAAAAGAAACACACTGGAAAAGAAATGCCCCCAAGCGATTATGGGCGCCCACAGAAACAGATCATCAAATGCCCATCTCCAGTCAGGAAGACAGAGGTAGGGGTTTGTGTGTGTGTGTGTGTGTGTGTGTGTGTGTGTGTCTGAGTGAAAGTGAGTTGGGTGGGAGGGGAATCTCGGTGCTGAGCACCACTGTTGTCCCCTTTAGGCATACATGAGGACGGTTGGACGTTTTGCTCACCCTGTAAAAACACAAGACACTACACAGCTTCCCTCCAAGGACACATTCCACCCAGAGGTCTTTGCCTCAAGGCCAAACATCGACTATTTGCCCCCTGCCCACAGACCTTCTGGCAGATGACAAACCCCCTTTGGCTATGTGAATAACTGAGCTTGGCGCCAGGGCTTAGTCGCAGAGGGGACCCCGCCGTGCCCAGCCAGTGAGGCCCAGGCCTGAGTAGGCGGTGCCCATCCTGCTGGGCTCCCCATCCCTGGCCCACTGGGTTCCTCTGCCAGCCAGTACCCCAGTGTGCCCTGCTTCGGATTCTTTGTTTTTCCACAGCAAGTGAAGGCAAGGGTGGAGGAAAGGGAAATGGGATCTCCGGTGAATTGCAGTATTTTGCTTTCTCTAATCCTATTCAGGTGGTGACTGTAGCAAAAGGGAAAAACAGGCCAACACGCAGGATGGATAAAAACCCTGATTATTACCCCGATGAATGCACGTTGGCTGAATTGAATTCAGGTCCCAGGGATGCATTATTAATGGACCCCAAGTTCCAGCCTGGGGTTGGAGATGGGCTTATGTGGAGTGGGAGGGGGCGGCTGTGGGAGGGTCTCTCCCCGGAGAGGGCCTGGGCCGAGGGAGCAGGCAGCCCTAGAGTCTGCCCCAGACCCCTGCTGGCCGAGTGCCGGTGCTTCCTCCAGGACTGACTCCTCCACACCTGCGACTCTGCTCCCCTTCTCTCAGGGCTGTGCTATAGGTGATTTATTCTCCCCTGGAGCCTCCCCGAGGCCAGACTTGGGGAGACAGTATGTGGAGACGGTGGGAGAGCGGGGGGGACCGTGCTCCATCTTCTCCGTTCTCCCTTGAAGGACTCCCCAGTGAGGAGAGTGGAAAACACTGTCTTGCATGAATAATACGCCTTCTCCTTTGCTCTTTTGAAGAGCTCAGAGCACCTCGCAGACAGGATGTTCTTCACCCTCAGCCACTCCCTGAGGCTGAGTCAGGTTTGATCCCCTCTCCCATTTTTTTAATAGATGAGGAAATGACAGCCCAGAGCCATTGATGTCTGTGAGTCAGCTGGCTGCAGCCAGGAGCTGTGTTGGGGGAGCAGGAAGCAGCCAGGGAAGAGCCGCTCTGCTAAGAGTCCTTCGTTGAGGCAGAAAAATCTCTGGGCTAACCCCATGTTCAATCACTACAGGCACATGAAAGAGATCCTAACCATTGAAAAAGTCCTGCTATGTGTAATGCCTTGTCCCAGAAGCTAGTCAACTAATAGCTTTCTTTGTCTGTCTGATTTAACTAGCAAAGTTCTTTCAAAAGGATGCCTGCCACTAGGCCAGGTAGAAATATCATTACAGTTCCACCCAAGCCGTTGCGAAGTACTGCTTTCAAACTCCAGTCCCGTTGAGCTCAGGAAGTGATGGCAAACATTCCCTGTCACATGTCTCTGAGAGATGCTTCCTGGATTTTTCTGCCAAATGGATGAAACAGGAAGAGAGACCCAAGTTTCTGAGTCTCAAGGTCTGTCCAGGTGGTAGACTCGTCGCTGGGTGACAGTGACTGGTTCCCAATCTTCTTTTGCTGTTATATTTGTGCAGATGCGTGCTCACCTGTCTTCCTGCCTCTAGTCTTTCTTTCACCACACTACGGCAAGCATGATCTTTTAAAAAATCCAAATCGGGTCATGACACTCCTGTCCTGAAAACACACTATGGCGCTCCACAGTCTTCAAAATAAAACTTAAACTCCTTAGCATTATCTTGGCATGAAAGGCCCCTGTCTATCCCACCGGATACTTGAAAGGCTCATCCGTTCATTCATTCGTTTGGATATCAAACTGAAATGTATTGGGTGGCTACTATTTTCCAGCCACTTCGCCGAGCACTGGGAACAAACCACTTTGGACTGCACCTCGCATGTGATCTGACCGAGACTCTTGTAATCTGCTTCTGTCCTTAGAATGCATTTCTCTCTCTGCCTATTATTGCATCTTTCACAGCTAGCTTTACTGATCTATGAGTTTTCCTTTCTTTTTATCCCTCCTGTCCCTCTCGAAGGTCACTCTTAAGTGCTCTGATAGCACATGGTACAGTAATCGGGTGTTATTCTGTCTGTTTCTCCACTTAGTCTATGAGCCTTTGGAGGGCAGGGACGTTGTCTTATTCATGACATCTAGCACAGGGCCCAGCTTGTGGTGGCTGACTACAGTGGTCATGGTTCCACTGCAACATTGACTTTGACCAGTGACATGTGAGGAAATGTCTGCTGGGAACTTCTGGGAGAGAAACCTCTGAAACTGACTGTGCCTTGTCTTCTCCAGGGTGTCATATCTGGAAGGCATGCCTGGCACTGCTGCCACCATCTTGCTGTCCAAGTGAAACCTGTTTTTGAAAGAAATCAATCATGAGGACAGCAGGGCGGAAAGATGGAGGGAGCCTCAGCCTGGGATGATCCTACTTCTAGACTTGAAGTTATGTGACTTGAACATTTCTGATGACTTAAGCCAGGGGTCCTCAAACTACGGCCCGCGGGCGACATGAGGCCCGCTGAGGACATTTATCCGGCCCACCGGGTGTTTTTGCTGCTGCTGCCTGTCCTGCGTGGCAGCCGACTCGTCTGGGCCCGCAGTGCGCTTGGTGGAATGTGCGTCGCACTCTCCGACTCCCCCCCTTCTCTCTGTCTCTCGACTCCTCTCAGTCTCGGGTGTGATGGACGAGTCACGAGCTGGCCTGTGCAGAGCCTGCTGCTGCCTGAGGACCGAGGTAAGAACAAGTTAGGATTTATTTTTTTTGAAGTTAGGAGGTCTATTTTTTTCTTAATTTTGCAGTTAGTAGGGCCTTTTTTTTGCGGTTAAGCGGGGCCTTTTTTTTCCTGAAGTTAGGACGTCTATTTTTTTTTTGCAGATAGGGGGCGCCTTGTTTTGGAAGTTAGGAGAGCTTTTTTTTTTTTGAAGTTAGAACAGCTTTTTTTTTTTGAAGTTAGGAGAGCCTTTTTTTTTTGAAGTTGGTTAGTTGGTTGGGGGTGGTTTCTAGGGGGGTTGCATCACAGTGATAACGCAAATAGCGCTCAGTGCTAATGCAAAGGGTTTTTTAAACTATAGTCCGCCCCTCCTACGGTCTGAGGGACAGTGAACTGGTCCCCTGTTTTAAAAGTTTGAGGACCCCTGACTTAAGCTATTCCGATTCAAGTTCGTCTCTTCCCTTCCTTTTCTTTCTTCTTCTCCTCCACTTCCTTCTCATCTTCCTTTGTTTCCTTTCTTTTTCCTGCCAAAATCTTCCTAACTGATTTGGAACTCAATCCCTATCGTTTGTTGGATTGAGTATGGAGAACCCAGCCAGTGAGTCCAACAGACAGCCTCCGGTGTTAACGGTCTTATTTGCCCTACTAAACGCTAGGCTCTTTGAGGGAAAGACATCTATGTTGGAAAATTGCCCTGTTACTCTCCTCTGCTAGGTGTCTGCCTAATGCCTGCTCTAGTAAGGAGCTCCATACATGTTTGTAGAATTAAGGTCTTAGATTGCTTTTCCCCCCTTTTTTTCTTAATCCCAATTTAACACTTGTCTTTATACCACATAGTTTTGTATTTTCTTCTGTACTATTGCTCTCACATTGTTTCCTGCTGGAAGTTGCGCTCCCCATCGGAGCCTTATCTCATATATCTTTGGAATGCCACTCAACTGTCAGCAGCTGTAGGGTTCATAAGAGGCTGCTAATGAACTAACCCTCTGAAACCTTGAATAAAATGGAATCTGTACCTAAGTTCGTAATTATATGCTTTGTGCTTGTGCTGACCACGAGCGCATGATGTTGGTCTCAGTTCCTTAATGGTATATGCTGTTCTATACTTGATGCTGTGCTATGCCAGGCATGGAATTGGCACCAAGAAAGTCTTTGTGATTAATGAATGAGAATACTAACCCATTGTCTCCCAGTAAATCACAATCTTACAAGGCGATTCTAATGACCTTAACCCTCTCCAGGACTAACGTTTTTCAGTATATTTGGGGCAGCCGAACTATTTTTGCAAGTGACATGACGCACTGATAGCTTTGCCCAGCCATTGAGATGACTTTGATGTTATCTGTGTAATTTGGGAGGCTCAGTTTTCTTTCTCAGTCTACCAGACACTTCTGTTTTTGAAGCTCTACTTCTTAGGCATACACCTCTGGGTCTCCAAAGAATCTGGCACTCACAACGACTGTTTTCTGAAAGGGCCTTTGATACCCTCTGTTCCATCCTTAAGAAGTCCTCTGACAAGATGCTGCAGTTGCCTGGGTTTCACGCCTTTCCACGTGACCGATGTTCAAGAATACAGCTCAGCACTTTAAATTATTTACACCAACTCCCAACAAATAACCAGCCAGGGAGAGGTAAATATAGGGGCCTATGCATTCCCGTTCCTTCACCGCCACTTTAAACAGAGTTTCTCTTATCTTGGTGATGGATTTTGACTCTGGTTATAACACAGTACCTCCCAGAGACATTTTAAAACCTTAAAACCAAGAGAAAACAGGGATTGAGTAAGAGTCAACAAATCTGTCCTCATTTTTTCCTCATTTTATTTATCTGAGTGGTCTAGCTTCTCTCTCGAAGTCTGATGAACAGATTTTCCCTGTGAAGAATGGTCATGCATTTTTTGCCGCATTTAGTTTCTACCTGAGTATGAAGGTGGTGGTGGTGAATCATAGATATATGGGTCAAGAGCATCCACAAAATATAGGAGGGAATGCTAGAGAGCTGGGCTTTTCCATTTAATCTCCTGCATCAGTGCTCTACCACCAAGGAAAATATCCCAATTGAAGACAACTTTGACATGTGAGGTGGTATGCTCCATGCCCTGGGGGATGCAAACATGTGTGAGACATACTCAGACCCTCCAGAGACACCATGGGCTCTCAGCAATTCCAAAGAAGGAGAAAAAGCTTTTTATTTTTTCAAAATAGAAAAGCACATTTATCACAAAAGTAATCTGCTGTCAAAAAGGTTTATATAAAGTAGACATGCAGAATGTAGAGAGTAAAATTTCTATTTCCCCATATCAAATCCCAGGGATAATTTTGTGGCAGCCTTTCAGAATTTTCATGCATATAGAAACATGCATTCTTATGCAATTAGCTCGTATTATACCAACTGTTCTCCAAGTCATATCATCATGTGTGCATATATTTTATCCTCCTTTTACTTTTCATTGGCTGCATAATATTCCATCATCTGTGTGTAACATAACGTCTCCCATTAGTTGAGTATTTAGTTCTCTATCTCTCTCTTTTTTAAATTAAATTAAATTGAATTGAATTAATTATTTTATTTTTTTGAATTAGAGTCTCACTTTGTCGCCCAGGCTGGAGGGCAGTGGCATGCTCCCGACCTCCGCAGCCTCAACCTGTTGGGCTCCAGCGATCCTTCCGCCTCAGCCTTCCAAGCAGCTGGAACTACAGGCAAGCACTACCATGCCCGGCTCATTTTTTTGATTTATCGTAGAGATGAGGTCTCGCCGAGTTGCCCAGGCAGGTCTCGAACCCGCGGGCTTAGGCAATCCACTCACCTCAGCCTCCAAAAAGCACGGATTACAGGCTGAGCCACCGAGCCCGGCTTCTCTCTCTGTTTTTTAGAACAGGAGTTTATCAAGAAGACAGAAAATCTTCCACAGCAGGAAGGGACCCTGAAAGAGGGTTGCCCTTCAGTTCTCGTTGGACTCCTTTAGAAACCGTTGCTGTGAATACCCTTGTTCATTTATTTGCTTGCACTTGTTAAACCAGCTTCTGCTTGGGGAGATCAAGGAAGATTTCAGAGGAAATGCGGAATGTTAGCAGAGCCCGGGGGAGGGACTGTGGGGAGGGACCAAGCAAGGGTGGAAAGAACAGGGCACGTTCAGGGATCTGTAAATGGGCCTCTTCAGTTGAGTTGTGAGTTGCGTGGTCTGTGACTGATTCCAAATGAAGGCGCTGGGGTGAAGGAACAGTGCAAAGGAACATGAGTTCGGGTTGAGATAGTCTGAGTTTACAGTGATGTCACGGTAATGATGTCTATCTGGAATGGAGGGTGTTGGGTGGATGGGAACTACCAGAGACTGGAAGGCACCAGACTTTCCAGAAAGCACTGGGAAAGCTGAACTTGTGAAAGACACGTTGTGGAAAGATGACCCAGCAGGGCTTGTATAGGAAGGGAGTCTGGGGTGGGGTGTACAGACACAGTCTCCTCACCCACAAAATTGGGGCAATTTGCACACCCCAGTGGTGCTCATGAACGCTAAGCAAAATAACGGGGAAACTTCCCATAAGTATCCGTTGCTACTATCACAAAATGTCATTTGGTTATGAACTTTCTCCGTAGTTCCCTAAAGAATGGTTACCCCAACATAGCTTTCTTGGCAGTGTATGGTCTGAAGCGGGGGAAATTGCAATGACCTTTTCAGATAGCAACTGTGAAGTCACTGGAGGGGGTTGGCTTTGTTTTCTCAGTGATTCAGTGGAAACTTAAGAGTTACCTCCAAAGATCCATATCTGCACGAAATACTTCGGGCACTTTCACATCTGTGGTTACTGAGTTAGATTTTTCCCTTTTATCTAGTTCAATCCCCCACCCCCACCCAATTTCAGAGACTTGTTTTTGCTTTTCGAGCAGAAAGGAAGGATGGGAAGACACACTCCAAATATTTAGTTAGTTTCAGAACTATGTGTTATTCAAAGCACCTTCAAGTACTAGGTTTCTTGAAATAAGAAACTCTATCACCTTGCACTGCTGTGCTCCCTTTGGCAAGAGCCTCACTTTAACCAACCACTTCAAGTGCATAACACTCAGCTATTTGTGAAGAAAGAATAACAGCCTGAGAGGCTGGAGACCTAAATTCTGGGCTCGGCTCTCTCTCTTCATCTAGCTGGGGCCGCTTCTCTGGTTCTCAATTTCCTTATCAGTAAAATGAGAGGGTTGAATGAGATGTCTTTGTGTTTCTTATTTGTAGGATAGCACAACCTCTGGTCACACACTTCCTGTGAGGTTGATGGGAGAGTGTCATGAGGCCTGTTTTGCAGGTTTGAAAATGGAAACCCCAAAAAGCGAGTGACTTGGATAAACGGAATGTGATTTCTCCAAGAGATGAGGCCAGAGCATGTCCCCCAGCTGATTTCTAACAAGAATCCTGCCTTCTGAGAGCTTCTGAGTTCTATCACGAAAGGGAGAAGGAGAGATTTCGTTTACGTGGACAAACACCATGTACCCGTTGGCAGCCACAGCTTTCTGACAGACCATCCAAATCTTTTCACTTCTTCATACTTGTCTTCCAGATACGCTAAACTATGAAACTACTTTGAGTTCACATGAGCCCCACTTCCTCTCACCTCCTGATATTTGCATAAACCAGGGTGGGGGTTTTTTTGGCTTGACACATTATTTTCCTCACGAATCCTTTCCCCTGGTTACCTCTTACCCCTCCTCCTGGTTTCATTCCATCGTTGCTTCTTCCAGATAGCTTTCCCTGACCGTTCCTCCAGGCTGTAGTAGAGGCAATGTCTCAGGATCCCGTAGAACTCTGAACTTACCCAGTTGTGATAATAGTATTTATCATCCCACACAACAAACTCCTGTAACTCATGTCACAGATGAAAAATGCACTTGATAGTCCCCAAATCATGGTGGCTTAAACAAGGTAAAGGCTTATTTTATTTCATGTAACATGAAGTTTGGAAATAGGCTATCCAGAGGTGGTGTGGTAGCTATACGGTCAACAAAAACTCAGGCTCTTAAAGCTTTTTGTTCCAATATCCTTAGTGTTACCTCCTGGTTGCGAGATGGCTCTTGGAGTGCCAGCCACCACGTCCATGAAAGGGGCAAGAACAAAAGTAAATAACTCCCAGATGAGTCAGCCCCCTTTAGGAAACTTTTCTGTAAGCTCTCCCAAAAGACATCTACATGTCTATCTATCCTTGGCTGGTACATATAATCTTTTAGCACCCTGAAAGACACTGGATGCCCTTGATAAAGTAACAGGAGAGAGTAACTGTTGGGTAGGTAATCAGAAGTCACTGTCACCCAAACTACTGAAGGCATGGTAGGCAGTCCGTGCCAGTCTGCGAGCAGATGCATGCAAAAATGTAAGTGTTTAGACATTTTCGTAGCAACTTGGCATTATCATGGCGTGATATCCATCCAATGGAGAGGAAACAAAACAGCCACAGCGGTAACAGACGTCTGAAAAGCTGCGTCTGCCAGAGGTCTTCTGACTGCCCATTTCGTGAGGGCAGGTAGGCAGTGCTCTCGGTTTTATTCCCGTGTCTTACTACCCTGCCTGGTGAAGAGGTGTGTCATGAACGGAGGCAGGATAAGCAGCGAGTCTGCTTGCTACCACTTTGGGTCTTGCTCAGCTCACCTTCTCTGATGCATCGAGCTCCAGTCCTCTTTCGTTTCCCTTTGTGGTCTCCTTTTTTCGCTTTCTCTTTTCCTCCTCTCTGTATTTCCTTGGTCCCTTGGATGCCATGACTCCCCATGCTTTCTCCCCGAGCACTCTGCTTCTTCCTCCACATGGGCTCCCGTAGAGCCTGCCCATTTCAGCACCTTTCACTCCCGCAGGAGAAGGACCTCCAGGTCCCTGCAGAGCTAGACTTTCTCTTGGCTCTAGGTGTGTTCCAGTGCCGGCTGCAATGTATCCAAAACGATCACTACTCCTCTAGCGCAGGCTGACTTCCCTGGATGGGAACCACGCCCCGGCTTGAAGAAGAAGACTTCTTCCACTGTTTGTCTCCTTCTTCCTCTGGCTCTTCTTTTTCTAGGTTCCTAGAGCTGCTGTCATAAAGGGCCACCCACTGGATACACAGATCTGGAGGCTCAAAGTCTGAAATCCAGATGTTGCCAGGGCCCTGCTCCCTCTGAAGCCTCCATGAAGCCTCTGTGGGTAGATCCTTCCTTGCCTTTTCCAGCTTCTGGGAGCCTCAGTCCTTGGCTTTTGGCAACATAGCTTCGGTTTTCACCTCCATCTTTACAAGGCTGTCTTCTTCCTTGGATCTCTTCATCTTCACCTGGCTATCATCTTCTCTGTGTCTCTCTCTCTTAAAAAACAAACAAACAAACAAACCATCAATCATATTGGATTAAAGGCCTACTTACTCCTGTATGACCTTAACTAATTATTTCTACAAAGTCCCTATTTTCTAGGACCACTTTCTGAGGTATTGGGAAGCACAATTTAATGCATAACATTTTTCTTCCTTTTCCTTTGCACAATTATTACTCGATGGAATTCTGAGGCAGAGTTCAAGAGATTATTAGGGAGGGCCTGTGGGATCTGCCCCTGGGGAAGGGAAGGCCAGGACCGGGAAATAGCAGAAGGAAAGCTGGGTTGTAAGGCAGGGTCAAGGACAGCTCACTGGGGCTATGGCGGCCCTTCAGACAGTACCAAGTTGGACCCAACTGGTCACACCTACTGTGACCAGCTGAACGTGTTTGAGGGAATTTCAGTGCTAAAACGAGGCGCACCCTGGGCCAAGTGGGACGGTTGTCACCTTTATACTTCTGCATCAGTTTTGGGGGTGGGGGACGAGGTTGAGGCTCTTTATCCATGTTGATACTAGCAGACGTCATTGAGTCCCTTTCTTTCCTAAAAGGGAAGACGGAAAAATATGAAAACAGACCTAGTAATCTTTAGTGGTTTCCATTGAAAAATGTTTAACAGAAGAGGAGCAGAATTTTCTTTTCTTTTTTTAGAAAATATTTTTTATTTTCAAGATGTGGGGCACAATTCAGGATTAGGTGTATAAGTGGGCATCCTACAGGTAAAGTTTGGGCCTCCCTTTGGTCCCCACTTCGCCTGGTTTGGGATCAGGTGCCCTTACTGATGTTGTAGCCCCCCCAATCCTCGGCAGTATCCTGCTACTGCCAATCCCTTTCTTATGGTATCATGGTAAATGTTCAGGGTCTGCTGCTGAGTGAAGAGTTTTCCTTATCAAGCTCCTCTCTCAAAACTCCTTGTTGTGTTTAGGCCACATCTACTCATGCAACTCCATGCCTCCAGCCTCCACAGTCTGACCCAGCTCTGGGAACGTTTGCTGCAGATAGCCAGGAGGAGTCTTCTGTATCCTCTCACTTCCGCTCTGCCCATGGGAGTACCTTGTGAAACCCACATCCTGTTTCCCCAACTGTCCAGACTGGCTCATACTCAAGGCCCAGGCCCTCTTGGGACTATATTGAACCCTAATAGCTTTGGGGGATTGATTTCCCCAAAGGCAGGCCAGGCACCCACCCTTACACCAGGCCATGGGAGATCTCTGCTTTGGGGCTCTGGGTTGGGGGCAGGCTCTGTTTGTCTAACTACAGTGTTTCTGGTCCTAGGGGAAGGAGGGATGATCCTTCCTCAAGGGTGCACCTCCGGTCACTTGGGCAATTGCTCTTCCCTCATTGAGTACATCCCTCTCCCCCGCAACACATGCATGAGCCATGAGTTCGCTCCCCAGGCCTGCTCAAGACTGACCAGGCCTTTTTCACTTGCATAGCGGTCAGTGGCTCCAGAAAAGGCCTTTTATTCACTGAAGTCACAGATCAATAAGACCAGATTTGCATATGAGCCTAGCATATAAGTCCTGAGGTGAGGTTATCGTTTGTCTTCCCTGCTGTCTCCTGATTTCCCTCTCCTGGAGCCTCAGCTCATTCTCCCTTCTGCTCGTGCGTCTCTCTTCGCTGAGGATGCTCTTTCTGAAAAGGCACCTCCTTTCACCAGCCCCCAAGCCCCAGCTGGGGAATGCACCCACTTTGCGCTGCCGCATGCATCACATGGGAACACTCTGCTTATTTGTCTTCCTTCAGTCACCCTCGGTATTCTGTTACCAACTTGAGGGCAGAGACGGTGACCTCTCTGGGTCTCCAGCACAGGACAAAGGGCCTGCCTCATGCTAGGTGTTCAGTACACTCAGTATCGACGGTGGGAGTCTTTGACACCCTCCTCTGTTCCTTCTTCTTCCTTCTGGCCTTTTCTTTCTTCTACTCCTTCTATCTTTTCACTCACCTTCCTTAAGGCGAAGACTTCTGAAGGTGTGGGGGAAGAAGGAACTGTGTGTCTTCATGGTTGGGATTCTTGCAGAGGCCAAGGGACCACCCAGGATAATTGGGAAACTTTTTCTTGCATGACAATGTCACTTGCTACGAGTGTTCCTCAAGGTGCTCACCACCCCCAGGGGACTTTGAGAACATGAAAAACACGTGTGTCTTTTCCCTGATTGGAGGCTTGGAGAGCCTCACCTGGAGGTAGAGGCAGCATTTAGCCAAAATGGTGGTTACCTCCCCACAACTCCCGGCAGCCACAGGACTTTCCTGGAGGTGGTGCTTGTAGGCCTCCTCTATTTTTATTTTTTATCTTGACCAAAAATTTGTAGTGACTGACTGCCTCCAAACAGACACAGCTTTTGGTTTTATTTTTGGCAGTTCTATCATGTTTCCAACTGTTCTAACTTTATTTCACTTCTTTTGGGACATTGAAGAACACTGGCCCACATGGAGGCCTCTCCTCAATGCTGCACATACGAGGAGGGGGGCCCCCAAACCCCCGGAATTTATTTATAAAAAATGATGTAGTAGCGGGACTCAGTGGCTCAGCCTGTAATCCCACACCTTGGGAGGTCGAGGCGAGTGGATTGCCTGAGACCATGGGTTCGAGACCCGCCCAGGCAACTTGGTGAGACCTCATCTCTACAATAAATCAAAAACTAGTCGGGTGTGGTAGCGTGTGCCTGTAGTTCCAGCTCCTTGGAAGGCTGAGGCGGAAGGATCGCCGGAGCCCAGCAGGTAGAGGCTGCGGTGGCCGGGAGCGGCCACTGCACTCCAGTCTGGGCGACAGAATGAGACTCCAACTCAAAAAAAAAAAATGGTGTATTCATTCTTACATGTTTAAATTTCTTTCATCTTTAAAGTACTCTTCATTTGATGCTATGCACCTATTGAGATGCTTTCTCTACTGCTCAGAACAGTTTCTGAACTTGTTGACTTTCATGCCTTTTAGTGCTAGTGCTATTCCACGTGGCACCTATTGCACGTGGCAAAACATTTCCCTGTGAGTCCTTTTCTTGGTGGCGGGGGAAGAGGGCGGTTGGGGGTGGGGGGGAGAAGTCGCTTGGGGCAAGATCTGGTGAACAGGGAGAAGGGGACACGGGGCTCATGTTGTTTGGGGCCAAAACTTGCTAACACTCAGAGCGACGTGAGCAGCTACGCTCATAAATCACCCGTCATGAAATGGGAAACATGTTGAAAGGATCTCCAAAAAAAATTCCTGAAGCCAAACGCAGCCTCTCACAACAACACTAGCTGGTACATGGATGCCAGTGGGTTCCTAGACATGTACCTAGCGGGGGAAGCCTGGACCACAAGGGGCCTGCCCTCCCAAAGATCATTCTGGGTTTTTTTGGGTCCCCCTCATGGAGATTGTCTTCTCCAATAAAAATTGTCATGGATCACCTCCAAGACGACCTCCTGCATCGTCAGAGGTCAGAAAGAAGCCTCAGGGCCCCTCAGGTATGCCAGCCGGTAGAGACCAGAGGCCCTGGGACTGTCATTGCTGCCTATAGTCATGGTAGCCACCGACATCCCTACCGCATGTCACAGTGGCTCCATGTGGAATCTTATTTGAGTCTTACCTCCATTCTCACGAGGTCAGTTGTAATCACATCCATGTGGATGATGAATGGAGTTTCTGAGATGTTCTGTGACTGGCCCATGGCTCTAGTTCAGCACCACATAAAGCACAACCCAAACCTTCTATTGCTAAACTTCTTGCTCTTTCTAGTTGCCACCGTGTCCCAGTAAGAGGGACATTCTAGAGTGATTAGCATCACAGGAAGGTGCTTACCCGAGTTGCCTGTCATCCTCCAGGCAGATACCACTGACCCAGCAGACCGTGGGTACCATCCCCCAACGAAGCCCACCTTTCCTGGGGCAGAAAGCCTGCACTCCGGTCAAGGAGGCGCAAATGGCTGAGCCTTTCTGCTCCAGCTTCCAGAATCATCTATCGGGGCCCATTGACAAGACTGTCTTAACACGGCTCAAGGCTCTCCTGTCCAGTGCCCATTTTCTCTTCCACTGGCCTCTCAGCACCAGTCTTCCTTCTCCCTCCTGCCCTTTGACCGCACCAAAGCCCATTAATATCCGTGTCTTGGTCAAAAATATTGTGCAGTTACTCTCCTGTCCCAACTTGCTGAAAAAGAATCTGGTTAATTAACATTGATTACAATCCACCAACTGCAAGTAAAAATCGATCGCTGCCGTCCCTAATTCGAATGCTCCTCTCTCTCCTTATCTCTTGTGAGAAAGAAAGAGATAGTGGGAGAAAGAAAAGAGGGGAGAAGGGAGAGGCTATTTTTTTCAAGCAGTCCAATTTCCAGGGTCCCTGGTGAGGGACATTAGTGATGTGCTGGTCCTTAGAGCTTGCCCACTCTCCTTCAGCGCGGCCATTTTTCAGCGTGACGTCTAATTGCTGCAAATAGTCATTGTGCACGTTTGGGACCTTGTTCACAGCTCCCTTCTTTATTGAGAGAGGAGCGATGGTATTGATTGTGGATGGCCAGGGAGAATGCCAGAGAATATTAGTAAGGAGCAGAGAGAACACAGTACATAAACTTTTATGACACAATGTCAAGCTGGATGGTGAAGACATAAATGAAAAAGACAACACGGTCTGTAATTACCACAAGCCCACATCTTCCATCTGCTGGGGACGGTGGCCCGTGCTGGCCGGGGCAGATCGCGAAGAGAGGCGAATCATCCAGCTCACAGGAAGGGTGGCCCGTAGTTGTTTCTCCTCGTTGTTGAGAAAGAATATATGGGGCGTAAAATAACACTTGTCGTGGGTCATGGTGTGGTTCTGAGGAACGTTTGTGGATTCTAATGTCAGCTTGGCCACTACTGCTGGCCATGGGACATCGAGCCAGTCACTTAACCTGCTTAACCTCTTCGAGTCACGCTGTCAAGGGATCATAACTACTCAGCAGGGATGATTAAGTGAGATATTGCAGGCAAACCCTTTACATGGTGCCTGGGTAATAACTGGTTTTTAGTCGCTAGCAGCTATTACACTCATTGTTCTTTTTTTCCCCCTAAAAAATATTCATGGAGTGTTTGCTTCATGTCAGTGCTGTGCTAGATGCTGGAATAGAGCAGTGCCCCAGGCTCGTGGACCTCACAGCTCTGGGGGCCAAATGACATCGATCAATTATTGACCCAAATAAACATGAAAATGCTGCTATAGCCTGGGAAGGGGGGACAGGGTACCATAGGAGTGACTCACCCAGGGATTTCCATCATCTCTGTTTTCCCACAGTCACCTTTATTTATTATCCGTCTATCCTGCTAGAACATGAGATCCCTGAGGACAAGCACTTGGTGATCACTGTCTCCAGTGCCTAGAATGGTGAGTGCCACACAGTAGGCATTCAGTAAAAATTTGCTACATGAAGAGCTACTGACTTAGGGTACAGAGGATGGATGAGCACCTGCCTTTTAAGAGCAGATAGGCAAGTGGGGTACACGAGAAATACATGACATGTAAGACTTCATAGACTCATTGGCAGGTCTAGCTACCAAATTGATCAAACTTTTACTTTGAAAACCTTCCCTAGACATTAGCGTCACATACCAGCATAGGGACCAGAGTGCAGTTGGTGCCTTGCGGCAAGTAATGAAAGGAAGGGGAGATCAGGGGAACTGGCTGTCTACACCTGAGCTGAGCTGCTTTGGGTCCTACAGTGTGAGTGTGTACATCAGGGTGGGCTCACAGATTCACAAGCATCTCCTCCGTGAGGGTCAGCAGAAGGGCTGGCTGCTCTCCACAGTCTTGAGGCCACAGGCCCTGCCCATCAGGTCTGGGGTCCTTTGCTGGAGCCTCCACAGTCAGCTGGCAGGTGAAGGGGGGGGCAGTCGGGGGGAGTCGCCCAAGTTGCTGTGATTTGTGTTGCATTGGCAAGACCAAATTACATGGACTCGCCTGCGTCCCAGGGTCTGGGCATGTTGGCGAGTGGTGTGTCCAAGAGGAGGAGTTGGTAGGTGCTGTGTGTGTCTATCGCGGTGGATTCAGTAAATGCTTATGGAGAAGCCACCATTACCAAGAACCTAGATTCAAGCTGACCAGAGCTCAGAGCTCTCCAAGAGAGCGTTATCTAGTGGAGAAAGCATGCAACATATAAATAACTGATCAGCATCGCAGTAGAGTCAGCTTTTATGACCGGAGCACAGAAGAAGGAGGAATTAATTTCACAGATTACAGGACGGTTTCACTGGGCACAGTCAGATGGAAGAGGAGTTTTGGTTTTTTTTGAGTTGAAATCTTACTCTCTTGCCCTGGCTGGAGTGCAGTGACACACTCGTGGCCACCCCAGCGCCGACCTGCTGAGCTCCAGCAATCCTTCCGCCTCAGACTTCCAAGTAGCCAGAACTGCAGGTGCACACTACCACGCCTGGCTAATTTTTTATTTATTGTAGAGACAAGGTCTTGCCAACCCGCAGACTCAGGCAATCCACTCGCCTCAGCCTCCCAAAGTGCTGGGATTACAGGCTGAGGCACCGAGCCTGGCCAGGAGTTTAATAGTTAATTGCTGGTGTGGTGGAGATGGCTCACTGTACACCAAAGATTTGTGTTCCCCTCCCATAGTGTAGACTCGTGAATCGAAACTGCTGTCCAACAAGGCCCTAAAATCCACAACCGTTCTTGTGTCTGGGTAAGGTCTCTGACTGGTTCTCTGTGGAGAGCTAGCTATGGGCCATTAATAAAGAGAAAGGAGTTTCTTCTCCACCCACCCTTTCATTCCTTACCCATTGATGCTCAGGGTTTCCTGGCAGGCCTTATTTGGGGATGACAGAGCGGCCAGTAACATAGTCTTTAGTTGACAGTGTGGAACAAACCCAACCCCAAACACCCTGCCAACATAGCACTGCCCTGGACACCATGTGGATGACAAGGGCGTGTCCACTGGGTTTGAGACATTATACACACTGGGTGTATTTGTTACAGACATTCGGTGGCTAATAGGGCTATCCAGGTATAGGAAACAGTGAAGACAAAGACTCAGAGGCAAGAACATACAGAGTTGAGGTGAGTGGATTGCCTGAGCCCGTGGGTTCGAGACCCGCCTGGGCAACTTGGCGAGACCTCATCTCTACAATAAATAAAAAATTAGCCAGGCGTGGTAGCGCACGCCTGTAGTTCCAGCTACTTGGAAGGCTGAGGCGGAAGGATCGCTGGGGCCCAGCAGGTCGAGACTGCGGTGGCCGAGAGCGGCCACTGCACTCCAGTCTGGGTGACAGAATGAGACTCCAACTCAAAAAAAAAAAAAAAAAAAGAATATACAGAGTACGTTCCATCTCTTACATTGTTGGCAGGGGCATAAAATGTTACAACCTTTCTGGAAAACAGCCTAACAGTTTCTTATATGGTTAAAAAATGCACCCAGCCTAGATTCCAGCAATTCCACTCCTGGGTATTTCCCTAAGGAAAATGAACACATTTCCTCAGAACGACAGGTGCTAGTGGTGTTCTTCTCTGCTTTATTGGTAACAACCAAGAACTGCAAAAGTCTAAGTACCTATGACAAATGATGAATTAAAACATTGTGGTAAATTCATATTATGGAATACTGTTCCACAGTGGGAAAGAATGAATTACTAATACGTGTGACAATGTATATAAACATCAAAAACATTATGTTGTGTCAAAGGAGCCAGACACAAGAGCATATATACTGTATGACTCCTCTCCATAAAGTTCCAGGCAGGCAAGCCAATCTGTGGGGATAGAAACCAGGAGAATGGTTGCTTACAGGGAAGAGAATTGATTGGAAGGAGACATGAGGTACTTTCTGAGATATGGAGATATTGAGGAGGTGGTTATGTGGTTGTATACATGTATCAAAACTCATCACATTGCATACTTAAGATCTGTACATTTCACCATACATTCCACTTTCCTTCAATGGAAACTAAACACAAAATAATGTTCAGAAAAGTGAATGGATACTTTTTATCAGAACATGGGGTTCTGTAGAAACAGCTCGGAATACAGTAGCTCAGAAGACTGGTATCAAGTTTGGGGCATTTCATGCCAAAGGAGTTGGGTTTTATTACTTAAACAATGGGGAATCCTCTAAGGCAGGGGCGAAACAAGCTCATGTGCAAGTTTTTGGAAAGTCAATGGTGTCAGTATGGAAGAGGGAAGGGAATAAGATGACAAGTTTTGTGAGGGCCGGGGCCCCTGTAAAGTTATGCACAGACTGGAATTTCCCTGTCCACGTATGCAAAGGCCGGCCCAGGGAGACTTCTGGGAGCTAGTGGCTGTGTTTGCCAAAGGTCGAATCGTGAAACAAACCGTTTCTTTCATACAGAGAATATTTTAATCCCTATGACTCTATAGTAAGATCAGGCCACGTGTTATTATTGGAAGTGATTTCTATTATTAGTTACTATTACTACTCTTGGACTGCAGAATGCCAAGGCTTGGGAGGAGCTGGGCCGGGCCCAGAGAAAGAAATGGTCTGTGAAGTTTGCATTTTCCAGAGCTCAGCAGACAGGCACTCAGCCTTGCAGCTACTTATTTTATGTTCAGCTGCTCACACCTCGGGCTGTGTTCTTCAGTCTATGTCAGAAGCTCTGAGAACCTGGGTGCAGTTGCAGACAGTGGTGACCGCGTGGGGGACACGCCAACAGGGGTGGGTGAGGAATGTTAAGCGCCCCGATTCTCTGGAAAACGGTGACGCTGGAACCACAGGGCACGGGCTCAGAGGGTATAGGTCACTCGGGCCCACTCCTGAGCTGCCAAGTGTGTTTCTCAAATATTCTGGGAAAGAACATGGCACAGATGCCTCCCTGCTCGCCTGATTCAGCATGCAGATGAACCCCATTGATTTCTTGAAAAGTGAATGGATAATTTTGACCTGCTCAGATAGTTCTTACATTGCAGTAAGAACTCTGAGCAGCTCAAAAAACTCTTGTATCCTAAGTAAACACGTCACAGATATTTCTGAGTGCGACTCTGCACTGGCACTGGGACACAGAAACGGACAGGACACATACATCTCCATGTGGGGCACTTTCCAAGACAGCCCTGAATATTTTTTTTTCCCTTTTCAGCAAAGATGATTCATTAAATGTCAAACCAAAGATGGTCTTATTTTAGTACCTTTGTCAGATTTTTAAAAAGTCGTTTCCAGAAGTGGAAATAACAAATCCTTTGTCAGTCCCTGAAACAAGGTCTCATAAGAAGTAGCCATTGTAGTTGTGTATACATAGCCGGTGGTCAATAAGTGCTTAAAAGACGCCTAACCTGAGCCACACGGGACCTTCCGGAAGTTAAAACCAAGCAGCTGCTTCCCAGGGTCCTTGTCTTTCTGGTTGTGAACCCCTGGGAACTCCCCGCCGGCCAGGGTCTGTGGGTGTTCAGCAATTTCATGGCGATGAGTTCCTACTGAATTGTTGCAATGTTTGCAATCCCACGGTGCTGGGGTCTCTCAGTGACTGTAGGGGGCCCTCATTTAGTCCGCCAGCTGTCCTGAATGCGTAATACTCGTCAGGTTAAGGGTTCTTTAGAGGATCCTTGCCCTGCCCTGAACAGCAGTGGCCTGGACACGATGAATCAATCTTCTTGGAAGCTGCAGATGGTCAGACTTCTTTCCAGACTTCCCTGGAGGTGGGGCTGATTACCAAAGATAACTGGCTTTCTCTGGCAGGGAGACCTGTTTCCCACTACGGGCAAATCTGGGCCTCAGAACCCTTGCCACACACGGGCCTTTGTCACGAAGTGGCCGCAAAGCAGAGTAAAGGACTTTGGATGCAGACAGGCAGGCTTAGGTTGGAATCCTGGCTCTGCTATTTGCTAGCAATGGCACCTAATCCGTTAGCCTCCAAGCCTCAGTGTCCTCATCAGTAAGTGGAGATAATAATGGTGACCCCTTGTAATGGTCAGGGTTAAGTGATGCTATGTACCACAAATGAGAAATTTAAGTCTCACGGTCTTACCGCGAGAAAACTTTATTTGTCATCCAGGCAAAGTCTAACGTGGGTGCTTTGGATCAGCAACTCTCCTGGTGGCTCTTCCAAGGGAAATAATTTGGAGATCAGGACTCTTTCCATGGTGTGTATCTCCCATCTTCTAGGGACCGAATGTCTGTTTCCAGCGTTGGAAGAGGTGAGGGAAGTGGGAGGCAGGAGAGGAGGTTGGGGGGGTGGAGGAAGAGAGAGCAAGCGCGTGCAAGAGTGAGAGAGACAGAGAGAGAGAGAGAGAGAGGAGAGAGAGAGAGAGAGAGAGCGAGCATGCAAGAGTGCAAACATCCTTGGAAAGATAGTTCAGAGCAAAAGCTTCAGTACCTCTTCCCATAAGTGGTGGAAAAATGCAAGAGAACAATGAAGAATGGTCTCCAAACTGCTGGTCGCTTGAAATTGGCCACGATGGGAGTATTTACACACAGAAACTGGCAAATGCTACAAATCAGGGCTTTTACCCCAGAGAACCGGTTTCCAGAAACATCGTCGGGCCCCTCCAGCTCTGAGTTGTGCGGGCATCCCCAGGGCTGAGCTCTCTCCTGAAACCCTTTGTGTCAAATGGTGTTTGAGAAGGAAAGGATCCTATTCCCAAGCTCTTTCATCGAGGCAGGCCCTGCGGAAATTGTGAAAGAACAGTCTCCTCTGCCAGGATTCACATTCAGTTCTACCAGCCTCTAGAGGCTGGGTATTTTAAAATCACGTTTCGTCTCAGTGACAGGGTCCAGCGCTTTGCCCACGTCCTGGGAGTACGACGTCTCACAGCCCCAGCATGGGAAGCAGCATCTGCGCGGGTCAGAGGCACTCCGCACCTGCTCTCTCTAATCCGGCCTCAAGTATTGCCTCACGTTGCCCTCCTTCCCAACTGAACTTTATGCTACAAGCGTTGAGACAGTCTGTGGTCCGGAGCAGGCGTGACTGAAAAGGGCTCTCTCTTACCCCCATCTAGGAGATCTGTCTTCTAAAAACGATTATCGATCATGCAGGCACGCACCTACGCACATCCCCCGTTTCCTAATATTAACATTTCCTACTTTTGCCATTTTCCTTTCTGAGACCTCTGGGAACCGTTAACAGGGTTTTTCTGCTACCCAGGATTTGCAGGAGAATGCAGATGGGCCCAGAGCGGCGGACCAAGTGACGTCTGGAAGGATGTGATAGAATTTGCTACTGGAACTCCTGCTTTTCTTACCTGTGGCAAACATTCGTCATCGTTTCCCGAAATAGTGCAGACAGAACAAAGGCTTCTCTGGATCTACGGGCTGGCCTTGGCCGGGGTCCACTTGGCCAAGGAGGTGTGGGTGGGCAGAGGGGTTGGGGCTACCTTCACTCATCGTTCCAGTGGGGAAAAGGCACGGTTCGGCGCATTTCTGTTTGCTTTTCCAAACTCAGTGGGACCACCTCCCCCCGAACCCCGACCCAGTGTGCAATCAGACCCTCCCCAGACTCTGGGAGACAGCCTCACACGGCCACAAGCTCCAAGCAGCCCTGGATGAATGGCAAAGACTGAAATGATGTCAACGGCTTGTGCCGAAGCCAAGGAAAATAAGCGGGGCCCTCGGTGGCTTCATCTCTGTGTTTGTTGCAACACAGCTGTGAGTGCTAAGTTTTCCTTCTGAACAGACAGAGTAGGGGACATCTGAACCGGATTCTGAAGCCAGCACGCCCTTTAGACTGCTCGCCTCCTTCCCTTCCTCCCCACCCGCCTTGAAAAACTCAAGTTCTCTGAGGAAGTCAGAGAGGGGTATGCGGTAGAAGGTGGGGTGGCTAGAACGGGTAGTATTGGCGGGGAGCAGCTGAAAGTTCACAGGCGTGGCAGTCTGGGTGGGGAGGAAGAATGAGCGGGCAGGCCGGGGTCGGGCGGAGGAGATGGAAGTCCGCTGCCAAAGGGACTCTCAGAGTGGAGGCAGCTGTTTTGATGGCCCGGGTCCCCGTGGCCACTTTGTCCCGATGCGTCGTGGTTCCCGCGTTCTGTTGTGTGCTTTGAAGAGGCAGGGGCTGGGGTTGCCTCAGATCATCGTTCCAATCTTCCACTTGATTCTACCCGTGTAGAATCCAGCCAGAGGGTTTCTGAGAACTTCTACCCGTGGAGACATCGGACATGGCCGGGGAGTCTCCAAGGAGCCGGCGCATCCTTGAGGCCACTCGATGGTGGGGCCTTCTCCACGGTCAGTAATTCTGCTTCTGAGTCAGAATCACACAGACGCCGCCCTGGGGGAATATTGTAAGTCTCCGAGCGGTGCATTTTATGGATCAAGTGACAAGCCGGTGGAAGCTGTGTTGTTTTTCTGAGTCCAGCAAGGCCTTGGAGCCTGGGAGAGGGAGCAGTAAAGCATAACTCCCTGGCTGCCTCCTCCCCCGCCGCCAGCTGTCTCTTTCTCCCCTGACCCTCTGTAAATTGCGCCAGCCAAGTGAAGTTTGGAGAAAGTAGGGTGTGACAGCATGATGGGATGCAGGGCCTCTGCTCCTCCACACTGACCGCCCGGGGCTGGGCTGGGTGCGCCTGGCCGTCGGGGGAGCTCTCTTCTCTCCCCCTCCTGCTCCAGCCCAGCCATCACGGACACTTGCTTTCATTTTATGATTGTGTTTATACAGCAAACATACTTTGGGAAAAAGAAGAACTCTTCCATGGCTGCCGGCCATACCACCTTGCGATGGCGGAAGCAAGTAGGGCTGGGCCTGACTGCAGGGTGCTGCGGAGGTCGCCGAAAGGGACCTGGGTGCTCTGAGACAGTGGCCCGGTGACTCACACCCTGGCACACCCTCTTCCAGTCATTTGCCCCTGGGAGAAGGAGACGGGACTTTACGTCTTCCCAGAAAAGTGTAAAGGTGAGCCCCAAAGTCAGAGACCCAGTCCATTTGGGAACCTCTAATGCCCGAGAATAAAAGTCACCAACTTCCAAGAGCACAGTGAGTGCTCCCTAGATTTTAGCTGTCATCATTGCTTTCCTTTTTTTTTGAGTCAGAAATCTCACTCTGTCTCCCAGGCTGGAGTACAGTGGCACGACCTGCTGGGCTCAGGCAATCCTTCTGCCCCAGCCTTCCAAGTAGCTGGGACTACAGATGTGCGCCACCATGCCTGGCTAATTTTTAAATGTATTGTAGAGTTGAGGTCTTGCCAAGTTGCCCAGGTTGGTGTTGAACTCCTGGGCTCAGGCAATTCTCTCTCCTCCACCTCCCGAGGCGCTGGGATTACAGGCATGAGCCACTGCACCTGGTCATCATTATTATGAATATACTATCAGACACTGTTTTGGTGCTTTGCATATGTTTTCTAGAGTCCTTACACCAGCCAAGCAAGAAAGGTACCTTTATCCCATCTTAAAGTTTGGCTCAGAGAAGTTCAGTAATTTGCCCAAGGCCACAGAGCCAGGCAATATTAGAGGCTGCTTGACTCAAAGACTAAGCTCTTTATGGGAAAACCCACAGCCTCCTGATACTTGTTCTCTGTTCTCTCTTTGTTCTTTGTTTCGATGGACAGTACAGGAACTGACCACTTAGCAGTGCTAGGTCTTCAAGGTTCGCGGTGCCCTTGACCTCTTCTTGGAGATAAACTTCCCCCATTTCCTTATCTTCAGCCTGTGCATTGGCCTCCGGGAGTCTGTAAAGAACCCCTGACATGTTTCTGAGTGGCAGTGCTGTGAAGAGTGATGGTCTTTTGGCCAAATGCCCTTCCCAAAGCTCCTTGTGGAAGTGCAGAAAACATCACTCAGGGGTGGGGTTGGGTTAGACCTCGGAGTGTGGCCCCCTGGGATTTGCCTTCCCAGAGGACTGCATCTCTGTGTCTCTCCGTCTCCACCAGGCGGTGAGATTCATACGGCTCCAGGAGACCGGGCAGGCTGCGTTCTCACAGCTGTGGGGTGATGGGAGTTGAACAAGAAGGAAGAAAAGGCCATGCCCAGAGACCCTGAGGGGTGAGGCTGAGAAGGAGGAAGCACGGAAGGCTGGTGCCCACCTGCACAGTTCCGCCAGGGACCTGAAGCCATGGCCACTGGAGCCAGTGGACTCCAGGTTTAGCGGTCTACTGAGCAAGAGAGAGAGGGGGGGAGCGAGGGAGTAAGGGGCGGGGGAGAGAAGAAAAAGAAGGAAGGGGAGGAAGAGGGGGAGGTGGGGGAGGGAGAGAGGGAATATGCAACATGTGACTCTATGTTTTGTGGGAAGAAACCAGACGCCCTCCTCAGTAAGCCCTTGACCCCGACTTGATGTGGGCTTCAGGTAGGTGTGTGTGTGTGTGTGTGTGTGTGTGTGTGTGTGTGTAGGCTGTAATTATTCCCAGGACTCAAATCTTCCATGCCTGGAGTGTGAGGCCAGGAGATCTCCTAGGCAGAGCCCGTGGCATTGTCTGGTGGGAGCTAGCCAGGGCATGCCCACCTGTGTGCCTGCATGTATGAATAAACAAACAGATGAGATAGGAGACTTACGCTGGTCTAGCCTGGTCTTCCCTCTCCTTTCGACAGGCTGCCTAGATAGTTCATCTCCTACTTTCTTTTTTTTTTTTTTGAGTTGGAGTCTCACTCTGTCACCCAGAGTGGAGTGCAGTGGCCGCTCCCGGTCACCACAGCCTCGACCTGCTGGACTCCGGCGATCCCTCCGCCTCAGCCTTCCAAGTAGCTGGAACCACAGGCGCGCGCTATCACCCCCTGGCTAATTTTTTGATTTATTGTAGAGATGAGGTCTCGCTGCCCAGGCGGGTCTCGAACCCGCAGGCTCAGGCCATCCACTCACCTCAGCCTCCCAAAGGCGCAGGATTACAGGCTGAGCCACGGAGCCTGGCCATCTTCTACTTTCTAATTGAACAAAAGTGGGGTCAACCTATCCACAACCCTCAGATCCTGTATCCAGGGGCATTGCCAAGGTGAATGCCATTCCTATGGCCTAGTCTGGGCAGTCTGTGGGAAACACTGGGCTGGGATCAGTAGACCCACCTTTAAGTGCCAATTTGGTCAGCAGTTAACTGTGTCCTTTATTAGGTGTCTTCCCTTCCCTGGGCATTAGCTGTTGCTTCTGTTGAAGAAGAGTGTGGTCCTGTTAGGATGACTATTATCAAAAAGCCAAAAGATGGCGAGTGTTGGCAAGGGTGTGGGGCAAAGGGAACCCTTGTACACATTTGGGGGAGATGTAAACTAGTACAGCCACTACGGAAAGGAGTAGGGAGGCTTCTCAAAAGATTAAAATAGAACGACCATATGATCCAGCCATCCTGGGTATATACCCAAAGGAAATGGAAACAGTATGTCAAAGAGCTATCTGCACTCCCATGTTTATGGAATCATTACTCATAAAAGCCAAGCTATGGAATCAACCCAAGCATTCATCAATCAATGAACAAATAAAGAAAATGTGGGAGATACATAAATATATACATAGCTATGCGTGTGTGTGTATACATATAGAAAATGGAGTACTATTTAGCCTTTAAAAAAATCCTGTTTTTTTTTATTTGTGTGTTTGTTTTCAGTGAGAGTAGAGAATGGACTGTGAGTCCAAATGGTCACAGCATCCTGTAAACCTTTATTTTATTTTATTTTAAAGACACAGGGCATAATTCAGGATTAGGTACACATATGGTCACGACACAGGTGAAGTTTGGGCCTCCCTCTGGTCCCTACTTCACCTTGTTTGAGATCAGGTATGCTTGATGATGGTATGTCTCTCCTTCCCCTCCCAGCAGTTTCCTGCTACTGACAGTCCCTTTCTTATAATATTATTTTAACTGTTCAGGATCCACTTATGAGTGAGAACATGTGGTACTCAGTTCTTTGTTTCTATGAGAGGTCACTGAGTATTACAGACTCTAAATCCATCCAAATTGCTGCAGAGTTCATCATTTTGTCCTTCTTTATGGCTGTGTAATATCCATCGTGTGAAATCCTGTTATTTGTAACAACATGGATGAACCCAGAGGACGTTATGTTGAGTGAAATAAACCAGACACAGAAAGACAAACACAACACGGTCTTATTGAATGTGGGATCTAAAGATTTCACCTTCACAAAGGCAGAGAGTAGACTGCTGGTTACCAGAGGCTGGGGGGAAGGGGGTGTTGGGGGAATGTGGGTTAAAGGATGCAAAATTCAGTAAGACAGGAGTAAGTTCAAGAGGTCTATTGTGCATCACGGTGCTATAGTTAACAACAAAGTATTGTATACTTGAAAATTGTTCAGAGGGCTGATCTTAAGTGTCCGCACCACACCAAAAAATGATAAATTCATGAGAAAATGCATACGTGGATTAGCTCACTTCAGCTGTTCCACCATGTATACATATATCACAACATCACGTTTGTGTTTGATACATACAACTTTTACTTGTCAGTTGAAATGACTTTCAAGAGGGTGTGGCCTAGGTGCTCTGCTGTAGCCCCTCTAAACGGAGTGATCTGGAATGGCCTTTGCAGGTGGCCACAGCCGTCACACCAGCCTTCGGTCAGGAGCCACAATCTCTGAAAGTCATAGATTCTGCTGAGACAGCCGTAGGATTAGCAAGTGTCCAGGGCTCTGTCTCCCAGCTCACAGCAACAAGGTTGTGAGACAGCTTGACCCAGGGGCTTCCAGTCCCGTTGGCAGGCCTGTCCTTGGAGCCCTAATCGGAGAGTGAGGGAAGAGAGGGCTGGAGATGAAGTTTGAAGAATGCTCAGCGCTGGAGGTGAGTTACAGGGTAGGGAGCGCAGGGGCAGGGAGGGGCAAGGAAAACACAGGGCTTTCGGGCTGGGGACTGGGAAAAACAGGCTTTTCAGTGCTGCGGTGTCCTCCTCTCCCCTTCCCTCCACCTGTGATAGTGACCCTGGGGAGGAAGCGGGGGGAAAGGGAGAGCTGGAGTCTCTGCTCTGTCAATGGCTCCATCCTGAGTTGATGATTCCAGTGACTTAGTGTTGATAACAGAGTCAAAGAGACTCTGGAGGTAAGGCGCGACTTACCCAAAAGCCTCCCTGGGAGTTTGGGTCGGAGAATGAAGCAGGGGTCTGAGAGAAGAAAGACCGGGAGTAAACATCTGCAGGCTGGGCGGTGGCGAGGGGGAGGAAGAAGCCAGCATCCACCCCCCAGCACATGAACCGCAGATCAGCTCCCTGGCGAGGGCCACGGAGCTGTGGAAGACGGCAGGGGCGGGAGGCCTAGACAGCCGAGGGCCTACGGGCTGGCCTTCTGCCCCCCAGAATAGCAAGTTCCAGGCTGGCTCTGCTTCCAGGGCTGCTGCTATGTAACTTGTGTACTGCATGGTGATGAGCGGATCTCCTGTGCACCCTAAACCCAGTCTCATATAATAAGCTTCCCGCAGGCCTCTGGGATTTCGACCAAGCATGGAAAACTTTATTATTTAGAGAATTATTCAAACCTTTATTGAGCACATACTGTACCAGGAATTGTGCTCCGTATTTTGGACATAGTGTATCCGTTCTCCCAAGAAACAGAACCAATAAGGGGTATATTTACATTTATATTATAAATGAAAGAGAGAGAGGGAGAGAAAGAGACGCTTGTTTTGATAAGGAATTGGTCCACATGATTGTGGGGACTGGCAAGTCCAAAATCTGCAGGGTGGGACAGTGGGCAGACACAGGGAAGAGTCAATGTTGCAGTCTTGAGTCTGAAGGCAGTCAGGAGGAAGCCGAATTCCTTCTTCTTCAGGAAGCCTCCATTTTGTTTCTCCTAAGGTCTTCAACTGATTAGGTGAGGCCCGCTCATGTTATGGAGACTCATTCGCTTTTCTCAAAGTCTACTGATTTAAAAATTAATCACATCTAAACCATACTTTCAGAGCGACATCTAAGCTGGTGTCTGACCACACAACTGGGTACCATAGCCCAGCCCAGCTCACACGTAAAATTAGACATCACACGTATTTTACATCTTTTAATTCTCACAAAAACCTTGTGAAGCAAGCACTAGTGTAATCCCCATTTTCAAGCCAGGGAACTGAGACTACAGAGTGCTAGCAAGTTGCCAAAAATAACACAGCTAGTAGGTGGCAGAGCCAGGACTCGGATTCCGGATTGTTTAATTCTGAAGACCACCCTCAGCCAAGGCACCGCATGGGCCCCCTGGCTTTAGTCCCAGAGAACCTACTTAAAAACATATACGCTTGGGAGGGACAGGCGTGAAAAAATGGCCAGTGAATTTCTTGCTTGTTCTATCATTCAAATATTTGGGGAGTGTTTCTGATGGGTCAGAGGTGCTAGTGAATCAGTCTGGTCGATCATCTTGTGCCCCTTGGGTCAGCAGTTTTCAACACCGCCTGTCTGGAGCGCCTGCATCCGATGGGCAGTAATGGGCATGCCCGGCACTGGGGCCATGCCCAGCACACTTGTGGTTTCTCTCCTCTTCCATCTTGCACTCCAAAAGCACTTTCATTCTCGGCTCATGGCCTCTCTGAGACCCTTCCCAGAAGTTCATTTTCTCGGGAATCCCCAAAGGGCATCAAATTGGATTTGGGGCTTCTACTTCCCCAAAGCAATCACGGTGGTTACCTGAGAGGCAGGGTTCCCATGGACCGAAAGCCAGGGTGCCCGTCTGCCTCCAGAGTACCAGGCCATTCCCCTCCTACTTTCTCCGTCAGAGGCCAAGACCCCATTACTCTCCCGCCTGCACTTGGAAAAATAAACAAGTCGAAGGTAAGAAGAGAAAAGGAAGAGCCATGAATTCCCATGAAGAGCCTCGAGAAATGATGAGATGCAATTGGAAAGCAAAACTTTTTTCCAGCTGCAGGCTCCATGGAAAAACGCAAAGAACCTGAGAAAATTAGGCAAGAAAGAATTCCTCGGCTCTGTCCTCATCTGCCAGCCGCTCCTTCTCTGCTCTATATTTCTCCCATTGGTCTCTAGGCCTCTCCCTTCTCTGCTGCTACCTTCTGTAATTTTTTTTTTTTTTGAGTCGGGATCTCACTCTGTTGCTGAGGCTAGAGTGCAGAAGTATGATCACGACTCACTGTAGCCTCGATCTGCTGGGCTCAGGTGATCCTTCTGCCTCAGCCTCCTGAGTAGCTGGGACTACAGGCCTGTGCCATCATGCCTGGCTAATCTTTTTTTTTGTAGAGGGTCTCATTGTATTGCCTAGGCGGGTCCTGAACTCCTGGGCTCAAGCAATCCTCTTGCCTCGGCCTCCCAAAGTGCTGGGATTACAGGCTTGAGCCACCACACCCTGCCCACCTTCTACATTGACCTGGATGGAAAAGTTCAGCAAAACGACCACCCTGATTTCCATTAGCTGATGTCCCTCAGACTGTATGTAAACACAAGACAAATAGTTCTGGCTGCTACAAATCAGGACCCTGACACGCCACAGGCCCAAAGTCAAGAATGTATCCAGTGCTGAGACTCCCACACGCCTATTTCTGTTGTGGAAGAACGTTTCCTTTCCGCCATATGAGAGGGAAAGGAAAGAGAGAGGCCAGCCCGCTCGGACGTAAGGCCCACATGCCAAAGGTGACGTTCACCGCTTTGCCGGTCTCCCCAGTTCAGGCCGCGGCCACCAGGTCTTATTCAGCATTTGCTCCCTGGTAGTGCCACAGACTGGGTGCAGGAAGAGGAAAAAGGCAGACAGATGTTGCTTCTCAGGTTTCCAAGTTTTGGGAGTCACTGGCTCCATGAGCTTCAACTACCACAGGTGTTTCTCCACCCGAGCCAAGACGATCAAGTTACAAGGGGAGGCAGAACCTCATTATGGTCAGAAGCATGAAATCAGAGGTGGTGCTGTGTGGGTGTCTCGCAGTTGCTTCTTAGGCCTGAATAAGCCAATTGGCTAGTCTCGTTCTCTGCATAGACACATGAGTTCTCTATTTCTTTATCAGAGATTTGATTAAACAGCATTTTATCCCAGGAATGAGGTCTCCAAGAGGATCCCTCGGGTCACAAGATCCATGCTCCAGGGAGCACTGGTTAGGGGAAAGCCAAACACGGAATAGTCGGAGGGTTCCCTGGGGCAGCCAGCCGTCTCTTACTGCTGTGAGTCAGGAACAGCCGAAACGAGCATTTTGCCCTGTGAAGACTGGATGGCAGGAGTTAGTCACATGTGCTCTCTCCACCAGTGTCAGAGAACGATGCAAAGGAAGGAGAAAGTGCCTTTCAAAATGTCTGTTTTGGTTTTTTTTTGAGTTGGAGTCTCACTCTGTCACCCAGACTGGAGTGCAGTGGCCGCTCCTGGCCACTGCAGCCTTGATCTGCTGGGCTCCGGCGATCCTTCCACCTCAGACTTCCAAGCAGCCGGAATTACAGGCAGGCGCTACCACGCCCGGCTGATTTTTTGGTTTATCGTAGAGATGAGGTCTCGCTGCCCAGGCGGGTCTCGAACCCATGGGCTCAGACAATCCACTCACCTCAGCCTCCCAAAGGCGCGGGATTACAGGCTGAGCCACCGAGCCTGGCTATGTCTGTTTTTTTAAAGAAGATGGTGTGAGCAGGAAGGGTGATGCATGCCACGGAATGTTCCAGCCTCAGAGTACATGGGTAACTCAGAGAATAGAAGAAACCTTCCTTTCTACTGATATGAAGGAAAGGAAGGCTCTTTCTGGTGGACATCAATGGCATAGTTTGTAACCCCTTCCTTCTCCATCCCCTCCCTCCCTTCCTTCCTTCTCTCTGCTTTTCTGCCTTCATTTCCTTGATGAAAATAGAACCATATCTGCAATGAAATGTGTTAATAGTAAGCAAAATTCGTGTTTGAATCTCCACATTTTAGGACTAAGTCACCGGTCTTGGGATGCATTGGTTTGGATTCTCTTGGTGTGTGAGTACAAGAATCACAATCTTAAGGTAAATTGATCAGGGATAAATAATCTAGTCCAGCCCCCTTTTCTTTTCCATAAAGAGGGAAACCTAGACCACAGAAGTTAAGATTCTTAAAAAGCATCACACAAACAAGACAAGTCTGGAAAGTGATGTCGGTTGCAATTTCAGACTAAGGAGAAGACCTTCTTTTTCTTTGGAGCATGAAAGACTTTCAGAGTCTGCCACCACACCAATGAGCCTCACTCCACCCCCTTTCCTGGGTTACTTTCCTTTCTGTCTCTTTCCCTCCGCCTTGTACCCTCAGAACAAAGGATCTGGAGGTCTTTTGTGTTTTGCAAAAGGCAGCAAGGGTATGCCTGTGTTTGGCAAACTGTCTTGTGAGATTCTTAGTGGCAGAAGAAAAACTTTAACCTGGAGAACCTTCGGATATATTTTATCCTTCCTTTGAAAATGTCTTGGTGCCAACTCAACTGGTAAGGAGCCAATATGTCAGAAGGCTCACCCTAGACTACTGCTCCAAACAGAAGGCATTATAAATATGGATCTCATTCTGCCACCATGTTTCAGAGCTGATGACTGTCAGACACAGCATTGAAGGTGGAGAGGCGAGGTGGTAGGTACTCTTAACTTACCCTCTTCTTCTGGGAGCCCAGACATCCACCCTTATGTTCTCAAATCCACATGGAACAATCTTTAGTGACCCGGTTCTTTGATTTTGATTGCAGTGATCCCATGATGAGATTCTGAGAGAAAAAAGTTGTCACACAAATGCAGGAATCTATTTGGAAAATCAAACAAACAGACCCTGGTGACCATCCTGACCTGAAATGGAGATCTGGTGTAATCGTAGTCACGAAGAGTGGAACTCAGTATAACCAGGTGCAACTAGCCCTGGTAACCTAGGGCTATTCTCTGTGCTGTAGCAAGAGACATTTTTTCAGAGTTTAAATCAGATCGTATCTTCCTCTTGCTCAAAAATCTTCATTCTCAGAACAAAATTCAGAGTCTTTACCATGACATGCAAAGCCCTGCATGAGCTGGTCCCTGCCTACTATCATGGCTCCACTTCCTACTGTTCCTTTTCTTTCCATTGCTTCTGACCACACTGGCATCGTTGTCTCTCTAGTGCACAAAATTGTTCCTGTTGCAGGACCCTTGCACTTGCTGTTTCATCTTCCTGGAATGCCTTCTGCACAAATAGTTGTTTATCTAACTCTTGATTTGTTCACATTTCTGTTCCTTGACCACTCAAGACACCCCCTCCCTCATTCTCTGTTCCTTCATCTTGCTGCACTTTTCTTCATAACACTCACCTATCTAGTTGTTAGTTATTTTTCTTTATTCAAATATAGATATCCCAAGGCTAGTAATTGTGTCTGTGTGCCTAGACAAGTGCCTAGCACATGGCAGGCGCTCCAGAAATATTTGTAGAAGAACAGAATGAATGTCTTTCTATTGATTGTTCACATTTTTGTTTTTGTTTTTGTTTTTGTTTTGTTTTGTTTTTGAAGAAAGATAGAAATTTTATTGACTTATATAAAAAGGATCATAGCAATATACGTTCTCTTGAATCTTCTACTATTCACATATCTTTACATCTCTCTATAAATGTATTTTTCCAAGTACACACCACACACACACACACACACACACACACACACACACACACACACATATCACACATGTACTAAGCCCCAAACATTTATGCATAGGTCAAATTCATCAAATTCAAATTCATTAGACATTAATTGGAAACTCTCTGAGTGCAAAGCTCCTTACCAGGTGCAGGGCAAAAAAAAAGTCCTAGAAAAAAGGAATAAGAATGGTCTGTGCTCTCTAGAAAACTCTCTTTCTACTGAATCTTAACTAAATCTATTTCACTCATTGTCATCGTAACAAAACAATGGCATCAAAAATTATTTCCTTACACGTATGTTTTGAAACTTCACTTTGTTTTCACACGTGTCACTTTTTACTCTTTTTCCTTTTTAATGTCATCATGTCTTTGGGATTATAATTACCTTTTTGCACTGAGTTGCAATTTTGGAATTCTTGATGAGGAATACTCCCAGGACTGAGATCTCACGATTAATTCTTCAAAATAAGATTAAAAACTGTGCATTCTGGATGGGAGACCCTGTCTGGTGATGAGTTGCCTGGAAGAGCTTGTTACAAGCCAAATAGAAGGAGCTGTCATCCTGTTGATGGTTTCCAGGGACTAAGGCTCCAGGACCTGCAGTAATTTCATTTGTCATCATTGCAAAACCAGATAGTCACGTGAGCTGCCAAGGCCTGCAGCGGAGGAAGCTCACTTGCCAACTGTCCTTAGGAATTGGAATACAAGGTAGACAAGGCAACTGCTGGAAATGAATTATTTCTAGCGGTTATGTGATCATCGTCATAAAAAATAGAGGCAGTGAGGTTGGATACACTTGCAATAATTTCCCAACTCTAGGCAAAAACTTCTAATGATGAAGATATCTCTAGAAATCACAAAGATAACTATCTCCCTTGTCAGTGTGAGAAGGGCTCAGAGGAAGCTTTGATCAGACAGGGTAGTACACTAGACTGCGAGGAGAAAGCAGAGTGACCCTGGAAGAGCCTCTTTATCAGGGCGTTAGGTCTGGGCTGGAGGGAATGCACCTGGTTGGAGAAGCAGCAAGACAGCCTGGGGCACAGTGTCCTGAGGATACAAAACCTTAGAGCACGCTGAGTCAAGCAAAAATGCAAGGTGCGGGGAGTCAGGACCCCGAGGACAGGGAGAGCTGTACTCCTACTCTGTCCAACGTATGTCTGTTGGGTGGGATAAAAGGAGATGACTCAAGTCCCGGGCAAGGAGATTAGCAAGAGCTGGAAAGAGCACCTTCCCTTAGTCAGCATAGGCCAAGCAATGTTATGATGACAAACCACCCCCAGCGCTCAATAATTTAGAACCCCAGATTGTCCTTGCTCATGCTATGTGTCCACCAGCAAGGGGCTCACTCAGTCCATCATTGTCATTCAGGGACAGAGGCTGATGTGACATGTCAGTCACTGTCTCAGATATTGCCAGTCACCCTGCCAAGACAAAAGAGAGTTTGGGGCGACGGGAGGTCTTACGTCAGCAAATAAATGCTCTATCCAAGAAGTGACCCACATAAATTCTATTCACAGCTCATCAGTCAGAACTAGTTTCATAGTCCCTACACAAGAGATCCAGGAAGATCAGTCTTACCAAGGAGGTAGGTGGAAAGGAGAACTGGAAACATCAGTGGGCAGCATCAGTGACTGACACTACACCTTCCTGGGCTTATGGGATGCTCAGACCCTAACGGAGAGAATGTTGTCTAAGTCAGGACCTGAGATCCAGGGCATTTTGTGGGAGATAATATGGGGACAAGAAATGAAAGCGCATGGTAGAAGCCAAGGATGTGAGACTGAGCCCACAAGGTAGAGGTAGGCTCAGGGTAAGCATGTTATGCCCCAGCAATCATGCCTACCCTGGGAGTCACGTCTGGATGACAGATAACTTAATCCATCTGCTCCCAGTGGAAGGACTGAGGCCACAGACATACTCCTTCCTGCAATCCTGACTGGCTATAAGAGTTGCCCATCAGAAGGTATACCTGCGAGAAAATGAGTAGGGTTGGGAAAGTAGGGGAGGAGAGGCAGGGACTGTCACGTGGTTCTTACCTTCCTCTGACTTCGATGCATTTATGTTATCTTCAAGGAATGCCATTGTGAGTCTCAGACACCCACAGGAATAGATATCACGAAGAATTTCCTGAAGCTTTTGAAATTTTCGGATGGGTTCCTGACGGAGGTAGAGGACTTCTGTTTGCTTAAGACTCTGAAGCAGAGTTTCACAGAGTGTAGTTCGAGACCACCTGTGTCTGAATCACAGGGGAGCTTGTCAAACATGCCGTGCCTGGGCTTCTCCAGACTTGCTGAATCAGAAGGTCTGGGGATAGAGTCCCCAAATCCCATCTTTGACAAGCTTCCCTCATCCAAATTAAATTTGGATAGCCACTGCCTAAAAAAAGGGATAAGATTGTTCTTGGGATGGCACAATCCTAGAAACAGAAAAGGCAACCCTTCCGGTCCCATGGTCTTAGGCGCCAGGGCAACAGTTTACAGATTCCCATGGATATCAGAAATCGGTCCTGCTTTTATTCTGGTTCGTAACCTTATTCTGGCGCCAGCCTCTGAGATGTTTCATCTTTCCCCGGCATTTGCCAGAGCCTGAGCTACCAGTTGCTGGGATAGGAAAGACAGGTGGCTGGGCCTATGGGGTAGGGGATCTGCTCTCCCCAGGAGACAATTACATGCTCGGAAAAGGACAACCGTGGCTTGTCCTAGGCAACAGAGGGGAACCCTTGTCAGCATTTTGAAAAGCTGGCGCCATGCTTGAAAGGGGCTGACGGGAGCCACTGATGGGTCTGGCTGAAAAACAATTGCTTATGAGGAAGATCAGTGTCAACTTTGAAGTGAGCCATGCTCGAATTAGCACCATCGTGGTAACAAGCAGAAGGAGCAGGGCCCGAATGACATATTTAGTCAGGAAAGAGGCCTGGGTTTAAGGAAGGATCCCTTCAAAAGGAAATAATGCAGGAGCCTTGGATGAGACGCCTCTGACTCCTTGTTTGTCTGGCTGAAAACTCGGGAAGCTGACATTTAGTTGAGTGGCTCCTTCCCTGAATGGAGTCCCCTGTGTAGCTTCTGTATTTCTGTAGCAGATGGAGCCTGTCCTTTCTGGAGTATTGTGCTGGCTCCATCATTCACGGTGCAACGTGTCCCCAAAGGTGGGCTGCCACGACTTCCCTGCTTATCGAGGAGTCTCCCAGCAGCTCCGTGGATAAAATGAACCACAGCGAGCCGGGCTCAGTAGCTCAGCCTGTAATCCCGCGCCTTTGGGAGGCTGAGGTGAGTGGATTGCCTGAGCCTGCGGGTTCGAGACCCGCCTGGGCAGCGAGACCTCATCTCTACAATAAATCAAAAAGTCAGCCGGGCGTGGTAGCGCAAGCCTGTAGTTCCAGCTCCTTGGAAGGCTGAGGCGGAAGGATCGCCGGAGCCCAGCAGGTCGAGGCTGTGGTGGCCGGGAGCGGCCACTGCACTCCAGTCTGGGCGACACAGTGAGACTCCAACTCAAAAAAAAAAAAAAAAAAAATGGAACCACAGTGGCGGAACCCTGGGAACGCGGGTCATGATTTCCAGAGAGTGAGGGTGAGGGTGTGAGGGTGGTGGAAGCCGAGTCCAGACAGTGGTGGTGTCACGCTCTTCCCGGCCTCGGCGCTACTTAGCTAACTCCCCCCTCCCCCTGCTTTCCTCTGCCGTGGGCCCCCACTCACTTAACTTCTGGCCCAGGCTCTAAACTCCTGAACTCCCGATGCCTTCATCCCTTCTCTTCACAGAGGCCCTCAAGCAAAGCTTGTCATGGTCACATGAAGTCCTTGACCAGGTCTTCTGCTTCCTAACCCAGGGTGGAGGGAGTAGGAATTGGGACAGGGAGCTGGCCATTCTTCCAATGACACCTTCATGAGACTTTGCGCGTTCAACTTCCTCATGTAGAAAACTGGGAATAATAGAATAACATCTCCCTTTAAGAATAAAATATAATCTCTCAAAAGCCTAGCTCAATGCCTAGCCCCCCCCCCAAGAAAAAATCAGCATGTGATATGTTTTGCTTGAATTTAACTGGACTATTTTTTGTTAATATTACAAATGATACTATTATGATATTTGCTTCCAATTTCGAAGCAGCATGGATTCAGGCTCTTACATCAGTCACATTACAGATATCGCAAAAGGCAGGATTTGTATTCTCTCTGTGGCATACAAAACAAACAGCTATACTTGTCTTAATTTAGGAGCAAAGCGTTTTGCCTCTTTCCTCTTAAAAGCATACTTTCCCAGAGCCCGAAGCGCGCGGTTAGAACCCATCGTCCAGTTTGTCATTGGGAGCTGGAATCCATTTCCAGCTCTCTGCACAAACCAGATGAGCTACCTCACCCCTCTTCACCCTCCCTCCCGCCTCCCCATCTGGAAAGTGGGCACAATGTCCACTTTCCCGACGGCCATTTGTCAGCTGTGCTATGAAGATGAATGAGAGAGGATCCCTCAAACGCATTCAAGTCCTCAAAAGAAAAACGGAAAAAGGTGCTACGGAAGCCCAAAGCATGACTCCAGGCCTCAGTTCATTATTGGGAAACATGGCCAACAAAGGGGAAAAAGGCAGTTTTTGCGTGGTGGAAAAGACATCTTGCGAAAGTGGCCCATTGAGGTCACCCGTGGACTCACAGACCGGGGCTCACTTCCGGAGGGCTGCCGAGTGCTTGCGTTGAGAGCAGCTCGAAGCCAAGAAAAAGCTGAGCGCAGCTCCCCGCCGCTCGGCCATCTGGCGCCCGCCCTCCCCGCCCTCCCCGCCCTCCCGCGCTCACCTGGTGGCCGCGGGGGCGGGGGCGCTGGACACCACGCTGCGGCCCGGCGGCCAGCCCCGCCGTCCGGCCTCGAGACGCGAGAGCCCATTAATTGGCTAATTTGCTTGTGATGTCTGGTCACCGCTGGGCAGGCCCAGCTGTCTCTCGGGCGGTGTCTGCTCGGGCTCCTTTGGAGAACTGGCCCGGCCTGGCTTGGCACTGGTTTTTGAATGAGCTGATGGCATCTTTGAAAGGCTCCAGCCCGAGACAGACTCCCCTCTTCGTCGTCCCCTCAGCCCGGCTGTCTCGTCTAGATCCATTCCTCTGGCCCAGGTACTTCTGGGCCGGCCGGTTCCAAGGTGAGTCTCGGTGGCTATCCCCAGAGGCCAGCTCCTCCCTGATCTCAGTCTTTCTTCTTTCCTGTGGAAGAGAGGTGGGGACTGCTCAGCTAGCTACACCCAGCCTTGGGCATCCGACTTAAACTATCCTTTTATCAAATATGCCACTATCTGAGGGACGTGTTAGGCTCTAAAGTCGTCCTACACCAACGCCAAAGGAAATAAAGTTCTCAGGTGCACATCTCCTGAGTCGTGTGTATTGTATTGTGTGTGTGTGTGTGTGTGTGTGTGTGTGTGTGTGTGTATTCCTGAAGTATTTTCTATTCTTTGTGAAAACTTACTAGAAATGGCCGAACAAAGATGAACCCCCATGGCTCCACCCTTTACTCAATATTTTTAGTTCAGTGTCTGTCACCTCCAGATATTTGCCTGCATCTTCAGGATTTTGTTTGTCAAACTTTTACAGACCTTAGAGACGTGATTTTTTTCAACACAGCTTAATTCCAGCACCGGCTGCAAAGTTCTTCCTTTTATAGACCTAGAGAGGTACCATGTTTCCTACCACCAGCTTCAAAGTCTTTAAGAACTTCATAACTTCGTGCTTCCCTTCTTCCCCTGCTTGCAGCCCTGCAATGAGAAAAGGGCATTGCCAATGCTCTCTCTCTCTCTTCCTGTGCTGGAAATGCCTTTTTATTTCTCACAGTTGGCCTAGCTCCCTCTTATTTGTCAAAGATTTTCTGAAATCCCATATCCTTCCCGATGACCATTCTGCCCATCGGAGGGTCCTGGTGACTTATCTTGACACCCAATGCACAGATAGATGTCTTGTCCTCCTTCCGGCTGTCTCAACTTCGACAAAATGAAGATTTAAAAAAATCTTTCCATTTGCCCAGTGTGTGCCACTTGGTGTGTGTGACTTCTCATCCTCTTGGGTTTTCCGTGTGCAAACTACTTGACAGCAGGTGTTGTCTCTACCTAACCTTGTCCACTCACTGCTATGGCTGCAGTTACTTGGGGTCATTTCATTTTCTTGCATGACAATGAGCGGTTCTGGGTTACCAATGACAAGATGAAGTGTAGACAGATTCCTCAGAACAAATTAGTGGCTTGATTAGACATGGAGTTAATCTTTCAGCACGCGAGTGACTTGGCCACTTTCTCTAGAGCTCTTCATTTTTTTTTTAGATCCCATAAAAGAAGGGGACCATTCTTTTAGTCCAAATTCTGCTCCATTTCTCCAACCAGTGGGGGGACATTTTATAAATGAAAAACTCACAAAGCGTAACAACATCTGAGCCTTTATCTTACAGTACTTTTAAATTTCTAATAAGCTTTCAGAATGTGACTTGTTTTTCTTCGAGAAATAATTTAGTTAACAGTCAGTTATGGTTCTTCTCAAGGATAAGGCAGAGTCACTGAAATCCAATTCCTTTTGAAGTTTTTCTTTTTAGTGAAAGTTTTTCTTTTTAGTGAAAGTGTGACTCGGGCTGGTTGTGTGTGTGTGTGTGTGTGTGTGTGTGTGTGTGTGTGTGTGTGTGTAATGTGTCTTGGGGTCCTGCTAAAAAGAACAAAACTGCAAGCAACTTGGAGGTTATGTCCGTGTGTGTGTGTGTGTGTGTGTGTTGTGTGTGTGTGTGTGTGTGTGTGTAATGTGTCTTGGGGTCCTGCTAAAAAGAACAAAACTGCAAGCAACTTGGAGGTTATGTCCATAGCTAAATTTGAAGTTAAGAGCTCGTCCTTGAGCTAAAGTTTCACTGAAAACCCAAAGCCTGGGCCAAATTCAGCAAAAGGCTGACTTGCGGCTGTGACCCTCAGGGGCTGGGCAAATTTGATAGTTCATCAGGATCGGTCTCTTGGGGAACCTGGGTCAGTTTGTGGGAGAGAGTCTGTGTCCAATTAGGACGTGGTGTGCAGGAAGAGCTTATTGATGATCTGGAGACCAATTTAGGGCTTCTTTGAGGAGAGGCCACGTGCATACACGCACACACACACACACACACACACACACACACACACACACACCTTACCTAGGTTTTATGAGGCTTGCACTAGTGAGGGACTCTTCCAACTCCATTTCACCTTGATACTTTCAGGTTTAGAGACGTGCACTTTAAAGAAAAGGGGGAGCATTTTCTGCGGTAAGAAAATTCAGAAATCTGAAACAGAGGAGGAAGTGCTCTGCATTCTCCACAGGCTACGTCAGCCCCGTTTTTCACACCTTTAACTAGGCCCCTCAGGGGCGAACAGTGAGGAAGCCGCAGCCCTCACTTCGGAACCCCAACTTTAAAGAAACGGTTCTGACACATAAAGAACTTGCAGACACCAGAGCTGGAAGAGTCCCGGCACAGCTTCCCGATTATTAAGCGCAGATAGACAGACACCCAGGCTTGTTGTGGGCCCCGAGAATCTTTTTACATAAAACAATTATATCTGCTTATGTACCTTGTCGCCAATCAAACCATGCCTTTGTGCTAAAGCAAGACAAAGACAAGCCTGCATTCCTTGCGCAGGGAAATAACATAAGTGAATTATTTTGAAAATTTGATTGTGAAGTATGCCTGTTCCCTCTAACAAGCAGAAAGAGAAAGGGCGGGAGAGAGAAAATGAGTCTGAAAGGACGGAATTGAATGACCATGCTTGTCCTAGAAAACCCCAGCTGCCGTGAAATAAGCTTCTCAGGTGGCCGCTAGATGATGATCGGAAACAATTAGGCGACTGCAACTTTTTAGAAGTATCGCGAAAAGTAATACAAAAACAACCATACCAAACCAGCGGGAGAAGAGTGTGTAAAATAGTTTTCAGGTAGCACCTGGAAAAGAAGCACAAAGAGCTGCTTCTCCCTCACACCTATCAGTGCTTTTCTCTTTGTTTTGACTGTGATCTTAGGTCTCGTGTGATAGATAGTAAGAAGACTGAATTCTCACATGGTTGACCTCCTAAAGGAAGTTTCACTCACACTATAGAAGTTTAGAAGAGCTTTTTGCTATACTCGAGGGAAGATAAGGGGGGAACGTGTATATGTGTGTGTTGTGTGTCTACTCATGCAGAACTTTGATTTCAAAACAAAAATCCCATATGTCTGGAAATAATTGAGACCCCACATAACATATAAGTCAATGAGGGGAAATGCATAAACAGTCCAGGTAGCAACCAAGAAACAGATGAACGTAGGATAATATAATTCCGCGACACTACGGCTTCTGCCTTCTTTTTAGGTAGTGAAAACACATGTTTGTGTAGTCTGGTTTCCAGGACATTCCCTTTCAAACGTCTTCAAAAGTGTTATCTTATCTCTGGCACACTCCAGCCCTAACCCGGAGCCCAGTGTCTCCGGGATAATGATGGGGAAATGCTCATGAGATCCAGAAAGCAATATGTTAACCATACGGTGTTCAAAACTGTTCATCAGACACAGGGATGCGCGTATTCTGCGGCACAGCCGCAGAAAGGATGAGGGCCTTTATGTTGTGTGATAATGCAGCTCTTTGAAACATTGCTGGCGGACTCTCTTCACATCATGTCACACAGGACAAGAAACGGGACAGGCCCTCTCTGCTTCTCGATTCATCGACCTGCCATACAATACAACAAACCAGCTTTTTCAAGGCCCCCTGAATGAAGGCCTGTGCCTGCAAGGGAAATTTAATTGGATTTCTTTATGGGTTGCAACAATCCAATGAAAAATTATGTAAGAATGGCATGATTCAGTTTCAGCATGCACTTGAATAATAATAATTTTTTTTATTTATAACAAGAATTCTTTAAAAAATAATAAGAAGGATTTTTAAATGAAAACACCCTGCAACAGCACTTTTCAGCTCAGCTAGACCAGGCAGACCAACTTTATCCACGGCAGCTTGTGTTGTGTGGGTGTTTGTGTCATTGTCCCAGCTTAGAAAATGATTTTAAATGCATAGATTGCAACGCATTCAGAACGGAGTCGGAGGCTTTCAAAAGTACTTGTTTGGCTTTCTGGAAGAATAACGTTGTCTTTAACAATGTCCCCTGCCTTGAACCAAAGTGCATTTGTGCATCCTAGAGAGCAGGAAAATGTCCATCACTCCAACTATTCTTTGGAACAACTTTGTGACATCTGAAGATATTAAGTCCTCTGTAGCAGTTTGACATTTCCAAATTGGTTGTAGCAGCATTGAAGATTATTTCTTATCCTCCTCTTGGAATTGGGCAAGCGGCTAGTATCTGCCTAACAGCCTTTTTGGATATACCTTTGCTAGGACTCTTCCTGTTATTCCCATGTTTCCAGGTGCCCTTTTGGCTACTGGGCAGCATATTAGTTCCAAGGAGCTCATTGCACCCATCTCAATCCACAAATAGCCACATCATTGGAATACAAGGTAGCAGATAATTTGGGAGTATCTCTTTCATGACCTCAGCTAGGCTTTCATTCACTCACTGTCCTTTATTCATCAAATCGTATGTTCTTCCCAGTACCTGAATGCATAGCTTTCATCTGATTCACCTGGAAAGCCCATACTCATTCTTCAAGATGGGGTTTAGATATCATCTCCCGGAAAGGTCTCTTAGGACACCCCACCCCATTCCAAAGCAAGCGATCCTCCTCTGTGCTCCCATCACCCCCGTCCGTCCATACCTCTTTGTTTTGGTCCATGTCACGTTGTCGTAACTGCGTTTACAAGCGGGGCTCCCCACGGACTGTGGGATGAATACAAGGGCAACCGGGCATATTTGTGATTGTGTCCTCAGCACTAGCACATTGCCTGCCAATGGGCATTTAATTAATAGTTCTTAAATGAGTGAAAGGGTTGATGAGTGGATATATGAAGATAAGATATATACATGTCCAGAAACAAAAAATTCTATTTTTCCAAGGAAGCAATATATAAATTTCAAGTCTCCATGCTGAATTTCTATAGAAATGACTAAAGGCATCATACTTGTGCAAACATGAATGATATGCTTAAGAACTGTACAGTGGAAAGCGTTTAAATACATATACACATTGGTTGAACAGGGCAACCTAGTAACCAATCACTTGGCATTTTCACGATGTCTCATCATAATAATAGCATTTGACATTAGTATGTGCTCTGCAGTTTTTAAAGCATTTTTATATTCTCATTCTCATATTTATTCGGCAGATATTCACTGAAGGCCTGCTGTACTCTAATCACTGTGCTATGGTGTGCTGCCTTGAGCTACAATGGTAAGCAAAATTGACCTCATGAAGCTTACAGTCTAGTGGAGGAGGCAGATTTTAAATCATTGTACAGACAATTATAACCAGAGACGTGAGTGCTGTGCCTGAAAGGAACAGAATACTTGGAGAGCGTCTATGGAATTTTATCTTACTTGAGTTTTACACCTCTGTGAAGACTACAGGCAAGTACTCATCATCAAATGTTTCAGTCAAAATGGACAAAGTCTACAACGAGTAGCAAAAGTGGAAGCAAGGTTAGAATCCAATTAGCCGGGCCTGGTGGTCCATGCCTGTAGTTCTAGCTACTTGGGAGGCTGAGGCAGGAGGATTGCTTGACCCAGGAATTCCAGGCTGCAGTGAGCTCTGATTGTGCCACTGCACTCCGGTCTGGGTAATGGAGCAAGACCCTGTCTCAAAAAAAAAAAAGTTTTTAAGAAAATTAGAATCCAGCTCTTGCATTTCCACATAGGGCTAGGCATTGAGAATGACTCAACTGCTTGAGCTACTGTTCTAGGGCACTCCAGAGACTTCCACACCGAGGTGGAGGCAAGAGGTCCCCGCTTTGTGAATGCGAAGGGCTTGGAGGTCAGAAGGCAGACCTTTCCAAGAGTGTACTAAACCCGACAGGCTTAGCATTTCTGTTAAGTGGGTGTGTTTGTGTGGGTATATGTTTTTGTACAGGGGGAGGCCTGGGACTGGTAGGGGCAGTGTGTGTAATGTCCCCTAGCCTCCTGTTAATTGGAATGATAATGGCCACTATTTGAGCACACGTATGACATGCCCAGCATAATGTCTTAATCTCTATTTCTTATATGACACAAAGGAAGTCATGAGAGCTGATGTCTAGAGACATTAAGGAGGTTGTCCAAGAACATGGAGCTAGAAGGTGATGGAACTGGGATTCGAACACAGGTCTGTGACCTCAAAATCTGTGGGTGTTGCTGTCACTTGTGCCTTCTGCCTTCTAACCTGCAGAGCGTATGATTTTATACATTTGACAACTGCTATCAACAGAATATTTCCATCATCTTCGATCTTACACTGGGCCATAGATGCTAGAGGGTCCTCAGGATAGCTGGGTTGACTGATTCCAAGCTAGAATCTAATTTTGCAAGCTATGAAGCAAATAGGTTTTAGGTTTTGGTAAGAACCTTACCCTCACGCGCGCACACACACACACACACACACACACACACACACACTCACACATCCATACACCCCTGTGCTAGAGCTTGTCTTTATAGCTCCACTTTCTTGCCACCAAGAGGAGACCTCAAATGTGCTCAGGGCCTCTCTGACTTCAATGGGATCCACATGTGTGCATCTGGAGATAGCATTTGGCTGGTGTAGAAGAAATGAATTGTCATTTTCAGTGACCGTAGAGAGCAAATTTGATCCAAGAGCCTCTTTTTACCATGGGAAGTAGCTTTGCTGGTAACAGTCCTAGTCTTGTTCAACGGGTGAACAGGGTAATGATGCTTTTTGCCAGGGGTCATGGGGAAGGGTGGCACATGGGGGACTAGTTGTGCATTCACGGGAGGAAATAGAATCGCAAGGGCTGTAAAACCACTGCCATTCAACCCACTCCCGACAGCTCCAGACCCTCGCATTTCAGTCACTCATAACTTTACGACACATTCTCCTTTTAGGATAAAACTTTCCAAGTTCAGTCTCTGCTCCCAGGAGGCCAGCTCTTTATGGGAAATTTGTGCTAAATCAGCAAAGATATGCTCTAGTTGGAGAAATACAAGACAAATACAAGACACAATGCACTTTCCCTCTGCCAACTTGAAAGAGATGGTCAGCAGGGAGCATCCCCTGAGGCTGTGTCTCGGGGATAGCTCTTGTTTCTAAAAGTTCCAGGCTTGGATCTGAGCATAGCTGTGATGAGAAACAGCATCACCCGTTTCAGAGACGTCTGGATCAATGACAAAGCCAATAAATGGCTATTACCAGTGAACGGGAGACAAATGTGAGACTCAGAGGAATTAGTGAAAAAATAGAGAGATATTATAACACAGCAAATATTTATTGAGAGAGACTTTGATTCAGGAAGAAACAAAACAAAAAAGCCAGGTCTGAATCGGAAAACATCATGCTAGAATGCACCCATCTGTGCACAGGTAAGAAATCTCTCAAATCGGGTAGCTAATGTCTCCTGAGCATCATCCAGGTGCCAGACACCATACAAAGCCATGGCAGCATGTGAAGTCAATGGCATTTTGTTTCCTCATTCTTGCTACAAGAGAAATTACTATTCCCAATTTACAAATGAGGATACAGAATCTTGTTCATTCAGTCAGTCAATAAATATTTTTGAGCCCTGAGCAGGAATGTCCTTGGTATATTTGAGAAAGAACAAGCAGGCCAGGGTAGCTGGAACATAGAGAACAAGAGAGAGGATGGTAATAAATGAAGTCAGAGTTAGTCAAGCCAAGATCACCTAGGGCTTTGTGGGCCTTGAAAAGTTTTCAGATTTTATTCTAATTGCAAAAGGCATGGCAGGTGTATAACTAGGGCACATATTCAGCTGCTATAATCATTTAATGAGATGGAAGTATAGTTCTCTCTCGTGTAACATCCAGAAATAGGCAGTCCAGAGTCTGCTTCACCCTTCCCCAGGTGTGATAGTGAACAATGGCTCACCAGAAGGAAGGGGGAAAGGAAGAGGAGGAACTTCCTGGATATTGTCCATGTTGTTTCTGCTCATGTCCCATTGGCTCCAATCCAGTCACATGGGCACACCGACTTTAATGGCGGCTGGAAAGTAGAGTCGTTAGTCATTGCACAGGTCAATGTTGGAGGGTCTGTTATTAAAAGAAGAATAGATATTGGGGGACAGTTAGGAGTCTCTCACAGATGGTTTTGAGGGAGGTGTGGCATGATTCAACTTATATTTTTTAAAAGACTGCTTTTTAAAAAAATTATTTATTCCAATAGCTGTAGGGGTACAAATTTTTTTTTTTGTTGTTACATGGCTGCTTTGTATAGTGGTGAAGAAGTTAAAATGACTGCTTTAAAAATCATATTGCAAAATAGTCTGGAAGGCCAGTGATGGAAGTAAAGAGACTAGTTAGGTAGTGATTTTAATAATCCAGGTAATAAATAATGATGGCACAGGCTAGGGTAGATGGTAGGAAGTGCACAAATTCTGGATATGTTTAAAGGTAAGGCCAGAAAGATTTGCTTATGGATAAAAATATGAGGTGAGAGAGAAACATAAGTCAATGATGACTCCTAAAATGTTAGGCTTGCATATGCAAAGAATGGACTTACTGTCTACCAAGATGGGAAGACTGGGTAAAGAGCAGGTTTGGGGATGAAATTAAGAGTTTGGTTTTGGATATATTGAGTTTCCGTTGCTTAACAAACATTCAAATAGATGTTTCTAGAAGGAAGTTTGAATATGACCCTCTAATTTAGGAGGGAAATTAGGGCTGGAGATACAAATTGGGGAGTTGTTGATGCCGGGATGACATTTAAAGCTACACAGAGAGATGTAAAAAACTTGTTCCAGGCACTGGTGTAATTAAGGTCCCTAAAACCATATTGGTATTATGACAAAGCCTGTGCTTTTTCCATCAGGTCATGAGAGAAATCAAACTCTCCACCACTAAAGAACTGCTGATTTGCCTTTTCAGATCCACCATTATTTGCCCCTCCCCTTCTCCTTTCCCGCCACACCCTGTTTCAACTTTAGTTTATGCCTTCATCATTTCACTAGAGAAAGGAAATAAAATATGCTTCCGTTCAGAAGAAAGATTGTACAAGAAACACATGTCTCAGGGGCCGGAAACTCCAACAGGTAAACAAAAAGGCTTGGTATGAAGACAGAGCTGAGAGCAAAAGTTGGTGGAAGGGGATCACCAAGAAAGGGGAATCATCAGTCTCTAAAGACACAAGTCCTAGATGAAACAGTGGGGTGAGGTAGTGGCCAGGTGAGTATGAGAAGTTGTTGGGAGAATGGAAAGCAGAATACTTCAAGAACCCATGAAGTTAGACTAGGAGCTTCTGGAACCATATCTCTGAATGCTGGGTAGGTGTTGGGACTGCCTTTGCTTGTAGATCTTTGTTCACTTGGCCAAGACAGCTACTTGAAAGGTATAGCCATTAAGAACAGATTTTATAAAGGTATCAAGGGGGCTGAGGGAAGGCTGCAGAAGAGTTTTGAGACTTTCAATAAACTTCCTTTATTTTCAGCATCTGTTTGTTTTTACCATGTCTGTATTAGCTTAAAAGAAGAGAAAGATTCTGGAAGAACAAAGAAAGTTGAGAATGCCATTAGTCAGCTTTGTTTTTATGGACTTCCTTCATTAACTCACTCTCTCAATGACCTATTTTTCCCAATCAGGTAAGGAATTTGCTCTCCTACACGACAGCCTTGGTGTAAGTTGAGTTTTGTCCTTCCTGAAAATTCATATGTTGAAATCCTAACTCATTGCCTCAAAATATGAACTCATTTTGAAATCGGATCATGGCCGATGTCATTAGTTAAGATAAGGTCATTGGGTCATTCACTATAAAAAGAGGAAATCTGGGCAAAGAGACATCCTTAGAGGGAAGATGAAATGAAGAGACATAGGGAGCCCATCTGCAAGCCAAGGAGAGGCCTGGAGCACATTCTTCCTTGCCTGCAGAAAGAACAAACTTGCCAGCAACTTGATTTCAGACTTCTAGTCTTCAGTGCTATGGGACAATAAATTTCTGTTGTTTAAGCCACCCAGTTTGCAGTACTGTGTTATGGTATCTCTAGCACTAATACAGGCCTCCACATAGGTAACCAATGGAAATACACAATAAGATACCAGACTTGGCCTGGGGATGAGGCACCTATGCAAAAAAAAAATTTCTTCACCACTACTGTATTGAAAAGTTTGGGCTAGGCCTCCTGAAGTTGTCTTGGCTGTTTTGTAGAACTCAAGAAGCGTTTTTTCAGCTGCATCTGTGGCCCTGGTGAAATTGAGTCGTGGTTTTCATAGACTCCCTAAAGAAAGTTAAGTATACCAGTTCAGGGAAGAAGGAGAGAGTAGTTTAGCAAGTTCTAGGAGGTTACTTAGTATCCTACTCACTAGGTTTATGCTTCAGAACGAGTATGAGCTGTGGGTCGGCAATCTGCAGCTCCACTTGCTGTTTCCTCCTGGTCTCAGTTCTCACGTACCTTCACGTAAGAGCATCTTTTAATGGCAAGGGGGATTCCTAGCTATGAGGGTGCTGTCTTGGTCTGTTTGTGTTGCTGTAAGGAATGCCTGGGGCTGGGTAAAGAATAGAGGTTGATTTGGCTCACGGTTCTGCGGGCTGTACAAGAAGCATGATGCAAGCATCTGCTCCTGGTGAGGGCCTCAGGAAGCCTCTACTCATGGTGGAAGGCAAAGAGGGGCCAGCATGTGCAGAGATCACATGGCAAGAGGCAGGGAGTTGCCACACTCTTTTTAACAACCAGCTCTTGAGGGAACTAATAGAGTGAGAACTCACTCCTTACCTTGAGGATGGCACCAAGCCACTCATGACAGGTTTGTCCCTGTGACCCAAACACTAAGCCCTGCCTCCAACACTAGGGATCAAGTTTCAACATGAGACTTAGAGGGAGCAAACCAACCAAACTATAGCAAAAGCCTTTTTTCCATATACTGAGAGTAACTTGGGGTTTAAATTACCATGCCTTATAAGATGACTCTACACCCCATCCCCACATAGAAGGTGACCTTCTTAATGTTAGAGTTTCCTTCTTATTGATCCAGCTGGTGTAAAACACTTCTGGTGGGCCAGAGGCATTGGTGGTGGCCTTCATGGAGGCATCATGCACTGTGGCATGGACTGGGGTGAACGCAACAGGCTAAGTAGAAGAAGCCATGCAGAGGGTGCTTATGACATTGTTACTTCTTTTACTCAAGTCAAATGTGATAGATAAGGAAAGGGTGGGTAGGACTGATGTGAAAGAGTAGAAGATCATCTACGCCAGTTATGTTTACACTTTTTTTTAAAAGCATTGGATGGTTTTATTCAAAGCAAACCTAGAACCCAGTGTGAAAAACAGGGGAAGGTGGGCTTCCACTAGGCTTGAGTCACCCCAGGCGTGTATTTCAGGGGCCAGGCAGGTAATGCAGCTGAGCGAAGTGGGAAGGACGCAGCTCTGGTGAACTGGAGAGAGCTGGCTGCTGAAAGAGGCAGGCATCGGAGGGTTTCAGCCCTGCAGGGATGGGACGCAGTGTTGCCAATGGACTTCCATGAGAAGCCAGAAAGCTAGATTGTTATGTGAAGTATCCTGATTTCTAAAAACTTCTGTTCTTTGAAAGACACTGTTAAAGGAGTGAAATGAACAAGCCGTGGACTGGGAGAAAATATTTGCAGAGAACATACCCCATAAAGGACATGTGTCCAAAACATACAAAGAACTCAACAATAAGAAAACAAACAACACGATTAAAAAATGGGCAAAAGATCTGAACAGACCCTTCCAAAGAAGAGATTCAGATGGTGAACAAGCCAATGAAAAGATACTCAGCATCACATATTGTAACTCATGAAAATTGCCAGTTAAAACAACAATAAGATACTACTACACAATTAGAATGGCTAAAACTGAAAACACTGCATATTGGCAAGGATATAGAGCAATAGGAATTCTCATTCACTGGTGGTGGGAATGCACATTGGTATGCTGTCTTTGGAAGACAGTCCGAAAGTTTGTTGCAAAGCTAAACACAGTCTTACCATAGGATCCAGCAATTGTGTTCCTTGGTTATTTACCCAAGTGAATTGAAAACTTATGTCGACACAGATATCCTGCACATGGATACTCATAGCAGCCTTATTCAGAGCTGCCTAAATTAGTAAGCAACCAAGATGTTATTCAGTAGGTGAAAGAATAAATAAACTGTGATACATTCATACAATGGAATATTTATTCAGGACCCAAAGGAAATGAACTATCAAGTCATGAAGAGACATGGAAGACTTTAAGTGCATATTGGTAGATGAAAGAAACCAGTCTGAAAATGCTACATATGACGGGGAGGACCCAAAAAACTCAGGATTGATTTATTTTAAAAAATGTGTATTTATTCTTAAGTGTTTAAACTTCAGTCACCTTCAAAGTACTCTCCATTTGATACAGTACACTTATCGAGATGTTTTCTCCACTGCTCAAAATGGTTTTTGAACTCATCCATTTTGGTGATTTTTAGTGCTTCTGCTGTTTTTTGTGTCACCTCTTCCACATCAGCGAAACATTTCCCTTTGACGATTTTTTCATCTGGGGAAACAACGACAACAAAAAATCGCTTGGGGTGCAACTGGGAGAATAGGGAGGGTGGGTTATGGGGGCCATGCTGTTTTTGGTCAAAAACTGTCGAACACACAGCACAGTGTGGGCTGGTGTGTTGTCATGGTGGAAGAACCAGTCACCTGTTTGCCACCATTCCAGACGTTTCTTCCTTAAATCATGACACAACCTTCTCAAAATTTCCAGCTAAAAACTTTGATTGACTATTTGATCCAAGAGAACAAATTCCAAGTGTCCTACAGGGGCCTGCCCTCCAAAAGATCCTTCCAGTTTTGGGGGACCTCATCCCCTCGTACTTTATGATCCTAACTGTGTGACATTCTGGAAAAGGTAAAAGATGGAGACATTGAAAATATCAATGTCACCTGGAGGTTAGTGAAAAGAGGGACGAAGAGGGGAGCACAGAGGATTTTTAGGGCAGTGAAACTACTCTGAGTGATACAAAAATGGTGGATACATGGCATTCTGTATTTGTAAAACTCATAGAAGGTACAACACCCACAGTGAACCCTAAATAAACTGTGAACTTTGGCGAATAATAATATGCCAATATTGGCTCATCGACTATCACAAGCACACTACACTAATGCAAGATGCTAATAATAAAAAGAAGTGGGGGTGAGGGAGCAGTGGAAGGGAACAGGGGGGACAGGGGAGTTCTCTGTACATTCTGCTCTGTTTTTTGAAATCTAAAACTGCTATTAAGAAAGAAAGCCTATTACTTTTCTTTCTTGGTTCCTGGTTTTGCAATTCTAGCAACTACCTCAATATGAAGGAAAATAAAAACTCGCATACGGCTCAATAAAAACGCATGTGAGGTTGACCACAAGGTGTTTGATTTTGACTTTGGCCCCAGCCCTCTGTGGCAGCCTCTGAGGCTCTGTCCTAGGGCCTCAGACTCCACAGGACACAGTGTGAAGACCATAGAGATGTTCCCTCTTTAGAGAGGAAAGAACTGGGGCCTAATAAGGTGCGGTGACTTGCCCAGGGTGACCTGGACTGTTCGAGACAGAGAGCTCTGACCCAGCTTCCAGACTGCTTTCCGTTTCTTCCCCAAGATACCTCTCCCAAAGTCTCAGGACCCCAGCCTCATTTTTCCTCCGTTCCCTAGTAGAAGAGAAAGGGCCAACTAGCTCCCTTTTTTTGGAGGCAAAGGCTGAATTGTTGAGACTTGAACTTGGAAAAGAGGAGGGAAAAAATTGGAGTGCAGAGCATAGTCAAACAGACAAGGAACGCGATGGAAAAACGTACCAAGACTGTCATCCAAGCTTCTTGCCAGTTTCTGGCTGGAATCCCATCCAGGCAGCTCCCCAGAGAACTGCATGTAAGAGACATCTGCTGTATTTCCCAGGTTGCTAAGTGGTCTGTTCTGTCCAAAAACTTGGCCTGATTAGGTTAGCCCCTGTCTTGAAAAGATTCTCAAGATTCCCCGACATATCACCCCCAATGACTTGTTAAGATGTTCAAACTCTTCATAATCAGAACAACTCCAAGCAAGCCCTTGCATCTTCCAGAGTCCAGTTAGAATGGAAAATCATTCCTGACTTGGAAAAGGTACAGACCACCTTCTTGCCTATTCCCCAGGCTAATTTTGTGGAAGGCGAGGAAGAAGGGAGCTGACATCTGCCAGGAATGCAGCTTCAGTGTGCTCTCTTGCTTAATTCTCACAGTTATGCCACAAGTTGAAATAGTATCAATCTTAGATTACAGAGGAGGGAGCAACAGCTCAGCAAAATGCCATGAATACCTGAAACTACACAGCTAATTCATGCAGAGTCAGAGTTCAAGCCACACCTGCCTCCCTCAAACTCTTTTGCTTACAGCTTGGACTACCAAGCCAGGCCCTGAAGGACACGCTTCTACCACTCAGTTTTACATCCACGCAAGACAGGCATTTGGACTTGAGAAGAAAAATGTAAGGAGCCGCAGTCAGGTTCCTCCTTCCCATTCCTCAGTGCTGTCCCTTGGTGGGAAAAGACAAATTCTTCCAGCAGGGCACTTCCTGCAGAGCCATAGTGGTGCTTGCTTTCCAATCCACAGGTTATAGGCTGAGGTTGAAAGCATGTTGAAAACATTTATGGGAACACAAAGGATTTGGCTGAAAGGGAACATAGCATTTATGGAGTGTCTATTAATGATCCTAGTTGCCATTATTGAGCACTGACTGAGTGGTAGGCACTCATCTAAGCAGTGTGTGTGCCATGGGCGATGTTATCCTCACTATCATCCCACAGGGCAGGCACCATTCCTTCCACTGTTTTACAATGAGGCAGCTGAAACACACAGAGGTGACGGAGGTGAGCATTTGCTCAAGGTCATCTAGGTACTAAGAGGTAAAGCTGGGACTTGAACTTGAGTGGTATGACTTCCAGTACTCTTCCATAATGTCTCCCAAGCTGCCAGAATTGGCATTTTGGTGTTTTGACTGTGTCATTGGATCTCCCACAGATTCAACGACACAATGTCCTTAGGCAAGGACAAGTGGTTATGAACATTTGTAGTCAGATTACCTGGCTTCATCCAATTACTTAGCTTCTCTGTGCCTCAATTTCCCATCTGTAAAATGGGGCTAATAGCTGTACCCATTTTGGGGTGCGACCGTAAAGGTAAATGTAGGTAATAGGCATAAGTCACCTAGCACTTTTTCTACATTTAATAAGTGAGAAGAATGAGTTTCAGAAAGATTAAGTTACTCGCCAAAGATCACACAGCTGGTGAATATATTGCCTTCCTGGACAGGAGGGAGAGAGGAGAGTTGGGGGATGATTCCGAAATGAATGTAATTCACTCTAAAATGAATGTAATTTGGACACCAAATGCAGTGGAGAGCATCAGCCTCTAATATAGAAAATATGATTTAGTGGCTGGTTTTTAAACTAAGCAAATTTACTGTGGTCTCTAAATGAGTCTCATGACAAGACCAAAACATTTCTTTTGCCCCAGATTACCAATATCATATGTTAAGGAGAGAAAACCAGATGGCTCTTAAGCTGGTGTCGGTAGAAATATATATAGGTGGGCTGTTTTTTTATAGCTGCTGGCATATAAAATAAGTCATTATTCTAAATAGAAAAATATTGATGATGTCATCGAGGCCATTGAAAGACACATCAACCTGATCTGATGAACTGGAAAATCAATAGATACTTTCCAAACAAGATGACATGCCTTTTTAATTGGTTGTGTGAGTGTGATATACTGTGTACTGCAAAAGTTCAAAGTTAATTCTCATTGGTTTGGGGTTTTGCTTGCTGTTTCTGTATGCAGGCGCTTTTGCATCCACTTAATGTATTATTAATAGCAATAATAGTACCTCCTGTGTGAGCTTTCATTCCAAGAGAGAATAAGCATATTGGTTATGCCTGCTGCATCATAGTAAGAAGACTAGCATTTCTACCTACTTCTTAGGTGGTCAAAGGATAGCTGGTGTAGGTTTGGTATTCACTGAACACATGGGCATCAGTCTAAGCATATCCCATTTCCCATGAGATATTATTATTATTATTATTATTGGAGTTGGAGTCTCACTCCCGATGCCCAGGCTGGAGTGCAGTTACATGCTCCCAGCCACCCCAGCATTGACCTGCTGGGCTCCGGCGATCCTTCGGCCTCAGTAGCCAGAACTACAGGCATGTGCTACCATGCCTGGCTATTTTACAAATTTATTGTAGAGACGAGATCTCGCCAAGTTGCCTGGCAGGTCTCAAACCCGCAGGCTCAGGCAATCCACTCACCTCAGCTTCCCAAAGTGCTGGGATGACAGTTTGAGCCACTGAGCTCAGCCCTCATGAGGTATTAATTCAGAGATAGGCAACTTCCTAGATAAGCCCAATCAATTCTGTTTGTGGAATCTCTGAGCTATTGTCCTGGCTTCAAATGAAGCCCACCTGAACTGTGGAGACACGCCCTTGTTGTTGAAACACTTTGTTGCAAAGGTCTTGAAGCCAGAGTGAGGGAGTGAGGAAGGTGAGAAAGGTGGCATCTTGCTGCTGCATGTGTGGCTCCATTTGAGAACTATGCACTGTTTCCCTGATCTGCAACTTCCTGAGAGGTAGAGAGCATGAAGGGGTTTGTCCAAAAAGACTGGACATCCCTTTGTGTGCCTTTCTAAAATTGCACATTTTGGGGGGTAAATTGCTTTTTTGGAAATTGACAGCAAGTCCAGAGAGGCCCAGGCAAGGGAAAAGGAGTGAGTGGGTTCTGAAAACTGCCCAGGGAAGCAGAGCTGGAGGGAACTTGAGAGATCATTTAGTTACTTCCCCTCCCTGAAGACCAGGAGGGGTTTCAGCTTACAGCACAGCTTAATAAACATGAGCTGAATATCAAGCTAATTACATTTTTAAAACACCTATTTACTTAGTGCAGTGTTGTCTGTGACCATAGAAGAGACAGTGAAACTCTTGGCCTTCTGTGAAACTCTTTTCTGAAACAACCGCATTCTGGAGATCATGACATGTGAAAGAAAGGGAGGAAAAGTCAGGGAGAGGATCGGAAGAGAGGAAGAAGAGGAGGGAGGATGAGAGACAGAGGAGAGAATGGCAAAAGAGCCAAGGAACCCCCACACCATACTCTTCAGTCCTCATACCACCTGCTTCCCAAGTATGACAGCGTTTTGTCCTGGCCACTGAGAAGGGTTCCTGCTGGAGAACCCGTGTGAACTCCATCAGCCCACAGACAAAGGACTGTTCCGTGTCTTGGACCTCTTTACATATGCTCGGCGTCTCTGGATGAGACCTGATTATTTTCTCTCAGGAGGCAAACATGACGGGCACCCAATTGTTGTTAAGAAAAGAGAAGGGGCTGGAGTCTGATTGTAAGGAGGTGGGGAACTCATGTAGGGAGCATGGGAAGAAGAGAGATGAAAGACCACGACCATGTGGGTGGGCCAGAACGTAGTCTGGACACTCTCACGCTCTCTTAAGAAAGCCCTCCAGCCTCTGCAGAGGGTCCCCGCACATGGAGGACACACGCGAGATGAGCAAGCAGCTGTCTTACCCCCAAACATCCCCATATTTACAATGGCTGACACTGACTGAAATTTATGAGTCTGCCCCTTGGGCGGGAAGTCCCTAGAACACACACCACCCTTGAAATGGCGTTGGCTCTTCACTCCACGCCTTATTGCCTCTTCATCAATCAGAATGACACTTTTTATGGTTGTCTTCCCAGTCCGGGTCAGAGATAGGGCAGTCGGGCTACTCTTGTTTTCCTTCCTTCTGAGAACGTCAGGTGACCCCGCCGCATTCCTTCCCATCAGGCTTCCTGGAGGGTTTTTCTGGGCTGCCGTACCTCTGTGCCCCATCCTGGCGGTGAGGGCGGCAACCGTACTGGGGCTTACTGTGGCTGGGTCCGCATTTGAATTCAACCAGCCACAGTTTCCATCAGACATGCTTTCTCCACTGTGGGCACCATCGGTGCCACTCTGGGTGGCACCCTGCCAGAGTCTGCCAGGATGAAGCAGGCATCGCGGTGACTTAAATTCAGCTGCTCTACTCACTTGACATCATACTTTCTCTATGGAATTGTGACCTTGAGTTTTTCTGGGACTAAATGTTCTCATCTTGGGAAACGATGATAATAAGAAGTGCTAACGTGTATTGTGTTCTTGCTGCCTGACACTATTGCCACCTAAGTGCTTTTCACAGATTAATTCCTCTAAATATCTCCTGAACTCTCCATGCAGTTGCTATTATTATTCCAATTTCGCAATGAGCAAACTGAGGCCCAGATTGTTTAAATGACTCACTCAACGCTACATGAATCCATAGCACAGCTGAATTTTGGATCGAGGCAGTGTGACTTTCGTGTAATCTTAAAACAGTTTGCGAAGACTTTCACAAAAGCTATTTCGCTGACTTCTCAATAGAGCTCTGGAAAGGAAGCAGCATAAGAATTATCAGCCTTGTTTTACAAACAAGAAAACAATCTCAGAGTTTAAGAGATGTCCAAGGAAAGCTGGCTAGGGCAGAGTGGGGTGTTGAACCCCAGTGTCTTTTTTGGTAATTCTAAATCCCTTAGCACTGAGCCTCTGTGCAGTGAAACGGTCTGCCTGGTCATTCCTAAGTTTCTTTCCCACCATCTCATCTGATCATGAATGCTCATTCCATTTTTCTTTAAGTAGTTAGAATACAGGAAGCAATCTCCTCTCTTCAAGGCTAAGCAAGTTGTTTCCAAAAAAACCTTGCTAATACCGTCCTTAACAACAACAACAAAAACATTTGGTTGGATATTTTGTTCTGTAACAGGACTCTTTAACAGAGAACTGATATTGACTTAGGATTTCTCTATCTAAACAATATTAATTAGGAAACGATTAAAGGATATCGGATCTCCTTCCATTCGTTACTTCAAATATTTCTGAAAAATGCATATTTATGGAAATGTTTGTCATCTGTGAATCTGCTCTACTAGTTTGCATATTGGGTTTAATTTTGTCAGGTTTCCCCCAAATCCAGTTGCTAAATAGGACCTAAATCTATTAAATATTGACTTCAGCTTTGCCAGGCAGAAACATTATTCTGTTAATAATGCAGCTCTATTAAGTATCATTGATACTGCGAGTGAGATAACTTCTCAGTTTGAGTGGCTGTGTGTACTCTCAGGCGAATCCTAGAGAGGGGGTTGTCTGTCTTAACGTTAGCCAGTTTCTTCTACCATGGGGATGCTTGTGAAAGAAAAAAATTGACCAAATTAAAATTGGCCTGTGGGCTTTATTTTTTATTTCCTGTAGCTAAAAGTGTATAAATGGACCTGCACTAAATAAAACACAATAATTTGTTCTTGAAATTAGCAAGCACACGTTCCACTCATAAAACTGTTGCTCTGTGATGTGAGACTGGATTTCATTTCAGTGGTCTTGATTTATTGTTTGGTTTGTTTTATTTTGAGGGGGTGGGGATAAGATCTCTCCAGGACAAATCTATTAAAATGGTTGACCAGAACAGATTTGTGAAGGTTTATTAATCTTTAAAAAGTCTGAGTCAGTGAGTTGAAAATTTTTAAATGTTAGAAAGAATTTTTAAAGGGCTTCAAGATGTATATATGCAGCGTAAACCAAAATATTTGATGAGAGCTTAGAGAGACCTTCCCCTATCTATTTCACTCTTCTTTTTAGGTTATTTCTACGCACTTGCATTTTGTGATTCAAGGACAGATTTCTTGTCATGCAGGTTGAAAACATGGTGAATCAGGACACCTTGGCTGGCCTTGCAAGAGTTTAGATGCTACTCACCACATCTGTGGGCACCCTAGAAAAAAGTGGACATGTATGGGAATGGGGGGAAGAATTTGGGCTGGAAATGGGAGCCACTTTCCATGAGATACAGAGAGGATAGGATTGCATTCATTCATAGGCCTGGTTTTAAATTTCTCTGGATGGGTGGATTAAAGGCAAAAATCCTCAGAACAGCTCAAAAGAGAATTAGTGAATGCAGAGGTGCAGATATCTTGATGAGGCAGTGATTTCATTTCGGGGGCGTATAGACCCAGAAGAGGGATTACTTGGTCATATGGTAGCATTATTCGCCATAGTCAAGACATGGAAGAAACCTAAGTGTCCACCAATGGATAAGTGAATACAGAAATTGTGATAGATAAGAGAAGGTCTCTCTAAGCTCTCATCAAATATTTTGGTTTAAGCTGCATATATACATCTTGAAACCCTCAGATATATAACAGGATATGATTTAACCTTATAAAGGAGATCCTGCCATTTGGGACTATACACTATGAATGAACCACTATGCTCAGTGAAATATGCCAAACACAGAAAGTACTGTATGACCTCACTTATATGTAGTATCTAAAACAAACAAACAAAAAGCAGATTGAGAAACAGAGAGTATAAAGGTGGTTACCAGAGTAAGAAAAAATGGGGAGATAGAGGTCACAGGGTACAGAGTTACCATTATGTAGGATCAGTAAGCCTAGAAATCTAATGTATAGCATGAGGACTGTCGTTAGTAATATTGTGTTGTATACTGGAAATTTGCTGAGTGGATTTTAGGTTCACTTCCCACCCACACAAAGTTAGCGCCATGAGATGGTGGTTATGTTAATTTACTTAACCTTGGTAATCATTTCATTATGTTTATATCTGTAAAAACATCATGTTATATACCTTAAATATACACAAATAAACATTTGCCATGGGAAAAGAATAGAGAGAGAGAGAAATTTGGTAAATTGTTGAACACAAGAATAACTGCTAGCCGGGCTCGGTGGCTCAGCCTGTAATCCCGTGCCTTGGGAGGCTGAGGTGAGTGGATTGCCTGAGCCCGCCAGTTCGAGACCCGCCTGGGCAACTTGGCGAGACCTCATCTCCACAATAAATCAAAAATCAGCCGGGCGTGGTAGCGCGAGCCTGTAGTTCCAGCTACTCGGAAGGCTGAGGCGGAAGGATCGCCGGAGCCCAGCAGGTCGAGGCTGCGGTGGCCGGGAGTGGCCACTGCACTCCAGTCTGGGCGACGGAGTGAGACTCCAACTCAAAAAAAAAAAAAGAATAACTGCTTTGGGACCTGAGAGCGCCTGCCGCTGTTCTGCCAGACAGATAATTCAGTGAGAATTCTTGGTTCTTGTGACAACTCAACTGGCCTAAGAAAAAGAGAAAAAGAACACATTGGTTCATAAATGACTGTCACCATGCCCCTTTTCTTGGCTCTGGACTAGCTGGTTTGATGACCACATCCCATGTAGTGGCAGGATAACTGCCAGTTGTTCAGGTCCAACAGAAAAAACACCAGCCCCTCTTGCGCAAGCCAGGCAAATCTTTGTGCTTTATTGCCTCTGGTGGGGCCACCTGACCATCCTTGAACCACCTGAATGGTCCAGGGAAGTGGATGCTCCGATTGGTCAGGCCTGAGTTGTAGGGCCACTCCCAGAACCAGGAAAAACACAAAATCTACTCAAGTATGTGCACTGCCTGAGAGGATAGACGACTCTCCAGAGGAAAGAATGTGGTTGAAAACTGGGTGGTAGAAAGCCTAGTGCTCTCCACAGGGAAACAGAGATAGAGCAGGAGACAACAAACAGGGCCAACTCCAGGGTGGCAGCTGCGGTCACGTGTTAGGACATGCAAGGCATCCCTTTGGAGACTTCCAGAAATAACTGAGAAACACTCTTGAGGGGGTTCAGTTTCTGGCACTAAAGTGGATGAGAGACCATTGTGATTTGGGTATAAATATGTGCTGTTTTTCCTTCCAAAGCAAGGCCTAGGGCATTTGATTATACTTGGAACTCTAGAAAAGACAGATGTCACTTAACAACGCAGTATGAACACATGTAATAAAATTCCTACAACAATCGGTTTAAACCCTTGTTATGGTTTGCTTTAGTGCAGTTTTTAAATGTTTCATTCTGATAGAAATACTAATTCATTTATAGACTTGTTCTGAGAAACTGGAGACAAAGAAGTCTTTATCTAAGGCAGTTATTAAGTTGACATTTTCTGAGGCAACCTCAGTGGCTAAGAGATTTGATTGCATTTGTCTCTTGAAATGTAATCAGTCTCTTTGGTATGTGTGACTTTGCATTTTCTTCCTCATTCCTGGTGTTGCGTGTTGCTGTTTCCTTTATTTCTTACCAGGGATTGGTCAATTTTTCTTTTCGAAGAACTCACTTTGGTTTTTCTAATCATTGATACTTTGCTATTTAAATTTCTGAAATTAACCAAGTCTAGTTTTACTTTTTACGTAATTTCCCTCCCGATTTTTTGCTATATTTTTCTATTTCCTTAAGCTGCATGTTTAGTTTACTTATTTTCTTGATTAATAAAGCTATACATTTTATTTTGAGCACAGCTTTAGCTACTAATAAATTTTTATTATGTCATTTTTCTGATAACTTTCTATATAATTTATAATTCAGTTTGATTTCTTCTTTGATTCAGAAGTTGTTTAAAATTCTCCTTTTACTCACCAGATGAGTAAAGTTTTGTTTGGTTGTTGTTAGTGCTGGTATCTAGCAATATACTAACTATAATATTTTCTTATGCTAAGAGAATATGACCTATATGAGCCCAACATTTTGTCTTTTTACGGTTTTATTTTTGGCCAAGCACACTACCAATTTATTTGTAAATATGTAATGAATAGAAAAGGAAAAGTGATTCATTGTAACATAAACTATACATGTACATACATATGTGTGTGTGTGTATATATATTCTCACATATGTGAAAATATCCATACACACATATAATAAATAGAACTTATTATTATTTGACTCTTTTATTTTTATTTATTTATTTTTGCCAAAATTGATCTGTTGATGTCTCAAAGGATGTAAGTCCTCCATCATAATTATGGTTTTATCAAAGTATTCTTATGTGGCTAAAAGCTATTGTATATGAAATTTTTGCTGATATAGTTTGCTGATTTCACCAACTCAAAATATTTCTTGCTATTTAGTTTCATGTTTTGGCCATAAACACCACTTAATCTGACATTAATATTGCCATTCTTTCAATTGGCTTGTGTTTGAATGATAAAGACATAGCTATCCTTTATTTTTAAACTGTTTCATTTTGTTTTAGGTGTTTCTTATAAACATCGACTATCTAAAGTTTCTTTTTTGCTGGTTCGTTTGTTTTTCTAACTCAATTTGTGGGTCTCTGTCTACTCATGAAAAAAATAAAGCCATTCACAGTAATTGTAGTATCTGATAATTTTTCTCTAATGCTTTCATCTTTTTTATATATTCTTTTTAAATTTTATTTTTCTTTGTTTTTCCTGATTTGAATATTTTTTAAGATCATCTTTTCTTTCTTCAATATGAAGTTCTGCTATGTATCTTATTTTGTTCACAGGTAAAGTCATATTTTTAAAAGTTCTCTTTAAACATAGCTCTCTGCCAAAATTAAATGACACCTCTGCCCCTGTCCCCTCTCCCAAAAAGTACAATATCTTCAGCAGGTTTTTGCTTCCTCACTCCTACACCTATCCCCACCTCACCCCCGCTTCTGGGTATTGTTGAATTAATAAAGGATTTTAATTCTGACTAATTAGTAAGTTTTTAATTATAACATATCTCTTACTTTTAATATTCTTTCTTAACATGTGTATCCTAATTTATGCTTGCACTGTTATGAGGCTATGCATGGTATTGTAGCATACAGGTTTAGTGTACTGGTTCTGGAATCAATCTTGGCTGAATGAACTTGGAAAAGTTACCAAAGCAAAAGTAATAGCAAAATGTGATATTTTGCCTATAATGTGGGGAAAGTAACAGTAAGAAATGCATTGTACTCAGAAAAATGCTTGACAGGTGGTAGGTAGCCAAAAACTGTAAGGTAGCATTATTTTCATTCAATTAAATTTAACTGTAAACTTTATTGCATTGTTGCATATAGTTCTTATTCTCCATTATCTGCTACCTGGAGATTCATATTCTGATTTTATTTTTATTTGACTTACACATTTTATTAAGTAATTCCTTTAGAAGTAGTGTCAATGTCTTTGCCTGTGTGGTAATGTCTTTCTTTGGCCCTCCCATATCTTTGTCAGATGGATAATTTTGAATTTCTTACAGATAAGAAAACGAATGCCTGTCTCATTTCGTTCTCTGTGTAAGTAAAACATTCTTCTTTTGTTATCTGATTTCAGAAACTTTACCCAGATATACCTAGGTTGTGTGTGTTTGCTTTTTCTTGTTAAATTTGCCTGGCACTTGGCAAAACTTTTTGATCTGAAAATGCAAGTCATTTTCTAGGTCGAGAAATTTGCTTCTAAAATGTACTTGATTATTCTCTTCCAACTGTTCCTTCCTCTCCTGGACCACTATTTTCACATTAGGTTTCCTGGATCCATCTTCCACATCTCTTATCTTTTCACTCGTTATTACCATTTCTTTATATTTTTCTCTATCTCGTGAGGGAGTTTGTCCACTTAATCTTTCAAATCACTAGTTGCTTACTCATCACGGTTCAGTTCTATTATTCAATTTTTCTGTTGTATTTTAACATTTATAAATCATATTTTTATTTCAGAAACATTTATATTCTTGGAGTGTTCCTTTGCAACACCATCTTCTATCACTTTAAGAGTTTTCATTTTAGTTTTCTGTTTTGTTTTACATGCTGTCTGTTTCTATCATTAAATTAGCCTCAACAGACGCCGCTTATCCTGGTTTCAGCTTGGTCTCCCTTTTTTGAAGGCTACTGATTTCATTGGCAATCTTTCTTTGCTTACTTCTGTTAGTGTACGCGAGTTGTTTTGGGATCTGTGAAGGTAAGGTTACCAATGTCTTCTGGGCATACACTCATGGTGGAAGATTGATAGGTGACCAAAAGGAAAAGAGGAACTTTTTTTCACCAGTTAGCTTTTTTTCACCAGTCAGCGTCCAAGAGTAGCGAGCTGAGTCCTGTTGTCTGGAGAGGGGGAGCCCTCTACGATCTTATCTTTCTCCATGAGTGGCGGGAAAGTGCCATCCCCAAGTCCATGGAAGGGAAGTTGTTCATTCCAAGACTGCTGCTGCTCTTAAAGGCAACCAGGACCGGTGAGATAACGACTTCTCCCAGAGCTACACAGAGCAAGCAGTTGGAACAGTTCCTGTGCCCGTGCTGCAGTATCCATTGTCTCAGCCGTCTGGCCCCTCACTCCGAAGGCAACCATGTGAGAGGTGGTCTCAGCTGCTGAACCCTACACAGGCAGACAGACCACACCCTTCAGCTCTCCTCCCTACCAACCTTTAGTGTCTGAAACATGGCTCAGGAAAGCTACCCTTCACTGGCCCTTCCTACACACCTCTCAAGAACCCAAAGTCTCAAGTTCATGTGCATTTCCTCCAGGCTCCAGCAACAGACCTCCCTCCATCTACAGGTTGTATTCCCAAAGCAGGGAGTTATCTCATGTAACTGTACTTGAATCTTAACAACTCCTAAGATACCATTTAGTGCCAGGCATTCCTGTTAGGAAAAGAAATATTTTTTTTTTTTTTTTGAGTTGGAGTCTCACTCTGTCGCCCAGACCGGAGTGCAGTGGCTGCTCCCGGCCACCGCAGCCTCGACCTGCTGGGCCCCAGCGATCCTTCCGCCTCAGCCTTCCACGTAGCTGGAACTACAGGCACGCGCTACCACACCCGGCTAATTTTTTGATTTATTGTAGAGATGAGGTCTCGCCTGCCCAGGCGGGTCTCAAACCCGCGGGCTCAGGCAATCCACTTACCTCAGCCTCCCAAAGGCGCGGGATTACAGGCTGAGCCACCGAGCCTGGCTAAGAAATATTTTTATTTCTCTTAAAAAATAGGACTTATTTTTTCTGATTTGGAGAAAGTAACAAAGTGAAAGAGTGAGCAAGAGAGAGAAAGAGAGAGAGACTATATACATTTCATGAGACAAAACTAAATATCTTTCTTCTTTGGTGACTGAAAAGAGAGGACACAGAGGAAGCAGGAAAGGCAAAACTTCCTATTCATCTCTGTTTTCTCAACTAAATATGGCAGACAATGTTATAGCAGTCCCCCCTTATCTGTGGTTTTGCTTTCTATGGTTTTAGTTACCCTTGTTTAACTCCCTTCGAAAACAGATGGGTACAGTACAATAAGATATGTTGAGAGACCACAGTCACATAACTTATTACAGTATATTGTTATAATTGCTCTATCTTATTAGTTTCTATTAATCTCTTACTGTACCTAATTCATAAATTAAACTTCATCGTAAGTTTACATGCATAAGAAAAAGCAGGGCTGGGCTTGGTGGCTCAGCCTGTCATCCCAGCACTTTGGGAGGCCGAGGTGTGTGGATTGACTGAGCCCGTGGGTTCGAGACCAGCCTGGGCAACTTGGCGAGACCTCGTCTCTACAATAAATAAAAAATTAGCTGGGCGTGGTAGCACACGCCTGTAGTTCTGGCTACTTGGAAGGCTGAAGTAGAAGGATCACCAGAGCCCAGTAGGTCGAGGCTGTAGTGGCTGTGAGCATGCCATGCACTCCAGCCTGGGTGACAGAGTGAGACTCCAACTCAAAAAAAAAAGAACCCCAAAACCCCAACTATATATAGGATTTGGGACTATTCATGGTTTTAGGCATCTACTGAGGGTCTTGGAACTTATGCCCTGTGGAGACTCCTCTATTAGCCTATTCAGTAGACATTTCCTGTCTCCTTATTCCCAGTTAGCCAAACTGCAAGGGAAGAATCACAATTCATTCTGAGCCAGTCATCAAGACTCCATTCCCCTTTGCTGGAACTTGGACCCCAGCTTCCTTCATAGCTAGGGAGGGTCATAACAAGTTCTGGCCAAAGAGACTTAAGTATACATATTTTGGGGGACTTGTCCTTCCCTTCCATTCTTCTGAGAATGAGAGTGTAAGGAGTGATGCCAGGAACTGTGGCAATTATTTTGTGATCACACACACACACACACACACACACACACACACACACACAAAGACAATAATGGAAAGCCAACACATTTAAGGTGGTGGATTAACATAGGATGTAAAGAGGTCACTGATGTAGGGTTGAAGCACTTAAGCATGTTAGGTAATGATATAGGTCCTCTGTGTCCTTTCTCTACAGGCATCAAAGAAAAAAAATTGTTTAGCTTTGTCTCATGAAATGTATATAGTCTTTGTCTCTGTCTCTCTCCCCCTTACTCTCTCACTCTCTTGCTCTTTCTTTCTCCAAATCAGAAAAAACAAGTTCTGCTTTTTTCTATAGGAGGCAGGAAATGTCTATTGAATAGGCAAATACAGGAGTCCCCCTTATCCACAGAGGATAAGTTCCAAGACCCCCAGTGAATGCCTGAAACCAAGGAGAATACCGAACCCCATGGCTTCATTCACTATAGTTGAAGATTCTGCTACTTGCAGTTGAAAGCCTTTCTAACTAACACACTAATGTTTGGGTTAGTGTTCTGGGATTATGCAAAGATTGAAGGCAAACATTATTTTGTTTTTAAAATAAATACCAATATATTACAGAGTTCCAAATCCACATGAATTTTAAACATAAAACCAGAAGCACCAAAGTAAATTTCTATTTGCAAGGAAGTTCTTTGGTCCATGCCTTCGGATAATCACTCTCCTGGGCCCTTGGGTGTTTGAGAGGAAGGAGTTTCAGAAAGAGACTAGAAATGCAAACCAATGTTCTTCCTTTAATAAGGATCAATAGTTAAGCAGATTATTGCTGCTGCTGCTGCTGTTGTGATATCATTATTTTTCCACCAGTAACTGCAGAAGAACACATTGTCGACAACTGTGAGGCGTTTGATGCCAAATATGCCAGCCTGGGAAATATCTGATTTTACCATAAAGATTCGGGAAGAATTATAAATATATTTTTCAATCGAATTAAAGTTAAATGAGGCTGTGATTAATAACAGGTAGGGGCTTGCGTTATTTATTATATTTTGAGTTTTGCCTCTGAGGTGAGCTGTTCTTTAAGTATTTTTTCTTTCCAAAAGGGAAAATGGGCAAAATAATAATGAATGCTACCTATTATTAGATACTTTTTATGTACCAGGCACTGTGCTAAGCACTTCATGGGCATCCTTTCACTAAGTGCTTCTGAGAATTCTAGAACAAGCTGTCACAGTCACTGTTTTACATAAACTGTAGGCAAACCAAGGCTGGAAGCATTGTGTAATTGGTGGAAGACATTTTAATTTGCCAAGCCCACACTGATGCTACACTACCCTACCTTACAAAGAAGAAGGTTAATGCCACTCCTACTCTATCAAACTTATAGTTTAACATGGTGGTCTGGATCTTTTAACCAAGGTATCTATTTATCGGTGGCATATTTTGAGCTTCAGATTCCATTTTTTTAAAAGTGCTTTCTACATCTTTGAGATTGACTTGACAGAATTAAGCCAATTGATTATCAACAGAATATGGCATGATTTGTTTCTTCATGATCAACCAGTACAGAATTTACCAACAGTCATATGTATACTTCCATTGTATTTGGTTCTTTAAAAACCCAGTTCAACACAATACAGATAGCCCTTGAGCCACAGTTTAAGTGAGAAAAAAATCCAAGTTGTAGTGAGGCACGTCACAGATAACGAGGTTACAGAACAGCGGTTTTCTTCTTAAGACAGTGCACATAATCTCTGACTTTTTCCTATATTGACAAAAAATAATTCCAATTTTCACACTGTCACAGTACAAATAAAAAGTGTGACTTACGTCTCACAGTTTGCATAGATGATTTCCTGTCCTTTTGACCATTCCATCATCTGTATGACAGTTACGAAATTGTTTTTCTTTGGGACGTCATAGGTATAAGCTTATGCTTCAAGGAGTTTTCCAAATTAAACCATGGGTTTACGATATGACACACAGGGAATCCGATTCTATGTAGTATGATAATCAGATTCTACTAATCAGTGAATCGGTCTTCACTGGTACTCAGAGCTGCAGCTCCAGTCTCCGGGAGCTCTTGGATTTGTTCTGGGTGCCCTAGTACTCAGATGACCGGTTGTGAATGGTGAATAGACTCAGTACTCTTTGGGAGTAAACCAGTTCAGAATCCTATTCTCTGGAAGTCAGTGCTAATATACATTAGTGTGAACACCATGATTCTGCAAGTGGTGCTGAATGAGACCTCCGAGTCTGGAATAGTTCAAGAGTCTTGACTTTTTAATATCGTGATCATGAAGGAAATTGAATAGTTCTTGCTTGAACTTGAATGGTTCCCAGCCTTAGGCACCTGTCTCACCTTGATTACGTTGACACGGCACCAAGACCGGCTGACATGCCCACACACCCTTCTCTTGGAGAACTTTCCCTGCTTACAGCTCCTGCTTAAAAGACAGCCCCAGGTAGTCATCTTTTATACCTTTGCCTTGTCCCCAGGCATGGCTGAGTGGACCAGAGATGGGCACGGCTCCAAGGAATCCAAGCCAAAACTTTGCAGGGACATGAGACGTAGCCTGGCCCCAAAAGAAGGAGCTGAGTTAGCCAAGATCTCTATTTGAGCTGGGAGGAAGAATGAGATGTCATCAGTGGGAGCTGAGTAGAAAGAATGCCATGGAGTAGAATAGGCTGGACAGGATCCTGGTGAAACAAATTCTGGGTGAGATGGTGAAGCAGACGCCACAGGGAAGCGGGAGCTATGAGGTAGGGCAAACATGTAGTTGTACAGGATGAGCAAGGTTAACTGAAGGACAGAGGAGAAAGAGATGCACAGGGAAAAACAGAGAGAAGGAGGAAGAGGAGGAGGAGACAGAGGAAAGGAGAGAGAGGAGCAAGAACTAGTTTCTAAAACTCTTGAAATTGTCTCCAGCGCTACCAGTTGTCCAACTTCTGCCCATGACCTTGTGTATCTTCACAATAGGCCCTCTTGTCCTTAAGAGTTAGTCTCTTCCCTGCAATCTAAAGAGCTAAACCACAAAATGGACTGATAGGAGGAGGGATTGTCAAGTCATGATGCCTCTTGAGGATGAGTCCAGGAAAACACAAACACTAAATGCACCCACGTCCTTTCCTCTAAGGTTCATTATCCATTCTTGCCCTAGAAGCTGCCAGGCCCTATATCTTGCCCTTGTAGGGTCTGAGGCACTCAATGTTTCAGCCTGTGAGAGCATTTTTAGAGGCAGAGAGCTTGAGAGTTTTTCTCTACGATGTGTCTCAGAAGTCTGGAAACTGAAGTTGGTTCATTTAATAAGATCTTGACATTGACCTGAGCACTGTTATTACTAAGAACTAACCCTTAAGAAGGGGGCTCATCTTGACCGGGTTGGTGGCCCAGCCTGTAATCCTAGCACTTTGGGAGGCCAAGGCGAATGGGGTGCCTGAGCCCGCAGGTTCAAGACCAGACTGGGCAACTTGGCAATACCTCGTCTCTAGAATAAATTTAAAAAACTAAAATTATCCTGTAGTCCTGTAGTCCTGTAGTCCTGGCCACTTGGAAGGCTGAGGCAGGAAGGATCGCCGGAGCCCAGCAGGTTGATGCTGGGGTGGCTGTGAGCATGCCACTGCACTCCAGCCTGGGTGACAGAGTAAGACTGCAACTCCAAAAAAAAAAATCAAGACAAAAAAGAAGGAGCATATCTCAAAAAGAAAAAGCAAACAGCCCCGTTAAAAAGTGGACAAAAGACATGAATAGACACTTCTCAAAAGAAGATATATGGGCAGCCAACAGACACATGAAAAAGTGCTCAGCCTCATCAGAGAAATGCAAATCAAAACCACCTTGAGATACCACCTAACTCCAGTGAGAATGGTCATCATTAATGAAACAAAAACAACAGATGCTGGCAAGGATGTGGAGAAAAGAGAACACTTCTACACTGTTGGTGGGATTGTAAACTAGTCCAACCTTGATGGAAAACAGTGTGGTGATTTCTAAAAGAACTCAAAATTGACCTTCCATATGACCCAGCCATCTCCCTTTTGGGAATATACCCAGAGGAACTTAAATCACTCTACATAAAGGATACATACCTGCACATGCATGTTCATTGCAACACTATTCACAATAGTAAAAACATGGAACCAACCATACTGCCCATCAAAACTGAACTGGATAAAAAATGTGATACATATACATGATGGAATATTACGCAGCCATAAAGAAGAACAAAAGTATGCACTTCACAGCAACTGGGATGGATTTAGAGTCTATCATTGACAGTGATCTATCACAGAAACAAAGCACAGAGTGCCACGCATTTTCACTCCTAAGAGGATCCTGAACATTTACCATAATATAATAAGAAAGGGATTGGCAGCAGTGGGACACTGCCAGGGGATGGGGAAGGTGGCACATAACATCAATAAGGGCACCTGATCTCAAACCAGGTGAAGTGGGGACCAAAGAAAGGCCCAAACTTTATCTGTACGATGATCAGTTGTGTACCTAAATCTGAATTGTATTCCACATCTTTAAAATAAAAAAAAATTAAAAAAACAAAAAGAAGGGACACATCGAATAACCTTAAATGAAGAGTCTAATTCAGATCAGCAGAGACTCTGGGCTTTCAGATCTTCAGAAGAACCTCACAGTTTGCTTGCTTGGGAATCCTTTGAATTGCCGCCTGAGATCTAATTCTATGAACAAAACTCCAGAGACGAGCCACTGTTTACAGCTAAGGGAGGTGTCTACTCACTTAAATAGGGCCCATTGGGCTGGTAGCTCCATGCTTTGACAAGTGGAAAAGGACAAGGCAAATTATCTAAACAACTTTAGCTATCTATCTGTATATTGTTAAGTGCTATATTTCCTGGAAAGAAGCTGTGAGTTAACACAATAGTTTTAACTTGTTCTCTCAACTTCCTGGCTGCTGTGATACTCAGACCACATTTCAATATTTCTGGGTTTTATCTGACAAAGTAGAGGTGTGTAGAGATGGAAGTGGGGAGGAGAGGAAGAGGAAGGATGTAGTGAAGACAAAATCATAAAGCTGGGAGGAATTTCAAGGGGTCAGGCGCTGCAGGTCCTAGCTGCAGGCGGGACTCTTCTAAAGCTGGGAGAGGTGTATTCCTGTTTCCAGTAGTCAACGAGGGCACTTATATAGATTGAGGCCCCTTCTTCCTTCCCGTTTTGCTCATGCCAGCAAAAGCCATTTTAGTGCAGGAGAGAGGCCTTATATGCGATGTATTTGAAAGAGTACCAGACAGTCGCCCTTCTTCTGAACCTCTTTTCCACTGCTGCGTTAAAATGTTGTAAGTTAAAAGTCATTTCTGTAACAGGTCCGCTTAAAGGCCAGACGTCCTCACCACTGTACAATTTATCCATGTAACCCAAAAAAATCACTTGGACCCCTAAAGGTATTGAAATAAAAAGTCATTTGTTTCCAGGCATTCTCTTTCGATCTTTATATAAACGTATCAAATAACGTTTCTCTAGGGCAGTAGGGAATTACCAAGTGTTTTTGAGATTACTGGCCATCTTTGTAAACGGTGGGAGAAATCAAAAGTCTCTAATATTTCTACAGCACCAGCAATCTGTGGCTTGTGAAATTCTTCATATATTGTCTTATTTTCTCCCCACAAAGACACACAAGATCGATATTTTTATTATTCCCTTCTCTCGGATGAGAAAACTGAAGTTTTGAAAGATCCTATTCCAAGTTTTGGATATAAGAGGCAGAGTGATGCAGGCCCTTGGGTTGAGTTTTTTTTTTTTTCCTGCCCTAGGTGGATTCGCCACAGAACAGAACTGTTCCAGGTCAGCTTTTTAGTCAGGGACCAGTAGCAAGGCGGTGCAGCGGCAATAACTGGCAGTGAGCCCTCCCATCCCCATGAGCAGACCAAGCCATTTCCAGAAAGGAAGCCTCCAGGAGAACTGGCCAGCCCTCATGAGAGAGGGAGAGCTGTCTCTGTTCTCAAGACATAAGGTTTTACAGGAAACGGCCACTTCTAGTCTCTGTCTTCTCATTTCCCGCTCAAAAGCATGTCATTTTTAAACAGAAATCTGACCCCAAATGTATTGTCGATACATAATGCAATAGTATATAGCATTAGCACTACATATAGTAGGTGATACATAGTATTACTAGATAATACTATATATAATATATCATATTGGTGTAATACATACTATTGGCTATCTTTTGATGCCTAACAGCTTATCCCAAAATTTAGCAGTTTAAAATAATAAACATCCTTTTTAAAAGTTTTTAATTTTATTTTAAAGGTATGGGGTACAATTCAGGGTTAGGTATACAGATGTTCATTATTCAGGTACCCTTGTTGATGAGGTGTGACTCACTCCCCCACCTCCAGCGGTTTCCCGCTACTGCCAATCCTTTTCTTATAGAATTACAATAATTATTCAAGGTCGGCTTATGAGTGAGAACATGTGATACTCAGTTCTTTGTTTCTGTGATAGATCGCTCAGTATTATAGACTCGAAGTCCATTCAAGTTGCTGTGAAATTCATAATTGTGTTCTTTTTTATGGCTCCACAATATTCCATTGTGTATATGTACCACATTTAAAAAATCCAGTCCTCTTTCTATGGGCAGCATGGTTGGTTCCACGTTTTTGCTATTGTGAATAATGCTGCAGTAAACTTGTGTGTGCAGGTATCTTTTTCAGAGAATGATTTGAGTTCCTTCAGGTATACTCCCAGTAGGGGGATTGCGGGGTCATATGGAAAACGTCGATTTTTAGATCTTTTGGGAATCGCCAAACTGTTTCCCACAGAGGTTGTACTAGTTTATACTCCCACCAACAGTGTAGAAGTGTTCCCTTTTCCCTGCATCCTTTCCAGCACCTATTGTTTTTTGAGTTATTGGTGATGGCCATACTGACTGGAGTAAAAAAAAAAGAAAAGAAAACTTGCAGTAAAATAAAAATAAAAATAAATAAATAAAAATAAAAATAACATAGGCTGCAAGCTTTTGCCCCACCTCACTTTTTTGTCTCTGTTTATAGTGTCTTTTACTAGCAGAGATTTTAAATGTTATACAATTAAATTTGACAAATTTTACCTTTACAGTATTATGCTTGGAAAGGTCTTTCCTATATAAAGATTATAGAATATTCTCTTTTACTAACTTTTACAATAAAATTTCTTTCTCTTAAAAATGAAAAAGTAATGATAATAATAAAAATTCATTACCTTAGTTTCTGTGGGTCATTTAGGAGGAGCTTAGCTTGGTAGTTCTTAGCTTGGTAGAGTCTCTCAGAGGCTGCAGCCATCCGAAGGTTGACTGGGGTTGGAGAATTGACTTCTGAAATGGCTTGCTCACTCGGCTGTTGGCGAGAAACTTCAGTTCCTCGCTGACTGTTGGCAGGAAGCCTCACTTCCTTGTCGTAGACCTCCCTATGGGGCTGCCTGTGTGTCCTCATGACGTGGTAGCTGGCTTCCCCCAGAGTGAGTGACCCAAGAAAGATGGCAAAGAGGATGCCTTGATGCCATTTATGTTTGATTCTTGGGAGTCTCACACTGTCACTCTGGCACACTTTATTTGCTAGAAGCAAGTGGCCAGGCACGGTGGCTCTTGTCTGTAATCCTAGCACTTTGGGAGGCCAAAACGGTAGGCTTGCTTGAGCCCAGGAGTTTGAGACCAGCCTGGGCAACATATTTTAAAAACAACAACTGGGCAACCCCTTCGGGTCCCCTCCCACTGTGGGAGCTTTCCTGTCCTCTTAATAAATCCTGCTTTCTAAAATAAATAAATAAATAAAAATTAGCCTGGCATGGTGGTATGCGCCGTGGGCCTGTAGTCCCAGCTACTCAGGAGGCTGAGACTAGAGGACTGATTGAGTTTGGGAGTTTGAGACTGCAGTGAGCTATGATCATGCCACTCTACTGCAGCCTGGGCAACACAGGAAGATGCTGTCTCTTACAAAATAAATAAAAAGAAAGGAAGGAAAGAAGGGAGGGAGGGGAAGGGAAGGAGGGAGGGAAGGAAGGAAGGTAGGAAGGGGCAAGTTACTAAGTACAGCTCACATTTAAGGGAGGGAATTGGGGTCTACATCTTGAAGGAAAGAGTATCAAGGTATTTGTGGATATTTGAAAACCACCACAAAGGCTCGCTGGAGCACTGAAGAATCTCAGTGATATTAAGAAATCTGTGACTCTCACAACTGTCAGGTAATAAACTAGAAGGATGACCGTTTCTCTGATCATGCACCTCATTAGATGTGGATTATAGGATTATTTTGACGGAGCTCTGACACGGATTCTAAAGAAGCACACGGTCTCACATACAGCAGGCAGATAATTACAACACATGCGCACAGGGCTCTAGCAAATACTGTAATGACTGTGGCCAGGATGTCTCACTGAGCACTTACTGTATGCCCATCATTGTCAGAAAGGCTCTATTTGCATTACCTCATTCAACCCTCATGACAACACTGTGAGACAGGCACTGACACCGTCCTTGTTGTTCTTATGAGAATAGCCAGACATTGGTAGATCTGAGCAAGAACAGAGCGCTGGGGGAGCCCAGCAGGGAGGAACCTCGAGCAGAGAAATCCATTCTAAATGAACATGTGTTTGAGTTGGGCGCTAAGGCACAAGTCGAAAGTGGCTAAGCAGACAGATGAAAGAAAACACCGTGCGGGCAGGGATTGTGACCACTGAGGCCAGGATGTGGAGAGCTGTTGGATTTTCCCAGGCCTCTCCTGTTTCCTGGTGGATGCACATCTGAGTCGCATACAGGTCATGCCTGCCATCTGACGTCGGTCCATCCATAAATGGAAATTCCTGCACCCATCTGCCTGGGAGGAGACAGTGGTCAGTAGGGGAGAAAGAGGAAAACGCCTCTGTCCTGCCTGTATCTTTAGCCACGTTGCTCAGAGCAGACTGGGAATGAGGTCATCCTCTTGATTTCATTTCCCACACAGTCTGGTTTGCTTATTTCTCTGCCTGCCACAGACAGTGACCACCGCTAGCCAACTGTCCCTCCGGTGCGTCCGGCTGGTCATGCTCAAGCTGGATGAGCTCCGTCCACACTACTTAGGGTAAATGGGAGGTCTTAAAGCACATGTCTTAATGACAGAAGTCATCCTTCTATGTGGAGAACCACATCGTGGCCACAGCAAACTCTTGTTTGGCCTGACTAGATAAGTAGGTTGTGGTAGTTAATTGAATATTTCAATTAACTAAGGATTACTACAGAGGTCATCCATACATTGCTAATTTTTAGATCATTAGAATCCAGGGAAGCACTGCTTTGTTCCAACATAGCTCTGTGAGTGATTTGCTATTCTTTTTTTTTTTTTTTTTGAGTTGGAGTCTCACTCTGTCACCCAGACTGGAATGCAGTCTCACTCTGTCGCCCAGAACTTCCAGCTACAAACCGCACCCGGCCACCGCAGCCTCGACCCACTGGGCTCCGACGATCCTTCCGCCTCAGCCTTCCGAGTAGCCGGAATTAAAGGCGTGCGCCACCACGCTGGGCTGATTTTTTGATTTATTATCGAGATGAGGTCTCGCTGCCCAGGTGGGTCTCGAACCCGCGGGCTCAGGCCATCCACTCACCTCAGCCTCCCAGAGGCGCGGGATGACAGGCTGAGCCGCCGAGCCCGGCTGCGATTTGCTATTCTATGAGGACTCCGAAGGCCCTGAAGATTTTGTGGGTCCTTCAAATGCATGTTGTGAAGGAAGGATGGGTGCATGACGTGAGAAGGAAAAAGAGGGCAAAGAATGCTTTTCTGTGGGAACTACCAAGCTCACTCTGAGAGTTGAGTGTGTACGTCAACTTAGAAAGTCATGAGTCTTCCAGGTAACTCCTGGAGTGTGGACTTGCACGGAGCAGCACAAGACCATGTCAGCAGACAGATGCCACCACAGATTGTGCCGTGGGCCTCCACTGACCCCGAGATAGGAAGACGTCTGTTGAAAAACTCCCTGCTGGGCCGGGATCGGTGGCTCAGCCTGTCATCCCAGCACTTTGGGAGGCCAAGGCCAGTAGATTGCCTGAGCCCACGAGTTTGAGACCAGCCTGGGCAACTTGGCCTCATCTCTACAATGAATAAAAAATTAGCTGGGTGTGGTAGCGCATGCCTATAGTTCCAGCTACTTGGAAGGCTGAGGCGGAAGGATCGCTGGAGCCCAGCAGGTTGACACTGGGGTGGCTGTGAGCATGCCACTGCACTCTGGTCTGGGTGATGGAGTAAGACTCCAACTGAAAGGAAAAAAAGAAAAAAAGAAAATCTCCCTGCTAATCAAAACTGGCTGCAGACAAAAATCAGAGTTAGGGGCATTGCTTCCTAAAGGGCACTGAAGCATCACTCAAGTGCTACACTTTACAAGAAACGTCGCAAAATGAAAAAAGTTATTTTCACCAGAAGTACATGTGTGGTTGGAATATTAAAAAGAAATATTCTCGTAATGGACTGGGGCTTCACAGTAGTTGCTTTGTCATTTTTGTCTCCGGAGGGAAGGTCTGGCTGGCTGCAGAACTTTTGTGGGTTTTTCGGGTTTTGTTTTGAGTCAGGATCTCACTCTGTAGCCCAGTCTGGAGTGTAGTGGCATGATCACGGCTCCAGAGCCTCAACCTCCTGGGCTCAGGTGATCCTTCTGCTACAGCCTCTCAAGTAGCTGGTATCACAGACACGTGCCACCATGCCTGGCTAATTTTTTGATTTTTTTTTTGTAGAGATGAGGTCTTACTATGTTGCCTAGCCTGTCTCAAACTCCTGGGCTCAAGCAATCTTCCCACCTCGGCATCCCAAAGTGTTGGGATTACAGGCATGAGCCATCATGCCCAGGATGCAGAGCGTTTATTTATCTGAGTGGAGTATGCAAATTTGAGGCAGAGCAGAATTGTTGGTAAAGCAGAGTATCCTATCACCTTTATCTGCTGTCTTCCTCTTCTTTTCCCTACTCTTCCACAAAAATGTTGAACAGTTATTTAAAGAAAATCAGTTTGGAGGGATGCGACATTATTAAGCTTCCCACTAGGATAATCAAGCCTGGATCTGGCTTTGTTCCTAATGCATTGATTGTTTAAAGTTCACCAGCCAACTTATATTGTGACCCCAGTCACCCTACTCTCTGCCATTTCACTGTTAATTATACTTCTATGTGAAAATGGGAAGGATAAAAATAAGTGAAGGGACTATAAAGCATTCAGGTGTTCTACTTTTGACAATTCTAATTTTTAAAAGAGCGGTAAAAGTCAATGGAGGAGCTTGAAATAGGTGCTGAAAATGAGGTTTAAAGGGTTGCTATGTCTGGATTTCTAAATAACATACACCAAAGGGAATCTTAGGAATTATCTAAGAGGCTTTGCAGTTGAGGACTGCATTCAAACTGACGGGTTACAGGTCACAATACTATTACAACATTTAATCAGAGATAGTCAATGAGGTACAGAAAAAAGGCCCCCAAGATTGAAAGAGTAGGAAGGATGAGTCTGTCTGGTCATCATTCCCTTGTGTACCAGGACTATGTGTGGGCATTTTTCTCTTATTTTTAGATTACGTACATCTATTTGGTAAATATTTATATAGTAGTTGTTATGTGTCAGACACTGTTCTGGTAGATTCTGAATATTAACCCATTTTAGGACGGCAACAACTCCATTAGGCTGGTACTGTTGTCATTTCCATTTTACAGATGGGGAAACCGAGGCACACCACTAGCACATGACGGAGTTGGAGTACACTCAGACAAGCTGGCGCAGAATCCTCACTGTTCACCATTAAGCCTGCCTGGCATAGAAGCTCTGTTTCTTAAGGTTTTTCCAGAAGTTTTTTACTGCAGTCCTCTGCGATCTGCCTAAACGGATGGACATATTAGAGTTCGGGTGCCCGTGAGAGCACAGAGAATTTCCTGGCTGGGAAACAGTCCCTGGAAGGGCCTTCAGGGTGGAACAATAGCGCAACATGACGACCCCCAGAGGAAGTTTCCTGAGTTTCACAGAAACATCAGCTTTGCTGGGAGCTGAGGGAGGAGGCGGCGAGGGGGAGGCTGGGTGGAAGATGCAATCCATGGGGGATTACATGAAGACATCTGTGTATGTGTGTCTGGAAGTCCGTGTGCATGTGGTTCTGGTTGTGTGTCCCTGTGTGTGAAAGTGTTTGTGCATTTAAGCTTGTATACCCACCGTGCACATGTGCATATGTGTGTGTGTGTATGTGTACACATCCGTGGGTTTGTTATTGTACATGGAAGGTGCTAGAATAAACTCCTTGCAAAGTGGCTTGGCTTCTGCCTACTTAGTGAGTTCACATTCATATCAAGAATTCGAAAGTCAACTTTTTTTTCCCCGAAACGGTCATTATTTGCTCAGAAGCACACAGGATGAGCAATACATTGGGCATTTTCCCCTTACCATTCACGAAGCTGAGGCCCAGTTGAAGAGGAACACAAGAGACCCCGGTTTGCTGGGCCCCCAAGTCACAGCCCATCCCTGCAGGCCGCCTCGCAGTTTCTGGGACGGTTAGGCATTCACCGTATGGCTTTGAAGTAGAGATTTCAGAGGACCCTCCATTTCCAATTCCTATCCAAGGCCAGCCCTCACTGTCCCCCCACCCAAACACTGCTTATCCAAGGGCTTTATAGGGAGCGGCTGCCTGCAAGCAGACAGGGACAGGGAGGCGGAGAACGCTGCTGTTGCACGTGCAGACCTTGGGCACGTCGCGGGGCCTGTGTCTGTCAGCAGAGGCGTCAGGCCAGGCTTCTCTCGCTGGCAGGTGATGGCTGGGTTGATGTCCCCGAGGCGGCAAAGAGAGAGGTCCCGGGGACTGCTCGGCTCGGGGCTTGGTCCGGACTCTGCCGCGAGGAGGACGAGCAGGCCCAGCAGAGGGCGCCACCGCGCCGGCTCGCATCCCTCCTCATCTCGTCCATCTCGTCGCATCTTGCCGGCTGTTCAGGCAAGGCTGGGGGGCGGCCAGGAAGGCCAAGGAAGGATCGATTGGATCCTGCCCCCCACCCCACCCCGCCTCTGTCTCCCTGCTTCTCCCCCACCCCGCTCTCGCCCTCCCTTCCCACCCCTCTCTCCTCCGTCTTCCTTCCCATCTCTGGCCGCCCACCCCCTCCCCAACTGGACCACGTACCCCAGGGAACCTCGAGTCTAGTAACTGAGTGTTAATTATGTCTGAGTGGATTCTAGAGAAGAAGAAAACCATATACTGTATCAGCGGAGAAATGGTTTCACTGTGAGGAAACTAATGATGCTTTTATCAGGAACAATATAAAGATTGCTTTTTTACCAGTGTGTGTCCCATCGGGTTCAGGGCTATGAGATATTTCTGTATCTGGCTTTAGGTTCCTCTGAGCTTTTACATAATCAAATCAATAGAGCCATGATTCACCCTCTGGCAACAACTGCTCCCTGCAAGTTTGCTGTTGCTTCTTTAGTGGCGAAAGGGAAAATAAATAAATATATAGAAGGGAACTTATTATGAATCTGTAAACATCGATTTGTTCCGTCTTCGGCCTTCCTTTTTAATTGCTGCGTATACACATGTACACACGCGCAGGCAGCGCAAGCGTCTAGGTTCACGGCCGGTCAGAGAACAAGGTGGCTGACTCTTGCCCACGAATCTGCCATTGTCTGTCTGGAAGAAGCCGGCTCAGCGGTTCAGAGGCATCAGAATCAGGGTTGGAGCTCCGCTGCTTGCCTGGGCTCCCGTGGCCTGCTCATACGTTCTATTTCTCTTCTCCATCCTGGCGAATTCCCTACATTCCAGGCGTGATTCTGGTGCCTGCCTTTCCCTTTGAGTTGTACTGTTTTTATCAGGAATTTCCCTCCCCTCCGACTGGCAGAAATGACCGCTCTTGGACTTGGACGCACGTCTGTCCCCAGCACCCTCAGGGAGGCCTCAGACCTCTCTGCCCGCGTCCTGAGAGGACGGCTGGCTGGGACTCCAGTGAGAATGTGGGGCTGGGAAGGAGGCGAGAGAGCAGGTCTCACCTTTTACTCCCGGAGAGAGACGCAGCTCTCCTCGTTCCTCTAGACTCTCCAGTTCGCAGAAGGGTCGTGCCAGGACCCTTTCAGACCACTCCTGAAACCTTCCAGAACACATCCAGCGGCCACCCTTTTGCTTCCCCTCCTTCCTTTCTTCAAGCAAATACACAAAGACATCTTTCAGACTAAAAATCAGGGGCAGGGGGAACAGTCAATGTCATAGCACCGCGTCATCTACTTTTCATAGGCCAATTGGGATAACTAGGTCTTTGAAATACAGCTTTTTCAGTGTCACTGCTTTGAACTGATAAAAATAGGTAGGTTCGGCTGGGTTTTGGAAAAATAAAAACGGGGCCTCACCGGCAGCCTGTCTGGTCACAGGGACAGGCAAAGGCTGGTTTGTATTTTCTACTGTAGCCTCCAGCTTAGAGGCCTTGTTTGTGGCTATACTTTATTTTTACCATCCCCCAGAAGAAGAAAAACATTCGAAGTAATAACAGAGACAAGGCAGGAAAGAAAATCCACTTATGTTATCAGGTGTGCTGTGTCCTGGGGATGACAGTATCAGAAAAATAAAATGGCTTCCTAGTTATGTGGGAGTCTCCTTACTGAAGCCATGTTTCTGTGACAGGAATGCCAGGCTCCACCGAGAGGACTGTGAGACCAGAACTCTTCAAGGACCTCCCTTCTTTGGGTAAATATTTGTCTCTGAAGAACATCAAGTTGCAGGACTGAGTATTCCAGGATTTCCAGGCATCTTGACAGACAGGATCTAGCTTCGGTTTCAGGAAGGGAATGGACTTTCAAATAGCACTGGGGCTTGTGACACCAGCAATGCAGCCTACTAACATGCAGAGAGTTGCCACGGTGGCCTTTGTTGAACCTCTACCATGTACCAAACCGTCTGCTGGAAGCATTGTGTGCGTTAACGCATTAAGTTAACTTTAATCCTGAGGACGCTGTAGCAAAGAAAGTCTTATTATTCCCTTATGAAGGAAGGTCTTATTTTTCCTTATAAAGGAAATTGAGACTTAAAAAGGTTATGCAATTTGCTCAAGGTCATAGAACTGGTACATAATTGAGCAGGGGTGCCAACTAGGGTCTTTGACCTCAAATCACTGGCCTCCCTGCCATGCCAGCATCACAGAAGTTGTGGGAAACATGCCAGTGTGGACAAATCTCATGGACAAATCTGTAGAAATTGTATTGTGTTCTCTTTAAAAACAAATACTCAAAATCTTATTGTCACCACATTAAACTCACGACTTCATGGATACTATTCGTGGGGGGGGGAAGGACTGTTTTTTGGCTTAAAAGCAAGAGAATCAATGTAAATCAATTAAGTAAAATGTATTGAGGTGGTGGAGAGTGCAGATATCATAAAAATCATGAGGGAGGCAAACAGATGACTGGTGGTTGGGGGATGCCACAGTTGGCCATGCCACCTTGAGGATCAGGACAGCAAGAATGTTGTTGGTAGCTGCCTAGAATTTTGTGTTGAGAAGGATTCTGAGGTCCCACGTGTTATCTGCTAGTGACGTCTGTCATGGTGCGCTGGGCGGCACTTGGGAGGCCTCCTTGCTCTCTTAGATCAAGTCCGACATGCTCTTTCCCCAGAGGAGGAAGGAGCTGAGGTAATTAACTGAACTATTCAAATGTTTCGAGTCAATGCGTCTACAACCCACAACCTCTTTCTAACAGGTCCAAACATTTACTCGCGGTCTAAGTCAACATATTTTGTCTTTTGGAGGGGGGGGGTATGATTTTGCATAACTTCACCCAGTTTCGATGATTTCCAGTGGAAAGACAGAACTGGATTAGAATCCTGCCCTACTGTTCCACGTGTGATCAAAGGAAGCAACCACATCCCTTTTCATCTCTGAAGTTTCTTTTCTCCCTGCAGTGGAGAACCTCATCTTCAGAGTGCTGTTAATAAGGCCGAATGAAATTAATGGCATAAAGCACCGATTCTGATGCAAAGTAAAAACTTAGAAAATGGAACCTCATGTTCTAGGCTTCCCTCGTGCACACAACGGATACGTGCTAAAGGTGCATCAACCTTCAACCAGTAGGGTTTTCACTACCATAAGAGTGACGGGCAACTCCATTTTCTGCACACGTGTACAAGGCTCAGCGGGATCCCTCCAGGCCCTCACGGCCATGGCCGTCTGAGTACCAGCCCTCTGCCCTCCTTAGCACGCGGACACGCAGATCCTGACCACACACTTGCACACCGGGAACATCAGAAAATACGCGAAGAAAAATCTAATAATACTTACTTGAGGTTTTTGAACTCCTTGGGGGTAGATAGATACAAGGCAGTAAACCAACACAGGGAGAGAAAAACAGTCTAAAAAAAAAAAAACTAATAAAAAAATCCCATAGGAAGGAAATGGAAACCTCCCACCCCCAAAATGGAGCCGAACGTGTGGTTGCTGCTTTCCTGGAAAGGGGGCCAGAAACAGAGCATGGAACACTAAGACTGGAACTGTTTCCTAAACAGATTTTTTTCAGGGTGTATTTTTCACATGTTTTAACCTTTCTCAAAACGTCCTGGCCAAAAGTAGTAAAATGCTGTGCTATTAAACTTAGATTAGGGGCCCGTGTGGGCTGAGGGACCCAGCTGGGTTTCTTCTGGCAACTGGAAAAAGTAGGAGGCAGGAAGGTGCCACCGCGTCCCTGGGGTGCCTGCTTGGTGCTGACTGGGGAGTGCTCGGAGCTGAACTTGGCCCCCAGCTAGTGACAGTAGGGGCAGGGGCGAGGGAGCAGTGAGAGAAAGTTTGTAAAATAATGAAAGGACCTGTGAGTACGTACGTTGAGAAGCAAAAAATATCATGCCATCTGCATGTTTTCAGAACCAGCAAGAGAGGTTATGATTACAGTTTCCTTTTGTGTTCCTGGTGAGAAGGAGGAAGGGCCTCTTAGGGCTTGGCAGAGGGTGCTAGAGGTAGGGTGTGAAGGAGGTGCAGAGCCGTCCAAATTTTATTCAGAACAGTAGGTTTTAGAAAAAGCCAAGCTGGGCAAAAGAGACATGTTCACAAGTCATCAGTTGTGGCCAAAGAAAGGTCACTTTCCATCTTGTGATTTTTCCATGGCCCCCGGGGACCGAATTGAACACTTTGGGGCTTTGCCTCTATCCTCAGGAAGGCAAACTCAAGGTGAAGCGCAAGTCTCAGGTGGCACACGGGGTTATCTTCCCGTTATGAGAGACCAGCACAGCCCGACTGGGTCGGAGGGCACCCGAGGAAACTTCTGTATTCAGCGCTGAGTGAGTTTATGGATCTTATTGGAAAATAGGCATTTCAGCTTCCCTCCGAGGAATCGGCCTGGATGTGTCAGCAAAGAGTCCCTTGGGACACATCAACCCAAGCTGATACCTGTGCTTACGACATATCATGTCTGCTGATTCTGTATTGTCTGGAGGTCCATCCAGGAAGAAAGGGAGGGAGGGGGACAGAGTGACCCCCTCTCTCTGCAGATGGCTCTTGCCTGGGTCTGCACCCGGACCACCTCCCAGACAGGCCTGTGGGCAGGCATGGAAGCCGTCAAGGACCCACTGAGCCTTGGCACAAAGGTTGCTGCAATTGGGAAGGGCCCTTAACCCACAGATGTTTTGCAGCAATGGGTAGAACATAAAAAAAGTCTGCTGGTGCCACCAGGCCTTGCAGTTGGAATCTGAGCTTGGGCTGCTAGAACCTGACCAGAGGAAACAAATGTTTGACCAGACATCTGAACACATCTGTTTTGTTTTGCCTGGGTGGGTGCAGCCGGCTTGGCCTGAGGTGTCTGCTTTTGGCTGAGATGCAAAATGGAGGCTGCTGTCCACATGGGCCATGCCAAATACAGGCAGAGCCCGCCTGGTGACTGCTTCAGCCCCTGTTTAAATCCCTTGGTCGGATGGTTTCTCCCGTGCTCTTCCAAATCTCAGCTTCTGGTGGTGGAAGGGAGGAGACAAAAATGCACCTGAACGTTGAACGCTCTGGGCTTCGAATGCTTTTTCCCTCTCCTTTTTTTCCAGCTTGGGATACCAGTGGGCCGCGCATCACCCCAAAACCACCCCTGACTGAGACAAGAAAGCTGCTACTGAGGGAAAGGGGGTCTGATGGACCTGTCCTGGGATACACTGGAGACACTAGGAAAAGGGGAGGAGAGGAGAGGAGGGGAGAGGAAACGTAAGAAGCAGTTGGTGATGTCTCCATGGGCTTTTAAGAATGTCCAGGCTCCTGTCCAGTGGTGGCTGCCGATATCGGTGGTAGAGATGATGCCGGGTTTATTCTCAGTGAAGCGCTCAGGGAGTTGAGCCTGAGGGGCTCCAAACAAAAAACAAAGAGAGGTTTGCTCTGCCTGTCTTCTGGAGAGAGTCAAAGCCGGGCAAAGGAAGGAGATCGGAGCGGGGACCAAGACATTGCTGCGTTGTGGATGACCCGACCCCCACCTTCTGGCCCCCCAATCATGATTGTTTTATGCGGCTCTTTATTCCTTTGGCGAGGAAAATGGGATGTGGTGTCAATTACTGGGAAAAATATACAAAGTCCTAATGGCTAATCTATTCTTCTAAGTATGAGGACGGCTACTACGCCTAAGAGACTTGATCTAATTGTATAATAAAACTCGAATCATTTCCAGCCAGATCGGTCAGGCCAGGCCTGTTCGAGAAGGCTCCAGCGATACTCCTGCCGCTGCTGCCCTGGGCAGGAGAGGGGTGAGCTGACCCTGGAAATTGCTTGTGGGTGAAATCAGAGGAGGATCTGAAGGGACCTGGGAATATGGCTGCGGGGAGCAATGAGGGACCGTAAGGATGTTGTAGCGTAAATAGTATCTTCTTGTTTTATGTGTCTCCGTGGCGGCCGTTGTTTTCTCAGCTAGAATGTCTATGTCAAGAGCCTAACCTTGGAGAGAGAAATCCACAATACTGCTCCATGATGGTCTCTCCCACCTTCCCCCTTCCCTGCACTCCCAGATTATAGATTGTCGTCTAAGAAACTCAGGGTGCCGAGCATTTTCGCATAATTTATCTTGTTTAATTCCATCCTCCCAACAACCCTCTGAGGAAAAGCCAATTCTCATTTTTACAGAAGAGAAATTCGGGAGAGGCTAAGGTGTCCAAAGTGGCATTGCTTAACAAAAAATAAAATAAGGGCGCCAAGACTCAAACCCAGGCTTTCTAATTCAGTGCTGTCCTCTCCTACTCTTCTGCAACTGTCTCTGTTTGGGGCCAGCCGGTCGTTGTTTGCAAAGCCCTGCTAAGTGACTTTGGTGTCAAGGCAAGGTGGGGACCTGAGGCTTGGGGGGGAGGGAGGCGTGGCACGTGCAGTGGGGCCCTGATGGCAGCGTGTATCCTAAAATTAGCTTTCTCCTTTCAACTCTTTCTGGTCTGATCTCCAAACATGAAAAGGCTTGCAACCCCTTGCATGTAAATCCAATGACAGCATCTAACGCCACCACAAAAGGCAAAGCCTCTATTTATTTAAGCATTGGGATTTTTATTTTTTTTTTTTAAGAAAAATACGTCTGGGAGTAGAAGTCATTGGGTTATAAATGAGTTCTCGCCCCACCAAGGAAAAAAATAATAATTATAATAAAAATAATGGCACCACACTCTCTGATAAACCAGTGCCAGGAAAGCTCTTGGGGATCAAGCTTTGTCAGTCCCCAGCTTTTACCAATTTAAATTCTTGGCAGGGTATTAAAAAAAAAAAGTACAAGGTATTTGAAACTTCAGTCCCTCAGGTACTAAATCTAGCGTTTCCTGGCAATAGATGAATGTTGCCGGAGTGAAAACCTAGCACCACAGGACCATATCTCCATGGCTGTTCGTATTTATACTTAACAGACAAGTATGTCATTCTTTCCGGATCCCTTTGCGGGGCCACATTTTTTTTCTCATGTTACCCACCCCCTTCTGGAAATAAAAAAAAAAAAAAAAAAAAGGAAGGCTGACCAAGCCTTGGACACAGACTTTGAGTTAGTAGGATGGTCTTTGGTACCAACAACCACGTGATTCCCCCAAACTGATCAATTTCCTAAGCCACCAGTAGAATAGAGGAGAAGGAACAGGACTCTAGCCACACAAAACTCTGTGGAGATGGCGGGTGAGAGCAAGATGGAGGTGGCCTGGTGAAATTCATTTCTTGATCACTTCGCATGCTCTTGTCCTTGATTGTGATCCACAGAGAGAGTTGGAGTTCGGACGGTTTTGTTAGAACTTGGCTTGGCAAAGGCTGTTCAACTCTTTCTGAGCAGTAGGCAAAAGGATCTCTTTTTAGTAGCAAGGTCTACACTCCTTTCATGAACGATGGGTCATCTTTCTACTCTGGGTGCTTGCAATTGTACCATACTGAGTTCTTTAGATATCTTTCAGAACGCTTTTCAACCCTACTGCTCTAATCAAGTTTCTTCTCTCTTCCTTCTCCTAACCTCTGCTAATGGAGTTTAGTTTAGCCCGGAAATATCTCAAATGTTTCCACTCCCTTGGTCTATAGACCACATTTCGACCCTCATAGTGTAAGAAGAAAAGAGGAGGCTCGTTTACTGAACACCTACTATGTTTTAGTCACTGTGCTTAGGCCTTACCCGATTTTAAACTTGGATGATGAAACTTACAAGCCTCACGGAGAAACGAACCATATTAATACCTTAAGGACTTTGAAACCTCAAGAAGCATTGCATAAAATATTACAATGTGACACTTCCATTTCTTTGTCCAATTTAGAGTTTCGTATTTTTTGCAAGTGGAAAATACATCCTTTCACTTTTAGAAAAACGAGTTTTCAGTTAAAGTGTTAAGATAGCTCAACCCTCTGTACTTTGTAAAATATTTATATCATAACCTGAGGGACATAGGGATGCCTCAGCAGGCATGGAAAATAACTGGGGTGAGGATTTTCAATAAGAAATTGCCACGGGATCTTTCCTCCTCTCCTGTGAGTACCACTTAAGCTTCAGCCCACACGGCAGCCTTTTCTTGGCTCAGACTGATGAGATGCTGCTCATCTGTCGGAGGCAACCTGAGAACCACAGTACCCTCGCGTAACAGCAATGAGGTCAACTTTTCTTTTCATTTTCCTGTTCCCAAAATAAGGCAGCTGCCCTAGGCAGCCCCTTGCTCTCTGCCCTTTCTTTCTATTCAACTTTATAGAGTTGTTCATCTATGCTCACAGTTTCAGCCATGCCCCGTGCTGACCTCTCCTTAGGGTTTCAGTCCTGCGTGTCCAGATGCTTGTGGGACATTTAAACTTGATGGCCTCACCTCAAATTCAACATGCCCCCAAACAAACACTTTTCTTCCAGAGTAGCGTATTTTAGCCAGTATCCCCAATTTTCCAATTACCCACATCCGAAATACTAAAACCATTCTCACTCCCCTGTCTTTCTTAATACCAGCAACAGTGGCCATCTATTAAGAATCATAGCTGGCTGGGCAAGGTGGCTTACGCCTGTAATCCTAGCACTTTGGGAGGCCAAGGTGGGAAAATTGCATGAACCCAGGAGTTGGAGACCAGTCTAGGCAACACAGCAAGATCTCATCTCTACAAAAAAATTAAAAAATTAGCCGGGCATGGTGGCATGCCTGTAGTCCCAACTACTAGAGAGGCTGAGGAGGAAGGATCACCTGACCCCAGGAGGTTGAAGGTGTGGTGAGCCATGATCGTGCCACTGCATCCCAGCCTGGGTGACAGAGTGAGACCCCAACTCAAAAAAAAAAAAAAGATTCATTGCTGACTTTAATGAGATTCTTCCGAAGTGCTATGTGCTTTGCTCACTGAGTTCATTGTCTCATTAAACTCTCATCACAATTCTATGAAGCAGATCTAATAATTGTCATCTTTATTATTCCCATTTTATAGATGAGGAACAAGCTCAGAGATGGGATGTGATTGGCCCAAGGTCATCCTATCGCATGTGATGCTACCATAGGTGGGTTTCAATACAGATCTTGGACTGTCCTCCCCCAGAGCTCACACACACAACTTTTCCACACTTTGTGGCAACCAGGCAGAGCCCATCAATTCTTCCCAAGAAACGTCTCTTGAAGTCATTAGCCCTATTCTATTTCCAGTCCACCTTACCCCTCACCGCCTTTCCTCTGGGCTGGCTTCCCTGGCACCAAGACTTTTCTGGCTTCAGCCTTTTCCCATCAGAAGCATCATCAAGAGTGCACCTTGTTGAGATGCTGTGTTTAATATATTGAGAACCAACATCCAGCAGTTCTCCAGGAGAGTAACCTTACCCAAACCGTGCTCCTGGAGTGTTCCTTGCACATAGCCTCAATGGAGAGGTGAGAGCTTGCTCTGTGCCTGGAATGGGACAAGACAGATTAATGGCAAAAAGTAGACATTGAATAACAGTTGCACAGGTGATGAATGTTTTGAAGAAAAGTTCCGAGTGCTTACGGGAGCATCTGACAGATGAGCTAATCTCATCTAGCTAGCTGATCAGGGAGGCATCTTTGAGGAGGACCCAAAGGGTGTTGATAGGTATATGCCCATAAAGGTATCTAAAGACATGTATTTATTCCAGGTCTTCTCAAAGCATGACGATGCATTTGAGTGCAGTGTGACCTTCTGAGGCAGTGACTTGGCATGCAGCATGTTCCCAATGTTCTGGATCTTGTTGTCCTCTATTTTGTGAAGCACCTTAGGGGTTGAGTGTTTCATAGCTTACCAGTTTGGAAAAGACCGCCCTAAAGGGTAAAGTCTGAAGTCCTCAGCCTGGCCTTGATGTTCCAAAAGCAATGCTTCGTGTGACTCGAATAATGTTGCCTTGCTGTACCTGTCCACCTCACCTCCTCTTAGTGCAACCCTGCCCCCTGCCCCACCCAGCCCAGTGCAGTCACTTGCTAGTGACATGGCTCTGCAATGCTCATTGGACACACAAGTCCCCTCCCTCAGAGAATGCTGCCTTCTCCCCCGGCCCTTGTCAAACCGTTCTCCGCTCTCCAGGACCCGACTTGAACTTCCTACTGTCACCAAGAAAACACGATTTCCCTGTTGCTTTGTTAGTTCATGTGGCTGTCTCATTTTGCAGTCCCCTAACCATTAGGTATATGACTCCATTAGATGAAGTAGATATTGGAAGCTACAGACCTTGGTTCAAGTCCCAGCTTTAGATACCATATCTGTTCAGCCCTGGGCGCTTGGCCTTTCTGAGTCTCGGTTTCCCCATCTGTTAAAAAAAAGAATATTGTTCCCTCAGAAGCCGGGTCAGATTTTCCTTGAAGAAGTGATACAAGAGAAGCACAAATGTGGAGAGAAGTCATCTTTGCAGAAATTCTCTCACTTGGTCTATGCGTGAGCCCATCCAGGTTTCTTCCAGAAAATTCAACAAGTTCAGTCATCAGGTTTGATTGTTTCAACCCTGCCTCCCGGTTCCCAATACATCCATTAAAGGAGTGAATCAGGCCGGGCGCGGTGGCTCAAGCCTGTAATCCCAGCACTTTGGGAGGCCGAAGTGAGGGGACTGCCTGAGCCCAGGGGTTCAAGACCAGCCTGGGCAACTTGGCGAGACCTCCTCCCTACAATAAATCAAAAAAGTAGTGGGGTGTGGTGGCCATGCCTGTAGTTCCAGCTACTTGGAAAGCTGAGGCGGAAGGATCACCGGAGTCCAGCAGGTCGACGCAGGGGTGACCGTGAGTGTGCACTGCACTCCAGCCTGGGCAACGGGGTGAGACTCCAGCTCAAAAAAAAAAAAAAAAAAAAAAAAAGGCATGAATCAAAGAAACTCCAGTAAAGCGGATGATTGGCGGGTTGGGAAAGATGAGAGGAGACGGTGTGATGGGCCTGCGAGTGGGGGGGCTGCCATGGGAGGGCTGCTGTGAATCCACGTGTGAGATTCAGCTGCGTATTGATCAAGCCCATTTGCACGTGAACCTCATCATCAGCTCCTGCTTAAGCCCTCGCTTCCCCGGTAATTGACTCTCGCATATTGATTAAGATGTTGATGTGTCCCAGGATTTCACCGTGGTGATGCCGGCGCGCCTCCCGGCAGGCCCGGCTGGCAAGGCTCTCGCTGTACGGCTGTCACCGCGCGCTCCTTAATGGATAAAGCTGTCATCTGAGAGCTAGAATGTCTTGCAGGCACAAAGACGAAATTAACTGTTCAATAATGTATGGGACATGGAAAAAACTTTACCCAACAACTCGAATTGATTGCTGTAAGTGTTTTGACTGCATTTGCCTGCTTTGCATAAAGTCAGCGACTTTGACTAGCCTGATTTTCACACACAGCCTTTTCTTGGCCTCTTTCAGAATGGGAGTTGAGAGGCTGAGGCGGCTGCCAGGAATGGGCTGTCTGGAGGGAAGGGCGCTGGGGGCGTGGGGCGTAGGTGGCATCCCCGGCACCTCTCCCTTGAGACCCTTGAGTGATCCCCGGGTTTAAAACAACGTGTTCCTGGCAGTTCAGTGAGATCCTGTTGGAGGAGATCACCTCGGAAGGGTTGGGTGAGTTGCTGGCTCTGTAGTTCCCGGAGTTCTGTGTCCTCGATTTGCCCCTGACTTGCCTCGTTCCCTCCCTGTTAGGCTGAGACCTCTTACAGAGAGGGGCTGTCAGTCAGACCATGGGAGGAGGGGGCAGTTGGGTCACGCATTTAACACCAGTTTGATAAACAATTTTCGTATCATTGAAATTGGACCTTGCTCCGTGTTTGGGATTTGGTTAGACACAGGCTCTCTAACAAGCCCACAGGTACCAGAAACCACCGTGTAGTCCTCCCTTTTTAACCTGGAAAAGAGGAAAAATATCAAGGTAGCGAAGCTATACTCTACATTTTTTCTGCCAAGCTCAGCCCTTTAAAAACATAACAAGATCCTTTGAACATAGCTCTGTTTTATCACAGGATCTTTATTGAAGTTTTAATCAACACAAGCAGCTGACAAAATAGGAGATTGCAGATTCGGCTGTACATTATGTATCCTCCTTGAGAGTCTGAAAAAAAAATCATAACATTAAAAGAAGAGAAAATAAACAGCCTCGTTTAAAAAACAAATGAATCCCACCAAACCAAGGAAATCCTCTCGCACCCAGAGGAAGGCCTGCCGTGTGGCGTGCCGACTGCAGCCCCAGAGTCTGTCGCCTCATGGAGATCATTACCATAAAACAAATAACCATCTCGTTTTTGTCGCCCACTACGAGTGAACTCAAAACCTCAAGCTCTCGTCCAAAGATTCCTTCTCCCCAGGCCCAGCCAGCTAGGGATCAGGCTGACGTCTCTCCTGGAAGGGAAGAAGGGCACTGGCCCCTGTGTCCAAATCCCAGTCCCATGCTGTGTATGGTGGCCCATCGTTCTGGCCCCTGGCCTCCCCTCCTCACCACTGCCTCCATATCCCTGACTTACCTCCCTTCTTCCCTTCCTCGACAACAGGACAAACACACGTGAATTTCTCCACTGAGTGTGCGACAGAGCACTAGACGAGAGAGAGGAGTGCTTTTCTCTTTTTAGTCCCCATCTTGGGTCTCTTTTTGAAACCAAGCTGCTGTCTTGTACTCCAAGGAAGGTGTTTCTGGCCCACGCAGTGATTTTATTTCCAAAGTGGTGCGTGGAAACTATTAAAGAAAGGGACCCTGGTGGCTGCAGCCTAACTAGCAAGACTCCTGCTTTCTCTGGCCAAAGCCACCTCTCTCTCTACGCAGAAAGGAAGTGAATGCAAGGTCAAGGAGGGTGCAACCCCCTACCCTCAGGTAGGGGCAGTGTAATGTGGTGATGGAGATCTAGACACTCCGATTGTGTAGACCTGGGTCTGACTCTCAGCTCTGTCACCTGGTGAGGTTCTCTAAATATGCGTTGACAGAAGGAATGAATGGGCCAAGGGAGGGGGTGTGGTCCAGATGGGGCATGCGAGCAAGGAAGGGATGCAAAGTGTGAGAAGGATCGGCTGGATGTGGTTCCTTAGGAAGGTCTCTTGAAGTAACACTTTAACTGGGTTATAAAATGATAGATGAATGCCTACTGGCAGAGAAGCATTGAAAGACCCATGTTAAGCAAGATGTGATGGGAAGATTGGCCTGAGAGCCCTCAGGGAGTCTGGGGAGTTGCATGAGGCCACAGGCAATGTTAGAGAGCCTTGGAGGCCAGATAAGGCCTGGGAGTGAGCATCATATTCTTGAACAGGAGAGTGGCAGGACCCATACTTTGGGAGTGATTTTTTTGGGTATAATGGAAGATGAATGGGCCAGGAGGAGCCTGGTCACATGATCTGTTCAGGGATATCAAGGGCCAGAGCTAGGGTTCTCGGTATCAGATTTAAAAAATGACCCAATCTTGGGGGGTCTTTGGGGAGGGGGCTGCCTGGTCATCCTGAACCTACCAATTTTGTGGAGACATTCATGCCACAGTCTCCATTTTGGCATAAAGACTTTCCAGGAAGCTTCCCCGGAAGTTCTGTTTCTCTGCATTTTATTAGTTTGCAACCCGATCCAGGGAACTAAGCCAATAGACCAAGACTTCTTCCTGTCGTCCTTTCCCCTCCCTCATTTTCTCAGGTATTTGCTCCCTGTGTGCCCTGGCAGATGGTGGAGATACAAAGATGGAAGCCAGCTAGGTCCTTCTTCACAGATGTTCTCAGCCCACAGAGATGGACAAACCAATACACAGGCATGGCCAAAGTGTGGAGGAGGCCAAGAGAACAAGATGACTAACTCAAATAAGAAGCATAGCTCACAGAGGCTTGTAACCTATTCTTGACAGTAAAGTGCACAGAGGCACTTGTCCTCTTCAAAAACATAAGAGACACTTCAAACTTTATTCATTGCAATGGGATGAGAGAAAGATTGGGGAAAATACACAGAAGGAAATGACTGGGTCTTGTCTTTGTCCACTTATGCTACTATAACAAAATAGCTCAGACTGGGTAAGTTACAAATAATAGAAATTAATTTCCTACAGTTCTAGGGGCTGGGAAGTCCAAGATCAAGATGTCAGCAGGCTCAGTGTCTAGTGAGGGTTGGTCTCTGTTTCAAAGATGGCACCATGTGCTGAGTCCTCAAATGGCAGAAGGGATAGAAGCATGGGAAGGATGAACTTATTCTCTCGATCCCTTTTTATAAGGGCACCTTCATGAAGGCCAGCCACTTCCAAAAGTTCCCACCTCTTAATACAATGGGAATTAAATTTCAGCATGACTTTTGGAGGGACATAAACATTCAAACCATAGCAGATTTGCCCAGGTACTTGTTTTGGTAGAAAAACCAGGCTGGCCCAGAAACAACAGCACATGTGAGCACTCGGCTTGCAAGAGGCCCCTTCAGAGTCAACACAGAGGTAGAGTATTCTTGGAAAGACTTCACAATTATTCTGGTCACCTTTAACTTTTCCATTTCCCTGGGATACAGAGAGTACTTGCCCTTCAGCCTTAGGGAAGAGAAATAAATTAGGTCAGAACTGCAATTTATCCCATAGGTGAGGGGGGATTGTCCCAGAGCTTGGGTAACCAATAGCCAACTCCCCCAATCTGTCTCAGGGCAATTACGGTAAATGATTTGAAGTGGTGAGAATGGAAATGATTTATTTTGTGAACCTTGTCAGTACTGCTGTTAAATCATTTGTATTTCATTATGGGACATGAGTGGGCTAGACATTCCCCAAACTACATTCCTTTGCTTCAGGCCCTCATGCCATTTCTACAACTTGGTTATTTCAGGTGACGATTAGCAGGAAATGATGGCCACAGCCCCAGGGTGGTCACTTTTCTGAGGGACTCTGGGTATTATGTTTCAATTACTTATAGTCTCCCACCTAAGGCTCCAGAAGGAAACGAGCTGCCTCTGTAGTTGGCACAGAAAATCAGTTTCTTCTTTCTCCTTCCCTTTCTGTTTTGTCAGTCAAGTTTCAGGAAGTTGAACTAAGAGTTAAACTAAAGGTTCTCTAGGGTCTCATCTGTAAGAAACACATCTATTTCTTCCATAATCCGAACTCTAAAAGACAAGTCGGAAACGAGGGGAATAAGAAGCAAATAAGAAAGCCAAGTGAAATAGCATTGCATCTGTCGTTTCCCTTCAAGATTCGAATCCCACGTTATTGAGAATGCGCCAGGCAGGAGCCCCAGGTGGAAATGCCCAGTCCCCAGCATTTCTCCGCTCTGCTGCTCATTCATTCTCCTCTGAGGAACTCTGCTTCAGGTCCAGGGTATAGGATGTGTTGGCTTCCGCGAGGGCAAGGTGGCGAAAGGGGGTCCCACTCAGATGGCCAGAATGTGCAGCTGTTTCTGCTGACCGCGGCCGCCGGAGATACTGTGGTATTTCTCTTCTGCTTCTGCTAAGACCGCGAGCAGTGTCTGTTTGAAGTCTAGTCTTTGGGAAGGAGACCCAAGAGAACATGAGCTGGGCTTGTCTGGATATCAAAGTCCAAATTAAAAATTTATTCCAGTGTTTGAAAAATTCCTGGCCCAAACCTTCATATGGATTTAAAAAATACAAACTCCCCCTTTCTTTGGTGTCTCCAATTGAGGACTAGAGGATTTATTTCAAAAAGAAAGAATGAAAGCGAGGCTAAATAATTCCATAAATGGACTCAGGTCAGACAGCTTCTTAGCTAAATCTGTAAGGAAAGTAATCTGCTAAACCACTTTGGGCAGCTGGGAAGCACTTGTTTTAGTCATCATGTCTGAATCTCCCTTTTCTTCCCCTTTCCTATGGCATGTCCGATCACCTGGCTCTTTACTGCAGGACCTAAGAGTAAAGAACGAGAAAGAACTTCTATTCCCCACCCAACACTCCCACTTCATTAGACAGAAAAGTGGAGAAGAGAACTTTGTTTAAAAGTTGTGGATTCCAGAGGAAAAACAAGGCTGCTGAGCAGATAATCTAATAGTAATCATGAAATTATCGGTAACAAGAACATAAAAATCATTAGGCTAAAACAGGAAAAAAATTAAATAAGGAAGGATTAAACTTTAAACTATAAAGTTAAACCAAAGCCATTAACAAAATTTGCAGAAGAAATAAAAATTATCCATTATGAGGCATGATTAGCAAAATAATTAAACAGAAGCTGAGAATGAGAAATTGTCTCCAAGGGCAAAATACCTAGATGAACAAGCAGGATGAGTATATCAGATTTAGACTGAAAGGAAGGGGCTGGATAGAAGAAAGTGGTAGAATCATGTCAACAGGTAGAAGCAAAGAAATTATGAATGGAGATAGCACCCAAACTGCAAAGACATAAAGCAACCTGCAAGAAATGAAGTTAAGTCTCGAATTTATACATGTTCTTTGACCCAGAGTTTTTGCTTTGCTGTTGTTTTAGTAAACTTTATACTTTGAAGTTTAACTTACATAGCTATCATTAGTGTACAGCATGATGAATTTTTCAGAGTGAACACACCCATGTGACCACCATTCAGATCTGGCTGTGGCGTGGAATCATGACCCCATAGCTACCATCATTCCCACTCTCCAAGAGTTATCCTTCTTCAGACAGCCATCAACATAGATTAGTTTTTCCTATTCTTGATGGTCACATAGAGTTGTACAATGTCTTTTATTTCTTCTTTCATGCCACATTACATTGATAATTTTTATCCATATTGTTGCATGCAGTGGTAGCTTGTTCATTCTCATTGATAAATAGTATTTCGTTGTACATCTGCCATAATTAACATGATTCTACTGTTCACAGACATTTGTGTTGCTTCTAGCCTTTAGTTTATAAAAACTAGCACTGTTAGGAACAATCTTGAGCATGCTCTTTGGTGCTCTTACACATTCATTTCTACGGTATATATCTAGGAGAATGGTGGGGTCATGGAGTATGCCAGTGTTAGCATTAATGGACACACCGAAACAGTTTTTCAAAGCAGTTGTGCCTGGCTACATTTCTGCGAACAGTATGTGAGTGTTCCTGTTGTTTCACATCCTTATCAATACTCCGCATTGTCAATTTATCTTAAATGTACATTCTGATAAGCGTTTGATGTTGAATTGTGATGCTAATTTTGTATGCCTTATTGTGCATCTTTTCATGAGTTTGTTACCAACTTATATATCTTCCTTTGTGAAGGTACTGTTCAATTATTTTTTGCCCATTCTTAATACACCGTGTGTCTTATTGTTGTTATTGTCTAAGAAACTTTTACATATGCTACATGCAAGTTCCTTTGTCTGACATATTTTTGGAGTCTCCAACTCTGTGACTTGCTTTTCCATTCGCTTATATGTGTGACTGTAGTTTTTTTTAATGAGAAGTTGTTATTTTCATAAGACCAATTTATCAGTCTTTAGTTGTTTGGTTGGTGAATTTTATGTATTGTTTAGATCTACCCACACCAAGATTATTAAGATAGTCTCATGTGCTATATTTTAGGTGCTTTGTTGTACAACTGTTTACTCTTGGGTCTATGATCCATCTGTAGTTGACTTTTGGGTATGGTGTGAGGTAGGGGGTCAAATAATTTTTTTAAAATTTTGCAAATCCAATTAACCCAATCATTTATTACAAAGACTATTCTTTACAGCCTACACTGGATACTGCATTTACATACTATACCTGTATACAGATCATTTGTACGCAGCTCTGTTTCTGGACTGTCGGCTCTGCTCCATGGATCTATTTGTCTCTGCTTACATTAATGTTACATTACCTTAATTACTGTTGCTTTATAATAAGCTTTGACATCTGGTAGTATATGTCCTTCAGCTTTCTAATTTTTCAATTTTGTCTTGGTCAATTTGGGGCACTTTGAACTTCCATGTAAATTTTAGAATTAGCTTGCCAATTTTTACAAGGAATGAATGAATGTATGAAGAAACAAAAGGAAGGACAGAAAGAGAAAACCTGTCGAAATTTTTGACTAGGATTACACTGAGGCAACAGGCCAATTTGGAGAGCATTCACATTTTTACAACACTAAGTCTTGCGATTCAGTTTACATGGTATATCCCTCATTTATTTGAATCTTTAAAAACCATTCTCTGTAATGTTTTGCATTTTGTATGCATTAGTCAGATGTATTTTGGTAAATTTATTCCTATCGAAGTGTTTGATTTCTCAAATGCTATTATAAGTGGTATCGACTGTAAAATATTATTTTCTAATATTGTTGCAAATAAACAAAAACATAACTGATTTTTATAATGACTTTATAGTCATGAGTTTAGCTAAATTTACTTACTCCTTCTAATAACTCACTTGGAGAGTCTATGTATACAATCATATCCACAGATAATATCCGGTTAGTATTTTTTCTTTTTTGTGTTTTTTCTAATACTTAAGTTTTAAAATTTCCTTTTCTTGTCTAAATTACTCTGGCTAGAACCTCCAGCTCAATGTTAGAAGTGCTGAGTGTATCATTCCTGATCTCAAGTAGAAGATTCCTATTGATGATTAAATATGGACGTATTAGATATACCTTTTACAGATTAAGGGGTTCCCTTCTAATGCTAGTTTGATGAGAGTTATATTTTATCATGAACAAGTATTGAGATACTTTTTAATATATCTTTTTATACATCTTTTGAGATGGTCATATGTCTTTTTATCTTAATTTTATTACCGTGGTGAATTATATTGATTGATTTGTAAATGATAAACCGTTACACTTTTGGAATAAAGTCTGCTTTGTCATGGCATCTGATCCTTGTACTATAACTCTAGATTTGATTTGCTAATTTTTTGTTTTGAATTTTTATGTCTATGTGACAGAACAAGATTGGCCAGTTATTTTCCTCTCCTGGAATGTCCTTGACAAGTTTCAGTACCAAGGTTACGCTGGCCTTATAAAATGGGTAGTAAAGTATTTCTTCTTTTTTTTTAAACTCCCTGGAAGAGTTTGTGTAAGCATTTATACTATTTTTCCTCAGATGTTCAAAAGAATTTGTCACTCAAACATCTGGGCCTCAAGATTTTTTTGTAAGAAATTTTAAATTAAGAATACAATTTCTTTAGTAAATATATGAGTATTCAAACTACCTATTTCTTCTTATATGTTTTTGCATTTTCTAGGAATTTGTCCATTTTACCTGCATTTTCAAATATATTGATGTTAAATTCTTCATAATATCATCTTAATATTTTTGTAATGTCTATAGGGTATGTATTGGTAGTTTATACCAACTCCCTTTTTATCTAGTTCAGGCTTTCTGGGGATTCATTTGTTAGACTTTCCTCTAAAAATATGGAAAAATGCACAGAAATTCATTAGACAATTAAAAAAATAAGAGAATGTCAAGTGATAGGTATATAGTGTGTTGGTAATTGAAATCAGGAGAAATTGTAATTGACTGGAAAGCTCAAGAGGGAAGTATTTGAGAAAAAGCTTGAAGGAAAGGTAGAATTTTGACAGCATAAATAGAAAAGGCATTGTTGGCCAAGGGAAACTCGGAAATAGTCGTTTGGATCATGTGTGGTAGAAAACTGAGGAAAGATGGGAAGGTCCAGACAATTAAGATCTGAGCCACAGACGATGGGAAGACATTGAATTTATATTTTCAATATTCTGATATTTGATAAACAGAGGGAATAATGTTGAGGAAAGAATCCAAATTGTCCAGGCCGGTGAGTGTAAGGATGATGATAACACTTCCAGAAGAAAAAGAAGGCAAGAGGGAGAGCATTTCAGGATTAGAAATATAGACTTCAAGCCGGGCTCAGTGGCTCAGCCTGTAATCCCGTGCCTTGTGAGGTTGAGGTGAGTGGATTGCCTGAGCCCGAGGGTTCGAGACCCTCCTGGGCAACTTGGTGAGACCTCTGCAATAAATCTCTACAATAAATCAAAAAATCAGCCGGGCCTGGTAGCGCGCGCCTGTAGTTCCAGCAACTCGGAAGGCTGAGGCGGAAGTATTGCCGGAGCCCAGCAGGTCGAGGCTGCGGGGGCCGGGAGTGGCCACTGCACTCCAGTCTGGGCAACAGAGTGAGACTCCAACTCAGAAAAAAGAAATATAGACTTCATAGGTCCCAGCATAAAGCTCCAGCTGGCGCAAGACAGTGAAGGAGTTGTTAAGACAGGAAACAGCCCAAGGACTTCCTCAGGCTGAGTCCAGAACCACCAACTTGACTCTCTTTAAGGAGTAAGAGAAGGGAGTCAGTGAGCACAGATGCAAGAAGAGAGCCTGGAGACACAGAAGCCAGGAAAGCATGCTTTCCAGTAGGGGAGAGCTCATTGTATCCGACTCTACAGAATGGCTGAGGGCTGAGGGCCGAGAAGGCCCCAGGACCTGGCATGTGGGAAATCACTGTTGACCTCTGTGGTGTTTACGGTGATAGCAAATGGTTTGGCGTCAATGGGAAGAGAGAAAAGAGAGAGACTTATTGTAAGCGGCATGCTTTTCCGGGCTGTGTGACCCCCTCTATCTTCCGTTCAGCAATTATTAATCGACTCTTTCCATATCCCAGGCCCCACCTAGGTACTCATCATATGGTGTTGAACAAAATAGACATGATCCCTCTCCTATTGAGCTCATATCTAACGAGAAGGTAAACATGAAACCAATACAAAGAAATGACTAAAAACCATATTAGTGCTTGGGTAGAAAGAAGAGGGAATTATGAGAGAGAATAAAAGAAAGAGGCTGATATAGATGACAGGGAGGGATCGGGGAGCACATAGCCATGGATTACATGTCGGGGCACGAATGGCTTCTGACCGCACTGAACTCACCAGATGGGCTACTGGAATGCCTCCTTCGGGGGCCGAGTGTATTCGCAAGTTCCAGAACTGACAGGGCATCATGACTCCCCAACTTCATATAATACGAAAACATTACTCCTCACCACATGTCTATCTTCAGGAGATGGAGAAATCAATCAGAAAGCAGAAACCACCACAAATCAAAGGGGGAAGTTTGTAGTTTGAGGCAAAATTTTCTTCAAAAGAACATGGGAAAGATCAACCCACCAGTGTTGAGTTATAGTGCTGGGAGATTATGAAAGCTAATATGATTAATTGTAATTATCATTTATAATGTATATGCATAATGATAGTGTGCCTAGAACATCTTCATTATCTTTCACTTTTGAAATGCTTGGGTTTCCCAACAGAATTGAGACGGGGCTTTTATTAGGCCCAGACCATCAATCCAAACCTTTTAAGGTAAGGGTGTTGCTACCTCAGAAGCCAGAGAGATGCTTCCTAGCCTGAAAGAAAGCACTAAATAGTCATTAGCTTCTTCAGTCTGTTTACTAACCCGCCTGTCTTTGGGGTTCGACTGGCCTCAAAATTAACACTCTGCTCTATTTGTCCATCGCATGGTCGTCCCGCAGTCGGTGTTCTCAGGTGGCCTCAGGCAAGCCTTGTCTCATGCCAGAGCTAGGTTCCTAGGGAAAAACATGTCTAAATTGAATTTGGTTTATTCAGCTCCATTGGAAACGAAGCCTGTGTTTAAAAGAAAGCCATACTCAATTATGTTTAAAGCGAGTGTCCATTGTGTGATCGAACTGGTCTCAGAGACCCCAATTTGGGGTGTTTGGGTGCCCTGTGTTTACCATTGTGGCAATGTCAAGATCAGGTTGGCCTCTTTCCCCCTCCTTGGCTTCCTCTGCAGGAGCAAGGAGTCTCCATGCAGCACTGCTCTCCCCACGCTCCATTAAGCCCTCTCTCTCCACCATCTCTGGCCATCCTCTGTCTTTCTCAGTTTCTCCTGACTGCCCTTGAGGTCTCCTCAGTCTTGTCTCACTTGGGCACCTGCTCTGTGGGAACCCGCATCACTGACCGTCTTGGCTGGCCCATGCACCTCGGCCTGTTTGTGTTAAGGCCCTTTGGAATCCACAGGGACAACTCACCAGTGACCAGGGGCTGAGCAGCTGTATCAACTCAGCTTGGGGAAGCTCAAGTATCCAGTGATCTTGGCTGTGTGAAGTTTGAAATTCAGCCCAACATATTACTCACGGCAAAACCGGGGGCCAGCCAAGTTAAATAGAGCACTCCCCGAAACATTCACGGACTGATAGAGGAGGAAGCTCCGATGTGAAGAGAGGTGATTTTGTGCCTGCTTTTATTTTTTTAAACAACACGCTCTCCGCAAGTGAGACGGGAAAAGTAGAAACCTCAAAGAACGCTATTTATTAATTTAAAAAGCTAAGGCCTGAGACCATAGGCCTTTTAACTACGTAATAACGGCCACACTTTTGCCAACCTCTTCCTTTGTCCAGAAACTGTGCTAAGCTCTTTGTAAGCATTTTCTTACTTAATCTTCGTGATAACTCTGTCATGTAGGTGCCGGTGTCAGCCCCCTTTGCAGATGGGCAGACTGAGGCCCAGAGAAAGCAAGCACATACTGCTTTTAAGTGGCAGAGCTGGAATTTGAACCCCAGCAGCCTGCCTTCGTATTCTTATCTGTTCTCAAACAAATGCAGGTACCCAGGAACTTTCACAAAGAGAATCCCTCAAGAGAAAGCTGTGACATGACCTCACGGGCTCGTAAGTGGACACTACTTTTTGTTTGAAAGAATTCTGAAGGCCAGGAGTTCAACAAGGCAGAACACACCCCATTGAACCAAGCAGGACTTGAGTCTGCAGGTTATTTTCTGACCAGAAGGAGTTCATTGACTTGGAGGAAGAAAGGAGGTCATTTAATGGACTGACAGAAAATGGTTTTGTTTTCCATTGTGTTTATTCCCTCGCAGAACTGTTCAAATCTTCCCCGGCCATGGGTCATTCCTTCTGCTGGCCTTTCTACCTGGAAGTGTTTTGAGAGGTCTGAAGCGAGGTCCCGGTGTCCCGCACTGGTTGGGTCTGTCCTTTCGTTGGGTCAGGGTCCCCGCACTGCCTTCGCAGTTGCACGTCCGCATAGACATGTTTACTGGAGCACTGAGGATCTCACGTCTCAAAAAGCCCCGGGAATTAGATTGTTTTCCACACTGAAAGTTTTTGTTTGAAAAATAACCCTCTTTGTTTAACTAATGAAAAGGAGGGGCTGCCGCTCGCTTCTGAGGCCGGGTAGGAATTCCATGGGCAGCAATTCCATTTCTCAGTGGAAAATGTTTCGGCTTCTTAATGTTGTTTTGCAGACGGGTCCCTGCCCAGGCCTTGCTCCCAGGACCACACATACACACATGTGCACACTCACCCGTGCACAGTGCGGCGTTTTCCACCCTTCCCTGTTGGGGGCTGGGGATGGCTGCCTCCTCTTTCCAACACCTGCAGAACAAAAACGAGGTGGGTCTGTGGCTGTCACCCAGCCAGAGGCATCCCTGCGTGGACGGGAACAGAACGCTTTCCCGGGCCGTGCTCTCAACCCCAGAGGCTGGGTGGGCCACAGAGGAAGGAAATTGGACGCCAGACTCCTCTTGTTTCTGTGCTTCTCCATGTCAAGCAATTCTCTCACACCATGGAGGGGGTGGTCTGTAGCATTCCCTGCTCATTAGGTCCTTACGAAATGGTGGTAAACACAGGGCTGTCATCGTTGAACTTACAGCGTGGCCAGCATGGTGCTGAGTGGTCTGGTTTGCACAAAACAAATCAAGATACGGCCCCAGGAGGCAACTTAGCAGGGTGGGGGAAGCATGGATGCTCACATGAGACAGACCTGCTCTGTCACTTAAACAGCTCGACCAATGGGCAGCGACAGCTGACAACTGAACCCTCTGAGTCTTCATGTACACAGCTAGGGACAGGGAAGGCACTTATCTCACAGGGATGTATAGAGCTGCGGTTGGTGTTTGTCACACAGTAGGTGTCGAGGAACATCTGTCTCCTTCCCTCCCCTTTGCTTTCTGAAAACGAGCCATCTCCTCTCTAACTGGGGAGAGAAACCCCATTCCTGTAAAACAAGCTACAAACAATTGCAGGCTGCCCCAGCAGAGCTGAGCCCAGAGCAGGGCGTCCCTGCCAAGGTCCGCTGCAGAGCGAGCGTGTGCCGTCGAGGGGGTGCTGTGTTTTCTTCTAGGGTTGCAAGATCTGTCACCGGTGGGAACTGCTAGATCTGTTATCCAGGAATTTGAAGAATTCCCTCCCTGGAATCTTTGTATGGGAAACATACATCTGCCCTGAATGTGTGGCTTCAACACAGTTCTGCTTAAAGCAAGTAAAAGGGTTGGCAAGATGACCACTATGTGAAAACAGACATTGAGGCGATCCACGTGCATTAAATGTGAAGAGAAGATTGGCTGCTAGTATGGGCAAATGAATAGCTTTGAAAGTAGATAGGGATAGTTAGAAACAAGCCTGTCGGTCAGGCTGTTTGGGTTTTAAGTGATAGAAACCTTCTTCAATATCACATCAAGCAAATAAATAAATAAATGTATTGATTCACATAACCAAGACATTCTTTGTTAAAGCTTCAGCTGGGGCTGAATACACAAAGTCGCATTATGTTGTGAGGGCAGGCTGGCTGGCTTGCTCTCTTTCTCCCCTCTCCGTCTCTTCCTCCACGTCTCTGTTTTGTCTGATAACCTAATTCTCTCCTCTTTCTAAATAGCATCTTACTCCCAGCTTAGCAGCCCCAGCAGAGAAAGAAACGCTCTCTCTCGACATCGATGTTTCAAAGCCAGGGAAGATTCTAATGGATCCAACCTTCAACCTATCACTGGTAGAGGATAAGGCACTACAATTCCTTTGCAATAGTCAACCTAACATTTGTTGAGTACCCTGAACCAGCTACTGCTCTAGCCACTGGAGACACAGCAGTGGGCAGGATAGATGATGTCCTGTTCCTTGAGAGCTTACAGTCTTGTGAGAAGCCAATATCTTCGTTGAATCTTGCTGCTTTCTGCTATGCTGCATCAGGAACCAAACAGAAGTAGAGGCTGCTCAGTTCGCAAAGAAGCCAATTTCTTGGC